>OZ012741.1:612432679-613032679 GCA_963859935.3 Lathyrus sativus
CTGAATCTCAATCAAGAAAAACCGGTAATCTAGAGGTCGAGTTACCTGCATGCCCCAACCCTTCTCACAGGTAGGTGTCCTAATAACTGACACAAGGTATGGCATCCTATGCGGTCGTTGGCGTCACAGACTTTCAAGACGGGTGATACGATACCCAGAAGGTGTGGCATCATCATGTCCTGAAGAGGCCTCACTTAGCCAACTTCCAAATGATCGGTCCCCGGAGTCGACAATCCAACTAACCAACAACCCCCTCAACCCAAAGGGTTGAAAAAGAAGTCAACCAGAAGAACCTCGTCCGAGCGTGGATTTCATGAGACACTGGTACATGCAAAGCATGCACGCGCCCACTAATTTCCACTCTAATTCTAGGTGCACTCAAGCCCAGGTCCGACTTATCTCTCAATCATAGAACCCCCTCATACCCACAACAAATAATAACAGAAATATAATGTTGAATGTAAAATACAGAAACGTAAATCCATACAAAATCCTCGACGGGAAAACAAGCGCTAGGATTGACTCTCTTAAGGGACGTTGGATCCCAGATGCATAAGGAACCATCGCAGTCCCCAGCAGAGTCGCCAGCTGTCGCTACTGCGAAAATCGGCGCCGGCTGAACAGAAGAGTCGCCATCGTGCGTTATTTATCCCAACGGAGGGAAAGGAAACGCTCGAAGTAAACCTACCGCAAAGACGGGAAAGGAATGGCCATCGCAACCAAATCCTGGATTCGGGAGTCGGTTACGCAAGGGGAAGGTATTAGCACCCCTCACGTCTGTCGTACTCGACGGGATCCACGCTTGTTTTCTAGTACGGATTGGTATTCTATCTACTCTACAGGTCTGGGGTTAAAAGAAAATAAAATGACTCGGCAAAGTATCGCACTTTATGCCTACGTATTCCCGTCTGGAACGAGAAATCAGAGTCAACGTAGTTCGCCTACCTACTGGAAAGGAGGGGAAGGTTGCTCGCTAGGATATTGCATCGTATGCCTACGTACTTTCATACAGCATGAAAGATCAGAGCAAACGTAGTTTGGGCCACGTATGAAACAAGTCTGTCTTGATTGTTTTTATCCTTCTGAAAAAGGTTTTCTCCTGATTACGCGTCCAAGCGGATAAAAATGACTCTTTGATTGGTTTACAGTTTTTTACGCAAGAAGTTTTTTATTGATGTTTATCCTTTTATTGTATTTTTCTGATTGTTTTGAGAAAGAAGAGAAACAACAACTCTAAAACCTATGGTTGAAAAATTAATCCAAATCTACCCTAATGTTGGCATGCATGGATGAGAGCCTAATGTCTGTCATATTTCTCTCTTGCGCAGAGAGAAACAGAGATCCTAAGGGAATAAACGGGAAAAGAAACAACATATATACAGTAAAGCAGTACAAGCGAGGCAAGGGAGTCCCACTCAACCTCGAACCTAGAAAACAATGGGCAAAGTGAAACAACTTCACCTCAACCCTATGGGAAAATTAACAAACAATACAGCAAAGAAAATAAACCCCAAAAACCCAGCTCTGACAGCTCAACCAACTATGACAGTTGATAAACAGCAATCTCCCAATGAACCCCAAAGTCAGGCTCCCATGAGACCCAAGCTACAATAAGCTTCCATCTTTAAGAAATCACCAAGCTCAAGCAAGCACATAATCTTAACCAGTTGACAGCATCAGACAGCAGTAAACCCTAGCTTTAACAGTTGTACAGCTTTGACATGAACGATCTTCATCTTTGTCAATCTTTGATCTTCATCTCTATCTTCAATGGCTTCTTTCTTCAAGGCAAGCTCTCCTAGATGAGAATTGATTTATCGGAATAAATTGCATGTCAAACAGTTCATTGACAACCAAAGGAAGCCTATAAACAGTTGACATTGTAACAGACTGTTTCTCTCAAAGTTCCACCTCTTAGATACAACCACTTATCCCTCCAAAGGAGGGAGGTGAATATCATAGAGGGATTTATGTCATAGAGAGGAATGGAAGCACAGGAAGCTATCCATGTTTATGAAAAAAATTTGGTCTATTCTAAGGCTCTGCCTATTTGCTCCTATTTCTCCTAAGTCTTCGATCAGCTCCAAGCTCAAGCAATCTTCAAGCTTCAACATTTGATTATTATCCTCAATCTTCTCCTTTGATGTCTTCATGCTTCCACAAGCCCAAACCAAGCCCATACCCCAAATAAAAAGCTCAAAAGCCCAAGTAAACAAATATAAACCCCAAGTGGGAACACCAATCAAACACTCCATTTGCAAAATATACTAAAAATAGTAAAATAGTATTTAAAATTCTAGGATTTATTCTAAGGGGACCTATTTATCTACCCTATAGCCCATATATTCCCCTATAACCTAAACCAAATGCTACATGCCCCAACTACATTATACATTACAACTAAGTGTTTTTGGATTAAATTTTATCCTACAATTTTATGTACAAACTAGTGTTAAATCCTAAAAATATACTAAGCTTACCCTAAAATATTCTAAGTTTTTTATTACACCATATCTATTTCAACATTTTTTTACTACCATTTTTACTCTAAAGTTTTATCACATTATCCTAAGGGAAACCCTAAAGTATATTAATATCTATATTATCAAGATCGAAGATCAAACCCTATATCAACTTCTAAGGGGTCTAAACAATTCCTAACATGCAAGGGGTCAAGGTTAACCATCAATTGGGAAGGTCCTAATCAACAACCCTAAAACAGAACCAAATTACATCTAAAAAATCTACAAAAATTCCTAAGGGAACATGTGAGTGTTAGCTACAATCTACCAAAAGATCTAACCAAGAATAATCACCAATTGAGAGAACAAAATTCTACAAAACAGCGGTATCAAATATGCAAAGCAAACATCAATTAAATCATGCAAAATACTCATCAGAATGTAAAATGCAAAAGAAATGGGAAAACAATCCAAAAAAATCTAATAAAAATTCTACAATCTCCTGAAGATGTTAGAAACCTATGGTAAAAAAATTAAAACCAAATTCTAAAGTTAAAGTCACTCTCTAAAGGAAAAACTATAAAGTGTCCAGGAAACATTCAGATGGGGATGGCTCTAAAAAGCGGATTCAAAACTAAACTTAGAGTCGTCTAGAAATTCCAATAAAATTTCTGGGGAAACCTATGCATATCATCTAAAACATATCCATAAATCAGCTCAAAATCATAAAGCATAAAAGAGAACAAAATTAAACAAAACAGATGAACAGTTATGTACACCAATGGATATTAGCACGAAAGAAAAATCATAACTAAATCAAAACAAATCCAAAAAATGCAAACTCAGCGACTAAAATTTCTTAAGACAATCAAGATCTGCAGAAAAATATTTCATAATTTTGTGATCATTTTTACTATTTTTGACGCAATAAAAGCAAACAGGCCTCAAAACAGAAAAATAAAAAGAAAAAGGGAATGGAGAAAATCTCCGAATTAACAATCCTAAAATCATCCATAGGTGTTCATGATCCTAACTGCATAAGAATTTCTAATTATCTCATCCTAAATCCATGGTAAAGCGAAGGTTTAAATACCTTGATAGGAGCTTCAAAATGGAGTATCTTCGGCTCTTTTTATGCTTCCGAAAGCTTCAAATTCGTTCAACAATATGCGAGGAAGCTACTACAATCTTCGAGTCGAACCGAAAACACCTTGAATGAAGAATCGAATCTTGATTTGCTCTCTTGAAAATTGATATGCTTTCTTCCAATCCAACTCCAATCAATCACCAACCTTGCTTCAAATGAGTTTCTAAACATTTATAGAGATGTTTGGAAGATTCTAGAAATGAAGCCCAAGCCCAAAATAATAAAATCCATTTCCCTTGGAAGTTTCTAGATTATTCATGTATTCTCCCTTGGAAGTTTCTAGATTGTTCATGCATCTTCCCTTGGAAGTTTCTAACCAAAATAGCCTTCCAAATGCCTTGTTGAGTGGTTTGGATTAGTGACTTACATTTCAAGTAACCACTTTTACAAAGCAAGTCATGAAATTATTGCTCAATTCAAAAATGTGCCAATGCCATTGTCTTTAGAATGCAATTTCTACTCAAAATGAGTATTCACTTGACATGTTTGTGACCTCTAACCCAAAATTTGATTTTTTTCCACCACTTTATTTGACTTATTCCCCTTTTTTAAGCCATTTTAAGTGACTTTTTGAAATAAGCCGATCAATCTACCATGATGACTTATTTGACCTAAAAACATCATTTTAAGCACATTCCGTGCTAAACGCTTTTTCATCTGAAGAGTGGAACATGGAGATTTTGACCTATGCTCAAAAAGGACTTATAATCTCACTTTCCCAAAATACCCCTGGCTTGTACAACTCATAACATGAGCTCCACAAATCCAAATGAGGACTTCTATAACTTTTTGGAAAGCTAAGAAGATAAGGAACATCTCTCATGTTTGCCAAGAATCCATTTGAAAACTCCTTCTAGCTCAAACGTTGCTTGGAAGTCAAGTGACTTTCACAGTTAAATTTCAGATGCCTCTGAGGACCCCTAACTTGTCTGGGCTATAACTTGAGTTCTATAAATCTTCTTGAAGACTTCTAGTACTCAGATTAAATCTATTGAGAAGCTCTACAAGTTTCATTTTTGCTAAAGATCCATTTGAAACTTGTATTTTGACTTAAGTGGCTTGGAAGTCCAGTGCTATACAGGGGATCTTACCCTAGGAACCCTGTCTCAAACACCTCCAACCACTCTTGATTCTCTTGAACTTGATCTTGACTCATCCACACACATGCTTCAACATATCAATCCATTACTTCCATGACATAGAGCTAGGTCTTGATTCCCTTTCTTTGCTCTCCTTGACCTAGGATTACCCAGATGAAACCCTACTTGCTTGCCCTTCCACTGTGGCTCTTGTTCTTGAATCAATGACTTGACTTAGCTTCCATATGGCCTTCTAGGCATCCAATGAGCTTTGTACAAACTCCATACCCTCAATTCATGCTTCATACCCCATTGATGACCTCCAATACACCTCAAGTTAGGAGAGAAATCCACTTGTTGACACTCAAATCTCCTCAAAGCTTCAACCCATTCCTTGATGACTTGGATGTTCTTAAGCTTGAATAAGGCCCCTTGATGTGCTTCTTTAGATAAGAATGGCACTTGATCCCTTGTTATATGACTTGCTATGTTATGATATGCAAATGATTGGACTATATACATGATGTAACTATGCAAATGATAATGCAATTAAAACATAAACCAGGTGAAATAGGTTGGGCAAATTTTAGGGTGCAACACATTGCATATGTCAATCTTGCAACTAGAATACCACTTTTCACCACATACCATTTTAAACTGTTTTTGGTACTTAAATTCATTCAACAACATATATGTGAACTGTGTGTATGATTTACTTGATCAAAATGTGCCTAGAACTTGAACTGGACATCAATTTGCATCTTACATGACAGTTTTGCATATTGAACACCACTTCTCACCACAAATTGTTTTGATTCAAAACTCTTGCTTGAATTCAATCATCATCATGTTTTCAATATGTGTATACATTTAGTCTGACCTGAAACTGTTTGGAATTGGACTTTCACTTCAAAATGCATTCCAAAATACCAACATACATGTGCTATCGTGTTTTGATTTAGGGAGGGTATTTCAAAAAACTAACAGTGCCATCTTATTCCTCATGAAATTCCACACAGTTTTGACTAAAATTTCACCTGAATTCATTGGGTATTGGTTAAGATATGAATCAAAATGTAAACCAGTTTGTGCTTAGCCTTGGTTCTTCATAGTTGCCCAGAAATCCCTTGAGGTATCCCATATATATTTATGGGGTGGCATTTGTACTTGGATGTACAGCCACCCCAGTGGTAATCACCTTGTCACCAAAAGCGCCTTTCACCTCTAAGACCTAGGTTCGTTCCATGCGTGGAGATCAACCCTTTTGGCCTCTGTGGCCTAGTGGTTCTTGTTTAAAGCTTGCTTGCTAGAGGGCGTGGGTTCAAATCCCACCTTGCCCCATTTATTTTTAGTCATGTGTTTTATTTTTGTTCATTTTCCATCAAACTTCATAAAATCATATCTCCCTCATCTTTTATCATTTTGTACCCATTCTTTTTGCATTGTGTTTATTTTTATGTCTACTTTCATGTCATATTTTAAAATTTCATGTTTGTCTAATTTTTCATCCCTTTTGACCACTTGCAAGTTAAGTGCGTTTTGTGATCGTTTTCACCTGTACAGTTGATTTTCTCTCTTATTTTACTTATGTATGTTTGTGATATTTGTTTACATTCATATCCTTAAAACATGCTAGGATTTTATCTTTAGGTTGTTACCATGTTTATTTTGTCCCCTCTGAGGAATGTACTTAAGCTCAATCTGTCGTTGCATTTCCTGCTTGATCAGTTGCTTTGATTGTCATCAATGCATATCTTGTGTTTATCTTTAACATGTTCATTTTATGGTTGTCACCATGCTTTTATCTTCATCATGTTATTACTATGTTAATGTTTTCTTTCCCCAAGTGATGAAGCTTATTAGCTCTCATCCTAGTTGCCTCCCCTCTCTCCCTCCAAAGGAAAAGTCTCTTCATTGACCCTTGTGTCATGGAAAACTCATTTATCTCTACTTGACTTTGTTAAGTCATCTTTAACCTTAGTTTAGAAACTATTAGACTTTGCTTTAAGTCTAAGAAATCCACCTGTACTAGGAGTGTTCTTCAACTAGAACCCTAGGATAGAGTTTGTTAACTCTATGTAAGAATCATCGTCATGAATTCTTACTTTCCCTCTTGAGTGTTCAATTTAGATTAGGGAGTTTTGTCAAACTCCACACAAACATCTTTATGTTTTCTCCCCCTTGAACCTTGATCATAATCAAGTGTTCTTCATCCCTTGTAAGGTGAACTACGATTGCTCTGATTCTATCCTAGTTAGGATACGTAGGCAGAAGATGCGATATCTTTACGAGCAAACTTAGTGTATATATCTTTAGGTTTTAACCTACACCTTTTTTCCCAATCCTTAACAAATCCATAGCAAACATTTAACAAACTTAGCACGCAAACAAACAAAAGGTTCCTGTAGAGTACTACAGATGCTTAGGGTGCTAACACCTTCCCTAGGTATAATCAACCCCCGATCCCCGAATCTCTTAGCGTTATTTTTACATCGCGAAAAAGGTTTTTCTTTCTTTAGACCTTTCCTTTGGATAAATTAAAGTTCGGTTGTAAAAGAATTAAGGTTCAAGTTAATATAATAGCTTGATATCCAATTTTCACCGCAATAGTAGGTATTCGCTGTTTTGCACCCCTGCAGGTAGCAAATTTTCGGGTTCTTTTAGTATTTAATCTCCACACACCTTAAATGTTTGAACTTCATTACTATCATCCCTTCAAGTTCAAGTCGATTGAATAGGGGCAGTTGTAGCACCCTAAAATTTTCCTCAAGGTATTTTTGTGGCTCAAGGTTCCCTTTTGTTGCAAGAGTTCGAACAACGAGTATCGGAGGCCCCGACATTTATTTTGCCCACGATTGACCGGTCGATTTTATTTTATTTAGCAGGTTATTTTCAGCTCAGGATACGGTGTACAGGCAGCTATCTCAAGCGTTCTCACAATCATAATATCTAAGGGCAAGTTTCAGAGGCTTAACAGAGCTTATAACAGGTGGCAACGGGTGATTATACAGGATTCCCTCCATTTGGCGCCAATGTGGACATTTTTGAATGTGGTAACCGGCTACCATATATAGGGTAACCGGTTACTTCAAACTAAATTTTCGATGGAATTCAAATTTTCAGCATGTGCAATTTTCCAATCATTTTCAACCATTGATTTCACATGATCGTCATTGGAAGGATCTAGAATTGCTTCAATTTTCACCATTTCCCTCCAAATTTCAAACACTTCATTCCTAATTTCCATTCCAAATGCTAATCCACATTGCAAACCATATTTTGATTCCTAACCTAGAGCTTATTTAAGTGAATTTGCTTCAAACCTCACACAATTAATCTTCATTTTCAGATTTCACATTCATTCTTGAGAATTTACTCTCAACTTTCTCTCTACTTTTTCACTCCCAAAACCTCCAATAAAGCTCTTTTCACTTGAGTTCATTGATTCTTCATTGGAATCCTTGAATTACCTCCATTATCCATCTCCATTATCTTCAATTCATCATTGAATTTTCATTTGGATTTGAGATCTGATTTTGGAAGCTAGATTAGAAGTGCTTTTTTGAGTCGATTTTGCTTGATCTTGCTTGTTTTTCATTTCTACCATAAGGAAGCTCTTGTATCTTGAAGATTCTCTGGGTTTCTAGTCTGGATCTATTAATTTCAAGTGAATCAACACTCACCAAAGCAAATTTCAGCTTTGAAGGTTGGTAATTCTAGATCTAATTCTGTTTTGAGTTTATTTGAATAATCACAATGTAGATTCATGGCTTTTGTTGCTTTTTGATCCATTTCGATGATTTGGATATTGGTGATTTATGATTTCATTGTTTGATTATGTTTACATGATGCTTGATCATTGATTCTTGATGATAAATTCGTGCTTAATTGATAGCATGTTCATATGAGTGATTGGATAAGCTGTTGGATGCTGAAAACTGATTTTAAAAAGCTGATTTTTTATTTTCTGCTCAGAGTAACCTATTACCTGATATAGGATAACCGGTTACCCTTCACAAATTTCACATTTTCAGCTGTTTTTATATAGGGTAACCGGTTACCTGATATTGAGTAACCGGTTACCACTGAGCAGAATGTTGTGTTTTTGCATTTTTCTTGTTTGTTTTGTATCCTTTTCACATGTAAAATTCATGGATTTATATGATGAATTTATGTGGATTGTTTTTGACATATTTCATCATTCTTGAATGTTTGATCTCGATTCTTCGACGCGTAACTTTTGGTTTCCGTTTGAATGCATAATGTTAATGTTGCTTGTTTGATGAATGATCATATTGCTTTGCTTGCTTATATCATATTAATTGATTATCATTGATGATTATGTTGCTGGATATTGTGGAAACATGTTCACATTTGCATGATATTTATCCATGATTGGTGTTTGTTCTCGATTAATTGCATTCAAGCTTGTTGTCTGCCTGCTTTTCACAGTTGTTCTTTTTCTGAACTTGCATGCTATCTTTGCCTTGCTTGCTGCCTGCCTGTTTACACCTGCTTTTGTGCTGAAACATGTGCTGTTATAGGTTGTCTTGTTTGTGTGCTGGATTTTATTGTTGTTTTGTTCAGGAGGCGCTGTTGTAGCTGCTGTTTTTACCTTGTTTCTTTGCATTTTTTGCTTTGTCTTTGCATGCTCCCTTAGGATTCTTGTTCCAATCTAACTTCCGATTAAATTTGGAGTAAGATAGACATTAGGAGTTTAATCCATGCATGATAACAAGTAGGCTAGTCCCCTTTTAACCTCAACCTTAGGTCCATCTTTTGCATGCTAATATTAGGATAGAATTTCCTTTCGCATCCCAACTTTAAGACCACTTTGCATGACAACGTTATGGTCAAGTTTTTCCTTTAGACCTTTTGCGCGTCTCTCTTCTCATCTCAAAACACTTTCTGACTCATCTAATAAGTACGATGAACGTTGTATGCTATGAGCCTTAAGCACATAGGAAATGATGAGTGAGGGGTCTCCTCTCGCTTGTGTAGAGTGTTCAATGTACGTCCCGTCTGGGGGCGATATACGACGCATTCGCTCTTATGTCATAGCTTTAGTGCAACGTGAATCACAAAGAAAACTAATTCACTTCACTAAAACTTACAAACAAAATTCAAACCTTTTTATCCTTCGGGATTTATGTTTTAAACTCATTTTCAGAAAAGAGTACGTTACTTTTCTGTTCTAGTGCAAACAGGCATCGTCTCTAACTGCTGGAATGGTAACTTAGCGTCTCTCATAAAAACCACTTAACCAACCTATGGTTTTGTTTATATGAACTATGTTTGCTCTGATTTCTCATACCAGATGAGGATACGTAGGTACAAGACGAAGATGTCTTGGCGAGCAACCTCCCCCATCACCCGTAGTTTTCCGAACTACGTTGACTCTGACTTTCCCATTGCATGAGGGAATACGTAGGCATAGGGCGGTGATGTCCTATCGAGTCTCTTTATTTTTTTTATTTTTTTCTCGTTTCCATTTAGCAGTAGCTTATAGATAAACACACCCTTTGATTAGACAATAAGTATGGATCCCATTGAGTACAACGGATGTGAGGGGTGCTAATACCTTCCCCTTGCGTAACCGACTCCCGAACCCAAGATTTGGTTGCGATGACCTTATATTTTTTCGTTCTTCAGGTTTTCTTCGATCGTTTCCTTTCCCTCTCTTTGGGATAAATAACGCTCAGTCGCAACTCTTCTGTTTTTTGCCAGGTGTTTTCATAGTTGTGACACTATCTTATAGCCAAAGTCATAATCAATGAACTTTCCGTGTATACCGGTGTAAGACAATATGACCATGTCTTTATTATAATTTGTACCAAATTCTATAAAATTATCAAACTTTTGATGATTAAGCATATCAATAATTTCTAGGATATGTTTACGTTCAGCCACTTTCGGATAGTAAACAAATTGCTTGATAACTGGTCTTTTATTAAAGTTCTTTTCATACGTTTCAGCAAGTTCATCAGAAAGTAAGGACATAGTGTTTACTGGAATATTAGATGGAGGTTGTGAAGTTGCTTCTCGAGAAGTAGAAGCTCGAGTGGACCTCTTTCCTGTTTCTCTTGAAGAAGCTATTGAAACTCTTGATTTTGAGAGTAATGAACAGTACCCGAGTGGAGATTGGTGATGAGAGACCCAATTGTTCACTAAAGTGAACTTGAAGTTTCTAATTTGAGAGAGTTTTAGAAATACGTTTTAATGTTTGTAGAAAAATTGAAAGAGTGTTGGTGAAGAGAAAATAGATGAAAAGATGCAAATGATGATGATAATGTGAGGATGAAACGAAAAGGCACATTGAATGACATTTAGTTCCCAAGAAAAGTAGTTACGCTTTAATTTTCAAGGTAGAATTTTGGGTCACGAAGTGATGCGTCGACCTAAGCCTAGGATGCATCGATGCATGCAGTTTAAAATTTTAAAAATCAGAAGCGTATAATATGAGTTGATGCATGGGGTCGACGCATACAAACCCAAATAAATAAATAAAAATTAATGGGAGGGGCATGAGTCAACCTATACCCTGTTCAGGTCGACGCATGCAGTGCAAACATGGAAAAAATGAAAAAATCATGTTATGTATGCATCAAACACTGATAAATAACAAGCCCACACATATTTCAAACATAAAAATGGATTAAAAGTGGGTCTAAACAATCAATTAAACATCAAGATAACACAAATCATAGTACAAATATATATATATATATATATATATATATATATATATATATATATATATATATATATATATATATATATATATATATATATATATATATATATATATATATATATATATATATATATATATATATATATATATATATATATATATATATATATATATATATATATATATATATATATATATATATATATATATATATATATATATATATGATCAAGATAGGTAAAATGGTTAGGAACGATATTACCTCCAATGAAGATGAACGATGAATAGACAAGCATAGATATAGAGCATACAACCATTTAATTTAAACGCGATCCGAGATATCGAGAATGCCAAGTTTCTTACAAATGTAGGAACGTTGATTCTTGCTATCAACATGCTCGAATAAGGCATCACCTTTCTCTACATGATCCCTAAGGAAATGATGGCAGATTTCAATATGTTTCGTGCGTGAATACAGTACTGGATTTTTGGTTAAGTTAATGGCATTTTATTGTCACACAAAATGGGAATACATTCAAGTTTAACATTAAAGTCAAGTAATTATTGCTTGAGCCACAAGATTTGGACATACCAACTACTAGATGTGACGTACTCTGCCTCGGCTACTGACAAAGCAACAAAAACTTGCTATTTGTTATGCCAACTCACTAAGCAATTTGAGAAGAAATGAGAAGTACCACCAGTGCTCTTCTCATCCGATTTGCAACCGACAAAGTCGGAATTGAAATAGCCAACCAAAGTACAATCACTTCCCTTGGAAAACCAAAGCTCATACTTGATAGTACCATATAGGTATCTAAGTATGCACTCGACGGCCTTTAAATGTGATTCCTAGGGACATGATTGATATCTAGCACATATACATACACTAAACATGATATCTAGTCGAGATGCAGTGAGATAGAGAAGAGAACCTATCATACCTCTATACCTCTTTACATCGACGACCTTACCATTCTCGTCTCAATCCAAGTTTACACATGTAGGCATTGGAGTGTCAATTTCTTTAGAGTTAGTCATATTGAAGCGCTTGAGTAGCTCATTGCAATACTTCGTTTGGCTTACGAATGTTCCTTCTTCGAGTTGTTTGATTTGAAGTTCGAGGAAGTAGTTTAGCTCCCTTATCATGCTCATTTCAAACTCACCCTGCATTAACTTAGAAAATTCCTTGATCAAATGCATGTTAGTATATCCAAAGTCATTTACATAACCTTGTAATAAAATGAAGTGTTTTCCTTGACGTTAATAAATAGGGTAGTGAATCCTTAGTCTAGTAAAAATTTGATAAGACGCTTATACCAAGCCCTAGGGGCTTGTTTAAGATTGTACAAAGCACGTTTAAGCTTATAAACATAGTTAGGATACTCGTGACTTTCAAAATTGGGAGGTTGAGATACATAGACCTCTTCATTAATGTATCTGTTTAGAAAAGTACTCTTAACATCCCTTTGGAATAATTTGAAGTTCTTGGAAAAGGCATAAGCAAGCAATAGGCGTATAGCCTCAAAGCGAGCAACAAGAGCATAAGTTTCCTCATAGTTGATGCCCTCATCTTGGCTATAGCCTTGTGCTACTAAGCGCGCCTTGTTCCTAGTTATAACTCTATTTTCGCCAAGCTTGTTCCTAAATACCCATTTGGTACCAATCACTCGATGATCTCGCAGAGGGGGGACAAGATCTCAAACCTCATTTCTTTTAAATTGATTTAACTCATCTTGCATTGCTAAAAACTAATTTTCATCGAGTAAGGCCTCTTTGGAATTTTTAGGCTCAATTTGAGAGACGAAAGCAAAGTGATAAAAAAAAGTTACTTAGCTTGGATCTCGTAGTTACTCCCTTTGATATATCTCTGAGTATGTTTTCAATAGGATGATCCTTAGAGGATTTCCAAGCTAGAGGAAGGTCATCGTTGCTAATTGGATGCTCCTCCTTAATCTTTTCAGAGTTGTGATCTTCCTCCTCCTTAATCTTTATCAAAAGTAACATGTACAGATTCTTTAAGTAACCTTTTATTGAATATTCTATATGCCTTACTAGTTTGAGAGTATCCAAGAAAGATACCTTCATCGGTTTTTGAATCAAATTTACCAAGATTTTCTTTACTATTATTTAACACAAAGCATTTACAATCAAAAACATGAAGATGTGACATGTTAGGCTTCCTTCCTTTTAAGAGCTCATATGGGTTTTTGTTAAGAATAGGACAGATAAGCGCCCTATTCAAAACATAACATGTCGTACTAATAGTATCGGCCCAAAAGTATTTAGGAAGGTTACTCCCGTTGATCATGGTTCTTCCAAGTTCTTCTAAAAACGGTTTTTATGTTCCACTACTCCATTTTGTTGAGGAGTACGTGGTGCAGAAAAATTATGACCAATGCCATTCTTATCACAAAATTCTTCAAAGAGGTGGTTTTCAAATTCACCTCCATGATCACTTCGGATTGTTACAATGCTTGTATTCAATTTGTTTTGAGAAAGCTTGGCAAACTTTCAAATGCTGAAAAAGTATCACTCTTGTTAGCTGAGAAAATAGTCCAACAAAATCTAGAGTAGTCGTCTAAAATCACAAAACCATAGTAATTACCACCTAAGATTTTGATCCTAGATGGTCCGAAAAGGTCCATATGGAGGAGTTCAGGAGGTCTCGTTGTAGAAACAACATTTTTAGATTTAAACGAGATCCTTATTTTCTTCCCCATTTGGCAAGCATCACATAAGTGATTTTTGAAATTTTAATTTTAGGTAGGTCGGCAACTAGATCCTTAGAGACTATTTTATTTAGCAAATCAAAGTTGACATGCAATAATCGCCTATGCCATAGCCACGCGTCTTCACTCATGGTGACAAGACACTTAGTGCTAGTCAACGATACCTCACTTAAGTCAAGCATGTATAGATTGTTAACACTCAGGCCTTTGAACACATCATCCTTCTTATCATTATGTTCAATCATGCAAAAATATTTTGAAAATGAAACTTTACAACCTTTGTCACATAACTGACTAATGTTAATTAGATTGTGTTTAAGACCCTCAACTAATAGGACGTCTGAGATAGTAGTAGAAGAGGGATTACCTTCACTACCTTTGTCGAGTATAACTCCCTTGTTATTATCATTGTAGGTCACAGATCCTTTCTTCTTTTCCACAAATTCAATGAATAAGAAAATGTCTTCCATCATGTGTCTTGAGCATCCATTGTCGAGAAACCATCTTCTCTCTGTAGACTCGAGACATTGTACCTACACAATTCAGACAAGGGAAATAGGTACCAAATTTTTATTGGGTCCTTAGGTGTGAGTGAATCTTTGGTTGCATTTGGGCAACCATTGGAAAATACCATTAGGAACTAAAAATCTCCTAAATCGGCATTTGGCAATGGTGTGACCCTTCTTGCAATAATATAGACAATTAAGGTTAACATAGGTGTTACTTTTGCTATTTTTATCTCTACTCACATAAGTGTATTTTTTATACAAATTATTCATACTTTCTCTAAAATGTGACTGATCAATAACAAATGTGACTTTAGGTTTTAAAGCCTTGTCTAATTTGGCTTTAAGAGTTTTAACCTCCTTTTGCCAATTGTGACAAGTTTCACAACCTTCCCAATTTAACCAAGTACATTTGTCATCCTCAATTTTAGCTTTTGTTGCTTCCACCATAGAGTTTTTAAGAGTTTATAATTCCTTTTTAGAATCGGAAATCTTTTTCTCTAAATGCCAACAAATTTGTTTATTCGAAGCTAAGCGTTTAAAAGCTTCTTTAGCCTCATGGTCTAAAGTATCAAAAGCCTTTTGCAACTCGAAATGAGACATTTTATTAGAGTGTTCATACTTAGAGTGTCTTACCTCTTTTTTCTTCCTTTGATGAGCCATGAGACAAAGATTTACGGATTCGTCTTCATCACTTGAGCTATCTTCACTAGAGGACTCATTATCACTTTCCCAAGCAATATATGCTCTTCTAGGTTTGCCTGATTTCTTTTGTTGACGATTTTTCTCTTTTCCTTTGTCTTTCTTTATTAATGGACAATACAACTTGTAATGACCGACATTTACATAATTATAGCATGACCCTTTTGATTTACCACTCTTATTTCCTTCATTCTTAGAGGACTTTGATTGTCGTCGAAAGTTGATGAGATTCTTGTCCGAGTGCTGAATTTCATTTTTCTGAATATATCTATTATATCTTCTCACAAGCAGTACCAAATATTCACTCGTATCTTCATCGTCATCACTAGATTCACTTCCACTATGCTCTTGTGTTGAGGACTTTGATCTAGAAGCCTTAAGAGCAATAGACTTCTTGTACATGTCTTTTGATTTCTCTTTCTTTTCTATTTTCTCATGTTTGTCAAGACTAACGAGCACCTGCTCATTTTCGCCGAGCTTACCAAACAAAGTTGTGATGCCTAATGTAGTGAGATAATTGGTTTCCTTGATTTCTGTGACCTTAGGATTCCATTCCCTATTAAGACATCTCAAAATTTTATTGGTAGCAACTTAATTAGAAACGGGTCTTCCAAGTGTATTTAAACAATTGATTACATGAGAAAATCTCTTTTGCATTTCAGCAATGGTTTCACCCTGTTTCATGTGAAAGAGATCAAACTCTTGTGTCAAAGTATTGATTCGAGCTAGTTTTACATCATTAATTCCCTCATGGGAAACTTGTAATGCATCCCATATAATCTTAGCAGTAGTACAATGGAAAACTCTATAATATTCATTAAATCCCAAAGAGGATATGAGAATATTTCCAGCTTTCCATTCGTAACTATACTTTTTCTCATCTTCTTCGTTCCATTGTGCTTTCGGCTTAGGCATAACAATGTTATTTGTATTAGTCATAGTAATTTCAATAGGATCATTTTGAATAATGTTCCATACCTTTCTATTAATGGAATTGATATGCACCCGCATACAATCTTCCAATAATTATAGTTTTCACCTGTAAAAATCAGTGCTCTATTGTATGCCCCTTTTGGTTCGTTAGCCATTCTTTAATAAGATATATGAGAAGAACTAGATAAACTGGTGCTTGTGATACAACTTGTTAGACGATAGCAATGGTCTGAAAGGGGGGGTTGCATATATCACTAATTTTTATCAAAAATTGGCACTTAAAAATTGTTTCAAAAATGTGCGGAAGCGGTCGTGGATTCTAATCGTCTAAATAAACCGTTATTGGTAAGATCGGATATGTGTAGCCAAATGGAATAAAATCAATGATAAAACGAGTAAAACGTTGCCAATTAATCAATACAAATAATAATCACTTTGTATCAACCAGTTTCCAATGAATTATAAATGTAACAATTAACTTGATAAATTCACAAACAATTTGTGTGCGATCAATGTGTCGAATACTTGGTGTGCAAAACACCCCAAGTTGAATTTCCTATGAAACGATAATGCATAATTTTTCACAATTACAATCCAAGTGATAGTAATGAATTTTCAAAATAGATTTTCAGCACTACACAAAAGTGGAAATTTATCGAACAATTGATATCAAACGAATGTAATCAACATAAAGTAAAGAGGTAGAGAAAGAGATAACGACACTAGATTTGTTTAGGCAGTTCCCTTTTTCGTCCTCGCTTTGGATATGTCTGCCCCCAATTCTAAAATTAGAATTGATATATATATATATATATATATATATATATATATATATATATATATATATATATATATATATATATATATATATATATATATATATATATATATATATATATATATATATATATATTATCAAGTTACAAAGTTTTGTACAAGAGAAGTTATAGCCACCACACACTAAAACCCAATTATTGATGTTGATTCTATCTATTTCTCTCCCCTTGATTCAAGCCGAATCAAAAACATCAAACTCTTCGATCAAACCTCTGATTACCGCTACTTGCTTGAACAAACCCACCGCTCTTCAAACCTTTCACTCGGTCAATTTTGATCGCAAGCCGTTTGACCCCAAACCTTTTGACACAATCCACCGGTTACCGCTACTTGTTTGAACCAACCCTCCGTTCTTCAAACCTTTCACTCGGTTGAATCTGTGACGCAAAGATTTGTGCAAACCCCCCCCCCCCCCCAAATACTTAAGATCTTGGAGGACAAAACCCCTAATGATTTTATTCAAGAAAAACTCACTGAATTCTCAACCCAAACTAGATACACAAATCCTACGTTTGGACGTTATCAACTCGACAATGCAAAAGATCAACAAAAACGATTATGTGTAATTGTTGAGGAATGTAAGTGTGAGAATGAAGATGATGAACAACAATCAGTGTATATCTTTCACTTTTCTTGTTCTATATGTACAAATGATGAAGCATGTGAATATATATGAGACCAATACAACCTAACTAAAATAACAACTTTTTGAAACACAAAGGATTAGAAAAATGATTTTACATCAGCGAGAGGTCGACCAAAGCCCTCTGTGGGTCGACCTGAACGCACCCGAATTTAAAATTGCACAAAAATTCAAGAGATGCGTCGACCGGAATAGGGTCATGCATCGATGCAAGGTCACCTCAAAAAACATATTATTTTTCTTACAATATGCATCGACCGCCACACGGCTATGGTCGACGCATGGACACCAGAGAGCAATAACTTGTTTAATCAACAACATACGTCGACCTCCACATGTCTGTGAGTTGACGCAAAGACTCTAAAATGCTAAAAACACATTTTTGTGAGTATTTGAGATATCCTAGAGCCCTTTTTTAGTATACCTAAGGTACCCGACATGATCAAATGCATAAATTTTATATATGGGATGATCCTATATATATAGACACCCATGTGTGGATTATTATATGCATATTTAAGAATGAATGCAATCTAAGACGCGATGATACCGTCCAAAGTACAAGTACGAGATAATACTAGTTTTGACATCATTAAAACAAGGACTAAGGAACCTTACCCTCACAAGTACTTCCTTAAAGAAGATGTTATGCGTATCTTTCATGTTTTCCATGAACAAGCAGTTCTGTCAAAGTCTATTTCCTTTTCTTTTTTAACCCTGGTTCCGAAAAAAAGAAAATCCCTTAGAACTTAAAGATTTTAGGCCAATTTGCTTGGTTGGCTGCTTGTACAAAGCTCTTTCCAAAATTCTTGCTGCTAGAATTAAGAAGGTTCTTGGCTCGATTGTTTCGCCTTGTCAGATTATTTTTGTTCCGGGGAGATATTTGTTTGATGGGGTGGTTGTGGCTAATAAGATTGCCTCGCAACCAAAGAGAAGAATGAGTGCCTCTTATTTAAAGTAGATTTCGAAAAGGCGTACGACAAAGTTAATTGGGAGTTTCTTAAATATACGATGAGAAGGATGGGGTTCAGTTTGATTTAGGTAAAATGGATGGAGGCCATCATTTTTACAAGTCATATATCGGTTCTTGTGAGCGGAAGCCCAACGAAAGAGTTTAGTATGGGAAAGGATCTCAGACAGGGGGATCCGTTATCCCCGAATCTGTTTGTCCTCATGACGGAAGGGTTAACAGGACTGGTTAAGAAGGCTCATAGTATTGGAGTTTTCTCTAGTTTTAATGTGAATGGGAACTGTTTGATGGATTCTCTCCAATTCGCCCATGATACGCTTTTATTTGGTGATCGGGATTAACGTCAGTAATCACTTTTTAGTTGTTGCTACTAATTTTTTTTCATGCAGGATCAAAGCGAAGGAGTTTTCTTTTCTTGGTATCCTGATTGGAATTAACCCAAGGAGGATCAGGTCGTGGCTACCTTTGATTAACAAGCTTCAATCGCGTTTGTCGAATTAGAAAGGCAAAATCCTAAATCTTGGTGGAAGAACTACTCTGCTAAAGTCTGTTTGGTGCTGCTTGTCTATCTTCTACCTCTCTTTTTACAAAGCGTCGGTTACCATTTGCAGGGAAATTACGAGAATTCATAATAGAAGGATGTAGGAAGATCCATTGGGTGGGATGGGAAAACTTGTGTCTTCCATTAGATTATGGAGGTCTCAGATTCAAGAGAGTGGAGGAATTCAACAAATCCATATTATTGAAATGGAGATGGAAGATTATTAAGGGGATCGATTCTTTATGGATCAACATCTTGAAGGCTAATCATGGGAATATAAATCAGCAGATTATTTTTCCTTCAAGTTTTCGCAGGGGAGCTTTTGGCTCGACATGGTGGAAAAGCATTATATCCTTATATAACAGTACATGCACGGCTCTTTTTATTTTATTTTATAATTGTGGTTTTCAATTGGGCAGCAGTATTTATATATTCTTTTGGCATGTTTGGATTGGTAAGGTTTACTTGAGACAGGCTTATCTAGACCTTTCTTGTTTAAGTGTTTCTAAGGCGGAGTCGGTGGCAGAAATGGGTTGTTGGATCTATGACAGATGGTTTTGGGGCGATTTTGGCATCAAAGCTCCATCTATTTTCTGTGATTCTCAACACAACTTGGACTCCTTAAAGTTGCTTCTGCTTAATGTTTCTCCTTGTAGGGATAATGTGGATTCGGGACCCCTCAAATGGTTATACTGCTAAGTCGGGGTATGGTATCATGTTCAACTTGCTATTGTCTGATGTTCCGTCTGCAGGCCCGGAGGTAGCATTTACCGTGTTATAAAAGTCTTTGGTTCCCCATAGAGTTAGGGTTTTTGGATGAAGATGTTTCCTCGACAGAATATCGTTGAAAGATCATTTAATGAGGAGGGAAATTGCAACTATTTCTAATCCTTTTTGTGTTTTATGTAAGGCTGAGTTTGAATTTGTGAATCATATTATGCTCAATTGCTCTACTTCTAGAATCATTTAGAAAGAGTTGGCTAGGTGGATTGGGATGGTTTGGGTTCAAAATGACAATCTGAGGAAGGACTTCTTGTTTTGGGCAGGCTTCTCATCCAAAGTGAAAGTGAAGAAGCATAGAGTAGGTTGTGTTTGGCTAGTTATTTGTTGGATTATTTGGAAGACGCAAAATGATATTGTATTTAACAAAGCCCTTTGGAATGTTTCCGATATGATATGGAATATCAAATTCTTAGTGTGGAGATGGTCCTTTATAGGAGAAATTGGTAGGTCCAAATGTGATTTTTACGAATTTTATAAACTTCTTTTACATTATTTAGCGTAAGTTGTATTTGGTATTAATTTCTTCTGTGGCGGGTTGGTTTTGCTTGCTCTTTTGTAATCAAGCTTGAGTATCCCTAGTACTCTTTCAATAAATTTCTCGCTTACAAAAAAAAGTTGTGGAATTGTTAGTTTGAAATTGTGTCATTGTAATTCTTAGTTGTTGTTTTTGTTATATTTTTGTTGAATTTTTCTGAAATTTTTTTAATAGTAGGTGGAAGCTTCTAAAACCCCTTAGAAGAATTTTTTTTCAAATAAATATCCAAACTAACCCACTTTTTCACCTATTTTTAAAACTAGCCCACTTTTAAAAAAATAAAAATTTAACAAAGAGGAGTCGCCAATTCAATTACCAACAGTGTACAAACACATAAGAGTAGTCGTCAATCCAATTGACGACAGTGTACAAACACAGAAAAGAGAGAATGTACATTGTCGCCAATTGGATTGGTCATTGCTCTTATGTGTTTGTACATTATCGTCGGATTGACGACGGCTCCTATGTGTTTTATTTTTATTGAATTTTTTTTTGAAAGTGAGTTAGTTTGAGAAATAGATGAAAAAGTGGGTTAGTTTGGATATTTATTTGAAAAAATTGATTATTTGAATAAAAATTTCCCCTTATACTCAAATTTGAAAACACTCTAAGAGTTTCATAAAAACTAGTAAAAATATTATTTTTGTTTTAATATTATTTATAAAAATATTTGAATCAATAATAAATTTTATCAACAATACACATTATTTTAAAATATTTATATCAATAATATACTCATATCTATTAATAAAAGTATTTGTATTAACAGTGGATATTTTTATTGTTTATAAAAATATTCATATCAATAATATATTTTTTAATTTATAAAAATATTTGTAATAACAATACATTTTTTCCGTTTATAAAATCATTTTTATTAATAATAATTTGTTTTTGTTTATAAAAATATTTTTATCAATAATATTTTTTTTAGTTTATAAAAATATTTGTATCAATGGTAGACTTTTTATCATTTATAAAAATATTTTTATCAATAATTTTTTTTTCTATTTATAATAATATTTGTATCAACAGTAAATTTTTTACCATTTATAAAAATATTTGTATCAATAATATATATATTTTTTGTTTATAAAATTTTTGTACCAAAAATATATTTTTTTATTTATAAAAATATTTATATCAACTTAGCATTTTTTATGTTTATAAAAATATTTATATAACTACTAAAATTTGATCCAATTAAATTTTAAAAAATTTAATTGTTCTATATTTAAACCAATAATACGACGCCTTAACATATTGTGTTTAATCAATGAACTCTTTGATAACATTAAAAAAAAAATAGCTTTAAGCTTTTCAGCTCATATTAACAAAAAAAAAAAAACTTTATTTCTTAACTATCATTTAGTTTTTAATTTGTAGTTTTTAATTTGTAGTTTTTTCTAATAGTTTTCTTTACTCAAAAACTATTTAAAATAGATTTTGAGTTTGTAATTTTTACCTTATCATTTTTTATTTCATTTATATCCTTATTATAAAAATATATTTTATCATTAAATCCACACACATACACACGCACGCACGCACACAAATTTTGAATTTTGAATCGAATTAACTATATTGTTTCAACTCATAAGATAAAAGATGATATAATGTTTAATATTTTTAACAATATTTAATTTATATAATGAATTTCTAAATAATATTGATAATTTTCAGGTTAGTAAAATATTAGAGAAGAATCACTGAAATCGACCAAGAAAAGAAAATTCAGAATATCATTGCAATCTTATAATAGAATATTATAAAATAAATTATTATTATTATTTTAGATCAATATAACTGAATTCAAATTTACAATATTATCATTTCATGTATCTCATTATATTTCATTATAAAATTTATATATATAATTAATATATTTTGATGATAACCGATCTCACCTGATCAGAAAGGATCAATGGTCTGCCACGTGTCGTTGGATTGCAGCTTTCACCGGAGTTAGGGAGAAAGAGAGGGTGTACCTGCAAGACACTTTGATGCTTAAGTGAGTAAAGAATTAGAGTGGGAGAGCAAATACAGAGAAATAGGTGTAGAGAATAAGATACTTGACCCTCTAGTGAAAGATGGTATTTATAGAGAGACCCCAGCGCAGGGTCAACGGTTATATTGCATCGGGCCAGACTGCCAGGCCCAACCCAAGTAACTGTCAGGGCTTACGTGGCGTAGTGAAGACCAACATGTGGTCTTCGCCCTAGATCAGTTGCCCTGTGATCTTCGGAAGATGGGTTGACCAACTCTTTCGGAAGTGCGTAGTTGTCTGATGACGTATCCCCACATGGGGGGAGCACGTGGAGAACGTGGAGGAAACGTGTGAGTATCCTCGTCAAGGGAGTTGTCTGCCCGACATATATGGCTCGTGCCCGACATGGGAGGATTGAGCCTTATTGGGCCTCCCCAACATAGTGTTGAGTTGGGCCTGCCCGATTGAGGGGCAGGTCCCGGCCCAGTCCAGAACAGGATCCCCTCAGGTCGTTGCTCTGAGGTGGAGGAGTGATGACTTAAGGATAAGCACATGTCGAGGACAGATAGAGAAGGCGGTCTTATTCCCGGAATATTGAGTTGAGATTCATGCTCGTCGGAATATCATGTCGGGGAGGTGAAAAGATGACTGGGGCACTAGCTTTTTGAGCTCGAGGAAAAACGAAGGGGCAAGTCAGTCACAGTTGCCATGTGTCGTGTGCCCATTGTCCATCCTAGGGCGGCTAGTTATAGGGGTGCTTGAATGCCTAGGGGCGCCTTGAGTCCCGTGCTAGGCTTATAAATAGCCCTGTCCTGCCCCATTTCTCATTTTTCACTCTCTCTATGCTCTTGACGCCGCTTTCTTTCTCTTTTGTCTCCTCAAGTTCTATGTCATAACATCCACCGTCAACCGTCGTTCCGACCGCCGCTCCTGTCGTCTAAAACATCCACTCCAAGTAAGTTTCTTATTTTTTTATTCTGTCTTTCAGCCTTTTCATCTTATTTTACCTATCTTCTGAAGATCCCGCGGTGAACATGATGAATGTCCCAAGGAGATCGCAGGGTTTTCTGGTGAATACCCCGGGCAACCCTAGAGGAAAAAGTAGGGTTAGGATGAATGTCCCGGGACAAGTGTTGAAGACCCCAGGCAGGTAGGCTGGTCATGGAGGAATTCCCCGGGGACACATGTTGAAGCCCCCGGGCAGGTAGGATAATCTTGATGAGTACCCCGGGGAGCCAGGAGGCTCTTCGTGGATGTATTCTGGTTTGGGCGCAATTCCTCCTCTAGAGTTTTACGCGCCTTCATTGGGGACCAACGCTATGGGACCTCAGCGGGGCTGCTCCCATTTGTCGAGGTGTGAGAGGTTTTGCCCGTGGGAGTTTCCCATCTTCTCCCTTTCACTTGATCTGCGGTGGAAGGGTGGATTTGATTCTAAACATCGAATTCACCAATTTCCTCTACTTTTCAGGTGTAAATGGCTGCTTGGGCCCAAGGAACTGTTGAAATTGACAACGAGCCAGATTCTCTGATGGCGTCGCCTCGTTGAGTATGACTATGACGCTTTTGCCAATGTCGAGGATCGTGTTGAGGATTCCATTGTTAATTGGCAGGTATATAAACCATGGGCAACCCACCAGATATGCTTGGCGTACGGGGGGATGAGATTCTCTATGTACGAGTTCACCTTCCGGGAGGCGGGGTTGTGTCTGCCCTTCACTGACTTTCAGCTGGGGGTTTTTGATTGGCTTCGGCTATCGCCCTCGTAGCTTCACCACAATGCCATCGTGTTCATGCGAGTGTACGAGATTGTGTGCCAATATCTTGGTGTCGGGGTCACTCTTCCGCTATTCTTTCGTATCTTTCACCTCCAGAGGCAGACTATCGATGACCGACACAGCTGGGTGTCTTTAAAGCAGTCGAGGAGGCTTTTTCGAGCATATATGGATTCTATTCGACACTTTAAGGATCGGTGGTACGTCGTTAGACCGGTCACCCATGTGGCCGCAGATTCCCTTTTTGACCGTGAGGTCTGAGAGAAGGACGAATAGCCCGAGGAGGTTCTAGTGTCGAAGATCCCTCTGGTTTGGACGGAGGAGTATTTCAATAGAGGCACTGATAGTTATATCGTGCATCCAGGCTCGATGAACGCTGATGACCGAGCAGCTTACCAGAAGCTGGTCGCTTTCGTGGCCAGCTTTCCCCCTGTGAAGTGTGTGACCCCGGAAGGGAAGTTCATCCTCGATTCCAACGGGGAGACTCTCATGGAGTCATGCTTAATCAAAACGAAGCCCTCCTCAAATGCGCTTCTGATGAGGCATCTTTGCGTCTCTTATGTAGTAAGTCTGCTTTATTCCCCACGTGCCCGGCGTTGGTTTGATATGCTAACTTCATTTATTTCTCTTTTACAGGAAAGATGTCTAGCATGCATGAGCGCGTGAAGATGTTGGCGGCCACCAAGGCCGACAAGAAATCAGGCAAGGGGAGGGTAGCACAGATGCAACAGATGCCCGGTCCAGATTCTCGGCCCGATGGGTCATCTTCCTCTCCCTAGGGTAGTCAGTCTCCCTCCTCGCAGGGCACGCCAAAAAGTGCGACTATCAGGTCCAGAAACCGTTGATCTCACTGAAGGGGGCGCCGAGGAGAGGTTTTTCCTCCCACCCTGTCACTTGCGACCATCATTCTTCAGTGGGGCCAACTCTCCCGTGGTAGACGCCGCGAAGGCCAAAACTGTCCTGGGTGTTGACAAGCAGACGAGGAAGAAGATTTTTTCAGAGGACCTGGCCGCAGTGATTCGGGTCTTCGAGACGACCATGTTTCTTAACGATGAGGCCTGCTCCTCGGCTGGTTTCTCCAAACTGTAGGCCGACTTGGCGACGGTTAAGGCGGAGAGGAGCAAATTGGCTGCTGACCTCGGTCAGGCGAAAGAAGACAGCGCTGCCCAGCGCAAGCTGTATGATGAGGCAGAGAAACAGCTGAAGACCGCGGGCGATGAGAAGATGAGGCTCATGGGGCAGATCGATGAACTGGAGGCAGTTTCGCAACCCACGAAAAACGAGACCGAGGAAGAAAAACATATGGGAACTCGGTCGGCCCTATTGTGCAGGATTCGGGAGCTCGAGTAGGATTTCTTGGGGGCGCTTGAGGTGGGTTACGACAACACCGTGGAGTAGCTCCAGCTTGTGAACATGTGCGTCCCGTTTACTACAGCGAGAACGAGCCCTTTCTATCAAATTGTTGCAGGTTGTGTGGTCGCCTCATAGCCTGACGAGGAAGATAAGGCTCCGGCCGAGGATGGTGGCATGCAGGAGGAGGCCTCTTAGTCTGTTTGTTTTTTCTGGCCTGCATGCCTGTTTTGAGTTTTCTGGCCTGCGCACCTGTTTTTGTTTTGAGATGTATTGTCGGGCCGGCATGCCCCTTTATGTAACTATGTACAATGGGCTCTTCCCGCTTTGTCTTGAATGAATCTTGTTATTTTCTACTATGTATGCTTGTATGTTTATTTTCTTTTATGTATGAATGTTGTTCGTTTACTTTGGTGTCACCGACTGTGTGGGGAACGAGTCGGGTGGTCGGAGATGATACCTGATCGACTAGGGGTTAAGGTCCTCGGCAAAGGCCATTCCCTGTGCGTGAACTTCCCATCGTGAGCTAGGTGTTCTGTCCTACTGGTACGACAGCGGTGGAGCTCGACCGAGGGATCCCCTTTGAAGCAAGGGTCGTGCCCGCACACGCAAAGGGCTGACTCTTGTCTTTTTGTTTTTAAAATTAGGAGTCGCGATGGTACCGTGTCGCACCCCTGTGTCGCGATGTTGACGGGTCGCGGGAAGTGTTTAACTGTAATATTGTTTAAGTTTTTCTGTGTTCCATGGTCGAGCAAGTTTGTCTCCTTGTAGGTTTTCTAGGTAGTAGGCCCCATTGCCTGTCTTGTCTCGGACGCGGTAGAGGCCTTCTCAGTTTGCAGCGATCTTGCCTTCGCGTGAGTCCTTTTGGTTTCTCCACAAGACTAGGTTTCCCGTTTGGAATTTGCGGCTGATGACTTTGCTGTTATGGCACAAAGTTATCCTTTGTTTCAGGGAAGCTTCTTGAAGGGATGCTCCCGACCTAAACTCCTCGACCAGGTCGAGTTCTTTCCTGAGCGCCTCGTCATTTGCCTCTTCGAGAAAGGGGGATTCGGTTTTCCTGGTGGGCTCTCTTATCTCGATAGGGATCACCGCTTTTGTCCTGTAGGTTAGTCGGAAAGGGGTTTCTCCAGTCTTGGAGTGTGGAGTGGTCCTGTAAGCCTAGAGGGAACTGCGCAGCTCCTCGACCCATCCCTTCTTGGCGTCTCCTAGCCTACGTTTCATCCCGCGCAGAATCACCCTATTCGCTGCCTCAGCCTCCCCATTTGTCTGCGGGTGTTTGACCAACGTGAAGTGTTGTTTCATGCCTATCCTGGCGACGAAGTCCTAGAAATTCTTGTTGGTGAATTGCGTCTCGTTGTCGGTGACTATGGCCTAGGGCACACTGAATCGGGCAAGTATGTTTCATTTGTAGAATTGTAGTATGTTTTAGGCCGTGACTTTGGCTAGAGCTTCGGCTTCTATCCACTTGGTGAATTAATCCACGACGACTATCAAATATTTATTTTGATAGGATCCGATGGTGAAGGGTCCAAGGATGTCAATTCCCCACCAGGTGAATGCCCAAGGCGAGGAGAGGGTTTTTAGCTTGCTAGGTGAGGCGAGGTGCATGTCCCCGTGCCATTGGCATCTGTCGCACTTCTTGACGTGCTCTTTCGCGTCCTGCTGCATGATGGGCCAATAGTACCCTGCGTGTAATGCCTTGCGAACGAGTGGTCTCCCGCCTAGGTGTTAGGCATTGATACCCTTGTGGATCTCTTGGAGTATGCTTGACACCTGGGATTCGTCGATGCACTTGAGGAGGGGAATGGAGAATCCACACCTGTATAGTTTATCTTTGACCAAGACATACGAACATGCCCGGCGCCTAACGAAGGTTGCTTCCTTTGAATTGTCGGGAAGGCTCCCCGTACGAAGGTACATATATACCGGGTCATCTATCAGTCGCTTTTGTCGATGGTGTTTACCTCGGGGGGTGTTGCATCCCGCTTGATGTTGGGGGAAGGGAGGATTTCCTGGATCACGAGTTTGTTCCCGCCCTTCCTCTTCGTGCTGGCGAGCTTGGATAAGACATCTGCTCGGGTGTTATATTCGTCGAGACATGTCTTACCTCCGCGGAATCGAAGCACTTCATCTTTTCTTTTACCAAGGACAGATACTCGACGAGGTTGTCATTTCTGGCTTGATACTCCCCTCGCACCTGTGAGGCCACGAGCTGGGAGTCTGTGAAAATTTTCACCTCTTTGAAACCCAGATCTTGGGCCAGCCGTAGGCCCATGATAAACGCTTTGTACTCGGCCTAATTGTTTGATGTAGGGAACGCCAAGGCGAGGGAAACTTCTATCAGGATACCTTCCTCATTTTCTAAGATAGTGCCTGCTCCACTTCCCGTCGAGCTGGAGGTGTCGTCGACAAAGATGGTCCATTTGTGCACCCCGGGTGTCGGGGAGTTCACAGACGTCATTTAGGCAACAAATTCGGCCAGGACTTGTGCTTTAAGGGCCTTCCTGCTCTTGTATAGGATGTCAAACTCAAATAGTTTGATGGACCATCTGAGCGTTCGTCCTGACATGTCTGGTCGTTCGAGTAATTGTTTGACGGGCTGGTCAGATCTGACCACGATCGTGTGGGCCAGGAAGTAGTGTTGCAACCTCTTGGCCGCGTTTATGAGGGACAATGCGACCTTCTCGATCTGCTGGTACCTGAGCTCGGGGCCTTGGAGAGATTTTCTCGTGAAGTATATTATCTTTTTCCCTTCCGTTGTTTCTCGGATCAGCGTCATGCTGACGGCCTCCGTGGCGACTGTGAGATATAAGTATAAGGTTTCCCCGACCTCTGGTCTTGATAGCACCGGTGACTCCGAGAGGACCTGTTTGAGATGGCAGAGAGCCTGCTTGCATTCCTCGGTCCATTCAAACGTGGCCTCCTTGCGAAACAGTTTAAAGAAGGGGAAGGCATGTTGTGCAGACTTGGCAATGAATAGCGACAAGGATGCAAGCATCCCTTTTAGTGACTGGATGAAACTCTTTATGTTCGGAGTGGCAAACTCAGAGAAGGCTTGGAACTTGTCCGTGTTGACTTCTATTCCTCGTTCCTTTAGGTAGAAGCCGAGGAACTTACCTGCTCGTACACCGAAGGTGCACTTGTCGGGGTTGAACCTCATCCTGCACTTCCTAGCCGTTTAGAAGACTTTCCGGAGGTGAACGGTATGGTCGACCTCGTCCCGTAACTTCACGATCATGTCTTCCGTGTAGACTTCGAGCATGTCACCAATTTCTCCTTGGAAGACTTTGTTCATCATCCTTTGATAGGTCGCCCCGACGTTCTTCAGGCCTAAAGGCATTACGTTGTAGTAGTAGTAGTTGCCTGACTTGGTCATGAAGGTCGTATACTGCTTTTTGGACTTTGCCATGGGGATTTGATTGTATCTCGAGTATGTTTCCATGAACACAAGAGTTTGAAACCTATAGAATTGTCGATGAGTTTGTCGATGTTAGGCAATGGGTAAGCGTCTTTTGGGACACGCTCGGTTGAGATTAGTGTAATCAACGCACATTCTCCATTTTCCATTAGTTTTTTTAACATGTACGATGTTGGACAGTCAGGTTGTGTACCAGGCTTCTGAAATAAAATTTGCCTCTAGGAGGTCTTTTATAGCTTTTTCAGCAGCCTCCGCTTTCTCGGGAGACTGCCTACGCCTACGTTAAACTATGGGCCTAGCGGCTGGATCTATGGAGAGGTGGTAGTATGCGATGTCGAGTTAGAGACCAGGTATCTCAGCAACACTCCATATAAAGAGGTTCGCGTTCTCTTGGAGGCAGGCCTTGAGTTGTTTCCTCGCTAGGTCAGGCAGGCCCTTGTTGATCTTCACGCCACTTTCGGGGTTGTCTCCTAGTACGATGAGCTCAAAGTCTCCGTCTGGGATGAGGCGTGTTGGATGGGGGAGCTTCCTGTTATCCTCTGGAGGCGTGTCCTCGTAGTCTTTGTCTTGTCCTTGCTTGCAGAAGAAACGGTTCTCGAGGTCGACAGAGTTGACGTGTGAGAGGGGATTTGGTTCTTCGATTCGAGCTGGTCGGTTGGCCGGTTTAAGGGCGACGTTAATGGAGCTGAGTCATTTGAGTGCCTCCTCGAAGCATCTTCTGGCTACTTCAATGTCTCTGTAGAGGGTGATGACCCGTCCTCTGGTGGTGTAGTACTTCATCTTCAGGTGGATTATTGACGATACTACGTTTAGCTCGGCTAGGGTTGGCCGTCCCAGGATGCACTGATACAGCGAAGGACACTCGATCACCAGAAAGTGTACTTTCACCAGTCTGGCCGTTTCCTCCGCCCCGAAGGTGACGAGAAGCTCCATATATCCCCAAGGCTTGGTGGTCGTGTCATTGAAGCCCTGGAGGTCGGAGCCTACGTACGGGGTCAGGTGGCTCTCGTCAAGCTGCAGGGTGGTGAATAGATGGGCGTACATGATGTCCACCAAACTTCCTTGGTCGACCAGGATTTGGCGGACATCAAAATTTTCCATCTGCGCTCTGATCAGGAGGAGAATGTTGGCGTTGGGTGCCCTTCCGGGAAGCTCCTCAAAATAAAAGGTGATCGGTTCGGGCTCCCTTTGAACCTGTCAAGGGTAGCGTTCATCTTCGAGCTCTTGTCGATGAGCTCCTCGAATTTTCTCTTGACGGATCCGACCGACAGTTGGCTGGGTCCCCCGCCTGATATCACCATTGTGGCCGGGAAGTCCTTCCACGGGCTGAGGGCGGTCAGTGGTCTAGCGGGATTGCTGAAAGAGAAGTCCTCTGGTCGAGAGACGTATAGGGCAACTTGCAGTCCTACTTCGTCGGAGGGAATTGACGCCTCTTTGACCTTTTTCGCCTTGCGGGTCTCAGGCCGGGGGGCTTCTCCTCTCCGGGTGTATTGTTTCAGGTGCCCCTTTTTGATTAAAATATCGATCGCATATTTGAGGTGAATGCAATCTTTTGTCACGTGTCCGTGGCTTCGGTGAAACCGATAGTATTTGAACTTGTCCGCGTTGGGCTTCGGGGCTGTCAGTTTTGGGAACCAGACACCTTCCCTTTAAAACTCTGAATTGATACACTCGTCCCGGATGTGCTTGCAGGAAGCTGTGAGTAGCGTATACTCAGTAAACCGGCCTACTGGGCCCCTTTGCTTGCGGGGGCAATATTCGCACCTTTTTTGCTCGTTTCGTCAAGAAGGAGCAGGCGAGGTATCCTCATGTTGGGCGCTTTTGGGGGCCTCGTGGTTGCGCCCGTCCCGGCCGATGTTTGCAGCCTCTACCTCCTCATACTCGATGTGTGACTGAGCCGTATGGAGGAGGGCGTTCAGAGTAAGGGGCACACGAGGCCGACAGCTTTGGCGAAGTCAGAGTGCGGCCTTATGCCCCTCTAGATCAGGAATTTCTTCATGTTGTCCATCGTGGACACTTAAGCGGCTTCACGATTGAACCTCTCAATGTAGTCTCTAAGAGGTTCGTTCTTCCCCTGAAAAATGGCCTCCAGGACCGCCACTGTCTTCGGATGGCGTCGGGATGTTATGAAGTGCTTGGAGAACTAGCATTTCAGTTTGCCCCATGAGGCAATGGAGTCGGGCGCAAGGTGCTTGTACCACGCCATGGCCCCTTTCCTCAAGGTGGTAGGGAATAATTTGCACTTGATAGCTCCCCAGACGTTTTTGTAGTCCAGCATCGCGTCTATGCTTTTGATGTGGTCGTCCGGGTCGTTCGTCCTATTGTAGGTTGCCAAGATTGGGGGGTTTTCCATCTCGAAGATCAATGGTGCTTCCCTGATAGCCCAGCATGTGGTGAGCTTTGGGTATCTTCGTCGCTCCGGACGGGCGACGGCGAGGAGGAGGCTGAGTCCAGGCGGTTTCTTCGCCGGCGTGGGCTCTTCGGCTGGGCCCTTGGTCTGGAGGAGGTTGCAACTGCTTTGTTCTTCGTCGGAGTCAGGGAGCTTAGCTCTTCTCAAGGAGGGAACTTGTCCCTCTTGTGATAAAGCATCGGCTGGGGTCGCTCAAGGCAGGGACGGCGCCCTGCCGGTCGGGGCGATGGGCTCCTGGAGTCCTCCACGCACCGTGTCTGCCGTGGACTGAGGGAAGCCTGGTGATGGTGTCTCTGCGGGGGAGAGAGGCTGATAGAACATTGTCAACGATGTCTCCTTGGGGGAGAGAGGCTGACAGACTGTCGTCGGTCGTATCTTCGTGGGGGAGGAGACAGACTAGGAGAAACCGGGCGACGGTGTCTTCGCGGGGGAGAGCGTGACAGTTGTTCTCTCTCAAGCATCCTTATCTGTTTGTTGTGTCTGAATATCATTAGGTTGGTTTGATTGATCACCGCGAACAGGGCCATGACTGTAGGGTCGGCGCCCACCGGAGCCAGAATGGGCTGGTAGATATCCGGCATGTCTAAGCGTTAGACGGCGTTGAAGGCCACGTCTTCTAAAAAGGGGGAGGCGGTGCGCCCGTCCCTGTGGTCACTTTTCTCGTTGCGGAAGACTGTGTTGGGGTTGTGGCCGTCCCCGTTGGGCAAGGGGGTAACGGAAGATCCCGAGGTATTGTTATTACGTGGGCTGGCCATGATTAGAATGGAAGTTGAAGGTTGATTTTGCTTTGGTTCTTGAGCTTATGTACTCGGACAGAAGAAAGAACGGGGAAGCTGAATTTCCCACAGACGACGCCATTGATCTCATCTGATCATAAAGGATCAATGGCCTACCACGCGCCGTTGGATTGCAGCTTTTACCGGAGTTAGGGAGAAAGAGGGGGTGTACCTGCAAGGCACTCTAATGTTTAAGTGAGTAAAGGATCAGAATGGGAGAGCAAATATAGAGAAATAGGTGTAGAGAATAAGATACTTGACTCTTTAGTGAAAGAGGGTATTCATAAAGAGACCCCAGCACAGGGCCAACGGTTAATTGCATTAGGCCAGACTGCCAGACCCAACCCAAGTAACTGTCAGGGCTTATGTGGCGTAGTGAAGACGAGCACGTGGTCTTCGCCCTAGATCAACTGCCCCGTGATCTTCGGAAGGTGGGCTGACCAACTCTTTCGGAAGTGGATAGTTGTCTGATGACATGTCTCCGCGTGGGGGAGCGCGTGGAGAACGTGAGGAAAACGTGCGAGTCTCCTCGTCAAGGGATTTTTCTATCCGACATATATGGCTTGTGCCCGACATGGGAGGATTGGGCCTCCCCAACGTAGTGTTGGTTTGGGCTTGCTCTACTAAGGGACAGGTCTCGGCCCAGTCCAGAACAATATCCAAAAAAGTGTTTTGCATAAAATGTCTCATCGGATGTGTCAATTTATTCGCATGTGTTTTTAGCAAACAAACACGAGTTTAGTTCACTAGTGAGATTAACTCGTAAAATCTCGGAAGCAGTATATGCAAAACATGTATACAAGAAAAAGTGTTTGTGAATTGAATGTGAATGTATGTACAAAGACAAAATGGACACAAATTTCAATAGCGAAAAAGCTTGGATCAATATAATAAACGAAAAGTGAAATAAATGACATTAAATAGAAAATGCAGTAAATGACAATTAAAGAAAAATGTTAAAATTAAGAACACATGAAAACAATGAAAGAAAGGGACACAAACTCATACATGTTTCTCATAAATTGTTTATCTCTTTGACTCGGGTACTCCGATTCTATAGAGAAATATAAAAATTTTGCGACCTCGATTACAATGCATGAGCTTGTTATTTATACTAATCACTTAATGATCTTTTCATACTCATTGCATGAAATAGCATTTAGAAGAATGGTTCTTGCTTTGTGATGATTTTTGAAATCTCGCTTTTGCTCATCACTCATTTTGCTCCTTGGAATTGACATTCCAATAGCAGTAAACAATATTTTGTAACCAATTTTTACTATATCCCAAAGATCTGCATCATATCCAAGAAAGAAACTCTCTATTCTATCTTTCCAGTAGTCAAACTTTTCTCCATCAAGCACAAGAGACTTGGTGTTGTAACTATCTCTTTCGTTTGTGTTGGAAGTGGTCATAGGATTTTTCTCACGTTGGATCTCTCTACACGATAAGTGTTTGATATGAAAATCAATAAAAGAGTCGGAGCTCTGATGCCAATTGAAGGTTGAGAAAAAACACAAGAAAGGGGGTTTGAATTGGATTTTACCAAATTTTCAATTATTTCGGTTTCACACACACACACAAACAAGGTAAGAACAATAAAAGAAAGAATACAATTAGTTGATCCTAGTTCACTGTTAACTAAGTTAATTCAGTCCACCCGCCAAGGTGATTTTTCCTTCTCACAAGGACTTAATCCACTAATTTTGATAAAACTACAACAACCTCTAAGTCATCAACAACTTAGCCCTTTCGAGTCTACTGACTAACACACTTATCACTCAAGAAAAATTCACAACCAACCTCTAAGTCGTTCAACAACAACTTAGCCCTCTCGAGTCTACTGACTAACACACTTAGTCGCTCAAGAAAAATTCACTTTAAAAGTGTTACAAGAATGTTTACAATAATATTTCTTCGTAAGTTGATTGAAACAAATTTAAGAACAATGTTTTCTACACAAATATGAACAGCAACTCTTTGTGTTTGAGATATTTTGACAGAGTGTACTTCAACGTTTTTCTTATCAAAATTTTGTTTTGTAAAGCAACATGGCCTTCAATTTATAACCTCGAGAATTATACGTTGAGGGATAGGAATGTCTTTTAGCTTAGCTAGCTATCTTCAATGGTAGAATCCATGGAGAGTAGAAGTAGTAAAAGCTTAGAAAGCTTTATGTTCAATCGTGATCAAACTCTCTGCTTTAAACATTTTAGGAAAGAGTCGTTTGTACGGATTCTTGATCTTTGCATTCCTTTGGACTTTGAGCTTTGATCTTTATCATGTATTTGAATTTTTAGCATTAATCAGAGTCTTTTGAATCCCTTCAAACACTTTCTTGAGGAACACATGTTTTCTTCTTCATAAGCATCAATATTCATCAAAATCTTTGCGCTAATAATTGACTCCAATAAAAATTGTATCTCTGCACACTTAAGATAGAATTAGAGTACCGAATTGTTGCATTTAAAATATATGTACTGTTATCATCAAAACTAAAAATTATATGCATAATCGAAATCTTGTTCTAACAGATCGTTCGTCTTCCTAAGTGTACAACCACACTTGGAGCTATATGAACCTATTTAACCTATTTTATTTACTTGTTTGACTTCATGAAAAATAAAATTCAATCCCTGATTACGAGGAAGAAGAACATACAAGACGGCGTTTTATTCAATTTTTCGCTTGATATTTCAAGATATGTATCTCCGGAATCATCACTGAGTCATTAAATAAACCAACTTAGTGAATAAAATTTCATAAATGAGTATATAGGATGTTACGGAGATATATCTTCAGATTCGCCTCATAAAATATACGGAGATGCATCTTCAAAATAAATTTTAATAAAAAATAGTGTCTGGCAGAAATTATAAAGACTGATGTGGTATAAAGTGCGTCTAAAAAATACATTTTCAAACATCAACAAAAACATTTTTAACTCTTACAAATGTGGGGCGTCCCATGGAAAGTGGGATGAGTATTTCCCTTTTTTAGTTCCATCCTAAAACTAACACTTCCTCATCTAGAGACACTATGAGTGGGCTAGTTTCATCTTGTGACCCACGATCCTTTTGATGCCCTCACACCATAATGTTGAATAGTTCCTTTCAACAACCAATGGTTCAAACCAAGAAAGAAAACACTCCATGATCCCCATCACATGAATCAACTAACTCCACTTGTGATACTACAACAATCAATAATAATTAGTCTTACATTTTGATCAACTTGTCCATTTCCACTAGCCTCATCCCACATGCTATTTATGCTTGGAAAACGTTTGCAAATTCTAATATAAAGTAAAGACACTCCTAAAGTTTAGAGTTTGTTATCCTTGCCCAATTTATGATTTGGAACGCACGTCACTAATTCCACATAATGCATTACAAACAAGTAGGGAAAGTAAATAAACCTCAAACTATATTGGTGTAAAAGTATAACTCATGCTGTCCCCTTATGCTCTCACCCAGATTCATCGGTTATTCAATGAATCTAAAAAATAAATAGTCAGATGGAGTATTAATATTAAACGGTACTGATAAATACTACTTTGTACCAGTAAAGCGATTATAAACAAATTTAATAAAGTCTTGAAAAGCACAAATAATGTATTAAGAACCGCAGTTATCTTGTGTTGAAAATAATCTCAACCAAAAACGCGATTGACTCTGATATTTACTTCCAATTTTGAACAAATAATTACCAAAGAGTTGATTACCATAAACAATGTGTTGTTCATATGCCAAACTTACCTCGACTCTCTGCATAAGATGGCAATCCTAAAATGATTTGTGAGGCTACTATACAGAGAAAATCTGACCAACATTTAAGAGACTCTCATGAGGAACATTGAAGATCACACTATTTTCCCTGCAAATCTTCCTAAGAAATGCATAAATATAATCAACAGCTAATTTCTTGAAGAAATTTGAATCTCTCCTTGCTATTACAACTGTGTTTCCCAATATGTGAACCACCCCTGCATCCCTGCAGTTATTCAAAAATTCAACTTCATCGATCTCAGTTTGGCTGCTCACTTGACCGGAGGACCTGAGAGTATTATTACTCACATGTGGCGGCGGTGATCTAACTTGTACTATTGAATCAATTGAGTTGATTGTGAACTCCACATTCGAAGAAAACGTGCTCCCGTTGTTATTCAACAGGCCATCTCTTGGCAACAACTCTGTTTCTTGTCCATATAAACTGTATTCGTCTGAATCTGAACAACCTTCCATCATGGATTCAAGCTTAACAAACGTTGAGAGGTTATCAAAGAGTTTTTTCTCAAACTCGTCGTCTTTCTTGTGCAGGTCTTTATAGCCATAACGTGCAACACATCGGAAGATGTGGTAATTCTTTGGTCCAATTCTTTTGACAAGGAATCTCTCTTCTTCAGGTACGGTGTAGACGGGAAGATATTTAACGCATACGAAAACAACAACGGAATGGATGGCTGGTAGGTTGGTGATGAAATGAGAAAAGATCGGTGGTACTCCACTTGCAAGTTCTGTGTAGACTAGTCCAATTCCAGGTACACGAACGAGTCCTAAACTTGGGCCGAGTCCGAGAATCCATGCCATTGAGACCTTACTATGCATTTCAAACTCATAGCGTTTCAGCGTACCATAATGCCAGACATACATTATAACAAGAAATGCTCCCGCGATTACAAGCGGAACCCATCCACCTTGATCAACTTTGAAGATTACAGAGAAGAAGTATGAGAATTCCACAATCAACGATAAGCAAGTGAAGGCGAGTACAAGAATCCAGTGGCAGCGCCACACTAATATCATGATTAAAATCATAAGGAACGTCGTAACGAGCATGACAATCACAACTGCAGTACCTGTTATGACAATTATAAATTCACATCATCAGAATGTTCAGCTGTAAATTCACATTTTCATTGGAACACTGACACAGGAAAAACTTACCGTAAGCATTTCCAATCTGGTTTTGATTTTCGAAACCAGCCGTGACGGCAATACAAAGAATCATAAGGATCCAATTGATATCTGGAATATATATCTGGCCAGCAAATTTTTTTGATGTATACACAACTTTAACTCTCGGGAAACAACCATGAGCAAGGGCTTGTTTAACAATCGAAAAAGTTGCAGTTATTGTTGCCTGGCTCGCAACTATAGCTGCAGCTGTTGCAACAACAAATACCGGCCAGTATATACTTTCTGCAAAACTAAAGATAATCAATAACATCTAACAGACATTAAGAAACAAATATGTATCATTCTTCTAACAAAGAAATAGGCAATACTTGCAAGAAGTTTTCTATCCTGAATGAGTTGATGTACTTGGTGATATATAGGTATACTAGAAATGAAGATTTTTCAATATTGCGTAAAAGGTTCAACTGACCTGGAATAGAACGATAAAAGGAGTCTTGTGAATGACTCATGTTATTCATAAGGTATGCAGCTTGTCCAGAGTAGGCTAAAAGAAGGCAAGGAAACACAACTAGAGTAAATGCAAGTTGTACAGCCGAGACTGGAAAGTGAGCTAGGTCGGCGAAAAGAGCCTCCGTCCCTGATAAAATGCGAGTCATACCCAACACTAATATACATGAAGGAAAGAAATTGAAAGCAACAAAAATGTAAATTTACCTGTTATACTGAGCATGATACCACCAAGGGAAGTCCATCCTTTTTTTCCGCCTCTTTTGAAATAGTGATATATATACACAGGAGAAAAAGCTTTTAGAACTCTGCTTCCATGCTTCCAGATATTAAATATACCGATACCTCCTATTAGGAGAAACCAAAGGAGAACAATTGGAGCAAAGAGCCAACTAACTCTGTCTGTTCCATAATGTTGCAAACTGAAAAATCCAACTAATATTACAACCGCAACAAGAACTACTACACCTGTATCCAAACAAAAAGAAGCTTTTCAAGAGCACTAAACTTAAATTCGCTAAAAATGATAAGTTCTTCCATGCATAATGGAGGAAAAATAGATAACAAATTGTCTTGCTACAGAAGTAGTGGGAACATACTGCTATTCATGTCGGGCTGATTTACCTTGATGCCACCAACGGCTGATAAAACTACAATGAAAGATATGGTTATTAGCCTCTTGAAATAGACAGAGATGCATTAAGATTGATACTAATAAGCTTGAAAGAGAGAAGGCATGTATACCTGATATAGCCGGGGTAAGAATCCCGTCTCCAATAACCATGCAGGTGCCAGCAAGGACAAGAATAAGAATGACGCTCTTCCATGATTCACGTTCCTCCAACCATCTTTTAGTTTTTGCAGCAAATGACCTTTCATGGAAGGTAGAACGACTATATGTTGTTAGTTCTTCATCAGTGCGATGCTGATTGGGAATGGTATTTATCTTTGCATGACGGCAAAGCAAGGAATAAAGCGCAAATGTTCCACCTGCTCTACAAATGTTAGTTTTGTAAAAATTTGTTGCAGCTCAGAAGTCTGAAACTAACATACCCCTCTAATGATCTATATGCGAAGCTAGTATATTTTATTTACAGTTATGGAATCTCAATAGTTGATATCAGTGAAACTAGTCGTTAAAATCATACATCACCCATTCTATACAAAGCTATGCACTACTTCGTAACAACATTTATATATACAAAAAGCAAAAAAAAAAGTTTAAGCCTCTAAAGGCTTAATGAAACTAAACATTAAAGTTCAATGTTTATGTCCCTTTATAAGAGCAAGGAATGCACAAAATATCCCTAAACCGCAACTTTGTTGAAGCATTTACCAGCTGCAACTCCGGTTGCTAAAGCAGACACGATAGCCAATACAGTAAATCATTCTGTTACAGAATTCCAATAACGGCCAGCGGCTATTCCTTTCTGTAACGTCGCTATAGAATGTTATTGGCTACTTTGAATTTAAGATATAGGTCCCATTTTAAATTTGTATCATTCAAACCTTACCATACAAGCTATAAACATTAACTACACTGAATGTGCCGCTATAGAATGCTATTGGCTACTTTGAATTTAAGATACAGATCCCATTTTAAGTTTGTATGTTTCAAACCTTACCATACAAACTATAAATATTAACTAGGCTCAAGGTACGCTATACGAATTTTATTGAGAGAAAATATCATTACAAATGAAAAAAAAAAGGAGTGGATTTTCATTTTGTATAGTTGCAATACACTACTAAGTATTTCTGTTGTACAATTTCATATATCTCAAGCAGCAAAATTTTACAAAACCGATACCTTGTCCGTTGTCATTTGCTCTTAACACAACAAAAACATATTTGAGGAGAGGCACCAAAGTAAGAGAGTAGATAATCAACGAAAGAGCTCCAAGTACTTCATCTTCATGTTTAACACCTTTAGGAAACGTATTGTAGAAAACATACAAGGGTGAAGTGCCCAAATCTCCATAAACCACACCAAGACTCTGATATGCAAGCCGCAAAATCAACAGTGCAGAAAATTTCTGAACAATTATAAACACAGCAGCTTACTTATTAGCTCATTAGTGCATATGAAAAACACAGAAAATTCTCGACTTCTTAATCAAATAAGCATTGATATTTATGCTCAAATTGCTCTAATTAACTGTATTTGATGAGTAGATGGTGTATTTGATGAGTAGATGGCGGTTTTTTGTTCTAAGAATGAATAATCATAAGTTTAGACTCCTAACTTAATGCCAACCACCCTTTTAAATGCGAGTGTCGTGGGTTTAGAGAAAGAGGGTGGAAAAGGAATGGCAGAGGGGTGGCGGTATAGAGACTAGGTTGGCAACAAAAATAACATGGTCACTGTATCTTAAATGCTGCCATCCTTTTGAATAAATAGTAAATTGCGTACTTTTGTGTACATCGAGAATTCTATGTGCGCAACTGCAAAGGCTAATTTCTCGAGTCAGGTAGAACTGTAATGGACTGCAAAGCTCTCCCACAAGAGTTTTAATGTTGATGCATTCGCAGCACTGAATTTGAACCTATGACCTCTGCTTAAACCAGAAATGACCCAAACCATCCCATTCAAATGCTTCGGGTATAGTAAATGACATTTGAAAACAAATGTCTAATGTTGGATTAAAAAACCACAATCACAAACATTAATTTCAGTATAATTAGAGAAAGTTAATAAAAGAAGTAATGAATACACCAAAGCAATATGAGGAGAGAGGGAAAGTGTGTTAAATTAAGAGGCAATAATACTGCATCATACCTTTTCTTTGTACATATTTCTAAGTCTTCCTGCCTCTTCATCCATAGGTTGGTCAAGCTTCTGATCCAATCCCCACATACTACCTTTGTTATCCCCATCTTCATCTGACTCTGCTCTTGTACCCATTTTCACCTTTACAATCTTGTATCCCTCTTCCTCAATTCTGCACTAGCTAACAAAAAACAATATCACAAAAAATACACATGAAATTTTGATTAAAAAAAAACATAACAAGTCATTAAATTCAAAATCACTTTGAAAATAAATGCATAATCCAACCGTGGATCCAAAAAAAATCTGGAACGGACGTAAAATTGATTGGTCCATGACATCTATGGAAAGTGAAAACAAATAGAGCAAACACTGTTTCAATTAAAATATAATTACTTTATATTAGTCCACCCTTAAACTAATGAAAAAAAATCAGTAAAGTAGGAATAAAAAAAGTTCAACTTTTTGACGAAGTATATAAAAAAGAAAATTAAGATTGAAGAATAGATTGAACTTCTAAACACCTATAAAAAAAAGCTCAAATTCGAAACCTAAGAATGTGGATTTAAAAATAAAATAAAATAAAATAAAACTTTTTTGTAAGTGTTATCTGATTCTGAAGCAAGGTTTACCTGATGAGGTAGAATCTGGTGAGAATTCAAAAATGGATTCTACAAAAGAAGCGTTTTTTTCTTCGTAACTTTTTGAGGAGAATCAGAAACAATAACCAATGTTCTGAAAATTGAAATGAAGATTGAAGAGAATACATGCAAGATTGTTGCAGAGGCAGAGTGTGTCGTTTTGCTCGATTTCAGAGCAGAGTCTTGTGGCTCATTGAAGCTAGCAGACAAAGACGAGACAGAGAAAGAGAAAGCTAGAATCTAGAGAGAGAGAGAGAGAGAGAGAGAGAGAGAGAGAGAGAGAGAGAGATGTTGAAGAAAGAAAAAGTGACGGGTGTGGAAGTGGGGGCCAAAGTTGATATTATTTGAATTTTGTTTTTATTGTTGAAATTTCTTTTATTTTTTAAATAAAATGACCAAAAAGTATTATTTAAAAAATATATTCAAGCATTTAAAAAATAAATTAAATGACTCAAGTCAAAGTTGAAACTAGTTTAAATGAAGATGTAACCAAACTAGAATGTTAAAATGTTATAAGGTGTTTTGTATGGATTAAAATAATTCTATATTGTTTACTAGTACAAATTAAAGATAATATATTTCAATTTATCGATACGTTTTTCTAAGGAAACATTCAAAATTAATAATATTCTATCATTATCCTTCAATCAAACTTGATTTATTAATGAAATTAGATATAATTATCAAGTGACAAATTAAATAACTTATTAAATCTAACTCTCAAACAACTACGCTTCTACCAAAACCAATGTAAGAATAACATCGACTCTATTTTATATATTACTTCTATCACAAAAATAAGATTATTTTTTAAGAAATATTTTAAGCTTATAATTTATATTATGGAAATGTTAATCAGTGTCACGGTACTTTTTAAAACTTTAAATAATAAGTTTTTATAAAAGTATGTGCAATAATGTATAATAATGTACATTGAAAATTGAAGTGTTTGAATTTTTTAAAAAATAATTTTTTAATATAGAATGTTTAAATAGTGCCCTGAAGGCACTGGTTAACAAGACGCTTTATATTATAATCTATAAGCATATACGCTAATAAAGTGTTTGTTTGATAAAGTATACAAATATATTTTTTATTTATTAGACGTTATTTCAAATAGTATTTTAATTTATAATTATAATTTTTTATTTTTTATTTTATTTTTATTTTTATTATTTTAATTAAAATCTATTTTATCTTTTATAATTTATTTTAATTTAAAATAAAATAATTATGTATTAAACATAGAAAATACTAGACAATTATGTTATTTTATATTTATTATTTAGTTTAACCATTAATTTTATCATTTTGAATTAGTTTATAACTATCAATCTTGAATCATCAATTATAAGGATTAAGTTATCTGTCATTAACTATCAATTATAAACTTTAAATTATTATTATATATCAGTTATTTGTCATTAACTATCAATTATAAACTTTAAATTATTAATTATCAGTCATAGATTATAAATTACTATCAACTAACTTATTATCCAAATAGAACTTAATTATCATATTTAACACTTTCACATAGAGTAATAAAATGAGATAAATAAAATAGAGAGAAGACCAATTTTACCAAATTATACTTATTGATTATTTGTTCTTTCTAATTATTATTAATGCAATTTGAGAAAAATGATAAATTAAATCTTAATTAAAAGATGTAATTGAAATATAAAAATTAAAATTATATTGAAAATTAAAATGACAATTATAAAAAAGTAAATAATATTTATAAACATAACATTTATTTTGAGACAGGAAAGTACTATGTTTAAAAGAAAATAATTAAATAAAAAATAATAATGTAACTTGTTAATGTTGTGTTTTTAAAACATATATATATATATATATATATATATATATATATATATATATATATATATATATATATATATATATATATATATATATATATATATATATATATATATATATATATATATATATATATATATATATATATATATATATATATATATATATATATATATATATATATATATATATATATATATTATTACATATCCTTTAATACAATTTTTAATAACCTTTTTTTATTAATTAAAAATTATATAAATTTGATGGAGTAAATATGAACTTTAATCAATAAAAAATAATGTATTAAATAATTGGTGTTAAAATTTTGTGTGGTATTTTTTATTTTGAATAAAAATCAACTATATAAATAATTCTAAGATAATATTTATGAGATTTTAAATTTAAACTCGCAACAATATATTCAATCAATGTTTTTCTAGTTGAGCAAAGACTTCCGCACAATATTTTTTTAGTTGAGCAAAGACTTTCGCACGATATTAATTTCTTTTTATTTATTTAATTTAATAAAATATATAAAATAAGTAATATATAAATTTAACATTACTGAAAATCAAAGTGGTCTTAATTTTTTTCCATAAGTTATGTATAGATTAGTCATAGTTTAATAATAAAAAAATAAATGAAGGTTGTGTTTAACTATATTTTGATCATTATAAATATTTTATAAAGTCTTATTTACTGCAAATTAATTGTGACAACTTTAAGACCATTTACAATAATATGCTTTACACACTTTTAAAGATGAAAAATTAAAAAAAATAAACCTTCAAATAAAACTCATAACATTTAAATTTATAATTATAAAATAAAACGATAATATATAAATATAAAAAATCAATTAAGTTCTCTCTGTGTTGTAAATAATTTTGATGTCTAAATTTTTTATTGAATTTGTAATAAAACTAATTTATTGTATCGATATGAATCTATCAAACATTATAAATATAAAGATATATGAAATCAAATAACATCGCAGTAAAGAAAATGCTATAGAATGTTTTAAAGGCACTCTTTAAAATCTTAAAATAGTAAAAAAAATTAAAAATTAAAAATGTACGTAGTTAATATGTTATTAAAAATTGCAATAGTTAACTTTTTCTATTGAATTTTTATTTTTTATTTTGAATCCTTTAAATAGTGTTCTAAGATTACTCCATAGTAAGACCCTACAAATAAAATAGTAGTGGAAGAAAATTCTATATTTATATAAAATTAAAAGAGAAAAAGAGAAAAGTGCCCCCTGTATTTCAATTTTTTAAAAAATAGATTTGTATTGTATAATATAATTTTTTTTATAATTCATAAACAAAGTTTCAAATAAAAATTTCTTTTAAGTAGTTTTCTTTATAAAATGTTATTTTAAGTATTTTAAAAATTACTATGAAATTTATTTAACTTTAGAATATCATTTAAATTTAAAATCATTTTGAATAATTTTTTATAAAATATTTTTTTTTTAAATTAGAGTTAATAGCACTTTACCTCGGACTATATAAGGGTGTTTTGAATAACCTCCCCTATAATTTTTATTATTTTTACAAAAACATCTTTGTCATTTAAAGATTTTAATTGTTTAAATTTTAAGTGGAAATGACACATGTCCTAAGCAGATGTGGTATGTTTAGTGGCATTTTTTTTAATTGCTAGATATTTTTCCTAATGTCACATGATTTTTTTTTTTATTCTTCTTTTATTCTTTTTTTAATTTTCTTTAAAACAAATTAATTTAAAAAAATAATATATTTAATTAAAATTTACTAAATATGAATAATATTTACTAAATTTTGGTGGGTGTCATGTGTCACTAAATGCTAAATGAACAAAATAATTTTTTTTTTACTTCTAATGGGAGTTTAAGAACTAATTATTATTACTCAATCTCATGTTGATGCAATTGGAGGTCTCTGACAGCAATACTTTGTTGTCTATCTGAAATTCGCGTTTAATGACTTTGTTGGCATGTCAGAAAATTATCTTTTGTTTGAGCGAGGCTTCGCTGAGGGATGCCCCAGGCCGGATTTCTTCGACCAGTCGAGCTCCTCCCTCAATGCCTTGTCGTTCATCTCCTCGTCGAGGGGAGATTCGGTCCGCCTAGAGGATTCTCTTATTTCTACTGGAATAACTCCCTCGGTTCCGTACGTTAGTCGGAATGGGGGTCTTCCCGGTGGTCGACTGTGGGGTCGTCCTGTAGGCCCAAAGCACGTTGTGTAGCTCCTCGACCCACCTCTTTTTGCCTTCGCCTAGTGTTCGTTTTAGGTCTCGCAGGATCACTCTGTTCGCGGCTTCAGTTTGCCTGTTTGTCTGCGGGTACTCGACGGACGTGAAATGTTGATTCGTGCCTAGTTTAGTAACGAAGCCTTAGAAGTTTTTGTCGGTAAACTATGTCCCGTTGTCGGTTATGATCGCCTGGGGCACGCCGAACCGGGCAAGTATGTTCCTTTTGTAGAAACAAAGTATGTTGTGTGTTGTGATCTTGGCAACGACTTCAGCCTCTATCCATTTCGTGAAGTAGTCGATGCTAACTATGAGATATTTGTTATGGTATGACCCTTATGGTGAAGGGCCTGAGGATATCCATCTCCCATCAGGAGAAAGGTCATGGGAACGAGAGTGTCTTAAGCTCGTTGGGCGGGGCTAAGTGCATGTCCCTGTGTCGTTGGCACTTGTCACACTTTTTGACGGGTTCCTTGGCGTTCTGTTGTATGATGGATCAATAGTACCCTGCTCGCAGAGCCTTATGGGCGAGGGATCGTCCGTTGAGGTGTTGGACGTTGATCCCCTTATGGATCTCCTAGAGCATGTGAGGGATCTTGGATTCCTCGACACATTTAAGAAGAGGGATTGTGAATCCCTGCCTGTGCAATTTATGTTTGATCAGGACGTAAGAGCAAGCTCGACGTCTGACCATGCTAGCCTCCTTGGAGTCATTAGGCAGTTTCCTCGTGTTGAGGTACGTGTACGCCGGGGTCATCTATTAGTTGTTTTCGCTGATGGCGTTTACATCGACGGTTGAGGTGGATTTTTCGATGCTTGTTCGAGAAAGTACCTCCTGGATGACGAACTTGTTTCCGCCTTTCTTCTTCGTGCTCATGAGCTTTGACATGATGTCTGCCCGGGTGTTATGCTCGCAGGAAACATGATTTACCTTCGCAGAGTCAAACGACTTTGTTTTCTCTTTCACCAGGGTTAGGTACTCGACGAGATTGTCGTTTTTGGCCTGGTACTCCCCTCGAACCTGAGAAGCAACTAGCTGGGAGTCGGTAAACATATTCACCTCCTTCACGTCAAGGTTCTCAGCTAGGCACATCCTGGCGAGGAAGGCCTCGTACTTGGCTTGTTTGTTTGAAGATGGGAAGGATAGAGCAAGGAGACCTCAATCAAGATGCCTTCTTCATTCTTTAGAATAATGTCTGCTCCACTTCCTGTCGAGCTGGATGTCTCATCGACATAGATGTGTAAGAACAAGATTTGGTTCTACATCTAGTCTTTAAATTTTGATGATAACTGCACAAGTCATCTAAAAGAATAATTTTGTATGATATGGTTTATGTCTAGTGTGTGGTTGTTGTCAATATGATTCTGACTCTAATAAGAAGACGGGTGACGTCATCAGGCTCTATTATCAACACTCTAGAAGAAAAACATATGTATGTACAAAATAAAGTTATGATTCAGAAATACTTTTATTGCAACAGTTCTAAGAAACATTAGTAACAAGGTTTCTGATTGATACTTTATAAGTAATCCTAGAAGGCTTTACAAGAAGTGTGATTTACATTGATACCGTTCTGAAGATTCTGAAGACGTGGTTCTGGTGAACAAAACTCTGAAGATTTTGAAGACATCATTTCTAAGGATCAAGCTCTGAAGAGTTTCTAAAGACAAGATTCTGAATGAACGAAATGCTGAAGACTCTGAAGACAAAAGTGCACTAAATGAATTCTGAAGACTCTGAAGACAAGGCTCTGAAGGAACAGGTTCTGAAGACTCTGAAGATAATGCTTCTAAAAGAACGAGTGCTAAAGATTCTCAAGATAGATTCTGCTGAACAAAGATCTTGGAATTCTGAAGACTGTATTTCTGAAGATTACACAAAGAAAGACTCTTTTATAACACGCTTCATCAAGTTAATATCTGAAGCCTCTGAAGATGCTAGAAGACTGAAGATACGAATGGTTTTTAAGATGAATATAATAGTACTAAAACTTGATTACCTTTACCTAAAAAAGGTGGCGCAGGAGCAACTTTTTGTATAGTGATGGTGACCCTTCTTTCACTTGAAAGTTGAGATATTGTTGTTGGAATATTTTTCCAAGAATACCCTTCAATGGATCTATTATTTCAAGATCTATAAATTGAATATCAAGAAGCTTGAAGAATTACGAATTTGTAAATAATAGCAAGTGAGTTGCTGGATGCATGTAATAGCACGTTGCTAAAGCAAAAGCTAGAGTGCAGAAGAAAATGCTATAAGTTGAAGTCTAAATGAAGAATGCTCAATGAATATGAAGATGAAGTAAAGTTGGAGTGCGTACAACAATGTAATATGATGAAGCCATGTGAAACTAGTCAAGTGAAACATCAATAAGTGAAGCATAGTAAAGTTGATCTTGATGGTTAAACTGGAAGAAGTATTATTCACTAAAAAAAGGAGAAATCAAAAGAAGCCAAAGCTCATGATAAGAAGCCTTAGTGCTCATCAAGAAAGCTTATAAGCAATATAGAACTAGTGTTTTATAATCTCTCAGACATTCATTCTTTAGATAGTTTTATGTATTAGAAAGCAATGGGTTGTTGCTCATATATTGCTTAGAAACACTTAGGTGTTCATGTACTTCATATGTGTAATCAGCTTGTATGAAGCATATTAGTGTACAAAAAAGTCCTTGAAAAGGGTATTGTTCCTTGAGTGGCTGAGTGAAGACCAGAAAGCTTGGGATGACTAAATGTGTTTCTAGAAACTTGGTGGATATTGTTCCTTGAGCGGTCTAGTGTTAACCAGGATGCTTAAGAGGGTCACGTCGTTGTTTAACGGCTTGGAGGTTGATTCCTTGAGAGGCGAATGAATGCCAGGATTCTCAAGAAGGCAGTGGAAGGTATCCACTATGGTTGTAATCATGTTGATGATTAATGGATTAAGTCCTTGTGATAAGGAAAAATCACCTTGAGGGATGTACTGGAGTAACTTCGTTAACAGTGAACCAGGATAAAAATAATTGTGTTATTTATTTTTATTATCATTGTTATATTTTTTATGATAATTCTGCAAAAGGGTACAAAATGTGAAACTCAATTCAAACCCCAATTTCTTGTGTTTCTCAACCTTCAAGATGGTCCACTTGTGGGCTCCGTCCATCGAGGAGGTCGGGGTGGTCATTTCCGCGAAGAAGTCGGCAGTACTTGAGCTTCGAGGGTCTTCATGCTCTAGTACTGAACGTCGAACTCAGAGAGCTCGAGTGACCATTTGAGCATCCTATGCACCATGTCGGGACGGCTGAGTAGCTGCTTTACAGGATGGTTTGTCCTAACCACGATCATATGGGCCATAAAGTAGTGTCGCAACCTTCTGGACGCATTGATGAGGGCCATATCGACCTTCTCGATTTACTGGTACCCAAGCTTGGGGCTCTGTAGGGTCTTGCTGGTGAAGTAAATTGGGTTTTATCCCTCGGGGTTTCGCGAATGAGGGTCGCGTTGGCAACCTCAATCGTGACGACGAGGTACAAATATAAAGTCTCCTCGCTCTCCGACAGCGATAGGGCTAGGGGGTTGCAAGAGGACTTGTTTGAGGTGGAGGAGAGGTTGTCCGCACTCCTCGGTCCACTTGAACATGGTTGCCTTGCGTAAAATTTAAAAAATGGGAATGTGTGTTGGGAAAACTTTGCCACAAAGCGGGACAGTGATGTGAGCATCCCGTTCAGGGATTGGATTGATTTCTTCAAGCTCGTGGTTGAGAACCATGAGAATGCTTTGCACTTATCAGGGTTCGCCTTGATTCCTCGCTCCGTCAAATAGAAGCCGAGGAATTTGCCTGCTCAGACACCGAATGTGCACTTCTCCAGGTTAAACCTCATCATGCATCTCCTCGTCATGTGAAAAACTCTTTTGAGATGGGCGGTGTGGTCAATTTCTTCTTGCGATTTCACGATCATGTCATCCATATAGAGTTCGAGCATGTCTCTGATCTCACATCCGTTGGTAAGTGACGCCCAGGTTTTTCAGGCTGAAGGGCATTACGTTATAGTAATAGTTGCTTGACTCAGTCATGAATGTCGTGTATTGCTTGTCCGCTTTCGCCATGGGGATTTGGTTGTACCCTGAGCACACGCCCATGAACTATAATAGCTTAAAACCTGCAGAATTGTTGACCAATTTGTCAATGTTAGGCAAGGGATATGCATCTTTGGGGCATTCCCTATTGAGATCAGTATAATCAACACACATACGCAACTTTCCATTAGATTTTTTGACAAGTACAACATTTGAGAGCCAGGTTGTATATTGGCCTTCACTAATAAAATTTTTCTCTACGAGGTCTTTTACAGCTAACTCAGCGGCCTCTACTTTTTTGGGAGACTGCCTACGCCTACCTTGTACTATGCCCCTAGCAGCTGGATCTATGGTAAGCTGGTGGCAGGCCACATCAAGGTCAAGCCCGGGAATATCCGCAACGCTCCATGCGAACAGATTAGCATTTTGCTTGAGGCAGGCTTTCAGCTGCTTCCTCGCCAAGTCGGAGAGTTATGTGCTAATCTTCATGCTCCTGTCCAGGTTGTCGCCAAGGGTAATGAGCTCTAAGTCGCCATCTAGAATGGGTCATACAAGGTGGAGATACTTCCCGTTGCCACCATTTGCTGGAGGGGTGTTAGTTGATGCTTTGTTCTGCTCCTACTTACTAGGGAAGCGGTTGTCGAGGTTGACTGAGTTGACGCGAGGCAATGACTTCTGCTCCTTGGCCCTGGCTGGCTTGCTGGCGGTCTTAGGCATGTTGTTGATTGAGTTCAGTCCCTTGGTGGTCGCCTTAAAACACCTTTTGGAAGCTTCAATGTCCCTGTAGATGGTGACGACGTGACCCCTGGCCATGTAGTACTTCATCTTCAAGTAGACTGTGGATGGTACAGGCGTCAGCTCGACCAAGGTTGGTCTTCCAAAAATGCATTGGTATAGGGAGGGGCACTTTATTACCAAGAAGTGGCTTTAACCTGCCTGGTAGTCTCCTCGGATCCGAAAATGACGAGCAACTCAACATAGCCCATGGCCTCGTGGTGGTGCCATTTAAGCCTTTCAAGTCAGAGCCGACATATGGAGTCATATGCCTCTCGTCAAGATGGAGAGTGGTTAACAGGTGAGCATATATTATGTCTATCGAGTTCCCTTAGTCGACGAGGATGCGACAGACGTCGAAGTTCACCATTTGGGCTCTCATCAGCAAAGGAATTCTGGAATTGGGGGCGCCACCCGATAGCTCCTCGAGGTAGAAGGTGATTAGGTTTGATATACAATTGAACCTGTCGAGTGTGGTGTTCTGCTTTGAGCTTGCGTCAATTAGCTCGTCGAACATCCTTTTTACTGACCCGACGAAGAACTTGTTGAACCTTCCACCGGATATGACCATAGCGGAAGGGAAGTTCTCCCATGTGCTACGAGCAGACAAAGGTGTGTCAGGTTCGTAGGGGGGGTAGAAGTCCTTCGGCCAGGAGACGCACATGGTGACTTGCAGCCCAGCATCGTCGGAGGGTGGTGTCACCTTCTCGACCTTCTTCTCCTTGCGAACTTCTTGTCGAAGAGCTTCATTCCTCCTGGTGTATTGCTTCAAACGCCCTTCCTTGATCATGGAACCAGGAGAGTTCCAAAGTCGTGGCCCATGATAACTCTTTGGCTCCTCGACGAGGCAGGGAGAGAAGAAGATAAGAAAGGCCCCGCGACTCCTAAGAACACAGGGGGCCGGCAGGCCGCTTCACCGAGTACACACTACTCACTTCTCCCCGCGAGTGTATTCTGGCCGATTGCATCAACTCGGAGTTCCAAAAGGGCGGGGACCATTTTCCCAAGCAGACATCCCATAAGCCTAATGTAGACAAATCCAAGTATTGTCTATTGCACCCTAATTTTTGACCTTAAGATCCCACCTCCTTGTTTTTTATGTATTTGTTACTATTATGTGTGTATATTCTTTCTGTTGACAAGTCTGTACAGGTGCGATAATTTCAAGTGGAGGTAGTGCTCATTCTCACAGCCGAACATTCAAAACATGACCCTGCTGATTTAAAGAACTTTAAAGCTTTCCACTAGCTTGAACTTCTGGTTTCATTAAAGATCAATTTAACTAAGGTATCCTGTTGGAACTGGGCTAAGCATCCTCTTACTAAGAACCGGAGGTCACTTCCCTCGAAGTTCTCATAAGCTCCAGGGCATGCTAAATGAATCAGGAATTCCTCAAGGCATAGTGCTTATGTTTGTCCGGGATTGTGTAAATTTTGTCAAGAATTTTATGGGATCTTGAATGATTGACTTGTGACTTAATTACTAAAGGTGGCAACCATGGATTAAAGAATGCATCAGATTTTTTATGTTTTTGTTTGGTTCAAACAACAAGTGGATTATCAGAAGTCCGTTAGCTAACCTTTTCATGTGACCAAGGCAATGAACACTTCCTTAGGTAGTTTTGTCCTATCCACTATTCCTATTTATTGGATTTGAGTAGTTTGCGTTTCATCCAAAACCCGGTCAAGTTCCGCTATTGGTTTAGTGTTCGTGATGTGTTGTGGTAATTAATTCTATTAAGTGTACCATGCATCCTCCTCATGCCAAAATCCATACAGATGTGTATATTATTTTACTAAGAAGCACATTAAAGAGGGGTACATTCAGCTTTGATCAGAAGATCCCAACAACATTACATCAGTTTATGCGACAGGTAATTGAAAAGGAAAGTTCAACTTTGTTTACTTCCCAAATTAAGTTGATTACATAAGCTACAGGCATTGTGTTACAATTAAAACACATAACAAATGGCGACGTTGTTAAGACTACGGAAAGACACGCCGTTTTCCGCCGGGAATTAATTCAGGCTTCGTTGAAGTTCCATTGAAGGTGTTAAGGACCAAGACAACGCATAGCAAGAGGCTTCACCCCGGGCACTAGAGTTAAGCGGATTCGCCGAGATCGAAACTGCTGTTACCAAACTTCCTCCCATATTCAACGCATCCAAGTATTGGTTCTTCAGAAGAAAGCAACATTTGTTATAGAATTGGGAAAGTGGCACAAGTAAACAAACTTAACTCATGTGAGAACCAAGACGACAAAGTGGTCGGAACTCACCGCATTTAACCAATTTCCAGGCTTTTTAGGCTTTGACATAAACCTTTGAGTACGTTCCTCACTCCCCAATGTCCACCAATAGGTCATACAAAGCTCAGCGGCTGATAACCCTTCCTAAATGGAGAACTGACTTTGTTCACTCCAACGAGAGCTGTCATTATGATGGTGTTACCTCTACAAAAGGAAAATCAGGTGGTGATTATTCAAAGTGGTGAAAGTGAAAAGCAAGTATGTTGTAAAGGCATTGAATGAAATTATGATTCATCGAAACGGAGACAGTTTGAAAGCAATTACCTATGAGAACCACCTTCATTGCCAATCCAAAACCCAAACGCAAGTTTCTCCTACAGATCGTCGCTTGCGAACCCCGCGTCTTCTTCCAACAATACTCCAGAAAACCTTGTATTCTTTCAAAGACACCATTTAGAACTGACCTGCAAAGCCCCTGCACATGTTAACTAGCTGCTAAACGAAGTAACAATATCTGCTTTAAACTTTGTAATCTGAACAAAACTAATAAAAGCAAGTCCTCATCAGAGCATCCAACTCGTGGATTCTGTCACGACAACAGTTTGTCTGTTTTTGGCGGCAACAACATTTGTTTCGACTTCAGCCTCAGTATCAACGGCAGCACCGCGGCCTACGACCCATCGTCGGTATCCATAACCTGTTTGAGACAAGATCAAGAAAGTCAACATTAAGTACCATGAGGAAATGTCCTATAAGTTCAACATCCGGTTTGCACTAGCAACTTGTCGAAATTGAAGGATCAGGACGCACTATTTTCACGTACAACATGGATTAACGGAAGTTAATAATACAGAGCAATTACCCTTTTTTCATAACCCGGGACTCGATATCTCGAGCAGCACCTCAATGATGGAGCACACATGTTAAATTCTCCGAATGCTAGTCACGACGGCAAGTGTTGGCACTTCCTTCAACCACTGGTTTGCCTGGTATTGAGAGGGAAGCCTTGAAGCTTGATGTTGAACACGTAAACCCGCTGCAGGTAGAAAATGCAAAGATGGTTAAAAATACAGATACAATCATAATACAATGAAGTAAACAAGGACACGGCCGGTCCCGAAGTCTTCAATATCACAGAATAAAGCCCAGACTTATCAAGTCATACTCGTAATCTTGATCTGAATGATGACAAGCTTACAAAGGAGATGAACGAGCAGCCATTGATTGAAAAGATGACATATGATGATTGCAGAGAATATTTTTTCCTGCACCACAAAAATGCAAGAGTTAAGAGCTTGTAACCATGGAGAATCTAGCCATAGTGCTAAAAATACTTCTATGGACAACAATTTTGATTTAAACGAGCCATCCTCATTGTCAGACCCACTTGAAGAATATGAGGGAATGGATATGTCGGTAGATTTAGAAACTTTGTCTCACCCAAATTATCCGGCTAAAGGCAATAATATGACCAATGAATGAAGTGTCACTGAGAATCTCCAAGTTGGAGAAGTTTCTGAGAAATTCTGAAAATAGGATGTTGACTGACTTGAATTTTCCTGAAGTTGCACCTGACTTAACACTTGAAATGGAAATACCACCCTCTAAGGCAATACCGCAAAAACGACAACCAACATGCTCAAACATTGTCACCATCATCATTTGAGACAACCTAGCACAACACTGTTTTGCATATCACGACATCAACGGTATTACGAACACAAAGCAAATCACAGTATATTGATCATTATAATGCTGAATATCTAAATTTACCATGTTTTCCTCTACCGGATTTGTCTCATGTTATGGGAAAGAACAAAGATGAACTCCTTGCAATGGCAAAGGGACATCAAGTCAAGAAAGATTTTTCTTCAAGTGCAGAGCTGACTTTAAGAAGAGTCTCTCTTTTCTGATGGAATAAACACTGAAGAATCATGCAACCCAGCATTCATCACCGAAACCTGAGTTCAAATCACAAAGCACAAAATCAGCAAGTAGTCACTATCGGTAATACAAGCAATTTGAGCAGCATTAATGAATAAGATCAGATGCTTAGAATAGCATTGACAAAGGTGCAACCGAATCAATTACCATCATCAGGTTCTAATGTCGTCAGTCAAGAAATTGAGAGATCCTCAGTTCACATACAATGCCCTAATAAGCAGCTTTAACTTTCGCTGACACGACTCGAACAACAACGTCTCTAAGTCCCCAACCTGCATTTCCAAACATGGCAGACACTTGAAAATAGTCATTCAACAGTAAGAGAATTAAGAAATAAGTTAAGCTTCAAGATGCCATGATTCATCATGCCCCTTCAAGACTTATGTCAACTAGAACTCTGCCTCAGCAAATGTAGTGAAAAATTAATGGTGCCTGCAAACCAAAACACAAACATGATAAGTTAATCAAGAAAAGATGGGAAAGCTTATCAGGAACTTCCAATTAACTTACCTATAAACCGCTTATTAGCTCGGAGTGCCATAATTTATAAACGATGCTGCCAGGATATTGTGCTTGACACTCTAATTTTGGACTATGCTTAGCTTAGGAAGAAAAGATCATGTGGAAAAGGCTGCATCCAATGCCTTGAAGAAAATCATTGGATCATCATGGGATTGTCTTCTGAAAAGAATCAGGTCCCTGATAGACAGTCAGTTGGTAAAGCTGTACAACTGTTATTGAATGGACATGAATCCCTGGTCGAGTTTCCTTTTGCCAGCTTTTTACACCCGGTTGAAACCGCAGCAAACTCTGCTCCATTTTTGTCATTGCTTACTCCGTTCCATTCTGGTTCACGGCTACCATATTGGAAAGCTCCATCTAGTGTGACCTCTGTTGAATTTGAAATTGTGCTTGGTAACGTTTCTGATGTTAGCGGATTTACATTGATACCATGTGGCTACTCCGTGGGTGATGCTCCAATTGTACAAATTTAGGCGAGTAATGAAATACACAAAGGAACAAAAATCAGAAAACAATTAAAACCTTCCAAATTGACATTGACAAAGTCATAAACTCTTCCCAAAACAAGGTAGAAACATGTATCAACAAATTCAATCAACTTTCCAAAGCAGGCACAGACATATCAGTTCAGAAAGGAAAGGAGATTAATGCCATGAATCTCGTCTTCTTAAGATGGCTATAAAAGGAGTCAGGAATTCACAACCAAGGACCACAAAAAAAAAAATATAAACCCCATCGTCCAGATAAACAAGATCCACACAACCGTTCTTAGAAACACACAAAAAATCCCTAAATCAAAAGAAACCCTAAAAATACGAAAAGAGAGAGTTGAAAGCTTATCTCTTCCTTTGCCGGCACCGTGAATCCACCACCTCCATTCACCGTTGCCACGAAACCTTTCAACAAACTCCATCAAAACCACCGACCAAACCCTCTTCGCTTCCACATCCTTCATCCATCGCCATAACCACCGCAAATCAGCATCGCCGCCGTCAGCGAATCCAACCACATTCGAAACCCGCGTCAACAAAACCGCGAAACCATTGTTTTGACTAACATTAATCTGTTGAGTTTTGTTTTTTTAGGACATCAAGCGAAGAAATCGAGGAGGAAAAGAAGAAGGTTTATGAAAGAGAGAAAGAAGATGGCGGAGGAAACGAGAAGAATTTGAGGAAAGAGGAGAAATGGTGAAGTCGAAGTGAGAAGAGAAGCGGAAGAATCGCGGAGCAAAGAAGACGGTGAACGGAGAAGTGAGAAAGAGCAAGCGAGCGGTTGGGGGAGAGAGAGTTCGATTTGGGATTTCAGGGTTTTTGTTTGTATTGTAATCCAGTAACTGCACACCCACTGATACTATGATACACCCGCACTCACAGACACAAGATCTCCTTTAGATCAGATCACACGATCCTCGTTGCACACCCACCGTAAGTCTCACGCGCTACACCACGCTGGATCACTCGCCTCTCTTGATTAACTCCACTAATCTGTAATTAACGATTTTAATCAGTTTTTAAAATAAATTAAAGAATCTTTTATAATTAATTAAATTAACTTTAATCAACTTTTCGATCTAACCCATTAATTTAATATCAGAATTTCTATTAACCTTTAATATAATTGTCTCTATTAATTAACTTAATAACTTTAAATAGATTCTTTTATTTATAAGTAAATAAACTAATATTTCCTTTTAATTAATCCTTTTAATTAATTTTTTTTATTAACCTATTTCACTTTTATTCCACTATAACTTAATAACTTTTAAAAAAAATATAACATATAACTTGTTTTAATAAATCTCTTTTCATAACTTAATAATTTGTACCTATTTAATAACAAAATAATTCTTATAATAAAACACTTTTTTTTATTTAAACCAACTAAAACTTGAAGGTGAGAAAATACTTAGAAGGGGGGTTGAATAAGTATGAAGATAAAATCTTAGAAGTAAAAACTCAAGTATTTTTATCCTGGTTCGTTGAACTCAACTACTCCAGTCCACCCTTTCTAGAGTGATTTTCCTTTCTCAAACAAGGACTTAATCCACTATTTAATCAACTGATTACATTAGTAAGCACTAAGAACAACTGTTCAAAGTCTTCTCAAGAACTACTGATCCTAACTGGATCTTCTTAAGGTTCTCTTACAATCAAATGTAATAATAAATACAAGTGTTAAAATGCTTCTAATAAAGCTTTATCACAACTGTGATTTTTCACTTAAGATTAAGAACAATGAAATAATTCTAGCAAGAATTTGTGAGTTGTATGAGAGCTTTTCAATGAATTCTTTTCAAGTATTTTCGTCAACTGAAGAAGATGAGTGGAGACTTGCTTTTATAGGCACAGTGATCCAAGAGCTTTTCACGTTGAGAAGAGTGTACCAAAAGGTATGAGCCTTTTTGTCTTCACATCAAGTGACCTTTCCTAGAAGAAGAAATCACAGAGAAATCCTTTTTATCTGTGTTCTTGTGTCTAGCATAAATAAGGAAAGAGTCGTTTGGATATTCCAACGGACATAATCTTTGAATTCTTCTTCAACAATTTTTAGCAAGAATCATTAGAGTCTAATTTGGTCAGAGCCTTCTGATGTTCATCAGAGTTTTGCTGAATCAGAGTCTTTGCAGCAAGTGTGCTTTTAGCGTGTATAAGTTCAGAGCAGAGTTTTGGGTCAGATCCTCAGTACTGGCAGCGTTAGTACTATCAGAGTCTTCTGAAGTAACTATGCTTGAAAACTCTTCATACAGAATTCTTCAGTTCTTCAGATGCTTCTGGCTTGCTTCAGATTCTTCTGTAGCTTCTGCTTCAGATCCTTCTAGAGGCAGCGCTCAGAATCTTCTGATGGCAGCGTTCAGAGTCTTCTAAGAGATGCTTCTGACGCTTCAGAGCCTTGCATTTTTCTTATGTTCAGATCCAATTTGCTTCTGGAGTGATATTTATTTTAACATCTGCAGCAAACATTCTCAAGCAAATTTTAGAGTATATAATTTTTATATACAAAATTTCATAATAGTTATCATCAAAACATAGAGATATTATTAAGAATCAATCTGTGTTCTAACAATCTCCCCCTTTTTGATGATGACAAAAACATCAGAAATTTTGTTCAATTGTAAAGAAAATAATTATAACTCCCCCTGAGATGATGAATCTCCCCCTGAATTGAATACTAAGAAGGAATAGAAACTTCCCTTTTTGCATGAGTATTCTTTTAGGATCAGAGCCTGATTGTTCTAAACATTCAAGCTTGCTTGTTTCAGAGTCAGAGTCTGATAAGTTAAATATGATCTGGGAGTCTCAGAGTTTCTTTTAAAGAGTATATCAGATTTATCAAATGTTCTGAAACACTCAGATTTTATGTTAGATAAAATTGATATGTCTGAAGTTTCATTCTGGTAGAGTTTATTTAAACAGTTCAGGTATATTTTCTCCCCCTTTTTTTGTCATAATCAAAAAGTAAGAATTTTTAAAAGACAAATAAAAGGAAACACAGAAAAGATAAATCATGTAGGAGAAAAACACATAGTCATTCATTCATATAGGTCAAGAGATACAAAACATCAGAAAAGATTCAAGTACATGTGCAAACATTAGATGAAAAACAATAAATTAAGTTTGTTTAGACAAAATCATCTTCAACAGATCAGTGATCTCATAGGAGGACTGTTCTTGCTTTGACATCCACTTAGCCATGGTTTCATTCTTCTGATCTTGTTTGGACATCCACTGAGCCATGTCTTCAGACTTCTTATCTTGCTTAGCCATCCATGACTTAATCTCTGATTGACCAGCTTCCAGAACTGCAATCTTATCTTCAAGATCTGGATACTCTTTCTTGACCTCAGATGAAGAGGGTGGGACAGATTCTGAAGCATGAACAAAGTCAATTTCCATAGGGGATTTAGAGTCAGGAGCAGCAGATCCAGAGGGATGTTCTACAAGAGTCATGGCCAGAGAGTTGTCTTCAGATGCAGATTCAACATTCACTTTTGTATCACATACTTCAGATGATAAAGGAGCATCTTTAAGAAGCAATGGTGCAGATCTTTTAACAGTCCAGAACAAACTTCTAGCAGTTTCAGCAAATCTGAGCTTCGCATCATCAGAACATACGTTCTTCAGATTTGATGCTACAGTATTGAATCTGTTGATGAAGCTATTCCAAATAGCATCAGATTCATTTGCATCCATTTTCGATGAACACTTCCTCTGTACAGAGCCTAAATACATCTCTATTTCTTTCAAAAAACTTGTAAATAAATGATCAACATTTAACCTAGGTTTTGGGTTTAGAAAAGTTTCTAATGTGATTGGCTTGGGTTGGGGTGAAGGTGGAATGGTGAATTTTGGAATGGTGATCAGAGGACGAGGGTAGAAGGGTATGGATGGAGGATCAGATGAAATGACAGTTTTTGATCTGGTTAAAGCATTCAACAGATATAGTTTTGCATTTAATGCATACGAAACAACATCGAATGTGGTATCAGAGTAAGGAATGAATGCAGATTTATCAGATAAAATAGGTTCTGATGAAATCATTTATCGCAGTTCTTTAATATACGTTTGAAGAACAGATGGTAGAATGATGGAAAGCTTGGGTTTAAGAGGAGTGATAGTGTCAGATGGTTCAATTCTAGTGTAGAAATTTTTGAATTTGAAACCAGAGGGAAGTTTGTCAGATGAAAATGGTTTACACGAAGCAAAGGATACACACTCAGATGTCCTTGGCTTAGGTGTTGGGATGGGATTGGGAATGAGAATTTCAGAAGAAATAGGTGGTTCTAATTGGTTAACTGCAAGATTTCTGAGAGAGGGAGGTGATAGAATATCTGGGTGTATATCAGATTCTGAGGAGTTTAAGGATATGGTTGGAGTACAAGACGTAGAAGACACTTCAAAAATAGTTTTGAGAGGTGTAACGTTTAGAACCTCTGTCTCAGGGATATTTGTTTCAGATGGGTTGGTTGGTTCTAATTGATTCTCATAAGGTTTTGATGGAGGTTCAGATGCAGGTGGTTCATATGTAGATGGTTCAGATGTAGGTGGTTCAGATGTAGGTGGTTCAGATGTAGGTGGTTCAGAAATAACTTGTGCAGATGCAATAGGTTCAAATGTGTTTGATTGTGGTTTTTCTGGTTGTTGTTGTTTTTCTGGTTGTTGTTGTTGTTCTGGTTGTTGTTGTTGTGCAGATTGTTCTGTTGGTTTTGTTATAGGTGGTGGAGTTTGATTGGCTGGTGTTGTTGTTGTTGGTTCAGATGATTGAATAGCAAAAGGTTTTACTGGAGTAGTGGAAATGGGATCAGATGATTTTTGTGGGGAAGGAATTTTTAATGGTTCAAATTTTTGAGTTGGATCAGGAACAGATTGTTTTTGAGTAGTAGGGGGTTTTGGAATAGAATTGAATGTTGATTCATTTAAAACAATGTTAGAGAAAGAAGATACAGAAGATTTAGTACCTTTAACCTTGATTCACTTTGTGGGAACAGAAGGGGCGTCTCCAGATGCTTTCCTCTTGATCAGCTTCTGAGGCTTGTCAGCAACTTTTGGCTTCTTCTGAGCAGCAACTTCTTCTGCTTCTGATTGACCTCTTTTCCTTGTGTTCTCATTTCCTCCATCAGGCATAGGTTCTCTTGCTCTTTTCAGAATATCTGCAGGAATGGGCGTTCCATCTGCCTTGCAAGCATCAATATATCTCACAATTATTTCCCTTGGTTCTTCAGCACAGAACAGTGGGTAGTTTTCAACTGGAATTCGCTTCTGACTGAATTCAGAAATATTCATCTTCTTGGGTGCAGATGTGATTTCCTCTACAATTTTTAGTCTCTGAAGACTCTTGGCATTCAGAGGTTTTCCAACAATAGATTCAAGTTCATCCTTGACTCCAGCAGCATACAGAGCAGTCACCAGACCATTCTCTGTCAGAATATCTGAAATTAACCTTCCAAAGGGAATCCATGTTCTGATATTCTGACCTTTATCCTTTACAGATTCTCTTGAAGCATTGATATGGTTCCATAAATGCATGAACAGAATGTAAGGGAGATCTACCTTAGTGCTCTGACTTAAACAGTACATGAAGTAGAGCTGTTCATTATTCACATAATCTGGAGAATTTGTAGATTTTCTGTGATGAATGCATCCCATAAAAATCTTTACCCAAATTTTGTAGTCAGGCTTCAGATCTTTAAATTTGTTAGAGGCCTGTCCAGAAGTGATGACTTCCTTATAAACTTCTTCCATGTCTACACGCCCAGCTGGCAGATGACATACTCCATCAGTCTCCTCATACCCTATGAGTTTTCTGATTAGATCTTCTGTAATTATAATCTCCTTACCCAGAACAGAAGACAAGATGAATTTGGGATAAACAGAAGCATGTATCCAGAATTCTTTCACCAGATGAGGGTAAACTGGTCCAAATAATCTGTCAAAGTATTTGACCCAGCCTTGAGCATCAATTATTAAACGAAATTCAAATCCATTTTTAGCTAATGAATCAAATTCCACCATTGATTCACAGAGAACTTCAAGTTTGTCAACAGGAGTTAACAAAGTCCTTTTAGGTATCGTGTATGGAGTCACACCCATATTTGCAGAAGTAATTGCAGCCATGGTTGATTGAAACTGAGCTGCTGTAGAAGATGAGGTTGCCATTAAAGATGATGAAGATGATTTTGACGAGGGTTTAGGGTTTTTGTGAAGAGAGAAAAGAAGACAGAAATGCATAAACTTGCTTGTGTTGTGAAAAGTGTGAAAGTGGTGAGAGATGTGGTATTTATAGAAAACAATTAGGCACTCAAACAGACATTCAAAGCACGTTTACACATAGCAATTAATGACAATTAATGAAATAGAATAAAAATCATTTCAAGCATTAATTGATTCTGACAAATTGGGGGGAAAATCAAGATTTTCACTATTCAAACCATACCTCAAACGTCTCTTCAGTAGTGTACACGCCATCTTTGCAGATTTAGAGCGACATGTGTTTGCTTGCATGTGCTTCTGAATTCTCTTGAGAAATGAAACGTTAACCAATGTTCAGATCCTCTGAGATTGGTTAGTTCAGATACACACAAATAAACATAAATCTAATAAGCAACAGATGAAATACTTCAGAGTGATAAACATTTTTCATCTGAAAAATTTGCTTCTGACAAATATTATTCTGGACACAAATCCATACCAATATTTTTCAGAATAAATTTGAATCTATCTTCAACAAGGGGTTTTGTGAAAATATTTGCCCATTGATGATCTGTATCAACAAATGCTAAGTTTATAATTCCCTTCTGAACATAGTCTCTGATGAAATGATGTTTAATTTTATATGTTTTGCCTTAGAGTGTAAAATGGGGTTTTTAGACAAACATATAGCAGAAGTATTATCACAGAATATAGAAATGTTACTTTCAAATATCTGATAGTCTTCTAGCTGACTTTTCATCCAGAGCATCTGCGTGCTACATCCAGCAGCAGCAATATATTCTGCCTCTGTAGTTGATAGTGCAATTGTGGGTTGCTTCTTGCTGTACCAAGAGATTAGATTTCTTCCTAGAACTTGACAACTTCCAGAAGTACTTTTTCTTTCCACTCTGTCTCCAGCGTAATCAGCATCACATAATCCAACTAATTTGAAATCATCAGATTTTCTGTAACACAAACCCACATTAGAAGTACCTTTCAGATACCTTAGAATCCTCTTAAGAGCTGTTAAATGTGATTCTCTAGGATCTGATTGGAATCTTGCACATAAGCATACACTGAACAAAATGTCAGGTCTAGAAGCAGTTAAGTAGAGAAGAGATCCTATCATACCTCTGTAGAGTTTCTTATCTACTTTCTTACTTACCTCTTCCTTGCCTAGTGTACTAGTTGGATGCATGGGAGTCTTTGCCATCTTACTATCAGTCATGTTAAATTTCTTCAGAAGTTCTTTAACATATTTGGTCTGATGAATGTAAGTGCACTCTGGAGTTTGGTTGACTTGAATTCCCAGAAAGAATCTCAATTCTCCCATCATGCTCATTTCAAATTCTGCCTGCATACATTGAGCAAACTCCTTTCCCAGCATAGTATTGGTAGATCCAAATATGATATCATCCACATATATTTGACAAATTAAAAGATCTTTCTTAAATGTTTTACAAAAGAGTGTTGTGTCCACTTTGCCTCTGATGAAATTTTTCTCCAGAAGAAAATTGCTTAATCTCTCATACCAAGCTCTGGGAGCTTGTTTTAAACCATACAGAGATTTCTTTAGTTTGAAAACATGTTCTGGGAATTTTTCACTCTCAAAACCAGGAGGCTGGTGAACATAAACTTCTTCTTCTATAATACCATTTATAAAGGCACTTTTAACATCCATCTGATATAGAGTGATGTTATATTGTGCAGCAAAAGAAATGAGTAAACGAATAGACTTTAACCTTGCAACAGGAGCATAACTCTCTGTATAATCAATTCCTTCTTGCTGGCTGTAACCTTGAGCAACTAGCCTTGCCTTATTTCTTTCAACTTCTCCTTTCTCATTAAGCTTGTTTCTGAAGACCCATTTAGTTCCAATTATGTTGAATCCTTTTGGTCTTGGAAATAAGTCCCACACATCATTTCTGGTGAACTGATTTAGCTCTTCTTGCATGGCAATAATCCAATCATTGTCTTGCAGAGCTTCATCTACAGAAGTTAGTTCAATTACTGACACCAATCCAAATAATGATGCTTCAAATGATCTGGGAAGGATCTTGTTCTGATAGGGTCATCCTTCTTTCCAATGATAACATTCTCTGGATGAGAAGTTTTGATTCTAGAAGATGATCCTCTAATAGTTGATTCTTCAGAAATGTTTAAGTTATTCATCTGAGAAGTCAAAGGAATTGCATCTGGCGTTGCTTCTGGTTCCTTCACTTGAGTTTTGTCTGCCTCTGAGTCTTCAGAGCCTGTGAGAATTACTTCTCTATCTGCAGAACATTCAAACTGCTTTGGCTTTTCAATGCCAAGCTTATCATTAAATCTAACATGAATAGATTCTTCCACAATCTGTGTTTCAGTATTGTATACTCTGTAGCCTTTAGAGCGTTCAGAATACCCAAGCATGAAACACTTCTGTGCTTTAGAATCAAACTTGTTCAGATTCTCTTTAGTATTCAACATGTAGCAAGTACATCCAAAAGGATGAAAATATGAAATGTTGGGCTTTTTGTTCTTCCACAATTCATAGGGAGTCTTTTCCAGAAGAGGTCTTACAGACACTCTGTTCTGAATGTAACAGGCTGTGTTGATTGCTTCTGCCCAAAAGTGCTTTGCCAGATTAGTCTCATTGATCATGGTTCTGGCCATTTCTTACAGAGTTCTATTTTTCCTCTCTACAACCCCATTCTGTTGTGGAGTTATAGGACAGGAAAAATCATGAGCAATTCCATTTTTATTAAAATATTTTTCAAAATATTTATTTTCAAATTCACCATCATGATCACTTCTGACTTTTATAATTTTGAAATCTTTTTCATTCTGGACTTGTTTGCAGAAGTCAAAGAACATAGAATGTGACTCATCCTTGTGTTTTAAGAACTTTACCCATGTCCATCTACTATAGTCATCAACAATGACTAATCCATACTTCTTGCCTCTGATGGATGCAGTTTTCATTGGTCCAAACAGATCAATATGAAGTAATTCTAATGGTCTGGAAGTAGAAACAACATTTTTTGATTTAAAAGAGGATTTTGAAAACTTCCCTTTTTGACATGCTTCACAAAGAGCATCTGAGGTGAACTTCAAATTAGGAAGTCCTCTGACAAGATTAAGTTTATTAATCTGAGATATACGTCTCATATTAATATGCCCCAATCTTCTGTGCCAGACCCATTGCTCCTCATTAACAGACAAGAGACATTTAACATTCTGAACCTTAAATTCTGAAAGGTTTATTTTGTAAATGTTGTTCTTCCTCTTTCCACTAAATAAGATTGAGCCATCCTTTTGACTAATAGCTTTACAACATTTTTGATTAAAGGTTATGTCATAACCATTGTCACTTAATTGACTTATGGACAATAGATTATGCTTTAATCCTTCTACAAGTAAAACATTAGTAATAGAGGGAAGGTTACCATTTCCAATAGTGCCAGATCCAATGATCTTGCCCTTCTGATTCCCTCCAAATTTCACATCACCTCCAGATCTAAGCTCCAGACTTTGAAACATAGACCTTTCTCCTGTCATATGTCGCGAGCATCCAGAGTCCAGGTACCATGATTGGCGTCCTGACCTTGCTGCTAAGAACATCTGCAACAGGAATTATTTTACTCTTATGTACCCAGATCTTCTTGGGTCCTTTTGGGTTAGTTGTTCTGAAGGTTTGTCTAAACTTCTATTTTTTAACATAAGGTTTATTCTGACTAGCCTTAGATTTAAACACATGAATGTTCTTTTCAGAACGAGTGTGTTCAATATCATTCAAGTAACCAAATTTAAAGTGGGAATATAAAGGAGTCTTCTTGATGATAATTTTGTCAACAGGTTTTGGATTTAAATCATAGAAGCCATTTTCCATAGGAAGATTTATATCCAATTCCTTTTCTATTATTTATGCTAACTCCATAGATCATAGAAGCCATTTTGCTTCTTTCTATGCTTTTAGCTAGAAACTTCTGAAAGCTGTAGTCATATTTTTCCAAAATATCTTTGCATTCAGACTCAGTTTCAGAATCAGAGTCTTGTTGAGCTAATTCAGAATCATTTTTCATTTTTAAGTTCTTTTCATTTAGCTCAGCCACTTCTGATTTGAGAATATTATTCTCAGATACAAGATTGCTTTGACGCTTCTTGTATTTGAGCTTAATATTGATATAGCTCTTCAGAACTTCTGATAACACTTTGATAAGTTCATCTTTAGTGAGTTTAGCCATTACCTCTTCAGCGTCAGAGTCAGATTCAGAGTCAGATTCAGATCCTGAAATTCCTTCCTCCTGATCTTCTATGTCTGCCATCAATGCTATGTTGGCACATTCCTCTTCTGACTCAGATTCAGATTCAGATGTATCTGAATCATCCCAGGTTGCCATTAGAACCTTCTTCTTCTTATCGGATTTTCTTTTAGGCTTTTCTTTCAACAGCTTTGGACATTCATTTTTGTAATGCCCAGGTTTTTTACATTCGTAGCAGACAACCTCCTTTTTGCCAGATCTTCTGTGTCCAGAAGATTCTTTTCTTTGGTCAGGCTTCCTGAAGTTTCTGAACTTCTTTCCTTTATGTTTCCAGAGTTTGTTTATTCTTCTGGACAACATGGATAATTCATCTTCATCTTCAGATGAGGATTCTTCAGAGCTTTCCTCTATTACTTGCAATGCTTTAGCAGATTTATTAGATTTTAAGGCAATTGACTTACCTTTCTTTTGAGGTTCATCTTCCTCAAGTTCAATTTCATGACTCCTCAGTGAACTGATTAGTTCCTCCAAGGAGATCTTGTTCAGATCTTTAGCCATTTTCAGTGCAATCACCATAGGTCTCCATCTGGTAGGTAAGCTTCTGATGATCTTTTTCACATGATCAGCAGTAGAGTATCCTTTATCCAGAACCTTTAGTCCAGCTGTAAGTATTTGAAATTTGGAGAACATGGCTTCAACAGATTCAGCTTCTTCCATCTTAAAGGCTTCATACTTCTGAATTAGAGCTAGAACCTTTGTTTCCTTGACTTGAGAGTTTCCCTCATGAGTCATCTTCAAGGACTCAAACATGTCAAATGCAGTTTCTCTATTTGTGATCTTTTCATACTCAGTGTGAGATATTGCATTTAACAATATTGTTCTAGCCTTATGGTGATTTCTAAACTCCTTCTTTTGGGCTTCTGTCATAGATTTTCTATCTACCTTTTTTCCATTCCCATCAATGGGATGAACATATCCATCTATGACCAAATCCCATAAATCAGCATCATAACCAAGGAAAAAACTTTCAATCCTGTCTTTCCAATAATCAAATTTCTCCCCATCAAACATAGGGGGTTTAGTGCTGATTCTGTCCCTTTCTTCATATTTGTTGTTAATGTTAGATATTGAAGTATCGGCCATAGTAACAACCAAATATATATCAAAGTTTTTCTCACTGGATCTTTTCTGTCACTGTGAAGTGGTAGCACACACAGAACCGGAGCTCTGATGCCAACTGAAGGTGAGAAAATACTTAGAAGGGGGGTTGAATAAGTATGAAGATAAAATCTTAGAAGTAAAAACTCAAGTATTTTTATCCTGGTTCGTTGAACTCAATTACTCCAGTCCACCCTTTCTAGAGTGATTTTCCTTTCTCAAACAAGGACTTAATCCACTATTTAATCAACTGATTACAATAGTAAGCACTAAGAACAATTGTTCAAAGTCTTCTCAAGAACTATTGATCCTAACTGGATCTTCTTAAGGTTCTCTTACAATCAAATGTAATAATAAATACAATTGTTAAAATGCTTATAATAAAGCTTTATCACAACTGTGATTTTTCACTTAAGATTAAGAACAATGAAATAATTCTAGCAAGAATTTGTGAGTTGTATGAGAGCTTTTCAATGAATTCTTTTCAAGTATTTTCGTCAACTGAAGAAGATGAGTGGAGACTTGCTTTTATAGGCACAGTGATCCAAGAGTTTTTCACGTTGAGAAGAGTGTACCAAAAGGTCTGAGCCTTTTTGTCTTCACATCAAGTGACCTTTCCTAGAAGAAGAAATCACAGAGAAATCCTTTTTGTCTGTGTTCTTGTGTCTAGCATAAATAAGGAAAGAGTCGTTTGGATATTCCAACGGACATAATCTTTGAATTCTTCTTCAACAATTTTCAGCAAGAATCATCAGAGTCTAATTTGGTCAGAGCCTTCTGATGTTCATCAGAGTTTTGCTGAATTAGAGTCTTTGCAGCAAGTGTGCTTTTAGCGTGTATAAGTTCAGAGCAGAGTTTTGGGTCAGATCCTCAGTACTGGCAGCGTTAGTACTATCAGAGTCTTCTGAAGTAACTGTGTTTGAAAACTCTTCATACAGAATTCTTCATTTCTTCAGATACTTCTGGCTTGCTTCAGATTCTTCTGTAGCTTCTGCTTCAGATCCTTCTGGAGGCAGCGCTCAGAATATTCTGATGGCAGCGTTCAGAGTCTTCTAAGAGATGCTTCTGACGCTTCAGAGCCTTGCATTTTTCTTATGTTCAGATCCAATTTGCTTCTAGAGTGATATTTATTTTAACATCTGCAGCAAACATTCTCAAGCAAATTTTAGAGTATATAATTTTTAAATACAAAATTTTATAATAGTTATCATCAAAACATAGAGATATTATTAAGAATCAATATGTGTTCTAACAAAACTTTCTATGCAAATTAACTTTTTTTAACTTATCCTTTTTGTATAACTTTTATTTATCTTAAAACATTTATATCCCAACTTAATTAAAATATGAATAAATTTAACCTAATTTTTATTAGTGTGATTCTCTTAATAATAATATGGCTTTAATTTTCCACTTATTAAATTTATTTAAGAAAACCTCGAAATAATAATAAAACTTATTGTATAATCTATTCAACCTTTCTTAAAATCAATTCAATTCTTTTAAAATCAATTTCACCTTAGGAACAAATCAATCCCCTTAAAATCAACCCAACTAAAATAAAATCAAATCAATTTAATTCAATCGAGCACACTCACGCCTCCATCCGTTCGCACATTCACAATTCACTCACCTACACCTTAGCGCTTTCATACGTGTGTATGGTTTATTTTCCGCAATTTATTCTCCGCAGTTTAACATTACCGTCATTTACATTTTCTCGCATCGTATTCCGTCCAAAGGAAAAACCTACACATGATTCAACAATTGTGTGTAGCACACATCATTTGCATCATATTCCCCTATGATCCTTGATCCCATTCAAGTCGATCTTTAAGATAGATCCTACCCTATAGGAAGGACCTTCTCTTTACAACATAGAAAAAAAACAATACAACTCAATATACAACATTCAAACACAATAGAGAAATAGATGTTAGTCATCTTAAGCGAGATAGAATTTCCACCCCACATTAATATAATTGATAACGTAGAAACTTTGCCTTAAGAGAGATAGAGGCGTACCTCGTCGATCCATATCCGAGTACTTGAGCCCTTCTCTTAAGACGATGCAAAGACTATTTTCCTACAACTCGTGGCGGTTAAATCTCCCTTAAAATGACAATTCATCTCCTTCTCCTAAAATCAATCAATCAACTACCCTAAACCCGTAGGAACTTTGACCACAGTCAAAGAACTCCTCAAACCCTTTAGGGGAACTACAAATACTCTGATTCCACTCCCGTAAGGATATGTAGGCATAAGATGCGATATCTTATCGAGTATACTTAGAAATAAACCCCTAGGTTTTTTTACCATTAAGCAGATAACCCTTAGCAATAAACAAACATAAAACAAGAGGTTCCTGTAGAGTACTACAGAAACTTAGGATGCTAGCACCTTCCCTAAGTTTAACCAACCCCCGAACCTATAACTCTCTAAACCTTGCATTTGCATTGCAATGTGGGAATTTCGATCTTTATCCCTTCCTTTGGACATATCAAAGTTCGGTTGCAAATGAATAAGATTCAAACTAATCAATAGTTTGGTATCCAAATTTCACCGCGACACTGTCGGTTCTATAGGAGCCACAGACACATCACAGAAGATTGCATCCACCTCAAGGATGTGATCAATATCCTAATCAAGAAAGGGCATTTGAAGAAATACACCAAGAGGAACAAAGCTCCCCAACGAGAAGCCCGCGAGGCGAAGAAGGTCGAAGAAATGACACCACCTTTCGAAGATGCGGGGCTGCAAGTTGCCCTGTGCGTCTCCCAGTCGTAGGACTTCTACCTCCCCTATGAAGTCGACACACCTTTGTCCGCTTGTAGAACATGGGAGAACTTCCCATCCATTATGGTCATATCTGGTAGAGGGTTCAACAAGCTCTCCATGAGATTAGTAAAAAGGAAGTTCGACGAGCTAATTCATGCAAGCTCGAAGAAGAACGCCACACTCGACAGATTTGAGGGTAAATCAAACCCGATCAACTTCTACCTCGAGGAGCTACCAGGTGGCGCCCCCAATTCCAGCATTCCTCTGTTAATCAGAGCTCAAATGGCAGACTTCAACGTCAGTCACATCCCTGTCGACTAGGAGAGCTAAGTCGACATAATGTATGCTCACTTCCCTCGCTGACAACCCGGACAGGAGCATGAAGATTGGCACAGGACTCCCTGACTTGGCAAGGAAGCAGCTGAAGGTATGCCTCAGGGAGAATGCTAACCTGTTTGCATGGAGCACTACAGAGATGCCCGGGCTTGACCCCGACTTTGCCTGCCACCAGCTCACCATAGATCAGACTGCTAGGGTCATAACACAACATAGACGTAGGCAGTCTCCCGAAAAAGCGGAGGCCGCTGAGTTAGCTATAAAAGACCTCATAGAGGCAAATTTTATTAATGAAGCCCAATACACAACTTGGCTCTCAAATGTTGTACTTATCAAAAATCTAATAGAAAGTGGTGTATGTGTGTTGATTATACTGATCTCAATAGGGCATGCTCTAAATATGCATATCCCTTACCTAACATCGACAAATTGGTCGACAATTCTGCAGGTTTCAAGCTATTATCGTTCATGGTCGCGTACTCGGGGTACAACCAAATCCCCATGGCAAAAGCAGACAAGCAATACATGACATTCATGACTGAGTCTGGCAACTATTACTACAACATAATGCCCTTCGACCTGAAAAATGCGAGTGCCACTTACCAATGGATGATGAACAAAGTCTTCCTAGGTGAGATCAGGGACATGCTCGAAGTCTACATGAATGATATGATCTTAAAATAACAAGAAGAAACCAATCACATCGCCCATCTCAAAAGAGTATTTAACACGACGAGGAAATGCAAGATAAAGTTTAACCCGGAGAAGTGCACCTTCAGTGTCTGAGCAGGAAAATTCCTCGGCTTTTATTTAATGGAGGGAGGAATCAAGGCGAACACCGACAAGTGCATGGCTTTCTCTGAATTCCCAACCCCGAGCTCAAAGAAATCGATCTAATCCCTGAATGGGATACTCACCTTACTGTCTCGTTTCGTGGCCAAGTATATCCAACATGCACTCCCATTTTAAAAACTTTTGCATAAGGAAGCCACGTTCGAGTGGACCGAGGAGTGCGAGCAAGCTCTCATCCACCTTAAACAAGTCCTCTCGCAACCCCCAGTCCTATCACGACCAGAGAGTCTGGAAACTTTATATTTGTACCTCGCCGCTGCAACTGAGGTCGTTAGCTCAACTCTCATTCGCGAAACGCCCGAGGGACAAAAACCAATTTACTTCACTAGCAAGCCTATTCTGGACTGGGCCAGAGGCTGGTCCACCGTCAGGAACGACCCAACCCAGCTCCTCAACGGGGAGGGCCCAATAAAGGCCTAATCCATCAACTTGCACGTGAACGCTTCTCACGCGTCTTCCCACGCGGGAACATGTCATCAGCCCACTTCCCGCGTCCGAGAGAACATGTCTTCCACTTTCTGAAGGTCATGGGCCAGTTGACCCAAGATGAAGACCATGTGTTAGCCTTCCCTACGCCATGTAGATCCTAGCAGTTACCCGTATTGGGCTCAATGATCCAACCCAGTACATATAACCGTTGGCCTAATGTTGGGTGCGTATTATAAATACCCTCTTTCACAAGAAGGCCAAGTATTCTACCTCTTTTCTGTACTTGTTTTCTCTCTCCCACTGAAGCTTACTTTAGCATAGAAGTGCCTTGCAATTATACCCCTTCCTTTTATCCACCACCGGCGAATTAGGAGCTTACGACGTGTTGTTGGCTGCTGATCTCTTTTATGATCCGGTAAGATCAGTGGCGCCGTCTGTGGAAACTTTTGCTTCCCCGTATTTTCTTCCTCCAAAATCGAAGGACCAAAGCAACCCTTCAACTTGTGTCAATCATGGTCATCCCACACGTTGATGATGACGTCCATGAATATGCATTTACCACCTTCGCCAACAACGACGACCACGACCCCAATATGGTTGTCCCCGTCGAGGAGGGCGACCATAGGGATGGGCGCACCGCCTCTCCCTCCCCTGATGATGCGACCTACAACGCTTCCCAAAGCTTCGATAGTACAATTGTTTTCCAACCAATTCTTGTGCTGCCCAATGCCGACCTGACCATTTTGGCCTTGTTCGCGACGATCAACTAGATGAACCTGATGAACTTCTAGTAGAAAAAACGGATCGGGATGTTGGAGAAGGAAAGATAATCTTGCTCTCCCCCACGGAGACATCTGTGCCCGGTCTCTCATAGCCCGTCCCCACGATGACGAGAGACCCTTCCTCCCTCTTCCCTGCACAGATTCCAAAGGGTGAGTCACAGAGCCTCTCCCTGCAACAACCTGGATGTCACCCTAGATTGGAAAGGCCTCAGCCCGTGACCAGCCAGAAGCGTGACCACATTCCTCCCCGGAAAGAGAGACACCCCCAACTCCCAAGAGAAACAAATTTTATGGGTAGGCGGAGAAACCAAAGAGTCGATCAGGGAGCTTACCACGCCGCGACAAGAGCCCTCCAAACAACCATTCCTCTTCTCAATCACCAGTCCGTAACAAAGAAGATGACCCCTTCAGTCCATCATAGAGGCTCTCTCCCCGTCAAGATGGAGAAAACACCGAGTCTAGTAACCTATGACGGTACGACCGACCCGGACGACCACATTTAGAGCATCAATGTGTTACTCGACTACCGTAATATTCAGGGAGCCATAAAGTGCAGACTCTTCCCTACAACCCTGAGAAAGGGCACGATGGCATGGTACAAGAGCCTCGACTCCGAATCCATCACCTCTTAGAAAGAGCTAAAGAGACAGTTCTCCAGGTACTTCACCGCCTCTTAACGACATCTGAAGACGGAGGCGTCCCTGAAGGCCATTATTCAGGGGAAGGACGAACTCTCTAGGATTATATAGATAGATTCAACCAAGAAGTCGTCTACGTCCTCATGACCGACTAGATGAAAAAATATCTGCTCGAGCAATGGTTGTATCCCCGTAGCGACTTCTCCAAAGCGGTAGGCATTGAGGCCTCTCACTCGCTGAACACATTTCTCCTCAAGGACCTGACGTACATCTAGTACAAGGAGAGAGAGGTTGCCAACAACATCCACGACTCACAGAACCAGGAGAGTTCCAAAGTCGTGGCCTATGATGACTCTTTGGCTCCTCGACGAGGCGAAGAGAGAAGAAGAGAAGAAAGGCCCCGCGACTCCCGAGAACACAGGGGGGCATCAGGCCGCTTCAGTCAGTGCAGATGGTGACTTCTTCGACTCCCAAGTCTTCGGAAAGGCGCAAGCCAGCAAGGAAGGCTTCGTATTCGGTCTGGTTGTTAGAGGTAGAGAAGGACAATGTGAGTGAAACTTCGATGAGTATTCCTTCCTTGTTTTCTAGGATGACACCTGTCCCGCTCCCTACTGAGTTGGATGCTCTGTCGACAAAGATGATCCACTTGCGGGCACCCCCGTTAGGGTAGTCGGGAAAGGTCATTTCTGCAATGAAATCAGCTAGTGCTTGCGCCTTGAGGGTCTTTCTTCTTTTTTACTGGATGTCAAATTTGGTTAGCTCCAGTGACCATTTGAGCATCCTGTCGGCCATATTCGGACGGCTTAATAGCTGCCTCACGGGCTGGTCCGTGCGTACCACGATTGTGTGGGCTAGAAAATAGTGCCTCAGCCTTCTCGCAACATTGATAAAGGCGAGGGCCACCTTTTCTATCTGTTGGTACCTTAGTTCTGGCCCTCGCAACATAGATGGTTTCTGCCAGTCAGGAGTTTCACGAATGAGGGTGGCACTCACAGCCTCGGTTGCGACAACGAGGTAGAGATAAAGGGTTCCTTATTTTCTGGCCGGAAGAAGACTGGTGGTTCTGACAGAGCTTGCTTCAAGTGGAGGAGAGCTTTGTCGCATTCCTCCGTCCATTCGAACGCGGCTTCCTTGCGGAGGAGTTTGAAAAAGGGGAGGGCGTGTTGAGCAGACTTTGCCATGAAGCGGGAAAGTGATGCGAGCATCCCGTTGAGGGACTGAATGGACTTTTTTGAGTTTGGTGTGGGAAACTCGGAGAAGGCTCTACACTTGTTGGGGTTATCTTCAATTCCTTGTTCGATTATTAGAAATTGAGTAACTTGCTCATTCGTGCCCTGAACGTGCACTTCTCCGGATTAAAGTACATCTTGTACTTCCTGGCCTGCTCGAAGACCTTCTTCAATTGGGCCGTGTGATCGGATTACTCATGGGAATTCACGATCATGTTGTCATATAGACTTCGAGCATGTCCTTGATTTCTCCTCGGAAGACTTTGTTCATCATCCTTTGGTAGGTAGCGCCAACATTGTTCAAGCCGAAGGGCATTACGTTGTAGTAATAATTTCCTAATTCGATCATGAAGGTCATCTACCATTTGTCGCTTTTTTCCATGGGTATTTGGTTATAGCCCGAATATGCTTCCATGAAAGATAAAAATTTAAAACCGGAAGAATTATCAACTAATTTATCTATGTTAGAGATGGTATATGCGTCTTTAGGGAAGGCCCTATTAAGATCGGTATAGTTAATGCACATTCACCATTTTCCATTATTCTTTTTCATGAGTACAACATTAGACAACCAAGTGGTGTACTTGGGTTCCAAGATAAAGTTTGCCTCTAGGAGGCCTTTTACAGCCTGTTCGGAAGCCTCTGTCTTCTCCGGAGACTGTCGTCATCTATGTTGAGCTACTACCCTAACGGCGGGGTGTTCGCCATGAAAATTGGCGAACAACCGCTGGTCTTACAAATCTAAAAAGATATGTTTTACTTGTAGGGTCGACCACAAAAATACTAGGACATGTGCTAATTGATCTTAAATAAAGTTTATAAAGACGATGAACACTTCAAAAAAGTTCATGATAAAATAACTTATTTCAAGTGTAAACGGATTTGGAAAAAAAGAAGTAAAATCGAAATACTGGTAAATGATGAAGCAAAAAACTTGCATAAAAAAAGAGTAAATTCTTAAGGGAAAAGATTTATTAAATTGCATTGAAATGAAAAGATGGTGTTACATCAACGTACATTCTTACAAACTCGTTTATCTCAACATATGGGTACTTGGAGTATACTGAAGAATTTGTACACAATTGATCACACACAAATCCTAACACTAAGACTTGCTATTTATACTAATCGAAAATAACTTCCATTAACAACTAGCAAACGAAATTGAGACAAGTGTCGCTCTGCATGCCTTAAAATCCTAGAAGTGCTCCATGTGGCTTCTTTAAAGAATGGATGAGACTGAAATTTCTATCCTTTATTTAAATTCAAACCTTCCTGTCGAAACGCCTTCAGTGGCACTTCTATTGAATTGAGTCTTCCAACAGCTAAGAAACATCTCTAAGTCCGTAACATAGATTCTCCTGGCGAAATGACGCCTTCGACTCAAATTCCAAAAGTATAGCTTCAGTCGAAGTCATTAAATTTCTTCAGAAAAATCTATTTCCTACTTTTTAATCCCATTCAGGCGTCGAAATTAAGAGACAACAAATTGCCTCCCAAAAATGTCATTTTCGATATCACTGAAGAAAAATACATTTTTTGATAGTGCCATTCGACGCCTTGAAAGACTTTTGTATGCTTTAATGTCTCTTACTATTCCAAAACCCATGACTTCATGATCATCATAGCAGTTTCTGAAAAAATGACTCATCAAAGCACGCCGAAATCTCTAGCTATCATCACATTTCCTAGATCCTAGGAAATCGTGCACTGGGCATTAACTGCCCACGTTTTATCAAACGACCCTGATGGAACACATGCCCCACTAATTATTAGCTATTTAATGCTGATTTAAGATTCTTTGAACTCCCACAAGCTTATAAATTGCTCCAACTTAACCATTTTACCTTTTACGTTCCCAAAAATCTTCAAACGCTCTCCTTCTCTCTATACTCTCTAACTTCCAAAAATACCCAGATTTCCTTCAAACCTTAACAATGGCGTCTTCAACCACCAATGTTAAAGATTGCAAGAAAATCCACAAATATAAAGACCCGAAGAAGATTTCCCAGCTTCCTCCTTTTGACACACTGTCAGCGCCAATGATGATGGGTAACCAGCAGTTCATCCCTGAACTACTTGAGAAAGAGAAGAGGAAGATATATGAGTCCCAGGTACTCATTCCCATTATTGTTTCTTGTAAAAGACATGCACTATGTGGTCCTGTACCTTTAGTTTTGACCATAATAAATCTAGGGACTTTTTCCCTTCTTACCATAAATCAAAACCCATAGGTCAGACAAACAAAACTAGGGTTGAGAAACTTCTTTTGATGCGGTAATACTGAACAATATAGATTTAAGGTATATGAACAATAGTTTTAGAGTTTTTAGAGAAACCCCCTCTTTCAAAGAATCTGACAATTACATGAACTGGCTAGCGAAAATAGAGAAAGTTAAATCTCAAACTTGGAAAAACCTGGGAGTTTATGACTTGATTATGTTGTCAAAAACAAGTCTTGATTATTGCCAGACCATGTTGGTTTCTTCCTTGTATTTCTGGGATAACACTCACTATACTTTCCATCTCCCTTGTGGGATGATAACTCCTACGCTCTTCGATATAACCGCTATCACAAGGCTCAAACCCACTAGAAACCCTTATGACCCTGACCTAGAATCTAATGATTACATAGGTTTTGCATCTGCCAAAGCCACATATTCTCACTTCATAACACACTATTTTGACAAAATAACTGATGACGTTTCTAATCGATAACACATAGCTTTTTTGACTGTATGGCTATCCTATTGTGTCTTTTACTCAAAGTTTCTTCAAGTAGCCCAGAGATACTTAACCCTGGCCACTCAACTTCATAAAGGTCACAATATCTTCCTACGCAAAATGGTCTTAAGGAATATCTATGAGTCTCTAAGTGAAGGAGTAACCCAACTTAGGGACTTAGGAGAAAATGGAACCTTTTGATGTCTGGTCCCTTCTGGTTGTTTCAACTTTGGCTAAATACCTCATTCAATGCCAGCCTCCCTAATAAAAATCCAATCAACGAGACTGCTGAAGACATAAAGAATAGGAGAGTCGAAGGGACTCGCTTGGTCCAACTCACTCCCAGCGAAGAAGGAAAATCCCTCAGACTAACGTTCTTAAGTTATGTCATGATGTTTGCCAAACGTCACGAGTCCACATGGAACATGGCTTCTTTCGCTGCAAGGAAGCATGGTTCTGAGTGGTTTACCAGACCTTTTCCAGCCCCAACCAAGGCTCAGGAGGCAGAATCTTTGCAGATCTCAGAAGCTTTCCTCATTCCAAGGTTGCTAATGCTTCGACTGAATCTGTCAAAATCTCAAGTGACTTTGGTTTCTTACCAACCAAACTTAGTGGCTTGATGTTTTAGGTTGGTCCAAGGTCTTCCCAGATGTCTCTTCAAAAAGAAAGGTGCCCTTCTGCTTCATCATGTGAAGTACACTGAAGAGATGACTTCGACGCAACTTTCCCGCTACTCCAATAAGGCTCAACTCACCTCCACTGGTTTTGAACCATGTTTCTTTTGCACCCTATAACTCAACCATTGATGGCCAACATACTATGCAGAGGAGTTCTTTGATGCTCCTTCCTTTACTCGGCTTATTAACCAAGCTTTCCTCTATGTGCAGGAGAAGACCAAGAAAGGTACTTCGACACACACCAACAAAATCCAAGCATTTCATAAGTACTTTGAAACTGTTTATCGAGCAAATGATCTGAGTCGAACCGTCCGTGAGGCAGCTGTTACACTAAAGGAAAAGTTTTTAAAGAAAATGGAGAATTTACAACTCCCTTCGTTCTTCCTCCTAGGGAACGATACGTAAAAGCTTTCAATAAATTTTCTCTCAAATTTCCTCAACTACCAAGTGCTGATTTTGGAGTGGCCCTTGCCTTCCATTTCCAGACTGGTTTATCTGTGGGGATTCAATAAAAATCCTTCGTCAACAGTCGAAACCGAAAGCTCAGCGGGTGGTTGCGACTAAGCATACTCTAGACAGTTTTAAAGGTTCTCTTCATATCGGTATCAAAGATGTTCACATCGAATTCGAAATATATGAAAGTGTGGAATCAGAGGTTTTCGAACTAGATTTCTCTTAATCAATTTTTATCATCTTACTTGTTTTATTTTTGTTTAAATCTCAGCTATCAAGGTTGCACCCAAAAAGAAGAAACAAACCGAAGAAAAAACATATGAGAGTAGTCAAGTTGCCAAGGTAAATTTCTTATTTATTTCTTCTTTATTGCAAAATCTCATGTTGTCTGATACTTCAACTTTTTTCTCCTCAGAGCTCTCGAAGACCACCCCCCACTCCAAAGAAGCAAAAATAGAGAGGAGCCTCCAGCCAAATCATAATTGAGTCGGATGAGGAAGACCAATCTCCTCTTGAAGAATAAGCCCTGAAAAGGAGGAGAAAGTGGGCAAAAATAACTAAAGCATTCAATCAACCAAAGTCAAAGGCTGACAAACTCTCGACAAAAGCGTCCCCTGCTTGCAATGCAGTGCAGATTGAAAGTGATAACTCTAGTCTTGGGGCTGATGAGCCCAAGGTAAATACTTCATCTGGAAATTCATAATTTTCTTAACCATTTATCCCTCTAATTCCTTGGCTTTTCTCTTTTCAAGTTACCACCGACATCAGAAGTCAACCTATGGTGCAACAAATTATTCCAACAACTAGTAGCAATCCTAGCTATCATCCAATAACTCCTTCCGGGGCTTCAGGGAAAGACTCCAACAAAGGATCTGAGGAAGGAATCCAATCTGCAAGTGCTCCTAAGAAGACACTAATTACTCACGCGGCTGAATTTCCTCATGTCGAGGTAGCCACTCTAAAAGAGGACTTGGTCAAAAGAGAAATTGTTGATCTCTTAGGGGATATTGTGATGCCCAATATAGAACAAAGTGCTGAGGGTAATCTAGAGGAACAACAAAGTGAAGATGACAAGCTTGTTGAAGAAGAATAAGAAGAAGAAGAAGAAGAAGAAGAAGAGGAAGAGGAAAATAAAGAAGAGAAAGAAGAAGAGGAATAGGAAGAGCAAACTGCATTTGAAGCATAAATTAAAGCGGGGGTCCTAGAAGACAAAGTGGACCAAGAGAATCAATCCAAGGATCCTCCAACTACTGCTTTGAATGGTACTCAATCGACAAACCTTTCTCACGAAGAGCTGGAATCTTTAAAAGTACAATGACCATTGGAATACCTAAAAGTTATACTCAATACAACTTTGGCGAAAAAAGCACCAATACTTCGACCTCTTCAAGGAACCCTCTGACTGGGAAAACTGACAATGACTTTATTATGCAGATAAAAGAAAAAATCTTTGTTGTGGACTTGTTCCAAATCTTAGAACAAGATGTTTCTGTCAGCTTTGGTATCAAGAAACTTCTGAAGCAAATCAATATTTTGGAAGTTTCCCCAGAAGTGGTTGATGTTGTTATGGAACTGAGTACGTTGATTGATCTTATTGTTGCTGATATCAACCGCCTCAGAGACTTCTCGAGAAACCTTACAACAAAAACTGGCAATCAAAAAGCTGCATGGGAGGTTGTCTCGACGTCTACTAAAAACGTTTTGACACTCGAGAAACTTTTTGAGTAGATAAGAAAGAGGTTGAAAAATGTGACAAGAACATTGCAGAATGGGAGAGGTAAATTATTATTTTGCAAAACAAAATCTCCCAAGCCAAGCAACACAAGACCAATCTGCTTAGCTCTGTCAAAGATGAAGTAGCAAAAGAGATCCAAACTGGATTTCAACATCTTAAAAAAGCTCAACAACTTGGGAAAGAGATTGAAGCTCTTTCGACTAATAAAACTCTTTGTGAACGCCGCCTGATGCTTCAAAAGTTGAAGTACAAAAAGATGAAAGGATCTCTTCCCTTCTAAAGTGATCCTGTAGCATTTTTCCTTCTTTTGTTAATCATCACTTTTGGCCCTTTGTGGCCTTTTCTATAACAAATTAAGCCATTTTGGCATATTTATCTACCATATTAGCTTTATCTTTTTTCGCATGATTATTTTTTGGTTATTTTTATCTCTTGAAGTGTAGGCTTATATTTTTAAAAATATTTTCCATTAACCTTAAAAATTCTTTTATCTTTATCTAACTCTTCAGTCTCATACGCGCCATTAGAAAAGACTTGTATAACTTGAAAAAGGCCTTCCCATTTAGGGGACCATTTACCTAAGTGTCATACCCCAAATTTGTACTATCTTTTGCAATTTTTTTATATCAAGTAATCATATGGCTTGGTGACATTTCTTTGGATAATTATTTGGCCTCTGGCCATAATCCTGTGTAATTTAAGTTATAGAGATCTTGTGTACCCCTGCAAGTGTGTTTGGATTCAACAAGAGGAAAAATGCATCCACATTCTCATAGTCGTTTTGGGCCATATTTTCAGGATTGGTACTAAAACCATGCGTTAAGCAAGCTAAGATTTGACTAGAATTTATCAAGATATCTCAGGCTATGGTTGGTTTCAAGATCAATCTGTGGCAAACTATGATTACAAGTGGTTATAAATTGTGATTGTGCATGTTTCAAGGTGTCGCTACTGCGAAAATCGGTGCCGGCTATGACAGAAGAGTCGCTACCGTGCGTTATTTATCCCACAAGAGGGAAAGGAAACGCTCAGAGTAAACCTAACACAAAGAGGGAAAGGAATGGTCATCGCAACCAAATCCTGGATTCGGGAGTCGGTTACGCAAGGGGAAGGTATTAGCACCCCTCATGTCTGTCGTACTCTACGGGATCCACGCTTGTTTTCTATCTAAGGGTGTGTTATTCTATCTACTCTACAGGTCTGGGTTAAGAAGAAAAGGAAATGACTCAGCAAAGTATCGCACTTTATGCCTACGTATTCCCGTCTGGAACGAGAAATCAGAGTCAACGTAGTTCGCCTACCTACGGGAAAGGAGGGGAAGGTTGCTCGCTAGGATATCGCATCCTATGCCTACGTACTTTCATACAGCATGAAAGATCAGAGAAAACGTAGTTCGGGCTACGGAGGACACAAGTTTGTCTGACAGTTTTTTTATCTCCTTAAGAAAGGGTTTTCCTGATTAAGGGTCCAAGCGGACAAAAATGGCATTTGAAATTTGTTTTCAGTTTTTACGAAAGAACTGTTTTTTAATCTGTTCGCAACTTGTACTGTACTAAAGACTTGTGATCTGAGAGTGACTACGTCGCATGTCACCCTAAGGGTACCATACTAAGCAGCCAGATTATTGAAGAGTGACCCTTCAGCAGCCTTTTCTCAAATAGCTTAAGGCTCTTAACGTACAACACGCGTTATTCTTATTACTGTGTTTTTGAATTGTTTTGAGATGAGAAGAGAAAGACACCCTAAAAAGCCTATGGTTGAAAGGGAAAATAACCTAATGTTATCATGCATGGGTCAAAACCTAATGTCTGTCATAATTTCCTCTTGCACAGAGGACATGAGAGATCCTAGGGGATAAACAGCAAAAGACAGCAAGCAGTTACAACAAACAATAAAATGCATGCAATGCAACAATACCGGAGAGGCAAGGGAGAAAACAATAGGCAAGAGGAGACAAGCTCCACATCAAACCTAGAGGTAATCAACACAAGCAAATAGACAATACAGAGAAAAAAAAGACAGAGGAGGCAGCCCAAGCAGCAGCAATAAACTCCTACAGTAGACAGCAACAACAAGCTCTAAACAACACAGTTGAAAAGACAGCAAAGTTGACAGCAAGACTTCATCTTCAAGCAAGCTTTTACCTTCAAGCTTCATCAATCTTCAAGCTCCAACAAGCACACTCCAAGAGGAGGATTAATCATCAAGATCAAGTTATAATGTTAAGGAACTTAATGACAACCAAAGGAAATCACTAAGAACTCAACATTGCAAATGAAAGGTATCCTCAAAGTTCTACTCCCTTGGGCATACCACTCATCCCTCCTAAGGAGAGATGGAGCTTCCCAAGGAGAACTTTATGTCATTAGATAGAATAGAGGCAAACAATGCACTCCATGTTTGAAGAAATAATCAAAACTAGGTCTAAGGCACTTCCTAAAACCCTAATTTCCTAAGCTCCTAAAAAAGCTCCACAAGAGGAAAAGCCTTCAACTCCAAGCTCCAATCTTCAATCCCAAGTATCTTCAATTAATCCAGAAGCTCCACCAAAAAGAACTCAAGCTTAAACCCACTCCAAAGCAGCCAACCAAACCAAACAATCCAAAGCACTCAAGAGAGGAAACCACAAACACAAGCAACTTGCAAAATACAACTAAAATAGAAAATTAAGTTTCAAAATTATAATAAAATTCTTAGGGGAACATACATGTTTGAAAAACCTAGTGTAAAAATATTGAAGCCTAAATCAACTTCTAAGTTATCTAAACAATTCCTACATTGAGATAGGTCAAGGGGATCCACAATTTTGGGAGGGTCCTAATCGCAATACCTAAAACAGAACCTAATGTTGTTCTAAAATTCTAATAAAAATTCTAGGGGAACATGAATATCTACCCTAAAACATACTAAAAAATCAAAGCCAAACTCATCACCAATTGGAAGAACAAAATTCCACAAAACAGATGTCAAATATGCAAAATTAAAAGAATTAAACAAAATAAGAAAAATCAAATTAAATTGAAAAATGCATGAAAATGCATTTTATTGATTTCAGAAAATCACAAATTCTCTCAAGATCATGAGGATATTTTTTAAATAATTTTTGGATCAAGAATGGATTTATTATGATTTTTTGAATCAATAAAGCATTTAAAATAAAACAAAATGAATAAAAGAAATAAAAAAACTCAGAATAAAACACAGCCACAAGATGAGGAGACCATTCAGCTGATCCAATTCACTAGAGCTTGCCAGCGTATTAAGTGAAACGCCTGCGTTTTGATCCTCAGAAGTCAACAAAAACTTTAAGTCGTGGCCATTGGATCTGTGGTCTAGTCAAGGTCAAAAGCAAGATCTGATGGCTAGGGACTCATCTTCTCCAAAATTCAGGCAGGCCAGGTGGAGATCAGGGATGGTGGTTCATGGTGGCCGGAGAAGACTCCGATTGTCTTCTCCGACGAGGGTCCAGGTTCAGGCAACCAAAAATAACAATCTCTACACCAATTCCACTCAGTTTTAAAACGTAGATTCCAAATCTTTAATCAAAATGATCTAACTCTCAATAGGTAAGCAAACACGAAGCAATGTTCAGAGATGTCATCCAAATCAACTTTCACCAAATGCTAAAATAAATACATAGAAATCCTACTCATGTTGCACTGATCATCCTGATCCAAACAAATTGCTACAAAACCTCATGAATCAAGAGATTCAAGTCCAAACAGATCTGCTATGTCATCTTTAAACATCACCAATTGAATCCAAATCAAGCCTAAAATGATCTATACCATGTCTAGATCCTAACCACAAGTCTAAAGCTATCTGAATCATGCTAAATCATGCTGAATTTTGAGAGATGCTAACCTGGTATAGATCTTGAAATAGATGCAGTTAGAACTCGTGGCTTACTTCAAAAAGCTCCAGAAACTTTCAATGATCCACAAGGAAGAGATTGCACACCTCAATTTGGCTTGAATTGGTCTGAATCACAAAACACGATTTCAATTTACAGTTGTGGAATTTCAAATGCTCTCTCTGGTTCTGGCGTGAAATGAAGTTCAACCTTGATCTGAACTTACTCTAATGAATATATAGAAGAGTTTCATGGGCTTTTGGATCCAATTTGAAGCCCAAAACAGTGGTTTGAGTTTTCTGGTTTTTTGATTCAAAGGCAATGTATCAGTCGTGCTTTGCAAGCTTTTCCTTGTTCCAGAAGGTTCTCACACCTTGCACATGTCATTTAGAATGAGTTTGAATGACAAGATTGGTCTGAATTGCCTTGTGCATTGATTTTGCAATGTTACTTACAAGTGAAGCAACCACATGGCAACTTCCAAAACTTGAACTGAACTCAAAATTCTGTTAAAACCAAAGTGTTTGAAATGTGATTTCCAATCAGAAAATGTACCCACTTGCTTGGTTTGAGGCATCTAGCACAAAATCACATTTTTCCCTCCTTTCCATATTTGAATTTCCTTCATTTTCAAGCCATTTCAAATGACTTTTTGATATGATCCAAACCAAACTCTCATGACCACTTGGTTGTACTAAAAACATCATTTTAAGCAAGTTCCATGTTGAACAAACTTCCATTTGAAGCTTGCAAGTTGGAGATATGGCCCTATGATTGAAAATGACCTATAATCTCACTTTCCCAAAATACCTCTGACTTGTAAACCTCATAACTTGAGTTCTACCAATCAGATGGAGGACTTCTAGTACAATTTAGAAAGATAAGATCATGAGGAACAACTTTCATATTGACCAAAAGTTCATGTGAAACCTCCTTCTAGGTCAAAAATAGCCTTGAAGTCAGATGATTTTCACAGACAAATTTCAGAAGCATCTGAGGACCTGTAACTTGTCTGGGCCATAACTTGAGTTATATAAATCTAATGGAGGACTTCTAGTACTCAAATTAAAGGTATTGAGATGCTCTACAAGTTTCATGTTGGACAAAGATCCATTTGAAACTTTTATCTTGACTTATATGGTTTTGAAGTTAGGCACTAAATAGGGGATTTTGCACTGAAACCCTAATTTAACAACTTCCCACATTCTTGATTCTTCTTGATTTGATCTTGGCACAACACCACAAATGTCTTATCACATAATTTCATGAACTCCATGACCTCAAAGTGGGCTTTGATACTCTTCAATTGCATAATTGACCTAGGGTTGATCCAGATGAAACCCTAATTGTCTGCACTTCAACTGTGGCTCTTGCATTTGACACAATGACTTGATTTAGATCCAACATGGCTCTCTAGGCACTCCATGAGCTATATACACATCTCATATTCACACCTCATGTTTCACATCCTATTGATGGTCCTCAGCTGATCAAGACCTCCCACCACCTCCTGATGACCTGGATGACTTCTCAAGCTTGGATAAGATTCTTGCTAGGCTTCTCTTGATAATAATCACACTTGATCTCCTGTTGGATGAATGATATGCCATGATATGCAAATGATAGAACTATGCAAATGATAATGCAATGAAACATAAACCAGGTAAAAGATGTTGAGCAAATTTTGGGGTGCAACACAAGGCATAACCTATTTGTATTTAAGTTTTATTCTCTTATGAGTCATAGGCATGTATGTTCTATCCAAATTTCTTTTTTATGAGGTGTGATGGAAGCCATAGTGGGAAGTTATGATTAAATGTAATCATGCAATTCTTTTTGAGGCACCACCAGTTAGTTTTCAAAGTCTTTAGTTCAAAGGCATGTTTTCAGAACATGAGGAGTTTCCAAATAATTTTAAAGTAAGAAATAAAGGATGCCAAAAGATTTGTATCCAAAGCCAGGCCATACGGTTAAATATGCAGGCTATTTCATGTCATGGTTTGATTTGTTCTAAGCTGGCCTTAGATCATATGATCAATTCAACTAAGCTGATTCAATTTGTTTCAACTTTTTCTTATGCCATGAGATTCAAATTAATCCAAGCCTTGTTACAAGTTGCTTGCAAGCCATGACTATAAGCTTTCAACCTTGTTTCAAGGCCACATTGGTGATGTTTTAGGACTAATTAGTGTCCAAGGTATCATCAATATTCAAGTATGATATGAAAGATAATTTATAAAGGGAAAGACACAGATTTGATGGCAAATTCAAAGTGAAAAGAGTTATAGCTTGGATTAAAATATATGCATACATTCATGACATAAAACTACAGTAAACCAAGAAATTACATCAATACAAGTTCATATTTTTATTCACATGATATACAAGTACAGGCTACGGGGTCTTATTGCCTAAAGAGCCTTTGAAAAGCTATCATCCTGCTCCCCTCACGAAATAGGGATGCTCCTTCCAAGCCTCACGTGCTAAGCGGTTATGGGTCCCTTTTTCTCGGGCCTGTTATGAACCAAGAATGGGAACAACTTTCAAAACATGAGTGAGCTACTCTAGACAAGTCTCAAGTTAAGTGACAAATTCTATTTGATGTTAAAAGAAATTCCAAGATGAAAAGCATCAAGATAAATGAAATGCTATGAACATGCTGTCAAATAAAGGTTGCATGTCTGTTACCTTTTTCTAATAAACATCAATTTTTTGGTATAAATGATATCATGTTATATCACAAAAATAAAACCAAGACATGTACAAAACTTAATCCTATAAGTTGTTACTGAAGCCTGAGCCATGAGATAAAGGATCAAGTTTCTTGTTGTTGTTTCTCCTTTAGAGGAAATGCAAAACTGCTATAGGTCCAGGAGAAACTGTTAACCTCTTTATGACTACCTTCATGCACTTGCCATGGCTAGCTCTCTTGCATTTTCCACCCTTCAAGCTTCTATGCTGAATACCTACGTGTCATACCCCAAATTTGTCCTACCTTTTTCAAAATTTTCATTTGCCCGAGTTTGTTTTTAATTTACCTCGCTTAACGTATTTTTCCTGCAAAAACGAGCATTTTCACTTTTTTAGCCCAATAAGAGAGTGCCATGTGGCATTTGATTTTGTATATATTTATTTTATAATTTCTTTTTTTATGATATGTAATATATTTTTTTGATATTAATTAATTAGATTAGATTTTAGAGGTAAGATTATTTAGAATAGAATTTAGAATTATTTAGATTTTTATTAAAAATAGATTGTTTTAATTAAGATGAATAGTTTTTTTTATTATTAGAATTAGATTGAATTTCGCTTTATTAGAATATAGAGTTATAGAATTTTATTAAGATTGATTAGAAATAGATTTATTTGTATTTATTTAGAAAATAGGATTAGAGTATTTAATTAGTTAATTAACTTAGAAAATAAAATTAATTAGTTTTTACTTAGAATATATAATTAGTTTAGATAGGTTTAGAAAATAGAATTATAATATTAATTAGGAAATTTGATTTAGAAATATTTTAGTTTAGTTAGATTTTTTAATTTTTAATTAAGAATAGATTAGAATTATTTTTTTAACTAGATTAATTAGGGTTAGTTAGTCTTAAGATTAATAATTTAGAATAATTTGTTTTAATTATTAGTGATTTTTTTTATAAAAAAATAATAAGAAAAAGGGTCAGAAAGATGTAAACGGAGGCCCACACTTAACGGCCCATTAGGTTTGTTAGGGTTGGAGTCAGCTGCTATAAAATGGAGAGGAATTCAGACTAAAAGAAATCGAAGCTACTGTTCATCACCCTTCCAAACCCTAAACGGCGCCCCAAGAAGAAACCCCAAGGATTAGTGTAGACCTCCTTCCTCACTAAGCTCAAATCCGCCGCCGGGTTCCCCAATCATCAAACCCTAACCCTTCTTCCTCATAAGAAAAACCAACTCCTAAAATCTGCTCTGCCGCTCAAACCTTTCCCCAAAACCCACACGTCTCCGCCGCAACCTCACCATCACTTCCCTCGCCGAACAACCCATCAGTCTCCGTCACTACCATTCAAACCCTTCTTCCACCTTCAAACAAAAGCATCAACACCACTCTCAAGCTTTCGCAGACGCCGACATTTACGCCAACAACAACGTAACAAAGTAACACACCCACAACGGTATCAGAAGTGAGTCACCTCGACGATATTATGTAGTCCAGATCTTCATCAATAATAGAGCAGTTTGTAGCAGCGAAAACCCTGAAGGTGAGAAAATACTTAGAAGGGGGGTTGAATAAGTATGAAGATAAAACTTAGAAGTAAAAACACAAGTATTTTTATCCTGGTTCGTTGAACACAACTACTCCAGTCCACCCTACTTAGAGTGATTTGCCTTTCTCAAACAAGGACTTAATCCACTATTTAATCAACTGATTACAATAGTAAGCACTAAGAACAACTGTTCAAAGTCTTCTCAAGAACTTCTGATCCCAACTGGATCTTCTTAAGGAACTATTACAATAAAATGTAAGATCAATACAAGTGTATGAATGCTTCTAACAAGCTTTATCACAACAGTGATATTTCACTTAATGTTTAAGAACAAAAGAATAAACTCAGCAATAAGAATATTTTATGAGAGATTGTAAGAGTTTCTGTTTGAGATTCGTTGGTTGTAGATCACTTTGAAGAAGATGATGAAGACTTGCTTTTATATGCACAGTAGTCCACAAAGTCTTGACAATGGAGGTTGTGTATTGAAAAGGCCTGAACCTTTTTGTCTTTTCATCACATGACTTTTCCTGGAAGTAGAATGCATAGAGAAATGCTTTTGGTATGTGTTCTAGTGTCAAACATGAAAGAGGAAAGAGTCGTTGAGCTAAATCAAAGGATATTACTTTGAATTCTTCTTCAATAATTATTTCTTTTCAGCAGGGTAACCATTAGATCTTGCATGATCAGAGTCTTGGATTCCCATCAGATTTTGCTGAATCAGAGTAAGGCAGCAAGTGTGCTTTAGCGTGTAGTCTATCAGAGCAGAGTTTTATGAATCAGATCCTCAGTACATACAGCGTGTAGTACTCTCAGAGTCTTCTGGAAAAAAACTGTGCTTCTTAACTCTCATACAAAGTTCTTCAATGCTTCAGAGTCTTCAGATCTTATTAGAGTCTTCTGCTTCAGATTCTTCTGTAGCTTCTGCTTCAGATCCTTCTGTAGACAACGCTCAGATTCTTCTATAAGATGATTTTGACTCTTCAGATCCTTCCATAGTTCTATGTTCAGATTAATTTGCTCTTGGATGTATATATACTTTAATTATCTGCAGCAAATATTCATGAACAAATTTTAGAGTATATAATTCTTTAATACAAAATTTCATAAGAGTTATCATCAAAACATAGAGATATTACTAAGAAACAATCTGTGTTCTTACAATCTCCCCCTTTTTGATGATGACAAAACATGAGAAATTTTGTTCAATAATAAAAAATAATAATTATAACTCCCTCTGAGATTAAGAATCTCCCCCTGAAATGAATACTCTAAGGAAAAGAATGCTTTCCTTTTTACTCGAGTGTATTTCAGAATCAGAGTCTGATGACTTCTTTCAAACGCAGAGTCTGGTTAATCAGAGTTTGATGACTTCTTTCAAACACAGATTCTGGTTTTGCGTTTAGATTCAAAGTACAGTTTGCTTCAAGAATCAGAGTCTGGTTGGGTAATTCTCAGGATAACTTCAATGAATTTATTTTGTCAGATGAAACACTAGAATCTGAAAGACTTAAATTCAAAGATAGTTAATAATATGTCTGAATTTGTTTTAGTATTTGCTTATGGATTGAACAATCAGATTCTTTTTCTCCCCCTTTTTGTCATAATCAAAAAGATGTGTAAAGACAGAAAAGATAATAGAAGAAAAAAACAAAGCAAACAATTTCATTCAGTCAGATGGTTCACATAACAGATGATAACAAACAAACAAGAGAAAACAGATTAAAAACAACAGTGCAAAAACATGAAAAGAAACCAGGGTTGACGAGATGCAATCAGGGTCAGAAGATCTGTGATCTTTGAAGTAGACTCTTCTTGCTTGGCCATCCAAGTCTTAATCTCTTCAGTGGTTTGTTCTTGTTTGATCATCCAGGACTTGATTTCCTTAACCTCTTTTACAAGTTCTGAATTGTCAGCCTTTACTTCAGGTGCAGATGCATCAATGTCCATATCAGATGCAACATCTTCAGATGGAGAGTCTTCAGCAGGAGCAGCTTCCAGAAGCAGCACTGGTGGTTTGGGAATGCTCATCAGAGTTTGTCTTACCAACTCAGCAAACTTTGCCTTAGCATCTTCAGCACAGACTGTCTTGAGATGAGAGGCCACCACGTTGATCTTAGAGATAAATTTATCCCAAGCAGCTTCAGACTTAGCAGGATCTATACGGAACAGACACTCTTCTTCCACACGTGCAATCCCCATACGAACTTCCTTTTTGAAATTATCAAACAGTTTATCAACATCTGATCTAGGGTTGGTGTAAAGAAATTCCTCAAGAGTCACTTTCTCAGCAGATTCAGAGTTTGGCTGAGGTTGTTCACAAGTGGTGTTAGGAGGTGTTGGATCAGATGATGGTTGTTCGGATGGTTGAGGTTCGGATGGTTGAGGTTCAGATTATTGAGGTGCAGATTGTTGAGGTTCAGATGGTTGTGGTATTGTGAGTTGAGGTGTAGGATTTGGTGAAATTTCAGCTTCAGAGGATGAATTTTGAAAATCTGAGAGGTTGAGTGGATCAAGAATGTGTAAACAAGTCGGTGATGGAACTTCTGATTCAGAATCAGATGATTCACTGGAGTGGCATGAGGTGGATGACAAGACAACCATGGTTGCAAGTGGTTCTAGATCAAGAATGTCATCTGATGGTTCTGGAACAGGTAATGGTTGTTCTATTATTGAGGGATGTTCAGATGGTGTTGGTTGGGGAGGTTCAGATGAAATGGGTTAAGATTGATATTCTGGTGATTGTTGTTGTTATTCTGGTGGTGTTTGTTATTGTTGTTGTTGAGGTTCTGGTTGTTGTTGTTGTTGAGGTTCTGGTTGTTGTTGTTGAGGTTCTGGCTGAGATGGTTCTTTTTGTTGATGTTCTGGTTGGATTTTTGTTTGAGGTGGTTCAAATGGAGTTTGTACAGAAGATGGTTGAGAAAGTGTAGTTTGAGATGAAGGGGATTCAGATGTATGAATTCCAGATGATGGTGGTACAGATGAATGTGGTCTAGAAGGTGATGGAGGAGGTGAAGGTAATGGAGAGTGAATGGTTGAAGTTGGATCAGATGTTAATACCTGCTTGATAGTTTCTCTTATGTCTTCCAGACTAGCTTCTGGAGGAGTGGGTTTCACTTTCTTTACCTTTTGAGGCTTAGCAGCAGCTTCAGAGGCTTTTCTCTTAGGCTGAGCCTCAGATCCTTCTTTAGCAATCTTCTTTGAGCGTCTTTCTCTAACATGATTGGGCAGAACTTCTCCTTCCTTCTGGACGATGTTCACAGGCAGAGGAATACCTTCTTTTAAACATTCAGCAATGAATGTCAGAATGATGTGCCTAGGTTCCTCAGTAGTGAACATTGGAAAATCTTCAACAGGAATCCTTCTGTTGCTTACATCCTTAATAGAAATTTTCTTGGGTTTGCTGGCAAGCTCTGTGATGACCTTCATCTTCTTCAGAGTATTGCCATTGATGACAGAACCTATGACATATGACAGATCCTCTGTCAATCCAGTATCATACAGATATTTCACAAGACCATTCTCTGTTAGAATATCTGATATCAGCCTACCCATAGGAATCCAATTCCTAACTTTTCCAGTTTTGACTCTTACATCTTCTCTTGTTTCCTTTATGTGATTCAGAAGGTGACTGAACAGAAGATAAGGAAAGTCCACCTTCTTTCCCTTGCTCATACAGAACATAAAGTATAGTTGTTCAGCACTGACATAGTCTGGGGAATTTGATGATTTTCTATGAAAAATGGAACTCATGAAAATCTTGGCCTAGATCCTGTAGACTGGCTTTAGTTCCCTTACGTTGCTAGTTGATGCCCCATAAATAGTCACTTCTTGAAACACATTAGCAAGATCCACACGAGCAGATTGTAGACTTGTTTCACCATCAGTTTCAGAGTATCCAATTAGTTGTCTGATCAGCTTCTCAGTAATCACTATCTCCTTCCCAAGGACAGAAGAATGGATGAACTTAGGGCATACCTGAGCATGTATCCAGAATTCTTTCACCAAGGTTGGATAAACAGGACCCATAAGCCTATCAAAATACTCTTCAGTTCTGAGCTACACGTGTTTGATTGCTTGTGCCTCTGAAATCTTTTGAGAAATGAAACGTTAGACAAGGTTCAGATCCTCTGAGCATTGTTAGTTCAGATTTACACAAGTAAAATAATTCAAGAAAATGAATAAATTAACAGATGAAATACTTCAGAGCATTAAACATTTTGCATCTGAGAAGTTTGCCTCTGATAAATATTATTTTGGACAAAAATCCATACCGATATTTTTCAGAATAAACTTGAACCTATCTTCAGCAAGGGGTTTTGTAAAAATATCAGCCCATTGATGATCTGTATCAACAAAGGCTAAGTTTATAATACCCTTCTGAACATAGTCTATGATGAAATGATGTTTAATTTCTATATGTTTTGCCTTAGAGTGTAAAATTGGATTTTTAGACAAACATATAGCAGAAGTATTGTCACAGAAGATAGATACATTACTCTCAAAGATCTGATAGTCCTCTAACTAACTCTTCATCCAGAGCATCTGCGTGCTACATCCAGCAGCAACAATGTATTCTGCCTCTGTTATAGAAAGTGCAATTGTGGGTTGCTTCTTGCTGTACCATGAGATCAGATGACTTCCAAGGAACTGACAGCTTCCAGAAGTACTTTTACGCTCTACTCTGTCTCCAGCATAGTCAGCATCACAGAATCCAACTAATGTATATTTATCAGATCTTCTGTAACACAGACCCACGTTAGTAGTACCTTTCAGATACCTTAGAATCCTCTTAACAGCAGTTAAGTGAGATTCTCTAGGATCTGATTGGAATCTTGCACATAAACATACACTGAACAAAATGTCAGGTCTAGAGGCAGTCAAGTAGATAAGAGATCCTATCATACCTCTGTAGAGTTTCTAATCTACTTTCTTACTTATCTCTTCCTTGCCTAGTGTAATAGTTGGATGCATGGGAGTCTTTGCCATCTTACTATCAGTCATGTTAAATTTCTTCAGAAGTTCTTTAACATATTTGGTATGATGAATGTAAGTGCACTCTGGAGTTTGGTTGACTTGAATTCCCAGAAAGAATTTCAATTCTCCCATCATGCTCATTTCAAATTCTGCCTGCATAGATTGAGCAAACTCCTTTCCCAGCATAGTATTGGTAGATCCAAATATAATATCATCCACATATATTTGACATATTAGAAGATCTTTCTTAAATGTTTTACAAAAGAGTGTTGTGTCCACCTTGCCTCTGATGAAAATTTTCTCCAGAAGAAAATTGCTTAACCTCTCATACCAAGCTCTGGGAGCTTGTTTTAAACCATACAGAGATTTATTTAGTTTGAAAACATGTTCTGGAAATTTTTCACTCTCAAAACCAGGAGGCTGGTGAACATAAACTTCTTCTTCTATAATACCATTTAGAAAGGCACTTTTAACATCCATCTGATATAGAGTGATGTTAAATTGTGCAGCAAATGAAATTAGAAGGCGTATAGATTCTAACCTTGCCACTGGAGCATAAGTTTCAGTGTAATCAATACCTTCTTGTTGACTGTACCCTTGAGCAACAAGCCTTACCTTATTTCTTTCAACTTCTCCTTTCTCATTAAGCTTATTTCTGAAGACCCACTTAGTTCCAATCATGTTGAATCCTTTTGGTCTTGGAACTAAGTCCCACACATCATTTCTTGTGAACTGATTTAGCTCTTCTTGCATTGTAATAATCCAGTCATTGTCTTGTAGAGCTTCATCCACAGTGGTTGGTTCAATTACTGACACCAATCCAAATAATGATGCTTCAGAGGATCTGAGGAAGGATCTTGTTCTGATAGGGTCATCCTTCTTTCCAATGATCACATTCTCTGGATGAGAAGCTTTGATTCTGGAAGATGATCCTCTAACAGTTGATTCTTTAGAAATGTTTAAGTTGTTCATCTGAGAAGTCAAAGGAATTGCATCTGGCGTTGCTTCTGGTTCCTTTACATGAGCTTTGTCTGCCTCTGATCCTTCAGAGTCCGTGAAGACTACTTCTCTATCTGCAGAATTTTCAAACTGCTTTGGCTTTTCAATGCCAAGCTTATCATCAAATCTAACATAAATAGATTCTTCCACAATCTATGTTTCAGTATTGTATACTCTGTAGCCTTTAGAGCGTTCAGAATACCCAAGCATGAAACACTTCTGTGCTTTTGAATCAAACTTGTTCAGATTTTCTTTAGTATTCAACATATAGCAAATGCACCCAAAAGGATGAAAATAAGCAATGTTGGGCTTTCTGTTCCTCCACAATTCATAGGGAGTCTTTTCCAGAAGAGGTCTTACAGACACTCTGTTTTGAATGTAACAGGATGTGTTGATTGCTTCTGCCCAAAAGTGCTTTGCCAGATTAGTCTCATTGATCATGGTTCTGGCCATTTCTTGCAGAGTTCTATTTTTCCTCTCTACAACTCCATTCTGTTGTGGAGTTCTAGGACAGGAAAAATCATGAGCAATGCCATTTTCATTAAAATATTTTTCAAAATATTTGTTTTCAAATTCACCACCATGATCACTTCTGACTTTTAGAATTTTGAAGTCTTTTTCATTCTGGACTTGTTTGCAGAAGTCAAAGAACACAGAATGTGACCCATCCTTGTGTTTTAAGAACTTTACCCATGTCCATCTACTATAGTCATCAACAATGACTAATCCATACTTCTTGCCTCTGATGGATGCAGTTTTCACTGGTCCAAACAGATCAATATGAAGTAATTCTAATGGCCTGGAAGTAGAAACAACATTTTTTGATTTAAAAGATGATTTTGAAAACTTCCCTTTTTGACATGCTTCACAAAGAGCATCTGAGGTGAACTTCAACCTAGGAAGTCCTCTGACAAGATTAAGTTTATTAATCTGAGATATGCGTCTCATATTAATATGCCCTAATCTTCTGTGCCAGACCCATTGCTCCTCATTAACAGACAAGAGGCATTTAACATTCTGAACCTTATGTTCTGAAAGATTTATTTTATAAATGTTGTTCTTCCTCTTTCCACTAAATAGGATTGAGCCATCCTTTTGACTAATAGCTTTACAACATTTTTGATTAAAGACTATGTCATAACCATTGTCACTTAATTGACTTATGGACAATAGATTATACTTTAGTCCTTCTACAAGTAAAACATTAGTGATAGAGGGAAGGTTACCATTTCCAATAGTGCCAGATCCAATGATCTTGCCCTTCTGATTCCCTCCAAATTTCACGTCACCTCCAGATCTAAGCTCCAGACTTTGGAACATAGACCTTTCTCCTGTCATGTGTCGCGAGCATCCAGAGTCCAGGTACCATGATTGGCGTCCTGACCTTGCTGCTAAGAACATCTGCAGCAGGAATTATTTTACTTTTAGGTACCCAGATCTTCTTGGGTCCTTTTGAGTTAGTTGTTCTGAAGGTTCGTCTAAACTTCTGTTTTTCAACATAGGGTTTATTCTGACTAGCCTTAGATTTAAACACATGAATGTTCTTTTCAGAACGAGTGTGTTCAATATCATTCAAGTGACCAAATTTAAAATTGGAATATAAAGGAGTCTTCTTGATGATAATTTTATCAACAGATTTTGGATTTAAATCAGAGGAAGATTTATATCCAATTCCTTTTCTGTTATTTATGCTAACTCCATAGATCATAGAAGCCATTTTGCTTCTGTCTATGCTTTTAGCAAGAAACTTCTGAAAGTTGTAGTCATACTTTTCCAAAATATTTTTGCATTCAGACTCAGTTTCAGAATCAAAGTTTTGTTGAGTTAATTCAAAATCATTTTTCATTTTTAATTTCTTTTCATTTAGCTCAGCCACTTCTGATTTGAGAATATTATTCTCAGATACAAGATTGCTTTGACGCTCCTTGTATTTGAGCTTAATATTATTATAGCTCTTCATAACCTCTGATAACACTTTGATAAGTTCATCTTTAGTGAGTTTAGCCATTACCTCTTCAGCGTCAGAGTCAGATTCAGAGTCAGATTCAGAACCTGAGATTTCTTCCTCCTGATCTTCTCTGTCTGCCATCAATGCTACATTGGCACATTCTTCTTCTGCCTCAGATTCAAATTCAGATGTATCTGAATCATCCCAGGTTGCCATTAGAACCTTCTTCTTCTTATCAAATTTTCATTTAGGCTTTTCTTTCAGAAGCTTTGGACAATCATTTTTGTAATGCCCAGGTTCTTTACATTCGTAGCAGACAACCTCCTTTTTGCCAGATCTTCTGTGTCCGGAAGATTCCTTTCTTTGGTCAGGCTTCTTGAAGTTTCTAAACTTCTTTCCTTTATGCTTCCAGAGTTTGTTTATTCTTCTGGACAACATGGATAATTCATTTTCATCTTCAGATGAGGATTCTTCAGAGCTTTCCTCTATTACCTGCAACGCTTTAGCAGATTTATTAGATTTTAAGGAAATTGACTTACCTTTCTTTTGAGGCTCATCTTCCTCAAGTTCAATTTCATGGCTCCTTAGTAAGCTGATTAGTTCCTCTAAGGAAATCTGATTCAGATCTTTAGCCATTTTCAGCGCAGTCACCATAGGTCTCCATCTGGTAGGTAAGCTTCTGATGATCTTCTTCACGTGATCAGCAGTAGAGTAACCTTTATCCAGAACCTTTAGTCCAGTTGTAAGTATTTGAAATCTGGAGAACATATGGCTTCAACAAATTTAGCTTCTTCCATCTTGAAAGCTTCATACTTCTGAATTAGAGCCAGAGCCTTTGTCTCATTGACTTGAGAGTTTCCCTCATGAGTCATTTTCAAGGACTCAAACATGTCAAATGCAGTTTCTCTATTTGTGATCTTTTCATACTCAGTGTGAGATATTGCATTTAACAATATTGTTCTAGCCTTGTGGTGATTTCTAAATTCCTTCTTTTGGGCTTCTGTCATAGATTTTCTATCTACTTTCTTGCCATTCTCATCAATGGGATGAACATATCCATCTATGACCAAATCCCATAAATCAACATCATAACCAAGGAAAAAATTTTCAATCCTGTCTTTCCAATAATCAAATTTCTCCTCATTAAACATAGGGGGTTTGGTACTGATTCTGTCTCTTTCTTCATACTTGTTAGATGTTGAAACATCAGCCATTATAAACAACCAAATATAAGTATCAAAGTTTTTCTCACTGGATCTTTTCTGTCACTGTGAAGTGGTAGCACACACAGAACCGGAGCTCTGATGCCAACTGAAGGTGAGAAAATACTTAGAAGGGGGGTTGAATAAGTATGAAGATAAAACTTAGAAGTAAAAGCACAAGTATTTTTATCCTGGTTCGTTGAACTCAACTACTCCAGTCCACCCTACCTAGAGTGATTTTCCTTTCTCAAACAAGGACTTAATCCACTATTTAATCAACTGATTACAATAGTAAGCACTAAGAACAACTGTTCAAAGTCTTCTCAAGAACTTCTGATCCCAACTGGATCTTCTTAAGGAACTATTACAATATAATGTAAGATCAATACAAGTGTATGAATGCTTCTAACAAGCTTTATCACAACAGTGATATTTCACTTAATGTTTAAGAACAAAAGAATAAACTCAGCAATAAGAATATTTTATGAGAGATTGTAAGAGTTTCTGTTTGAGATTCGTTGGTTGTAGATCACTTTGAAGAAGATGATGAAAACTTGCTTTTATATGCACAGTAGTCCACAAAGTCTTGACATTGGAGGCTGTGTACTGAAAAGGCCTGAACCTTTTTGTCTTTTCATCACATGACTTTTTCTGGAAGTAGAATGCACAGAGAAATGCTTTTGGTCTGTGTTCTAGTGTCAAGCATGAAAGAGGAAAGAGTCGTTGAGCTAAATCAAAGGATATTACTTTGAATTCTTCTTCAATAATTATTTCTTTTCAGCAGGGTAACCATCAGATCTTGCATGATCAGAGTCTTGGATTCCCATCAGATTTTGTTGAATCAGAGTAAGGCAGCAAGTGTGCTTTAGCGTGTAGTTCTATCAGAGCAAAGTTTTATGAATCAGATCCTCAGTACATGCAGCGTGTAGTACTCTCAGAGTCTTCTGGAAAAAACTGTGCTTCTTAACTCTCATACAAAGTTCTTCAATGCTTCAGAGTCTTCAGATCTTATTAGAGTCTTCTGCTTCAGATTCTTCTGCAGCTTCTGCTTCAGATTCTTCTGTAGCTTCTGCTTCAGATCCTTCTGTAGCTTCTGCTTCAGATCCTTCTGTAGACAGCGCTCAGATTCTTCTATAAGATGATTTTGACTCTTCAGATCCTTCCATAGTTCTATGTTCAGATTAATTTGCTCTTGGATGTATATATACTTTAATTATCTGCAGCAAATATTCATGAACAAATTTTAGAGTATATAATTATTTAATACAAAATTTCATAAGAGTTATCATCAAAACATAGAGATATTACTAAGAAACAATCTGTGTTCTTACAAACCCATGTCTCAATCGAGATTAACCTCTCTTCATTGCCAATGTTGCTGAGTTGCGACAACTTCAGCAACGACTCCGCGTCCCTTTTGCAAACTGCAGCGATTTTGTAATGGATACGATGCTGACACCGACATGGAGGCTTTGATAGCATGTCTCACTTAAGACATAAGGTTGGACCAACTCCGTTTATTTGAGTTATACTTAAATTTAATTTGTAGGTTATTGATATGTTCATTGGTTTATTCTTATTTTAACACAAAGTTCTGATGCTGCTACTGAGTAATTGTGTGATAGCACAATTTTGTAGACATTCCGGTTTTGATTTCTTAATGATAATATTTCTGTTATTGCATTGCATTGGTTTAGATATTGTTGGTTTGTTTTGCTTGTGTGATTCTCATAATGCGTTTTGCATCGATATGTTGTTCGCATATTGTCGCTACTGCGAAAATCGGCGCCGGCTGACAGAAGAGTCGCCACCGTGCGTTATTTATCCCTCAGAGCGGGAAAGGAAACGCTCGAAGTAAACCTCGCAAAAAACGGGGAAAAGGTATGGTCATTGCAACCATAGCCTGGGTTCGGGAGTCGGTTACGCAAGGGGAAGGTATTAGCACCCCTCACGTCCGTCGTACTCGACGGGATCCACGCTTGCTTGGGTTGTCTACTGGATGCAAAACAATCTATCTACGGCTGCTAAATCTAAACGGAAGGGAATTGACTCGATAGAGCGTCGCACTCTATGCCTACGTATTCTCGAGAGAGAAAGTCAGAGTCAACGTAGTTCGGGACTACAGGGAAAATTGGCTCGCCAAGACCTCGCGTCTTGTGCCTACGTACTTCCACTGGATGGAAGATCAGAGCTTTACGTAGTTCAGACTAACTACGGCTAAACACACATTCTCACACAGCGGTGAGAAAAACAACTGGTTGCACAGGGTCGGGAACCTATGGGCAAAACTATGGCTTGGTCTCAAATGCACTCGGGCAAGAGAGAAAAAGGGTATCAATTAGTCGTCAGCGGGAAAGTCTCGATCGCACAGCCGCGAGAGAACAACAGGTTAGTCGTTAGTGTGCTCGCTAGGATATCGCATCCTATGCCTACATATCTTCGTCTGGTACGAAGAATCAGAGCAGCTGTAGTTCGGCTACTATCGGACCACAGCTCAAATCTCGTTTTATTAATCTTCTGAAAAAATGGTTACAATGGGTGAATACTGAAATAAATCTCCTAGGAAACACTATCCTATTCTATCTTGACAAATCGAATGAAAATAGCCCCCTAACAAATGGGCTTCTAAGCTATCCTAAAAGTCGTAAAATAAAGTCTATGAAAATATACTCTAAAAGAAAATGGACTCTAAAAATATTAAATCGACACTTTAATATTTTTTCCTTTTTTCCAATCATTTCTTCACATGTTTTTCTTCATATTTTTCTCTATTCTTTTTTTCAATATTTTCCTCCTTTTCTTTTCTTATTTTTCTTTTCACTCCTTTTTTCTATTTTTTCAAATATATTTTCTTTTCATTTCTTTTTCTATTTTCTTTTCTTTTATGGTTCTTTTTCTATTTCTTTTAATATTTTTTCAAATGTATTTCTTCATGTAAAACTAAAAAATATAAAAGAAAATACACTAAGGGGATGGGGGGTTACAGTCCAGACAAGGGGATTGCAGAAAAATAAAATAAAAAAACTGTATTGATTGGGCCCAGCCCAATTCTCTTCAGAAAAACGCAGGGGGGGCGTGTGAGTAATCTGGGGCGTCTGGCAAGTGGTATTGGGCCCAGCCCAGTCTCAGCCAAAAACGAAGGGAAAGGTGTTTGTCCAAAAAAATAGTTGGGCTGGGCCTGTCCCACTCTCTTCTTCCACACTTTCACCCTGAAACCCTAACCTTCCCACTCTTCCTTCAGCGCCGCCGTAGACCTCCATCGTCTCGTCTCTCTCTCGTCCTCCATCCTTCCGTTCTCGTTCCTCTTCACACTCAACCTTAGCTTCACCACTTGCAAAAACAAAAGAATAAACAACAAAACCTCTCGCAATCCATCCTTGACATTCTTGAGGAGTGACGAACACCGGTGAAATCCCTTGTGGATCTGGAAAAAACTGTAGCCGGACGAAGATGTTGATGAGCGAGGATCCCGATGATCTCATGGAACTGGGAATCTGGGACGTTCTTCAAGGTGTTCTTGATACACGACGAAGCTTCGAACGGAGAACGATGCGTCTTGATGGTGAAGATGTTTCTGGGAAACTTTCTGGAAAATACGCCACAGATGAAGATCTAGAAGGTGTTGATGAGGCTCTGGAAACTTGTTCGGAGCTTGTTGATTCTAGCATATCCTCGTTGCTGGCGATTGCTCTTGAAGACGGTTGAGTGTTGTTGCTGATGAAGTTCGTTTCTGCAGATTTGCGTGTTCTTCTGGATTTTCGTTCTTGAAGTTGTTGAACAAGGGAGATCCTTTGCGCTTCTGTAGAGATGAACGATGAACTTGATGGTGAAAAAAGCTGGAAACATTGTTGAAGGTTGAGCTTCTGAGAAACTCTCTGTTGAAGGTGAATTCTGGAGATAACTGGAAGGGATGAAGGAAGTTCTGAGAAATTGGCGCGATGAACTTGATGAGGTTCTTGCAAACGATCTTCTGGAGATTTGTAAATGGATGAATGTTTCTGGAGTTTGGAGGATGAAGATTGTTTGAGTTCTGGATTGGTTGGAGGATCTCATGGTGGCCGGAATCTGGAGATTTTGGAGGTTGAGAATGATGGGGATCAAGGGATGAAGGTGGTTGAAGGTGGAAGATGAACACGATGCAGATGGGAGATTTCTGGGTTTTTGTGTTCGCCGGTGAAGGTTACGGCGGCCGCCGGTGAGGTTGGGCGAGATGAGGAAGACGAAGATGAAGACGGGAGGAAGAAGATGCAGGTGGCGGTTTCTGGGATTGGTGGTGGCCGGAGTGATTCAGGCGCGGCGGCTGCATGGCCGCCGACCATGCAACAGGGGAGCCCTCGGAGGGTGACGCGTGGCTGCGTCAGTGGAGGAGCTTGCTGTATGATTGCCACGTACTGGCTTGGCGTGGCGTGCTGAGATCGTGGCAGAGTGGAGGGAATGCATGGCGTGAGGTGGCATGCGTGGGATGAAACGCGTGGGGCCAGCCTCTGGCCAACACGTGGCCTGCTGCTATTTAAACTGAGCTGAATCTGGATAACTCTGGAACCTTCTAGAACACGCTGGATAATTCTTGGACTTTCTGGATATAATACACTGATTGGGCCTGCGAAAATGGGGATAAAGCCCAACGAAAATGCCATCAAAAACACAAAAAACTGCATTAGCCCAATTACTAGACTAACCCTAATTAACTAACTAATTAAATCTGAAACTAATCTAAGTAATTTCTAAAATTCCTAATAAACTATATTAAATTCTAAAAAAAGACTATACTATCTACAAATGACTTAAAATCTATAAAAGAAAAATAAAAAATGAAAAATCTATTTAAATCTAATATTCTACAAATGAATTTAAAATCTATTTAAAATCTAAAAATGGTCAATAAAATCCAGAAAAATCACGATAATTTCCAGAGGGACAAAATGAGCACCGAACGACACAAAAATAATCGGTAAAATAAACGGGCACCGAAATATCCCAAAAATCGATTCTACTGATTAAACTGATAAAAAACACCTGAAACACGAGACGAGAGCTGTGATCCCTGATAAAATCAATACAAATGAAAAATGCACTGTATGCAATATGCAGATGCGAATGCGATTATGCGTCGAAACATCGAGCCAGATACGAGACCTGGTTGGTCAAATTTTAGGGTGCAACAGCTGCCCCTATTCAAGCGGCTTCGACATGAATGGGTGAAGAGCGCTCAGCCTTCAAACATTCAAGGTAGATGACGGTTGAATACAAATGGAACCCTGAAATTTGCCAACCGCAAGAATATGCATCAAAGCTGCTTGAGGAATAGCTTCCAATAAACTGAAGTTTGGTTGTCACGGCAACAACTGGTCAATTTTCTGATAAAATTTTCTTCTCCTTTTCAACACCTGTGTGACGCCACAAGTATTGAAATAACGCTTCGTAAAGCAAACACCTTGATTCCCATCTCTGTTATGGGGTCCTTCTGGTCAACTCACAGTTCACTGCGAACTTGAGGACAATTCTCCTGGGGAATTCTGAATGGAACTGCCTGGCACCTATTTTGACGAAGGGGGCAGCTTCAGAAGTCTGATATATGTCAATCTTTGCTGTTGTTGTTGTTGTTTTTTTCGATGCTGACGTAACAACCAAATGAAGAATCACTCCGCTGGGGAAGACGAGAAGCTGAACCACACAACTCTGCAGGTGAACAAATTCGAAATCCAATAGGTAACCATCTTGGTCTATGTTTCGACATGCGTATGCTTGAAATGATGCAATGTCCTATACGACATGTAAATGCTATGCGTTTTGTTTGAAAATGCGAGGCCCAGACGGCATGGATATGCTATATGCTTGTATAAATGCTATGACTATATATGCAAATGCTAATGCAGGCTCGAGCTGCCAGAGAACACCAGGTCTGAAAACCACTTGGCAAAATAAATGCCGAAGGAAACGTCAACTCTACTGGGGATGACCTGAAGTCACAGAACCATCTCAGCAAAATAAATGCTGGAAACGAGAAATCAAATCCGCTGGGGATAACTGCCCTGCTGGAGAAATGAAAAGGCAACCCTGCTTGACGACTTCACTGGGGAAAGAAAGACAACTCTGCTCGGGGATGCTTTCTTCAAACCATTGGCAACTGATTGCGCTCTGCGGGGATTGACCCAAACTGAGGTTGATTACGCGCAGCACACTGCTGGAAATGCTCCTACTATCAAGGATATCAATCTTAATCTGCTGAAGATACTCCTGATCCTACTCTGATACGGGGTAAAAGACAATCTCGACTCTTCCGGGGATAATAAGCAACTTTCATCTGCTGAAGAGTGGCAATTCTGATTTAACAACATCCACAAGGAATTCAAACATTACTCGAAGCGCTGGCATCCTTCGAGCTTCGTATCGGGGAACATGACGACATGCGAGTCATTGGGAAATATTGTGTCAGATCTCTTTTAGGTTTTTTTTTTTTTGTTTTTCTGGTTTAGAATAAACATGGATTATGTACACAGTGAAAGATGTGGAAAATACTAGACGAGAACTAGCATTCAAAGGTAGACTATCAGGCGAGAACTGATAGGAAAATAGGTTAGGAAAATTGATTTTTGTGTTTTTGAACCAGACGGGCTGACTGGACAACAAGCTGAGGTATAGACAACCAGGCGAGAACTGGCTGAAAGCTAACGTACACCAGGCGAGAACTGGCATAACACTTGAAGAAACGGTGACCAAACGAGAATTGGTTACCAATAAACTGCACGGGAACTGATGCTTACAATAAACTGCACCAGGACGGGAACTGATGCTTACAATAAACTGCACCAGGACGGGAACTGATGCTTACGGAAGGGTGGGCCAGACGAGAACTGGTTACCGATTTGCCAGGCGAGAACTGGACTTTGGAAACGACTGGTTACTGACACGCAACAGGTTTAAACTGCAGGATAATGATCCAACGACAACAAGATCTTCTTATTTGAAAGGTTTTCGATAAGGGTATTGACATGATTCCCCGATACTCAACTCTGGCTGGGGATGAACAAGCTGGTTTGAATGATTTGCCCCTGGTACACTCAGCTTGCCCCAATCTAACTCTTGGGAATACTTGCTCTGAACAGCTTGCTACGAGACGACTTCGAGAATACTTGTCCCGGCATCTGCACGACAACAGAATTCAATCTGCATTAACCCAGTTAGTTTCAACTCTTTCTGCGGTGATTTGCCCCTGAATGAGCGTTCTAGCGACTCAACCCGATCTGATTATCCACTGGAAGTATCTGCTTTCAAATCTCAGCGCTCTGCATAATTGCCCCTGATTGGGTCTTGAGAAGACTCCTTCTGATCAACTGCTTCTCAAACAAACTGCCCCTGCTCAACTGGAACTTCGGGACTTGTCCTCAGACTGACTGATACTGAACTTACTGGAAGATAATGCCCCTGATTCACAAGGCTTCACAACATACACCATTCTGGTTCAGACTGCTGGATTACTCAGTCCTATTTGATTACTCCCTGGTGGAATTTCTTTCATGCCAACTACTAACCTGCAATTAGAATCGTCTGTTCACAAATGGTAATCTTAATGCCATGGTTATGCAGATTTTGAAAAAATTTGAGCTGTCACTCATTTACATGCATGATGATGAATGACGAGTGAACCAAAGTTCAAACGTAGTGCGCACGTGGTCAGTGAAAAATACAACAATGATGTGACTAGCAAGTCAAGAAGGAGTCAGGTTACTCAACCTTATCGTAATGCGTTTCAGAATAACCCTACCTCAATTAGGTCTTTTAAGGGTTGTATCGTGGTCGGGTTCACGGTTCGTGAAACAAAGGATATTCGGCTCAAATTTTGATTTGTACCCACCCCTTCTACGTGATGATCTCCGATCCTAAGGTTCAGTTAACCTGGAACAAGCGCTCGCCTCTTCGAGAGGTATGTTGAATGGTAAGAACCACAGTTAAGGAATTCACAATGCTTTTCTAGAGTGATAGTTACTCCTTCTTCGCTTTCGGTGTCTGTGTACACGACTTTGTGATTTGCTGGGGAAAATTTTCTTTTTAACCCTCTTTTCATTCTTTTGATTCCCTAATTTTTGCCTGGACTGACTCATTTTGAGTTCTTTTCGATTTTTTCGATTTCTTTTGAAGTCCAGCGGGATGCCCTAATTTTTGCCTAAGTATTAGCTTCCTCAGCTTTTCTTTCTTTTTACTTAGCGGGCTTTCTTTCTTTCTTTCTTTTGGAACAAAGTCGTGCGACACTGGTTGTCTTGATTGCTCCGAAAGGATTGTAACTGTCTCACTCCTGATTGGTGAGATTTGACCTTTTGAAGGTATAAACTGATTGGTCCTTGAAAGACAACACTCCTCTGCAAGACTTGAATGCTCGGTCAAGCTAACTGTCAACTACCCTGCCCCGGGTTAAGATGTGAGGGTTTTAAAAGTCCGAAAAAACTTCTACTTCCTGGCTCGAAGTGGTTAACAACGGACTAACTCCTTATATCTCCAGTGTTTGGGGAATTTGAAACAATGCCTTGTACGTCATCGGTAAGGTCTTATCTGAAAGCGTACGATCATCGGTTATGAGTTTCAGTTTCGTCATCCTCCCTCCTAACTTTGCTAGTCACAGCGAAAAAATGGAGTGAATAAAATGCAAGTGTCAGTGCAATGCCATAAATGAGCGACAGCGACATGATTAATTCAGAAAAATGCATAGTCACTTTATTATTATCACCATTCGAAACATACAATGCTTAAAAGCGGGTAGTAACTAATAGAAAAAGAAACTACAAATGCAAATGATGGTATAAAAGCTTGAGAACTGCCAATGCTGAGGCGCCTGCCTGTCTGAACCACTGGCTTTTGCTGGGGAACGCCCTTCTGAGTCTACGAGCTTAGACAGCTGAGCGGTTAGGGATGAACAAACAGAAATCCTTCTCGAAAGGAAATGCGATCCTGATCAATCAACTGCTGTACCTTCGCCTGAAATGCTTTACAATCTTCCGTCGAATGCCCCGGAGAGCCACCATGATAACCACACTGCACGTGGGGATTATACCCAGGAGGGTAAGGTTCTGGAACTGGCTTAAGAGCTTTCGGCTCCACCAAAGACTTCTGGATCAAAGATGGTAGCAACTGGCTATACGGCATAGGCACTGGGTGAAAAGGAGCTTTCCTTCGTTCCAAGTTGTTGCGAGGTCTGTTCTGATTCTGACGCTGATTCTGATAACCTCGGCCACGAGTTCGCTGATTTGCAATGGAAGCGACATAAGATTCCTGATAGAGTGCCCCAGGCACGGCTGTCTGTTCAGTATAACAAGCCACGGGAGGTACTGATCTCTGATAAGATGATGAACCAACAAAATTCACTGATTCGCTTCGAGGATATTCAACCTTTGGCATGACTGAGTTGATCACAACTTCTTCTTCACTCTGATAGTCACGAGGGTATTCAGTTTCACCAGCTTGATCATATGAAGTAATCTGAATTTTCCCCATTCTTATGGAGTACTCAAGGCGTTCTCCTAATGCTACCACGTTAGAGAAACTTGCCGGAATTCCGAGCAATCTTTTGAAGTACGGATATTGTAGGGAATCTACAAACAGGCTTGCCAGCTCTTGGTCTAACAGTGGTGGACGCACTCTAGCAGCAAATTCTCTCCATCTCTGAGCATATCTCCTGATAGGTTCATTGATCTCTTGAGACAACTCTTGCAAATGCATGCGATAAGGAGCAATGTCTAGGTTGTAATCGTACTGCTTCAGAAAAGCTCTGGCTAAATCCATCCATGACTGAATCTGATTCCTCTCTAACTGCATATACCACCTCAAAGATGCCCCAGTCAGACTATCTTGAAAGCAATGGATCATCAACTTATCATCTCGCGCAAACGCAGTCATTCTTCGACAGAACATCATCAAATGCAGCTTTGGACAGCTATCTCCCGTGTACTTCTCAAATTTCGGCACTTTGAACTTGTAAGGCAACACCAGGTCAGGAACCAAACACATGCCTACAACATCCAGGTTGACAGCATCTTTGGCTTTCAAAGCTTTCATTTGCTCTTCCAACACTCGGAGTCTTCTACCATCGTCAAGGGCTCTTGGATCTACCATCCCAGCTGCTGGAATATCTCTTCGGTAATTCATCACAGGGAAAGCAACACCTTGATTGTTGACAGGAGGAGGACGCTCATTCTGGGCAACAAACTGCTCATGTCGATCTCGGTTCTCAACAGAAGGCTGTACAACTTGGTCTGCAGCAACGTTGTTCACTTGCGGGGAATCTTCCATGGAATCATACAGAGGGTTGGACGCCATAGTGAACCCTGCCAAGGTGTTAGGAGACTGGAAATTGCCTTCAGACATGGCTACCAATAATTTTCAGCTGACTTCGACACTTGATTCTGCTCAAATCTACTCAACCCCTAGGTAGGTCTTCTGACAATCAACAGCTGCTCAATCCAAACTCCGGGTAATCACCTTCAAGAAACAAAGGCTGGATCAGAACTCTGGCTAGCTGGAGGATGATATGCAATGCAACACTGATATGCATATGATATGCAAAATGCAGCAAACAATGGGACCACAGCCCCCACACAAAATCTGAATACTGCTGCGCTGCTGACGGAGACGTTCTCTGAAGAGAAGACCAGGATAACGGGTAGGTTGGAAGTCAAGTTTCCTGCACAAACCCCCCCCCCCCCCCCACTCACAGGTGTGGACCTATATCTGACAAGGTACGACATCCTATGCGGTCGTCAGCGTCACAGACTTTCAAGACTGACGATACGATTCCCAGAAGGAGTGGCATCATCAAGTCCTGAAGAGGCCTCACTTAGCTAACTTCCAAATGATCGGTTCCCGGAGTCGACAATCCAACTGACCAAACAACCCCCTCGACCCAAAGGGTAGAAAAAGAAGTCAACCAGAAGAACCTCGTCCGAGTGTAGATTTCGCGGGACACTAGTACAAGCAAAGCCGGTACGCCCCCACTAATCTCTACTCTAAGTCTAAGGTGCACTCCAAGCCCAGGTCCGGCTTATCTCTCAATATCATAGAACACCCGTAACACCCCAACAGCAACAGATAATAAATAAGCCCCAAACAAGCGCTAGGATTGACTCTCTCCTAGGGGACGTTGGATCCCACATGCATAAGAACTATCGCAGTCCTTAGTAGCCAGGGGACGTTGGATCCCCAGCAGAGTCGCCAGCTGTCGCTACTGCGAAAATCGGCGCTGGCTGACAGAAGAGTCGCCACCGTGCGTTATTTATCCCTCAGAGCGGGAAAGGAAACGCTCGAAGTAAACCTCGCAAAAAACGGGGAAAAGGTATGGTCATCGCAACCATAGCCTGGGTTCGGGAGTCGGTTACGCAAGGGGAAGGTATTAGCACCCCTCACGTCCGTCGTACTCGACGGGATCCACGCTTGCTTGGGTTGTCTACTGGATACAAAACAATCTATCTACGGCTGCTAAATCTAAACGGAAGGGAATTGACTCGATAGAGCGTCGCACTCTATGCCTACGTATTCTCGAGAGAGAAAGTCAGAGTCAACGTAGTTCGGGACTACAGGGAAAATTGGCTCGCCAAGACCTCGCGTCTTGTGCCTACGTACTTCCACTGGATGGAAGATCAGAGCTTTACGTAGTTCAGACTAACTACGGCTAAACACACATTCTCACACAGCGGTGAGAAAAACAACTGGTTGCACAGGGTCGGGAACCTATGGGCAAAACTATGGCTTGGTCTCAAATGCACTCGGGCAAGAGAGAAAAAGGGTATCAATTAGTCGTCAGCGGGAAAGTCTCGATCGCACAGCCGCGAGAGAACAACAAGTTAGTCGTTAGTGTGCTCGCTAGGATATCGCATCCTATGCCTACATATCTTCGTCTGGTACGAAGAATCAGAGCAGCTGTAGTTCGGCTACTATCGGACCACAGCTCAAATCTCGTTTTATTAATCTTCTGAAAAAATGGTTACAATGGGTGAATACTGAAATAAATCTCCTAGGAAACGCTATCCTATTCTATCTTGACAAATCGAATGAAAATAGCCCCCTAACAAATGGGCTTCTAAGCTATCCTAAAAGTCGTAAAATAAAGTCTATGAAAATATACTCTAAAAGAAAATGGACTCTAAAAATATTAAATCGACACTTTAATATTTTTTCCTTTTTTCCAATCATTTCTTCACATGTTTTTCTTCATATTTTTCTCTATTCTTTTTTTCAATATTTTCCTCCTTTTCTTTTCTTATTTTTCTTTTCACTCCTTTTTTCTATTTTTTCAAATATATTTTCTTTTCATTTCTTTTTCTATTTTCTTTTCTTTTATGGTTCTTTTTCTATTTCTTTTAATATTTTTTCAAATGTATTTCTTCATGTAAAACTAAAAAATATAAAAGAAAATACACTAAGGGGATGGGGGGTTACAGTCCAGACAAGGGGATTGCAGAAAAATAAAATAAAAAAACTGTATTGATTGGGCCCAGCCCAATTCTCTTCAGAAAAACGCAGGGGGGGCGTGTGAGTAATCTGGGGCGTCTGGCAAGTGGTATTGGGCCCAGCCCAGTCTCAGCCAAAAACGAAGGGAAAGGTGTTTGTCCAAAAAAATAGTTGGGCTGGGCCTGGCCCACTCTCTTCTTCCTCACTTTCACCCTGAAACCCTAACCTTCCCACTCTTCCTTCAGCGCCGCCGTAGACCTCCATCGTCTCGTCTCTCTCGTCCTCCATCCTTCCGTTCTCGTTCCTCTTCACACTCAACCTTAGCTTCACCACTTGCAAAAACAAAAGAATAAACAACAAAACCTCTCGCAATCCATCCTTGACATTCTTGAGGAGTGACGAACACCGGTGAAATCCCTTGTGGATCTGGAAAAAACTGTAGCCGGACGAAGATGTTGATGAGCGAGGATCCCGATGATCTCATGGAACTGGGAATCTGGGACGTTCTTCAAGGTGTTCTTGATACACGACGAAGCTTCGAACGGAGAACGATGCGTCTTGATGGTGAAGATGTTTCTGGGAAACTTTCTGGAAAATACGCCACAGATGAAGATCTAGAAGGTGTTGATGAGGCTCTGGAAACTTGTTCGGAGCTTGTTGATTCTAGCATATCCTCGTTGCTGGCGATTGCTCTTGAAGACGGTTGAGTGTTGTTGCTGATGAAGTTCGTTTCTGCAGATTTGCGTGTTCTTCTGGATTTTCGTTCTTGAAGTTGTTGAACAAGGGAGATCCTTTGCGCTTCTGTAGAGATGAACGATGAACTTGATGGTGAAAAAAGCTGGAAACATTGTTGAAGGTTGAGCTTCTGAGAAACTCTCTGTTGAAGGTGAATTCTGGAGATAACTGGAAGGGATGAAGGAAGTTCTGAGAAATTGGCGCGATGAACTTGATGAGGTTCTTGCAAACGATCTTCTGGAGATTTGCAAATGGATGAATGTTTCTGGAGTTTGGAGGATGAAGATTGTTTGAGTTCTGGATTGGTTGGAGGATCTCATGGTGGCCGGAATCTGGAGATTTTGGAGGTTGAGAATGATGGGGATCAAGGGATGAAGGTGGTTGAAGGTGGAAGATGAACACGATGCAGATGGGAGATTTCTGGGTTTTTGTGTTCGCCGGTGAAGGTTACGGCGGCCGCCGGTGAGGTTGGGCGAGATGAGGAAGACGAAGATGAAGACGGGAGGAAGAAGATGCAGGTGGCGGTTTCTGGGATTGGTGGTGGCCGGAGTGATTCAGGCGCGGCGGCTGCATGGCCGCCGGCCATGCAACAGGGGAGCCCTCGGAGGGTGACGCGTGGCTGCGTCAGTGGAGGAGCTTGCTGTATGATTGCCACGTACTGGCTTGGCGTGGCGTGCTGAGATCGTGGCAGAGTGGAGGGAATGCATGGCGTGAGGTGGCATGCGTGGGATGAAACGCGTGGGGCCAGCCTCTGGCCAACACGTGGCCTGCTGCTATTTAAACTGAGCTGAATCTGGATAACTCTAGAACCTTCTAGAACACGCTGGATAATTCTTGGACTTTCTGGATATAATACACTGATTGGGCCTGCGAAAATGGGGATAAAGCCCAACGAAAATGCCATCAAAAACACAAAAAACTGCATTAGCCCAATTACTAGACTAACCCTAATTAACTAACTAATTAAATCTGAAACTAATCTAAGTAATTTCTAAAATTCCTAATAAACTATATTAAATTCTAAAAAAAGACTATACTATCTACAAATGACTTAAAATCTATAAAAGAAAAATAAAAAATGAAAAATCTATTTAAATCTAATATTCTACAAATGAATTTAAAATCTATTTAAAATCTAAAAATGGTCAATAAAATCCAGAAAAATCACGATAATTTCCAGAGGGACAAAATGAGCACCGAACGACACAAAAATAATCGGTAAAATAAACGGGCACCGAAATATCCCAAAAATCGATTCTACTGATTAAACTGATAAAAAACACCTGAAACACGAGACGAGAGCTGTGATCCCTGATAAAATCAATACAAATGAAAAATGCACTGTATGCAATATGCAGATGCGAATGCGATTATGCGTCGAAACATCGAGCCAGATACGAGACCTGGTTGGTCAAATTTTAGGGTGCAACACATATAAAAAAATGTTGTGCTTGCCACTGTTTCATACTCAGAAAAGGTTGCTACATTCGTCGCTTTATGCTTCGAATATCTCGTTGTTGTTCTAATACAAGGTTAAATATTATTGATACTGATGTGATTCTGAATACGTGTCTTGCAAATCAATCTTGCTGCAGAAATGGAATTTTAAATTCATTGGCGTTATGATGATTGATGCCTATAGTTTTTCTCTGTTCAATTTCATGGTATTGCTAACATATGTGGTTGTTTTTGATTCTACTCGTCACAGCCTGTTAATGTTTCTTGCTATTCTATGATGATGTTAATATTCTATGTGTGGTGTGCCGTGTTATAATAAGTTGATGTTGTGTTTTTGTTCTATAAATCGATTTCATGGCGGTGATAATATTTTGTTATGCGATTTGCAGGTTGTTCAATACTGTTAATGATATATTCATAGTTGTTCTTGAATTCTAGTGCTATTGCGAAGTTGATTCGATTTCAACTTTGAGTACATTGCATCATGATATTTTTTTAATTGTATTTGAGTATGTAAATATTCATAATTCATTTTGTCGTGTTGCACTGTGTTTGCTGTTGTTTTATGTGTAAATACGAGATTGTTTCGGTTATTTGCGTAAGATTTGGATGTTGTATTGATACAGTTACGAACATGCTAATATTAATTAATTGTTGATGCAATATTTAAATACTGGTAGTGTTTATTGAGGCAATGTTATAAGGGATGTGTGGTACTGTTATAATGCTAGGAGATATGATATTTGGATTAAATAAGTAATATTTTCTTTTTCTTTTGAAATTAATCAATACTTAAAATAACTCTTCATGTTTATATTGAATTTTTTTTCCTAAGATGAAATAAGTACCCAGAACACTTGCCCCTTCCATTTTACTCTAGTATATCTTTATTTTCAAACATTGGAAACAACTCGACTATTTGTATTATTTAAATTATGTTCTTAGTTAAATATCGAAAGTAGTGGGCTCTTGGGCTCTAGCATCCCTTGGGTCCTTGGACAACCGCTCTCGAGGCGCACACCCTTGAGTTGTGGTTGTTCCGTCTTTCGGTTTTCCAAACTGTTTTTTCACTCAAATTAATTGAAATTTACAAAAGATATTTTAAAATAAATTTTATTTAATTAGATATTTTTATAAAAATTTTAATTCTTCTTAAAAAAAAATATTTCAAAATCATTATCAAGTAATATTTTAAATATTAAACTTTTAGAAAATTATATTTTACTAATTAAGTTAAAACTTTTTCTAAGATATTAAAATTTTTTCAAAACAATTAATTATGATTAGCTTTTCTCAAAACTTTTTTACAATTGATTAATTTATTTTATATATGAAAATTAAAACTATTTTTCCTAACCAAATTAAACTATCTTCCTAAAACAATTTTCAAAACAATTGAATTCTTGGATCTCGCCTTCCTTGAATTTTCGAGGGACCACTCTTGAGGTGCACGCCTTAAGTTGTGGTCACTTTCAAAATAACTTTTAAAAATAAATTTCTCAATTTAGTCAAGCATTACCTTTGATCACCATACACAATATTTTAAAGCTTAATCCTGGGCTTTCTTACAGTGACACCTATTTGATCAATTATTTCTAGTTGGTCACTTAGAAGACTAGTCCACTTTGCTAGTACACACGCTTAAAATTTAATTCAAACCTCGACTCCTTTCGAGCCATATTTCAAAACATCAAAGAGGAGGAGCTTGGAACTAAAGCTTGCACGCAATTTCAAGGGTCAACGAAACCACTCTGTTCGGTAACTTTCCTTACTTTCAATCTTATATTTCTAGAATACCTAGTGCGCCTAATCCGAACACGCTAACCTATTCAAATTATTTTTCTAATCAAATTGCGAAAGAATTGAGTTCTTGGAGTCTTGCACTCCTTGAATTCATGAGTGACAACTATTGAGGCGTACACCTTGATTAGCGTGTCATTCGAACTTTCTTTCCTAAATCACTTCTCCTAATTATTTGGACAAGTACTTTCACTGTCCAACAAATATATTTCATAAATTATGGGATGAAAAACGTGTCGTTGGGATCTAGTATTCCAATGATATCCCGACTAATTGGTTACGAGGCTGACGTCTCGCTTATCGAATAGTTGTCATCCCTCCTAAATATACAACTCGTCTAACCTCGTTTCTCACCCTCGTGTGATTGAATCTAAACCTCCTTCAATTCAAACTCTTTCGCGTCTAAACCGTCCATCAAACACAACTTTCGAAATTGAATGAAAAATGTATCATTGGGATCTAGCATTCCAATGATATCCCGATTAATTGATTGCGAGACCGACGTCTTGTTTATCTACTAGTCGTCATTCTCCCTTAAAATATTCAACCCTTCCAACTCTTTTCTCGCCCCCGTGCGATTGAAACATTTCAAACACTAAATTCTTTGCCCTCGTGCGATTTCCAACTCAAACTCTTCTCAAAGAACATTGTTTAGTCCTTTCTTTCGCGCCTAACAAACTAGTGCTTCAGCCTCCCCTAGCGAGCAGACAAGCCAATGTTTAGCAGTTAGAATGTGACCTAAACACTCGTTCATTTTCAAACCTTTTACCGTAGTTAGCCGAACTACGACTGCTCTGATTTCTCACATCCGTTGAGAATACGTAGGCACAAGATTGCGATGATCTTGGCGAGCACAATTCCCTCTTTTTCCCGTAGTCCCACGAACTACGAATGCTCTGATTTTCCACTTCTTACAAGTGAAGATACGTAGGCACAAGGGCCCCAATCCTTGGCGAGCACCCTATCTAAAAACCACCCATTTTACTATAGGAGAAACCTTAGAAGAAAACTAACAAGCGTATCTAATTTTACTCTCGAATCGAATCAAGAGGTTCCCGTTGAGTACAACGGACACGAGGGGTGCTAATACCTTCCCCTCATGTAATCGACTCCCAAACCTAGAATATTGGTTGCGATGACCAAGTTCTTATCTCCTTAAAGGTTTTATCGATATTTTCCTATTCCATCCTTGGAATGAATAAAGTTCGGTGGCGACTCTGTTTCGAATGTTTTTTCCGCGTCCATCGCGAGGATCGTATTTTTTGAGGTACGACCGATGGCGACTCTGCTGGGGATTCGCATTGCCCTATGCAAGAGAGAGTCAAGCCTCACTTGACTCGATTCGAGAGTACTAACCTTTTGCTTAACTGTTTTCTTTATGTTTATTTTCTCCTATTGTTTATTTCTTGCTTTCTCTTTCTATTATATTTGCTTGTTGGATTATGGGAAAATATCACAAGTAAAGCTCTACACCTGAGCTTTGGAAAAAGAAGAGAGAAAACATAGTTTAGAATTGGTAGTAATTAGTGTTAGTCCCCAAGGACTCGCTCCTTGTGTGCCTAGCATGAAAGCTCCTCCAGAATAGACCTTTTCGTAGATCCTATCGTAACGCAGCTAGCCTGTTGCACGACTTGATTCATGAAGGGTCCGTGACTCTGGGAACCGCTCTTAGAACCAATTTCTATATTGGTAGTCGTGTAGTGTTAGTCTCCGAGGACTCGCTCCTTGTGTGCCTAGCATGAGGACTTCGCTCAGGAGAGACCTTATTGTATTACCGTCATAATGCAGCTAGCCTGTTGCATGATGTTGATGCGATTGGTGTCCGTGATCCTGGGAACCTTATCCGTCAACATAGAAGCTATCCTATGAGTGGGTCTCTGGGTAAAGGATCTAGAACTTACCTTGTATAGTCTATCTGCTAGGGGTGCTTTGACCTGCTTATGTTATCCTAGATCCTGTTTGTGCCTGCATTGCATTTGCATATCATTGCATCTGCATTTCATTTGCATTGCATATCTTCCTAAACTAGAAAGCTTATCCATCCTTTGTCCATAATCCGCAGTTGATTTCCTGACACCCGTATCGAACTTGAAGCAACTTTTGGAAGAATCATGAGCTCAGAAGAGCAGAACTAGTTTGCGTCAAGAGCAGATGTTGACTTGATGAAGAACCAATTAGACCAGCTTGTGGAAGCTATGTTAGCCTTGGCAAGGAGAGAGAACAACTTTCAACGACATATAGTCACTGAGAATGTCATACCTCAGCCTGTCCGAATTCCTGTTGAAGACCAGGTTATACAAGAGTGTTACACTATTCGGGATGAACATACCTCGTCTCATGATGCTGTTGAGTACCATAGCTTTGCATTCACTATGCCAAACTCCCAAGGGGCAAGCCTGGAGGGGAATAGTGAACGACCTCAGGATGTTGAGTTTGCCGAAAGATGTCGTGTGTTGGAAGAGAAAATTGAAACCATGATGAGGTGTGATACTTCTAATCTGAATGCTTTGAATATGTGTTTGGTACCCGGACTTGTAATACCTCCAATGTTCAAAATGCCAAATTTTGAGAAGTACAAAGGAGATAGCTGTCCGAAGCAACATTTGGTAATGTTTTGCAGAAAGATGACCTCATATGCTCACAACGATAAACTTATGATTCACTGTTTCCAAGACAGTTTGAGTGGGGCATCGCTAAGTTGGTACATGCAGCTAGAGAGTCACCATATCCAGTCGTGGTCGGACTTAGCCAATGCATTTGTGAAGCAATACCAATATAATCTTGATGTGGCTCCCAGCTGTATATAGTTGCAAGACTTATCTCAAGAGGAAAACGAGTCCTTTAGAGGGTATGCTCAGAGATGGAGAGAGGTAGCTGCTCGCGTTCAACCACCGCTCTTAGACAGAGAATTGGTTGACATGTTCATAGAGTCTTTGCAAGAACCATATTTGGAAAAGATGATGGGCAATGGGACGTTGAATTTTGCTGATTTGGTGTTAGTAGGAGAACGCATTGAGAGCCATCTCAAGAGTGGAAAGGTCCAAGACGCCTCGAACATCCCAACTAATGAAAATGAATCAATCATCAGCTCCCAAGAGGAAGAAGAGGATGAGATCAATACAATCTGGGACGCTCCACAAGCTTCATCCTCAGTACCTTATCCTCCACACCCAAGCATCTCAACTATTAAAAGCCAACAATCATATGGGTCTACCTGTGTGACTCCAATATCTCCACATGGTCAATATCCTCCTGTCAATAGACGTCCCACTTACCAACAACGGATTACACGGCAGCATGCTCCGCAACGACGACGTTACTATAATCAAAGACCAAAGAGACACTTTGATCCATTACCAATGCCATACAATCACGTGCTACCACGTTTGATTAGTAGTGGACTGATAGTGCCAAAGGGCTTAGATCCTGTGATCCCACCATATCCACCAGGCTTTGACGCCAATGCATGATGCGGCTACCATGCTGGCGCAATGGGGCATTCAACAGACGATTGCAAACAACTCAAAAATAAGGTTCAAGATCTGATTGAGTCTAAGTTAATCTCGTTCACACCTCAAGGGCTTCATATCAACATCAAACCTTCATCTGGTCAAGTGAGTTCATCAGTCCATGACATGGAAGAAGCTGCAGAAAGTAGATATGAAGAAGGTTATCATACTAGTCTTGATGAGCAAGAAGGGTAGCACAACTGTGATGCAAGAGAGAAAAGCCCAGTTCCTCAATACTGGCAATTTCCATATTGTTTTTATGCATTTGTAATTTCTTTTCTGTTAAGTGCTATTTGCTTTTAGACATTCTTATTTAATTAATGGTATTGTTAATGTGATAATTATGCATGTTTTTGATTGAATCCATTCGTATTCACTCACATTTTCTCACTTATTGCAAAAAATCACAACAAAAAAAAATCACTCCACTTCCTTTATCGCACTGCTGTTTAGCAAAGATTTAAGGGAGGATGACGAAAACGAAATACCCATAATTGCTGATAAGTATGCTTTTGGATAAAATCTCGCCGATGATGTACATGCATTGCTTCAAATTCCCAAACACTGAAGAGATAAGGAGTTAGTCCCTAGTTAACCACTTCGAGCCTAGAGGTAGGAGTTTCCTTTGGATTTCTAAACCCTTACGCTTAACCTGGGGCAGGGTAGTGTTCAGTTAACCTAATTACGCACTCGAATCACGAGGCAAAATCCAAAAGACACGACGGTTGTTCATCAATGACCAATGACTTGGCAGTCACAAGCCTTTCCAAAAAAAAGTCGGCTAAGTCAAACACCTCAAAAGGAGACTTAGGCAAAAATCAAGGCAATCCTAATGGACTCGAAGAGCAAAAACCAGTCCATGCAAAAGTTAGGGATCAAAAACGAAAAACAAAAGAGGTCCTCAAATCCTCAACAAAAACAAAATAAGATTAGTGGCCACTATGTCAGAATCAAAAAAGGTCACTGACATCCAAAAAACAAAATAAGGGTGACTGCTATTTCAAGCATACCTTGAATCATCAAGCTTACACCATCAAGCTCTAAGTGCGTGTAGCATTAACTGAATGTAGGACTGAAGTTCATCACGAAGAATGGGTGGGTTAAAATTAATTTTTGAGCCTTATATCCTTTGTTTCTATAACCATGAACCAGACCGCGTTACAACCCTCGAAAGACCTAATTGAGGCGGAGTTTATTCTGAAAGCATACTACAGCAAGGTTGAGTAAACTGACTCCTACAAATTTGATAATCTTATGTATTGGTGTCATATTCTTACTATATCTTTCACACCAGCTAAATTAGCATTGCGTTTGGACTAATAGTCCACTCGTCACACACTTTCGTATCACTCCAATAAATGATATTTTCAAAACTTGCATGAACGTCGCATTAAAATTACCATTTTTGAATGTACAATTTTAAACTGCAAATCAATACTTGACACAATGGAATTTTAACAAAGAGCAATTAAAGAGGAACCTGAACATTCACTGGTACTATCAAGACTACCTCGTGACCTTGTGAATCTGGGGCAAGCCCTTCCGAGGTTCAAACAGGGGCAGACCACTACAAGGCTCAGACACTGGGGCAAATGGGTTCAGGCCCTATCTTGGTATAATCACGACCAAACTTCTTATCCCAGAAGAAATCCATTAAATACTCTACAGACTAGTTGAACAGGGGCAATTCCCTTCTTGCATCCAAGTTGGTCAAGCAGATTGTGCAAGACGCTAGTAACTATTGAGTTCACAACAAGCGTCAAAAGCCTTGGGGCAGAGCAAAAGCATGACCAACAAGCATTGGTTAAGTCGCTACGCTCGTACAATCAACAAGCATTGGTTAAGTTGGTACGCTTGCACAATCAACAAGAATTGGTTAAGTTGCTACGCTCGCACAGTCAACATGCTTTGGTTACGTCGTTGCGCTCAACATTTGCAAGCCATCAAGGCATATCAGCCAGAAGCCGAGGTTCTTACAAGAACGAGTGCATAACTTCTACAAAGGATCTAACTTGGGGCATCCATAAGCATCCATATCTGTCTTCTGACCATAGCATCATCAGATACCGAGTGTCGGGAAGTCAAATTCTTTCACCAAATAAAGTCCACTTCTGTTGGCATCCCGTAAAACCCAAAAGTCCAATTTTATTGGCAATTACATAAAGTTCAACCCTGCTTGGCACCTCTCCTAAAGTCCAATTCATATTGGCAACTACCAAATAAAGTCCATTTCTGTTGGCATCCCTTAAAACTCAAAATGTCCATTTGTATTGGCAACCATTAAAAGTCCAACCCTGCTTGGCATCTCCTAAAGTCCAATTCATATTGGCAGCTACCAAATAAAGTCCACCCTTGTTGGCACCTTCATAAAACCAATCTCCTGCTTGCATTCGTATATGCATCATATAATTGACATGTATCATATGCATACATATCATAATCATTTCCTCTTTCAACCCCCGAGTTGACATATAATTACAAATCTTGACCCATGAGTCATTGCCTTTATTTTCTCAACCCCGAGTCGATATTTACCTTTCTTGACCCCAGAGTCATTGCCTGTATTTTCTCGACCCCCGAGTCGATATTTACCTTTCTTCAACCCCCGAGTTGATAAGTCTTTATTTTCTCAACCCCCGAGTCGATATTTACCTTTCTTCAACCCCCGAGTTGATATTTACCTTTCTTTAACCCCTGCGTTGATATTTTGATTTGTTCTCGACCTCCGAGTCGATATTTACCTTTTTTTCAACCCCTGAGTTGATATGTCTTTATTTCCTCGACCCCCGAGTTGATATTGCCTTTATTTTCCTCGGCCCACGAGTCGATATTTGCTTTTCTTATTCAACCCTCGAATTAACTTGTTGTTTTGATTTATCCTCGACCCCCGAGTCGATAGTATATTTGTTTTTCTTCAACCCCCGAGTTGATATACCAATATACCCCGTGAATCTTTTCACCTTGTTTCATCTAATCCCTAGCAATCCCTCATGGGAAACCAAAAATAAAGCCTTACCAAAATTCCGTTACCCAGTTGCATCCTCATAAGCATTAGCATATCATTTGCATACGCATCTTACATTCCCGAGTAGTTGCATTTTTAGTCGCATGTTTGTGCATCATAACGCATAGCATCGCTGTCCCTAGCGGCAAGGCATAACAGGATCCAGGATCAGTTCAGCAAACATCTTGGCCAATCCTCCTCCAGTGAAGTCGACAGTATTTCTTTGAACAAAGTTAATACCTCGCGCGTGCTTGTGGAATTTTTATTCCCCAGCAAGTCATTCTTCAACCATGCATTTGATAATGATAATTCCCAGCAGCTGTTGCTCTTTTTTCTCCCCAAGCGGAGTTTATTTTAAGAGTTTCTTGTGATCTTTTTCTCTCCTATTATTTCTATATCTTCTTGCATTTGCACTTTTTTTCCTTGTCGGACAAATTTTAGGGTCTTCTTATATCTAATTGACTTCCACCCTAAAAATGAACGCCATGCAGCTGTTCATTCTCTCAGGTTCAAGGCAATTAGATAGGGGCATCTGTCATACCCCAAATTTGTCCTACCTTTTTCAAAATTTTCATTTGCCCGAGTTTGTTTTTAATTTACCTCGCTTAGCGTATTTTTCCTGCAAAAACGAGCATTTTCACTTTTTTAGCCCAATAAGAGAGTGCCATGTGACATTTGTTTTTGTATATATTTATTTTATAATTTCTTTTTTTATGATATGTAATATATTTTTTTGATATTAATTAATTAGATTAGATTTTAGAGGTAAGATTATTTAGAATAGAATTTAGAATTATTTAGATTTTTATTAAAAATAGATTGTTTTAATTAAGATGAATAGTTTTTTTTATTATTAGAATTAAATTGAATTTCGCTTTATTAGAATATAGAGTTATAGAATTTTATTAAGATAGATTAGAAATAGATTTATTTGTATTTATTTAGAAAATAGGATTAGAGTATTTAATTAGTTAATTAACTTAGAAAATAAAATTAATTAGTTTTTACTTAGAATATATAATTAGTTTAGATAGGTTTAGAAAATAGAATTATAATATTAATTAGGAAATTAGATTTAGAAATATTTTAGTTTAGTTAGATTTTTTAATTTTTAATTAAGAATAGATTAGAATTATTTTTTAACTAGATTAATTAGGGTTAGTTAGTCTTAAGATTAATAATTTAGAATAATTTGTTTTAATTATTAGTGATTTTGTTTATAAAAAAAATAATAAGAAAAAGGGTCAGAAAGATGAAAACAGAGGCCCACACTTAACGGCCCATTAGGTTTGTTAGGGTTGGAGTCAACTGCTATAAAATGGAGAGGAATTCAGACTAAAAGAAATCGAAGCTACTGTTCATCACCCTTCCAAATCTTAAACGGCGCCCCCAAGAAGAAACCCTAAGGATTAGTGTAGACCTCCTTCCTCACTAAGCTCAAATCCGCCGACGGGTTCCCCAATCATCAAACCTTAACCCTTCTTCCTCATAAGAAAAACCAACTCCCAAAATCTTCTCTGCCGCTTAAACCTTTCCCTGAAACCCACACGTCTCCGCCGCAACCTCACCATCACTTCCCTCGTCGAACAACCCATCAGTCTCCGTCACTACCATTCAAACCCTTCTTCCACCTTCAAATAAAAGCCATCAACGCCACTCTCAAGCTTTCGCAGACGCCGACAATTACGCCAACAACAACGTAACAAAGTAACACACCCACAACGGTATCAGAAGTGAGCCACCTCGACGATATTACGTAGTCCAGATCTTCATCAATAATAGAGCAGTTTGTAGCAGCGAAAACCCACGTCTCAATCGATATTAACCTCTCTTCATTGCCAACGTTGCTGAGTTGCGACAACGACTCCGCGTCCCTTTTGCAAACTGCAGCGATTTTGTAATGGATACGATGCCGACACCGACATGGAGGCTTTGATAGCATGTCTCGCTTAAGACATCAGGTTGGACCAACTCCGTTTATTTGAGTTATACTTAAATTTAATCTACAGGTTATTGATGTGTTCATTGGTTTATTCTTATTTTAACACAAAGTTCTGATGCTGCTACTGAGTAATTGTGTGATAGCACAGTTTTGTAGACATTCCGGTTTTGATTTCTTAATAATAATATTTATGTGTTACTGCATTGCATTGGTTTAGATATTGTTGGTTTGTTTTGCTTGTGTGATTCTCATAATGCGTTTTGCATTGATATGTTGTTCGTATATAAAAAAATGTTGTGCTTGCCACTGTTTCATACTCAGAAAAGGTTGCTACATGCGTCGCTTTATGCTTCGAATATCTCGTTGTTGTTCTAATACAGGGTTAAATATTATTGATACTGATGTGATTCTGAATACGTGTCTTGCAAATCAATCTTGCTGCAAAAATGGCATTTTAAATTCATTGGCGTTATGATGATTGATGCCCATAGTTTTTCTCTGTTCAATTTCATGGTATTGCTAACATATGTGGCTGTTTTTGATTCTACTCGTCACAGCCTGTTAATGTTTCTTGCTATTCTATGATGATGTTAATATTCTATGTGTGGTGTGCCGTGTTATAATAAGTTGATGTTGTGTTTTTGTTCTATAAATCGATTTCATGGCGGTGATAATATTTTGTTATGCGATTTGCAGGTTGTTCAATACTGTTAATGATATATTCATAGTTGTTCTTGAATTCTGGTGCTATTGTGAAGTTGATTCGATTTCAACTTTGAGTACATTGCATCATGATATTTTTTTTAATTGTATTTGAGTATGTAAATATTCATAATTCATTCTGTCGTGTTGCACTGTGTTTGCTGTTGTTTTATGTGTAAATACGAGATTGTTTCGGTTATTTGCGTAAGATTTGGATGTTGTATTGATACAGTTACGAACATGCTAATATTAATTAATTGTTGATGCAATATTTAAATACTGGTAGTGTTTATTGAGGCAATGTTATAAGGGATGTGTGGTACTGTTATAATGCTAGGAGATATGATATTTGGATTAAATAAATAGTATTTTCTTTTTCTTTTGAAATTAATCAATACTTAAAATAACTCTTCATGTTTATATTGAATTTTTTTCCTAAGATGAAATAAGTACCCAGAACACTTGCCCCTTCCATTTTACTCTAGTATATCTTTATTTTCAAACATTGGAATCAACTCGACTATTTGTATTATTTAAATTATGTTCTTAGTTAAATATCGAAAGTAGTGGGCTCTTGGGCTCTAGCATCCCTTGGGTCCTTGGACAACCGCTCTCGAGGCGCACACCCTTGAGTTGTGGTTGTTCCGTCTTTTGGTTTTCAAAACTGTTTTTTCACTCAAATTAATTGAAATTTACAAAAGATATTTTAAAATAAATTTTATTTAATTAGATATTTTTATAAAAATTTTAATTCTTCTTAAAAAAAAATATTTCAAAATCATTATCAAGTAATATTTTAAATATTAAACTTTTAGAAAATTATATTTTATTAATTAAGTTAAAACTTTTTCTAAGATATTAAACTTTTTTCAAAACAATTAATTATGATTAGCTTTTCTCAAAACTTTTTTACAATTGATTAATTTATTTTATATATGAAAATTAAAACTATTTTTCCTAACCAAATTAAACTATCTTCCTAAAACAATTTTCAAAACAATTGAATTCTTGGATCTCGCCTTCCTTGAATTTTCGAGGGACCACTCTTGAGGTGCACGCCTTAAGTTGTGGTCACTTTCAAAATAACTTTTAAAAATAAATTTCTCAATTTAGTCAAGCATTACCTTTGATCACCATACACAACATTTTAAAGCTTAATCATGGGCTTTCTTACAGTGACACCTATTTGATCAATTATTTCTAGTTGGTCACTTAGAAGACTAGTCCACTTTGCTAGTACACACGCTTAAAATTTAATTCAAACCTCGACTCCTTTTTGAGCCATATTTCAAAACATCAAAGAGGAGGAGCTTGGAACTAAAGCTTGCACGCAATTTCAAGGGTCAACGGAACCACTCCGTTCGGTAACTTTCCTTACTTTCAATCTTGTATTTCTAGAATACCTAGCGCGCTTAATCCGAACACGCTAACTTATTCAAATCATTTTTCTAATCAAATTGCGAAAGAATAGAGTTCTTAGAGTCTTGCACTCCTTGAATTCATAAGTGACAACTATTGAGGCGTACGCCTTGATTAGCGTGTCATTCGAACTTTCGTTCCTAAATCACTTCTCCTAATTATTTGGACAAGTACTTTCACTGTCCAACAAATATATTTCATAATTTGTGGGATGAAAAACGTGTCGTTGGGATCTAGCATTCCAATGATATCCCGACTAATTGGTTACGAGGCTGACGTCTCGCTTATCGAATAGTTGTCATCCCTCCTAAATATACAACTCGTCTAACCTCGTTTCTCACCCTCGTGTGATTGAATCTAAACCTCATTCAATTCAAACTCTTTCGCGTCTAAACCGTCCATCAAACACAACTTTCGAAATTGAATGAAAAAGGTATCGTTGGGATCTAGCATTCCAATGATATCCCGATTAATTGATTGCGAGACCGACGTCTTGTTTATCTACTAGTCGTCATTCTCCCTTAAAATATTCAACCCTTCCAACTCTTTTCTCGCCCCCGTGCGATTGAAACATTTCAAACACTAAATTTTTTGCCCTCGTGCGATTTCCAACTCAAACTCTTCTCAAAGAACATTGTTTAGTCCTTTCTTTCGCGCCTAACAAACTAGTGCTTCAGCCTCCCCTAGCGAGCAGACAAGCCAATGGTTAGCAGTTAGAATGCGACCTAAACACTCGTTCATTTTCAAACCTTTTACCGTAGTTAGCCGAACTACGACTGCTCTGATTTCTCACATTCGTTGAGAATACATAGGCACAAGATTGCGATGATGTTGGCGAGCACAATCCCCTCTTTTTCCCGTAGTCCCACGAACTACGAATGCTCTGATTTTCCACTTCTTACAAGTGAAGATACGTAGGCACAAGGGCCCCAATCCTTGGCGAGCACCCTATCTAAAAACCACCCATTTCCCTATAGGAGAAACCTTAGAAGAAAACTAACAAACGCATCTAATTTTACTCTCGAATCGAATCAAGAGGTTCCCGTTGAGTACAACAGACATGAGGGGTGCTAATACCTTCCCCTCATGTAATCGACTCCCGAACCTAGAATATTGGTTGCAATGACCAAGTTCTTATCTCCTTAAAGGTTTTATCGATATTTTCCTATTCCATCCTTGGAATGAATAAAGTTCGGTGGTGACTCTGTTTCGAACGTTTTTTCCGCGTCCATCGCGAGGATCGTATTTTTCGAGGTACGACACTACGAAATAGAGACACAAAGAGTTAGTTTAAACTTAACAATTCATTGTCACATATGATTAAGAGGTTTTGAGAAAGAACTCTTGAATCATTAGGAGCTAGAATTACAAGGCTCAAGTATTGAAAAGCCCATGTGGTTTTAAATCAATTCCAAGAACATTTTGACTCAAGAAAATTCATGGTGCGAAGACCGGTGCTGAGACCGGTGGTCCTCCTATTGAAGATCTTCAGAGACAGGTGCTGAGACAGGTGCTGAGACCGCTGGTCCTCATGTCGAAGATCTTATGGGTTGTTCTACATTATTATTATTATTAGGCATATCTTGAGGAATACTTGGCTAGTTTGAATTTGCTGACATTCTCCTCCTATATCTTTTTCTTGTTCTAATTCGTTAGCGGTGACTACTTTACCACTTCTTAATAACATGCAATAAAGTTTTTCAAAGAAAAAGTTGACCGTATAACTAATAAATTTTTAAATTTTTAAAGAAAATTTAATAGTCACTTAGCACTGTCCCACAGGGCGTGCCAATTTGTTTGCCGTGAAAGTTGGTGAACAACCGTTGGTCTTACAAATCGAAAAAGATATGTTTTACTTGCAGGATCGACCATACAAATCCTATGACATGTGCTAATTGATCTTAAATAAAGTTTATAAAGATGATGAACACTTTGACAGAGTTCATGCTAATATAAATTATTTCAAGTGTAAACGTATTTGGGAAAAAAAGTAAAATCGAAGTACTGGTAAATGATGAAGACAAGAACTTGCATAAAGAAAGAGTAAATACTTAAGGAAAAAGATTTATTAAATTGCATTAAAATGAAAGATGGTGTTACATCAACGTACATTCTTACAAACTAGTTTCTCTCAAGACAGGAGTACTTGGAGTATACTGAAGAATTTGTACACAATTAGTCACACACAAATCATAACACTAAGACTTGCTATTTATACTAATCGAAAATAACTGCCATTAACGGCTAGCAAACAAAATTGAGACAAGTATCGCCCTGTATGCATTCGAATCCTAGAAGCGCTCCATGTGGCTTCTTTGAGGAATGGATTAGACTGAACTTTCTCTCCTTTATTTGAATTCAAACCTTCCTGTTGAAATGCATTTAGTGGCACTTTTGTTGAATCGAGTATTCCAACTGCTAAGAAACATCTATAAGTCCGTAACATAGATTCTCCCGGCGAAAGGACGCCTTCGACTCAAATTCCAAAAGTATAGCTTCAATCAAAGTCATTAAATTTCTTCAGAAAAATCTATTTCCTACTTTTTAAACCCATTCAGGCGTCAAAATTAAGAGCCAACACCTTGGCATCTCCGCGACACTCTAAGCAAACAGGTCTGCATTCTCCCGGAGGTAGGCTCTTAGTTATTTCCTCGCAAGCTCGGGGAGACTGGTCCCAATCTTCACTCTCTTCTAGGGGTCGTCACCGAGTAAGACAAGTTCAAACTCTCCATCCAGAATTAGGCACATCGGATGGACAGTTTCGCCGCTACTGGAGGGGCTGCTCGAAGATGGCTAAATCTCTTTCCCCTTTGCCTTCTGAATCTTCTGGTCGTCTTTAGAGAAACAGTTGTCAAGGTCTATGGAGTCGACGCGGGGCAGCGACTTCGTCTCTTCGGTGCTGCTGGGCAGAGAAGTTTGGCCAGGAGTCTTCGGCCTGGCGGTGATGGTATTCATCCCCTTGGAGGATGCTTCAAAACATCTCCTCGCGACTTCAATGTCTCTATGTAGAGTCACCACGAGACCCTTCGAAGTATAGTATTTCATCTTTAAGTGCACTGTTGAGGGCACAACCAACAATTCGGCCAGAGTTGGCCGACCGAAGATGCACTGGTATATCGACGGGAAATCGGCGACCAGGGATTAGACCTTGATTAACTTGGCCATTTTAGCAAATCCGAAAGTTACGATCAGCACTATGTAACCCCAGAGCTTTGTCACCGACCCATTAAAACCCTGCATATCGAAGCCTGCGTAGGGTGTCATATGTGATTTGTCCAGCTGGAAGGCGGAAAAAAGCTGGGAATACATAATATCAACTGAGCTACATTGGTCGATGAGGATTTGTTGGACGTCAAAATTTTTCGTCTGGGCTCTTACGAGTAGAGGGATGCTGGCGTTTGGGACTCCACCGAGGAGTTCCTTATGGTAGAAGCAAATGAGAACAAACTCTCCCCAGACCCTATCGAGGGTGGAATTCCAGTTCGAGCTGTTGCTGATAAGGTGCTTGAATTTTTTTTGACGGATCCTACCGTGACTTTGTTGAAGCCTCCTCTAGAGATGACCATGGAGGAGGCGAAAGTCTCCTGCGGGCTGTGCGCGGCGAAGTATGGAGGGGCGCTGAGCCCCTCGAGGATGTAGAAATCTTCAGGCAGCGAGATACTCACAGCGACCTGAAGGTTGGCTTCCTCGGAGGAAGGTACCTCTTCCTCGACCTTCTTGGATTCCTGGGCGTCTTGACAAGGAGCGTCCTTATGTTTGGTGAACTGCTTCAGATGTCCTCCCCTGATGAGTATTTCAATGGCATCCTTCAAGTGGATGCATTCGTCGATCATATGGTCGTGGTTCTTGTGGAACTGGCAATATTTTGACTTGTCCGTGTTTGGTTTAGATGATATCTACTTCGAGAACCGGACCCTCGCCTTTTGTTAAGGGAGTGTACTCGTGGAACCGGTTGGAGGGCCCTTTGTTGTCCTAGGGCTCTCGGAGACAATATTCGCGCCTTCTTTCTCCTTGACGAGATGTCGAGGGCTCGTCAGACCTGGAGGATCGGGCATTCTTCTGGTGCCTCAAATCTCTGGCAGAACTGGCGACTTCCTTCACTTTGTATTGAATGTACACTTGCGCCTTGAGGAGGAAAACGTCCAACATTGTTAGGGATTGGATACCCACAGCTTTAGCAAATTCAGTGCAAGGACGAAGCTCGCGTTTGAGCAAAAAAATTTTCATGTCATCGGTCGCAAAGACCTGGACGACCTCCTTATTGAACCTTTTGATGTAGGCTCGTAGGGGTTCATCTCTCCTTTGAATGATGGCCTCAAGGGAGGCTTCAGTCTTTGGGTGGTGGTCGGAGGCCATGAAGTGTCTGGAGAATATTCTCCCCAGTCGCCTCTATGAGGTGATGGAATCTTCGAGGAGTCTTTTATACTAGATCATCGCCCCCTTCCTGAGTGTGGTCGGGAATAACCTGCATTTGATGGTGCCCCGGACACCACAGTAATTGAGTAGCACATCGTTATTTTTGATGTGCTCGTCGGGGTCTGTTGTACCGTCGTATATGCCCAGAGAAGGGTGTTTCTCCAGTCCCTTCGTCAGGCGCATGGCCATAATCTCCTGGGACAATGGGTCGCGAGACTCGTTGTCACTGTTGCTGTTGGTCCAAGACGGGGAACGGGTGTTCCGTCTGTATGTAGGAAGGCGGTCTCAATGGGGAGACGAGGTTCGTGCTCGACCCTTAGACTTGGGCGGAGGAGAACGTTGGGACTCCACATGGTGGTCTCTTCTGGTCTTCTTGGGTCGCAGGGAATGCTAGTTTTGAGGAGAGATGTGGTCGTGCTTTCTAATGGTCAAGGTCTCTGGCTCCGGAGGTGTCTGACAATTTCTTTCGCGTCGGGGAGGAGGAATTTGTGGTCGTTGATGTTCTTTCCATGGTGGAGGGGATCTTGGATGACAAGATTCCTCTAAGGCTTTAATCCTCGCATTCTGATTGAGGATTAAGAGGTTGGTCTTGTTGAGAACCTCGAGGAGGGCCACCATGGCCGGGTTGGCGCTGGGCGGAACTGGAACTGGAAGGTGCTCTGGGACGAGTGGGACCTCATTGTGATCTGCGCAAACAAGGAATGAAGAATTTGTGACTCTGTCTCTTTGTCGGAGGACGTCGCCGCGATGAGAGGTGGTTGCCCCGTCAGCATCAGTCTTGCTGACGGGGAGGAAAGTAGAGTTGCGTGCATCAAGAGTGTTGTCACGGCTGACCATGATCGGGATTTTGAAGAACTGTTTTGGTCTCGTGGTTATGAAAGATGAAAAGACGGGGATAACAAGTTTCCCATAGACAGCGCCACTGATGTTGGGCATGAGAGAGGAGGAGGGGTGTACCTGTAAGATACTCTGATGCTAAAGTAAGAATTGGGCAAGAGAGAGGGCAAGTACATAATATGAGTATATCAGTGTGAATATTGGATACTTGACCCTCTCAAATGAAAGGGTTCTTATAGTGCCCCTAACACTTGGCCATTGGTCCCTATTTTTGGGGCAAGATAATTGTTTCCCAAAGAATAAGTAACTGTTAAAACTAGTCATTGGAAAGGACAAAGGTGCCCATAACTAGCCGTTGCTACAGGCAGAGGCGCAATTACAAGCACAAGCACCCTAGCTGTTTTTAGATGGTGGAACCGTGCGTGACGGGTAAGGACTGTCGAGGAGAAGCGTTGTGACCAAGGGTAAATTGGTTAGCCTCCCCTGTAGAAGGGGCAGAAAGGTAAATGCTCCCCCCCAAATTGGGTGGACTTAGGCAATTATATTGTTCTAGGAGTAGAAGTGGATTGGGGCATGCCTAGCCATTAGGTCAGTATGGAACAAGTACTATCTAGTTAATGTTGGTTATCGAAATATGAAAGGATATCTATCACCATACAAAGGTGAAAGATATCATATTCCATATTTTTGATCGGTGGTCAAGTAGAAGGCACACAAGAAGTATTCAGTCATGCACATTCTTCACTAAGAAATGTCATTGAAGGAACAATTGGTGTTTGGAAGAAAAAGTGGCATATTTATATGAGACCATTCCTGTTAATAAAACAACAAAAATTATAGTTGCAACAATAACACTTCATAACTTTATTCAATTATGTGGCATCGTAGATGAAGATTTTAACAATTGTGATTACATTTCTAAACATATCACTGACAACATAGAAGAAAGGAATATTAATGAAGATTTAGGTTCATATAACCCAAGAAGAGTACAAGATGAAGGCTATATCGACAAATTTTGAAATAAAATAGTCATTGAATTGATTGAAAATAGAAATTATTTGAGTTTTTAATAATTTATATTTCTTGTCGTGAATTATCTACTAAAGTCTTTTAATATTATTGAACTTCCTTTAGATAATTTATTTTTTTATTAAATATATTGAGAACATATTTTAAATGATAATTATAAATTTTTATTCACAATTGTATTTCCTTAAAAAAATATTCATTTATTTATATTTTATGTTGTCCTAAAAATTTAAATCGTTAAAAAATTAATTGATCGAATAACATTAGCAACACACAAATGAGAGAGACGTCACATATTCACAAAAGTTTTTAAGGTAATAGGTGCGTGGCCATTCAGAGTAATCACTTACACGAAGAATCTTTTCAAGGTGATTCAAGGCGACAATAAACCTTGTCTTCCATATTTGTAAAAGATTGATGGATTGGATTGTTTCTGGTTGTAAGTTAATAGTAATGTTAAGAACCAAGATTACAATATCATAATCGATTATCAAGTTGAGTATATTTTAGATAGTAAAAGAGCATTGATCTTGATGAATGAAGCAATAAAGTAACAAGACAGTTAGTTTATTTCAAATCAAACTATTTTATTATCATTTGTATTGTATCAATCTTCACAAACAATGTAGAATACTGGTTGTCTTCGGTTTAAATTCCTATACTTAGGTATAGGGATCTTGGCAATTGGTGTTGTTTCATTATAGTGAAGTTTAGCAGGTTTAATTAGGTTTTAATATGGGGAGAGATGAGGGTAGTTGGATTGAAGTGAGCCATAGAAAAAGTAGCAAACAGAAGTTAAAAAGTTTTGCATGGAAAGATATAAGAGGAAAGGGTCTGGATATGGATGAAGAGATTACTTCGTTTTTCTTCACGGAGTTTCCAGAAGAGTTTGAAGCAAAAGATGTGTTTGAGGCTTTTAGGGAATATGGATTGGTATGGGAAGTGTTCATACCTGCTGGAGGGATGTTAGGGGTAAAAGGTTTGGATTTGCTAGATTTAGGCAGGTAAAGGATGCAAGAGTAATGGCTACGCGTCTGGACAATATTTTTATCAATAATAGAAAGATTTTTTTGAATCTTCCAAGGTTCAACAGAAGAGGTATAGATAAGGTTCATAATCCTCCACTGATAAATACTTTACCAAGAACATCTGATGTTCAGATGAAAGGTACAAACAGGGAGTATGGTGTGAAAGGGATGTCATATGCTAACATTTTGAGTGGCCAGGGCAGGAGATCGAATATGGAGGAAAAGCCATCATTCCCCCATCTGAAATTTAATATATAGGAAGAAAAGATGGAATGGTTCAAAAGAGCTTACGTTGGAGTGGTTTGCAAAAGTGGTAGCACTTACAATATTCAAAATGCTTTGAACGTTGAAGGTTATTTTACAATCAAAGCAACTCCTTTAGGGGACAATTTGTGTCTATTAGAAGAGAGTTACTCAGGTGACATTAGTGAACTAATTAAGAATGACGGTGCTTGGGTGGAAAGGTGGTTTAAAAACATTCACCCATGGAGTCCTGAAGATGTAGATAAAGAGAGACTAACATGGGTTAAATGTTTTGGGTTGCTATGCCATGCGTGGAATTCAAATTTTTATCTTGTAGAGTGGGGGAATATATTGAATCAGACCTTGACACTGAGAGGCATAATCGTCTGGATTTCGCTAGAATCCTTGTAAAGACTAAATTTGCTATCAACCTAAACGAGGTTTGCAACGTGGAAATTAATGATAACATATATCGTATCAAGATATTGAAGGATTTTCATGGCCCACAACAGTTGACTATTTCTAGAAAGGGTGAGGCAAATTACTGTTTTGTGGATGATGAAGATACGAGGTTGGATGAAGATGAAGATGAGGGAGTATCAGAAATATAGTTTAACAAGGAGGATGGTGGTGGTACTACTAGGCACGAGAAACGAGTAAGGTTAGACGGTGGAGTGGTGGAGTCTAGTAATAATAATGACGATTATGGAGAAAAGGTGTCAATGAATGGACAGGTGCAAGAGGGTATGGCCTATAGTTTGACAGGTGACGAGGTAGCTCATGATGTTATTAAAAAAAGAGAAGGAGAAAAGTTGTCAGTTGTTAGTTTTCATAATAACAAGGAGGTGGGTGGGTCCCCTGAGGCAGCGTGACCATATAGATGGAGAGGAAAGTGTGCAGGTTTATAAAACAAATAATGATAAGTTAAAAGTAGATGGGCCTATTGGTTTTTAACCAGTCAATATGGGCTTGGGGGAGAATTTCATGATCGAGTCTGATCCAGTTGAGTATCCAATGGAGAAGTCACGGGTATGTTCAAGCAGTTAGTCTTGAGAGTTAAGAGTAAAAAAAACAAAATAATTGAAAGAGGTGTACAACAATATCCAAGTCCCGTATGCACCATCATACTTTTCTGCGTTGATTAATATGAGTGGTAGGAAGGAGGTAGATAAGGATATGGAAGTAAAAAGTGGTGGGAAAAATAATAGTAAGGTTGGGAGTAGAGATTCAAACTCAAGTTTTACAAGGGAGAGGTTTTATGTTGTAATTCCCTGAGCGATGGTGATATGATATGGGGGAATGATCGCATTAAGAAATCTATGGAGGATATTTTGTCACAGGTTTGGAAAATGATTAAAGAAATGGGGGTGGAAGGTGAGGAAGACGATGGTTTATTTGAATGAGTTGTTAGGGAAATGGAATTGAGGGACCGAAAGAATTTTGAGGCAAAGAAGGGAAATGCAACACAATTTTGATGAATATTGTGTCGTTTAATATCAGAGGGTGCGGATATGCAATTAAAAATAGAAGACTCAGATCTATGATAGCAGAAGGTCAGGTAGTTCTTTGTTTCATTCAACAAACGAGAATACAAGATATTTTTGATGCATTGGCTAGGAAGCTTTGGGGAAAGGATAACTGTGGTTGGTCTGCTTCTACCTCGTTAGGGTTGTCAGGTGGTATTCTTTCTTTGTGGAATATGGATACAATTTATGTTGAAAGTAGCTTTAGAGGTTCTAGTTATGTTGGTATATCATGTAACCGGAAAGGTGTTACATGCTACTTAGTCAATGCATATTCTTCTTGTAAATTGGTGGACAAGAGAAAGATGTGGTCTAAACTGATTTCATTGAAACTAAACTTCCCACCTGAGGAATGGTTATTGGGTGGCGATTTTAATGCAGTAAAGATGAAGGAAGAAAGGATAGGGAAGATGATGGATAATGAATTGGAAAGAAATGAGTTTTCAACATTCATAGAGGTTATGGACCTGATTGACCTTCCTATTGTGGGTAGTAAGTACACCTGGTGTAACACAAATTATCGAAGTAGGTTGGATAGATTTTTGTTAACGGAAGGTCTGATCAATAAGTGGAAGGTGATAGCGCAACAGGTTGGAGTGCGTGATATTTCAGACTATAGGCATATATGGCTGAAATTTAATCACAAAAACTAGGGACCAAAACCCTTTAAAGTGTTCTCTTGTTGGTTTGAACACCCATATTTCATAGATTTTGTGAAAACTGTGTGGAATTCTCAGACGGTTGGGGGTTGCAAAGGTGTGGTATTGGTGAAAAAACTTAAGCACCTTCGAGAGAGAATTCGCTGGTGGAATAAGACTATTTTCAAATGGGTGGATCTTCATATTGAGGTTGGAGTGAACACACTTAAACGAATCGAAAAGTCATGGCCTGAGTGTGATGATGTTCTGCAGGGTGATCAATTAGCACTAAGAAACAGAGAAATTAATAAGATTTGGAGTAATATAAGAATTAAAGAGATTATGATTTGGAAAAAGTCGCGAGCTAGATGGTTCAAGGACGGAGACGAAAATTCTAAATACTTTCATGCTGCGATGAAAACAAGATCTAGGAGTAATTATATATCTTCCATTAAGGTGGGATCAGTGGTTTTGGAAGAGGTTGAATAGGTAAAAAAATGCCATAAAAGGAGCATTAGCAACCAGATTATGAAGGATAGTAGCAGAAGGCCAAAAATGAATTTGTTAGATTTGCCTAAACTTTCTGTTAAGGAGAAAGAAAGGCTGCATGAGGGGTTTAGTGGTGAGGAAATTTTCGAAGCCATTAGCAGTGGTGACAGACATAAAAGTTCGGGGCCTGATGGATTTAACTCGGAGTTTCTCAAAAGATGTTGGAGTATTTTTGGACAGGATATCGTTGAATGCATTCAAGAATTTCACAAAACGGTGACCCTACCTAAAACACTGCATTCATCATTTATTGCTCTGATACCCAAGTTCATTAACCCTCAAAGCACTAAAGATTTTCTTCCAATTAGTATGATAGGTAGTATCTATAAGGTTATATCTAGGATGTTGGCATCAAGGTTAAGCAAGGTGATCGAAAAACTAATATCAAAATGCCAATCAGTCTTTATTTCAGGGAGACAACTTCTAGACAAAGTGTTGGTTACAAATGAGATTATTGATCTAGCAAAGAGAAGGAACCATCTGTGTTTGTTGTTTAAGGTAGATTTTTCACAAGCGTATGACTGTGTCGATTGGGATTTCTTGGTGGATCTCTTGGCGTCAATGAATTTTGGGGAGAAGTGGATTTATGAATTAAAGGTGGGGTGTTCAAGAATGTATTTTCAGTTTTGATCAATGGTGGTACTACAACAGAATTTCAAGGTTCAAGAGGTCTTAAACAAGGTGATCCATTATCACCTTTACTATTTACGATTGTAGCTGAAGGCCTGGCATTGTTAGTAAAGAGGGCTTCAACTGTAGGATTGTATCAGGGCTTTAGAATTGCAGAATAGGATACGGTGAGTATCATTTAATATGCTGATGATACGATATTATTTTGCGAGGCAAGTTGGGAAAACTTGTGGGGCATCAAGGAAAATTTGAAGGCATTTGAATTGGCATCAGGTCTGAGAATAAATTTCTTGAAAATTTGTATTTTTGGTGTAGAGGTGGACGAGAACTTTTTGATTGCAGCATCTCAGTTTCTAGCATGTAAGTGTGGTCGTATACCATTTAGCTACCTAGGGATGATGGTGGGTGGAAATCATAGAAGGTACGACTTTTGGAAACCGATCTTAGATTGCTTTAAATCTCAATTATCTGCATGGTAGAGAAAGTTATTATCAATGGGAGGGCTCTTAACACTTATTAAATATGTTTTATCAAGTCTGCCAATCCATCATTGATCCCTCTTTAAAGCACCAACTTCTGTTGTTAAGGAATTAAATTCGATTCAGAGGCTGTTTCTTTAGACTGGTTATTCAGATGGTAATGCAGTGAATTGGGTGAGTTAGAATCAAATTTGTAAATCCAAGGAAATGAGAGGTTTAGGTATTAAGGATTTGGCTCATTTCAATGAAACGCTTTGTTATGGTGAGAATCGGATATCAAGCTATTAATTAAATTGAATTACAAATCTATGAAATTCACCGCCGAGCTTTGATTTATCCAAAGAAAATGGTAAAGATCGAAAGAAAATCCTAAGTGCACTATGTAACAACACAATTAGAGATCTAAGGTTCGGGGTTGGTTATACCTAGGGAAGGTGTTAGCATCCTAAGTATCTGTAGTACTCTACAGGAACCTCTTGTTAGTATTTGTGTTATGTTAAAGTTTTCTTGCTAAGGGAATTGTGCTACGATGAAGACCTAAGGTATGTACACTAAGTATGCTCGCCAAGATGTCGCATCTCGTGCCTACGTATCCTAACAAGGATGGAATCAGAGCAACCTGTTGCACCCCAAAATTTTCCCTCCCTTTTCTAGACCTAACTGGCTTTTGCTTTGCGTTTATCTGCATCATCATCAGGTTATAATTCATGATCATACTTTGCATGGGATCAGGAGTTTCTGTGAGTCAAACCCTCAGGTATCAGGTTTAATCTCTTTAAGAATCTTTCAGATATCAAGAGCAAAAGATTTTCACCATTATCCTTTCATGTCCTACTTTCATCATATCATACATCGTTCTATTGCATATCGAGCATGTGGGTTCACAAGGTAAGGATTGGGTCGGTTCGTTGTTTTCCATTCCAAATAAGATAAATTGCTTATCATGGGCTACATGGAAGAAAAGGTTCATCGTCTAAGGTTAGGTTCAAGTTGGAAAGTCTACTCATGCAGATTCCTTCAAGGAGAAGTTACTTGAAGAATATTAGGATATTCAAGATCAATATTCCTAATGAACATGAAATGCAAGGCTTAATTCAAGATTTCTTCATCCAACTTTGCTTCAAATTCTATGTTCAAGTGGAATTCAAAAGATCACAAGTTCATAATTCAAGACTTCATTCATTTCAATGGCATAAGGGAGATCCATCATTCCAAATTCAAGATTCATGAATTCAAGATTAGATTCAAAAATATTACAAAGGGAAATGTCATTACATTGCAAGAATGTCACATTTGTTACAAAGTTTCTAACTTTAAGTAATGCTTAGAAATTTAAGTTGTTTCTAATCTTAATTTAAGTTTCTAACCAACTTCATGCTATGGTACCCTTCATGCTCCATCAAGTTCACATGTTCCTCATTATGCTTACAAACATCCAAGGAAAATAATTAAGATTCAACTTAGCATTGGAACATTTCAAGATCAAGACTATGCATGTTTAATCATGGGTAATTTTAATCTAAAATAGTCCCATGCAAGAAGTGACAAATTGCCTCATAACCAAACAATTCATGTCACAAAACCAAGGGAATGAACTCATGGTGATGCATCTACATATCAAATATCAGAATTTTAAAAATGTTGTCAAAGGTAGAAACTTGGACCACAAGGACAGTCCAAGCACAAGCAAACAAATGGGTTCAAGATTTGAGAGCAATACAAAGTGCAGCAGAAAAAAGACAACCTAGGCAAGTGTAGCAGCAAAAATACAGCAAGTTAGGATTCATGAAAATGGAAAGAAAGAGAGTGACATCAAGAAAGTGGTAAGAGGCATTTCGCAATGAAAATATGAAGTTTTGAAACAAGTGAAAACCCTAATGTGCTGAGTTTTAAAAGGAGAGGGAGAATATTGACTAAAGGAGGGAGAGAGTGAGAGCAAGAGGCATTGAAAAAATCAGAAAAAAGGAGATTGAAAAAAGAGAAAGAAAAAAAGATTGAGAGAACAAGAGAGTGATAGAAAACCAGAAGAAGGAGGTGAACCATAGAGCACATCCAACAAAAACCATTGGTGATTGGAAGGATAATAGTAGCTCTTGGTTATCTTTCCTTTCAACCCCTTATATCTTTACATATTTTGCATGTTTTTATTTTCTTTTTTTAAGTAATATTTCTGTTGTACATAGTATAGTAAGGTCTTAAGAATGACCAAGAACTATTGTAAAAAAGTAAGGAAAAAGAAAGAACTTAGTGTAGTGTTCATAGTGAAATGAGTTGAAAAATACTCATTTTTACTGTCATGTTCGCACTGCGAACATCCCCTTCGCCTAGCGAACACGTTTTTGTGGTAATCAAAGTGCCACTGGACATCCAGTTTTTCTTTGGTTTTAGCCAGCGAGTTGTTCGCTGGCACCTTCGCATTGCGAACTCTGGCACCTTTTGCCTCTGTTTGCGTTCGCTAGAAATTCGCACAGCGAACTTCTGGTTGTTTTTTCTGGGCAGCTTCGTTGCAAGGTTCGCATAACGAACTTCAGTGTCTTTTTTTTCTGTTTGTGAATAGTGGATGTTCACTGGGAAGTTCGCACAACGAACTTCTTGTTGTTTTCTGAGTAGCTTCGCTGCAAGGTTCGCACATCAAACTTCCTATAGTTTCATGCTGTTTTTTTTTCTTGAGCCGATTAACCCGATGTGGTTGTACGACCTTTATATATGGATAATATTATGATCATCCTTGACTTTTGGTTCCGGAAAACTATTTTTAAAACAAACTCTCGATTCTTATCGAGCCATTTTTGACCTTGTAAGTCGATTGCCTTGTGCATCTCCATCAACCTTGTTCGCATCACCTCAAACTTTTTTTTAGCAATCAAACCCTTGATCCAATGTCAAGCGAATTTTCTCAAACAACTGTTAAACCAATTCACCATCCTTTCTTTTCATAAATTTTCTCTTAAAACCTTGGTCTCGTACCAAATGCATTTTCAAGAACTCTTTTCCAAATAAACTTGGATGGTTGTGGAGTGGTTAGGCGTAGGCCTTCTCCTATCCCGAGTGCATGACATTACCTTTAGGGTTCACTGTCGTAAAGCACTTATCATCTAAAATAAAAAACATCTTTAATAAAAGAATGAAGTCTGCTCTGTATTGAACTAAAGAGAGAGGATTAAGTGTAGACTTCTTTCCCTCCGAGTGTCAGGATACTCACTATAGAGTGTGTGATCTCGATACTCATCTTTCAATACAAAGAAGTGACTATGTTCGCCACACCATTTCACAATAAATATTTTGAGATAAAGAATTGGGTACTACCCGCAAGGGGTTACTATCCGAGGATCTATTTCACCCATAAAAATAAGCCTCACAAATCAAACGTGACATCTTGCCTCGAAGGCGAAAATTAATCTTTTCAAAAAGGATATGTTACGTCCATTCTACCGCAAACGGGTAACGCCTAAGACTCCATGAGTGAGCTGCAATACACCTAACTGCTAGAATGCATACGATAGCATCATCCAACAAAAACACCAGTTAACCGTAGGCCGAACTATGGCTACTCTGATTCTTTACTTCTTTTAAGTAAAGATACGTAGGCACGAGGGCCCCAATCCTCAGCGAGCACATTTCTATCTTTCCCCCGTAGCTTCTCGAACTACGTCGACTCTGACTTTCTCATATCTGTTGAGAATGCATAGGCCTAGGACCGCAAAGTCCTATCGAGTCTCTCTCTTCCTCCCTTTATCTCACCTTTCCCTGTTTCTAACCTCTCTCTTTATCCCTTGGAGCACTCTTATATAGCAACACCCTTTAGCAAATATCATCACACATAGATGAACAAATGGTTCCCATCAAGTACGATGGATGCGAGGGGTGCTAATACCTTCCCTTTGCATAACCGGCTTTGGAACCATTTCTCTTGGTTGCGAGACCATCTTATCCGTTTCTCTTTCAGGGTTTTATCGATGTTTTCCTTTCCCCTTATAGGATAAATAAAGTTTGATGGCGACTCTTCTGTCTTCTCTTTCTCGCATCCTCGTCGTTGCGTTTTTCGAGTAGCAACACAACTGTAGTTCACCTAACTAGGTATGAGGAACTCTTGATAAAGGTCAAGGTTCCAGAGGGGAGTAAATATTTATAATCATGATACTTACATAAAGTTAATCAACTCTCTAAATCTAAGTTGAAAACCAACTAAAATTGACTTTAACCAAAGTCAAAAAGGGGAAAGTGAGTACTCATAACCATGATACTCACATAGAGTTTACTAACTCTACACCTAATTCTATGTTGTAAAACCAAATGGTTCTAAGCATACCAAAAGGAGGGAGATAAGTGTTAGTTGTTAGTGGTTAGAGGGCTCGATAAAATATCGCATCTTGTGCCTACGTATCCTAACTAGGAAAGGGGAATTAGAGCCTCCGTAGTTAGGCCTAACTAGGATTGGGGAACTCTTGATTATGATCAAGGTTTCAGGGGGAAAGAAAGTATTCATAACCATGATACTTACACATAGTTGACCAACTCTCTAAGTCTAAACTAGGTTACAATAGGCAAGACTCTCACAAGATCTCAGGGCAGATGGACAAGACTATCCAACATGACATGGCAGTCAACTATGGGATCTTTTCCTTTGGAATCAAGACAACAAGATACTTAAATGAGACAACAATTTAGGTCAAAGACAAAATCATGTGTCAAATATCGAGCACCATAAAAATTAGGGCAATCGAGAAACATGTAAATTAAACAAAACAAAAAATTGAAATAAATGGCTAACAAAACCTAGAATAAAAGTTTTTTTTTTAATTTTAACATTTGAGAAAAATATATAATTTTGGATTTTTGTATAATGCTTAAGAGATAAACATGTTTTTTGGATTTTTAGACATGTAACAAATAAATCTTGAACTAATTAAAATAAGAAATAAACTAATAAAAACCTAAATATTCAAACCCAAAACATAAATCAAAATTGAAATGATTAATTAAATTTTTTTGAGGTTTTCTTAAATCTAACAACTAAATTTAAAAAAAATGATTAATTAAAGTTCTAAATAAGATTAAAAATGAAAGTAATAATAATTAGAATCCTAAATTAACAAATATTAAGGTTAATAACAATTGAAAAATAAAACTTAAGAAAAAGAAGCATGAGGGGGTGATGCAAGGCGAAAATAATAAGAAAAAAGAAGATCAAATGGCCCACCTGAACCAATTTACTTTAACAACAAAACCATCAGCATTAAATCCTTAAACAAAACTCAAACAAATGTAAAGAAAAAGGAAAGAAGATAGATTAAGGAACAAAATCTCACAATAGCAAAACAATGAAAGAATCAAACCAGTGCAGCTTCCACCCTTCTTCTCAAAGAGAAATTCACGCCGACCTCTATTCGCTTGAGGTTCACTTTCAATCCGCTTCACCCTTATCAATTGCGGCGGCACGCCATTTCTTCTGTTTCAATCTCGCCTTCTGATTCCATTCTGGTTCGATTCTAGGGGTGGGTTTTGAAATCGATTTGGGTTTTGTTGTCAATGAATGGTGGAAAGGTTAAAGTTCAGAAACAGTTTTGTTGGTTCTGATTTGTGTGGGGTGATAGGGTTTAAAAGTTGTTGGATGGATTAAAAATGGTTGGGAGGTGGATGTTATGAGCGGTTGATTTGAAGAAGTTTAGGTTGTAACACAAGAATGAAGGGCAAAATGAAGGTGAGTCTTAATGTGGAAAAGGGTGAGTTTGAGGAGTTAAGGTTTCGTAGGAGGGTGGCATGGAGAGGATGAGTAATGCTGATGACGATGTTGTGTAAATCAAGAAAAGTTATTGTCGATTGGAAGAAAAGGAGAGTATCATTTTTTGGTTGAGTTATCGTGGAAATGAAGAGGAAGCTTTAGGTATGTTTTTCCTCCAAAACTTTCCATCCGTTTTTTCTGTTGCTCTCCTTTAAGTTCTATTCTTATTAAAATCAATTCAACACTCCCTCTTTATTCTAAAAATCCAATTTTCTCAGTCTCGAGTATGACTTGTTGTTCTCAGTAGCTGCAAGTTTTGTTTTGTAGTTCATGGACTGTTGTCTATTGTACTGCAGGTTTCATTATTGTTGGTCTTGATGCAGCATTGTGTGGTTGTTTTCACGTGTACGGGTGTTTGGCATTGAGTTTTGGAGTTTTGCAGTTTATGGATTAGTAGCAGTAAGTAGCAAGTTTGCTTTGTGCAAAGTGTGATGTTTATTATGTGTTGTTGTATAACAGGAGACTTGCAAGTTTTATTGTTCTGTCCAAATTTTGTTACAGGTTCTTAGAGTAAATCCTATACGATGATAGCAAATATATGCAGGGCTTGTGGTAGAATCTGGAGGCTAGTAATTGGTGTAAAGGTGCAGCAGGAATTTGGAAGTCATTTGTTGTGTAGTGCAGAGTTTTTTGTTGTTGTTGTTGTTCTTGTGTTTGGTTTGATGCGCACAGTTCATCATGAATCAACCTTTTTATTTTGTATTTTGTGACATCTTGAAAAGAATGAATGGACCTTTGATTTTATGTGGGCTTAATGGACTTATAAAAATGAAAAAATGTATTGGACTTTTAAATTGGATTTTTGAATTGTATTGGATTTACACACATTTTTGTCAATTCCACTATAAATATAACAATGATAATAAAAGATTAGAAGAAAAAAGAGATGAATTGAAATTATGGGTATTATGGATTACAAATGGATTGAATTGGATCATGACAAGTGATATTTGGATATTTAGAAATGGGCATGTATTTTAAAATGGATATGATAGATTTTGAAAATGAAATTTGATTAGAAGAACATATATGCGATATGGATAAATGACAAGGTGATAAAAATATGGAAAATGGATAGTTGTGGATATTTTAAAAAATGGATATTGAATGGATTTTGTAAAAGATATATGGATGAGCTTAATGGATTAAAATGGATAATGGAATTGGAAATGACAAAGAAAATGTGTATAAAAACAAATGGGTTTTTATTGTGAATGGATATGAAATTAGATTAAGATAGACAATGGAATGAATTGAAAATGGATTTTTATGAGATTGGATAGTTACTGGAATGGATATGGGCTTGAATGAGTGGGTAATTGAATGGTTAGAATGCGTAAAAAATGGTCTAGAAATGGGTTAGGAAAGTGAACAAGGGCTTTGTAATACACCTCCACCTTTGAACCACACTTAGTAGACCTTGACCATTAAACTTGACTGCCATAAGTCCTGAACCACATAACCAGGACTCTGCCACCTGACTTCACTAGATGAATTAAATCTGAGATTGATCCTGATCTGGTTATCCCCAGTTGTGCATCACCGATCTAAACCACACTCATCTTGAGAAAGAAAAACAAAACTCTTTCTTGGTCAAATCAACTCAACATCCATAGAACTAAGCTGAATTGCACACACCTTTAACCTGCTTTCCTTTGAAGAAACTCAACTGAACGAAACTTGTCAATCATAAACTCCAAGGGTAAGAAACCCTAATTCTCCAGAATCCTGATTCATGAATTTTCCAATCAAACCATTAATGAAACCCTAACAAATGACACCCTTGTGGCTATTCAGAGAACTTGAAGTCGTGCCTTGGTAAACCTCTGATAGGAACAACCCATGACAATTGAAAACCCAACACCTCTGCCTCGAACTTGAGTACCATAACTGAAAGAAACAACCTCTGAACAATGGAACTCCAACTTAAAATAAAACCTCCTATTCAAACCTAATTCAACCACCTTTGAAGCTCCTGAAGTCAATCCCCGACTCACAAAAGAAACAAAGCAAATAAAGAGTCTAGACACTTGGTTAGTTATGCACCATGACTGGCCTAGAATGCTTATGCAAAAAATCAAAGAATCTGAGGGTAAAATTTGGGGTATAACATGCTTCTTAGCAAATGGATATGGAGAATAATTCATGAAGAAGGAACCATTGTTAGAGCATAAGTATGGCTGCTGCGACTCAACTTTTTTGCTTTTGCAGGTCCAAAAGAATGTCAAGCTTCAATCATTACGGTGGCGTGATCTGGTTAATAATGGGCATCAACCAAGGTTGATTCTTTTATAAACCAAATTAATTGCAAAATAGGGGAGGGAATGTAACGCCCACTTTAATTATCTAGTTTTTTGTGTTATTTTATTTGCGGTGCCTTTTGTAGGAGTGTGTTCGAGTGCAGGGTGAGTAGCCCTTAAGTTGGAGTTTAATTGATAATTTTTTATCTTAAGAATAATAATAGAATTATTAATGATAATGATAGTTTAATGAATAATAGTAATATTACTAATATTAATATTATTATTGTTATTATTATTATTATTATTATTATTATTATTATTATTATTATTATTATTATTATTATTATTATTATTATTATTAAAGGAATAAAAGAATTAGTAAGAAGGGGTATTAGGGAGTGTTTGGGAAGAAAGAATTATTGGAAAGGAAAGAAGAAGAAGAACACGATCATTTTGGGGGAAAGAACAAGAAGAAGAGCAAGGTCAATTGGGAGAAGAGTGGGGAGAAAAATTGAAGGGAAGGATCAAGGAAGAAGAGGAAACGCTTGGATTTCTGAATCTTCTACAGCTTGATCGAATTATCGAGGTAAGGGGGGAGAATCGGGTCGAAACTGGTATTTGCATGAATTCTAGGTAGAAGGGGATTTCTGTAACCCCATAGGTTCTGATGAACTGAATTATTATGTTGTTGTAATTCTGAATTGTTGATGGTAAGATAGGTTTGTTGCATGTGATTGTTGGGATGATTTTAGGGTTTTCGGTAGTTTATCATTTTAAGCCGGAAATGAGTTAATCGGTAGAGATGAAGTTTGATCGGGTGGAATTTAGAATATATTATGTAGCTAAGTTGCATTAGTGCTGTGGAAACTGGTTTGAGTAAAATCAGGCGATTTCGGAGAGTGTTGCTGATTCTGAACAGTGGGGTTTTTGTGAAATCGCAGACCTTCGCCAACACTTTCGCTAGGCGAGCGAATAGCGAGCATTCACTGATGCTTCACTAGGCGAACTGGGTAGCGAGTGCTTCTAGTAGCCACTTTCTGCCTTCGCTAGGGAGTTCGCTGGGCGAGCGAGTAGCGAGCCTTCGCTGATGCTTCGCTAGGCGAGTGAGCCAGCGAGCATGACAGTAGTTTGTGTTTTCGGTGTTGTTCTGTTCTGTTCTCTAGTGTTATTGGACCCTTGTTGGTCATGGTTGAATATGAGGTTGATAGTGAACTGTAGAGAGTGTATGTGGGGCGTTGGAACATGATTTCCTTGATATTCGTGTAATTAGAATAATTCAATTGGTGTATGTTATTATACATGAATATGGTGATGTGTGGCATAAGTATGTGCAATGTATGACATGTGATCAGGAGGATCGTGTGCACCGTGGGTGCTTTTGTTGTTATGTGCATTGGTGTCGTGCATATCATGATGTCATGGTGGGATGAATCGTTGCTCAAGATGGAGTGTATGCGATTCATCCGGTGCTCCTTTATGGAGGGTTGATGGCCCGGTCTCCATCGGTGCTCCTGTGTGGAGAATGGTGGGGTTGAATCGTTGCTCGAATGGAGTGTATGTGATTCACCCGTGCTCCTGTGTGGAGAATGGTGGGATGAATCGTTGCTTGGATGGAGTGTATGTGATTCATCCGGTGCTCCCTTGTGGAGGTTTGATGGTCCGGTGTCCATCGTTGTTGTTGAGTCGGTACCGCATATCATGGTGTTGAGTTGCATATGTTTGCATTGTTATGTGTATTGTGTCGGTGTTGGACTGTAGGTCCGGGTTGATGTATGTTGAATGATGTTTATTTCTTTACTGGCTTTTATTCATGTACATTATTACCGCTATATTTTAATCTTGATTTCTCACCCCTTCTGTTGTTGTTGTGGTCTGTGCTTCTTCGGAAGTACAAACAATCCAGGTGCGTAGTTAGCTTGGATAGTGGCGAGTCGAGTCGTAGGGATGCTCTGATACGTAACACGAGGCTTTTGGAAGTTATTTGTTTATCTGATGATTTTGTTTTGACTCCGTGTCGTATCATGCTGTGATGAATCCTTTTTGGTGGATATATTTTGTATATTTTGGACGGATGACCGAATATTGATGTATATGTTGTTTATATGTATATATTTATATGATGATTTCTGCTGCTTATTTTTGAATTCATAAATGAAATGTTTTGTTGAGTTTCTGTTTTGTGACATCTCGTGTTTGTGTGGCAACTCTGATATTTGTTTTGGTTTAAATTGCATTTATTTTATTTTTGGGGAAACGGGGTGTTACAAGTTGGTATCAGAGCAGGTCGGTCCGTCCGGCCAGTGTAGTAGTTGAGTCTGTATGTAGGATAGAGTTTGTTTTTCTGTTAACCTGGCGTTGTTGTTGTTGAGCAGTATGGCGGGAAGGAATGATGATGTGTTGGTTGTGGCTATGCAAGCGATGGCGCAGGTGGTTGCTAATCAGAACCAAGTTGAGGGTGCGCAATTCAGGGATTTGGCGCAGTTTCAGAGTATCAAGCCGCCAACGTTTCAAGGTGGAATTTTGGATCCCGAAGCTGCTCAGAAGTTGCTAAAGGCGACTCGGAAGATCTTCAGGATGATGGGTTGCAGCGATGAGCAGAAAGTGAGGTTTGGTACCCACATGCTAGAAGGTGAAGCGGAAGCTTGGTGGGACAACAGTCGCCAAAGATTGGAGACTAGAGGAACCACAATTACTTGGGATGTGGTTCGAACTAGCTTTCTGGAGAAGTATTTTCCGGAGGATATTCGAAGTGCTAAGGAGATAGAGTTTCTGGAGCTGAAGCAGGGCAGTATGATGATGGTTGAGTATGCTGCTAAGTTTGAAGAGTTGGTGCAGTATTGTCCTCATTACAATACTGACGGGGCGATGACCTCCAAGTGTTTGAAGTTTGAGAATGGGTTGCGTCCAGAAGTTAAGATGGGGATCGCTTGTCAGAAGATCAGGGATTATCCTAAGCTGATAAGTAGAAGCAGGATTTATGATAATGACAACCGGGCTAGGATTGCACATTACAAGGCTGCAAATGACTGTAAGGGTAAGCATAGGTTTGGTGGTACTCCTTACAGTGTTCCTGCTGATAAGGGAAAACATAAGGCTGTTGTTGATAAGAAGCCCAGAGAAGGGAGAGCATCTGCTGGTGGGAAGTGTTACCGGTGCGATGGCACGGGTCATCGTGCCAATGATTGTTCTCATGAGGTGAAGAAGTGTTTCAAGTGTGGTAAGTCGGGCTATGTGGTAGCTGATTGTCGGGTCGCTATACCTTCCTGTTATAACTGTGGTGAGAAGGGTCATATCAGTATGCATTGCGAGAAGTCGAAGCCATCTCAGGTGTCTCAGACCAATGGTAAAGTGTTTGCGGTGGTGGGAACTCAAGCTGCCAGTGAGGAGCGTTATATCCAAGGTACTTGTTTCATCAATAATGTTCCCTTGTCTGCTATTATTGATACGGGTGCAACCCACTCGTTCATTTCTGTTGATTGTGTGAAGAGGTTAGGTTTGGTGCCGACTACTCTTGAGCGGCGGATGACTATTGAGACTCCCTCTGTTGGCTCAGTGACTACTTCTTTGGTATATTTGAAGTGTCCGCTGACTATTTTTGGTAGAGATTTTGGAGTGGATCGGATTTGCTTGCCCCTTGGTAAGTTGGATGTTATTCTAGGTATGAACTGGTTGGAGTTCAACCGAGTCTACATCGATTATTTTCGAAAGGTGTTGTTATTTCTTACGCCGGAGGAAGAAGCTTTGACGGATTCCTTGTCTAGTAAGGAATTGAGGATTTTGTTGGAGGATGAAGCTAAAATGTTTGCTTTATTTGCATCATTAGCTGTTGACGGAAAATTGTCACTGAAGGAGTTGGCAATGGTGAATGAATTTCCTGAAGTGTTCCCTGATGATATTACAGAATTACCTCCGAAGAGAGAAGTTGAGTTTAGCATTGATCTTGTACCTGGTATGAGGCTTATCTCTATGGCGCCGTACAGGATGTCGGCAGTGGAATTGGCCGAATTAAAGTCTCAGATTGGAGAATTGTTGGATAAAAAGTTTATCAGGCCGAGTGGGTCGTCGTGGGGAGCTCCAGTGTTGTTGGTAAAGAAGAAGGATGGTAGTATGCGTCTGTGCATCGATTACCGTCAGTTGAATAAAGTGACCATTAAGAACAAATATCCTCTTCCAAGGATTGATGATTTGATGGATCAGTTGGTGGGAGTTCAAGTGTTCAGTAAGATTGATTTGAGGTCGGGTTACCATCAGATCAGAGTGAAAGAAGGTGATATTCAGAAGACCACATTTAGAACTCGTTATAGACATTACGAATATGCGGTAATGCCTTTTGGAGTGTCTAATGCGCCGAGAATGTTCATGGAGTATATGAACCGAATCTTCTATTCTTATTTGGATCAGTTTATTGTTGTGTTCATTGATGATATACTGATTTATTCTAAGTCTGAGGAAGAGCATGCAAGACATTTGAGAATTGCTTTGCAAGTGTTGAAGGATAATAAGCTATTTGCGAAATTATCTAAGTGTGAGTTCTGGTTGAAGACGATGAGTTTCTTGGGCCATGTAATATCTGGTGATGGTATATCGGTAGATCCATCCAAGGTGAGTGCAGTGTTGCAGTGGGAACCGCCAAAGACAACAACGAAAGTTAGAAGTTTTTTGGGTTTAGTAGGGTACTATCGAAGGTTTATCGAAGGTTTTTCTACTTTGGCGTTGCCATTAACTCAGTTGACAAGAAAGAACCAAGTTTTTGTGTGGGATGTCGCTTGTGAAGAGAGCTTTGTAGAATTGAAGAAGAGATTGACTACGACACCGATGTTAGTGTTGCCAACTCCGAGTGAACCGTTTATGGTGTACTGTCATGCGTCTAAGATGGGATTAGGCGGAGTCCTTATGCAGAATGGTAAGGTGGTGGCGTATGCTTCGCGGCAACTGAGGGTGCATGAAAGGAATTATCCTACTCATGATCTTGAATTGGCTGCGGTAGTTTTTGTGTTAAAGATCTGGAGGCACTATTTATATGGTTTAAGGTTTGAGGTGTTCAGCGATCATAAGAGTCTGAAGTATCTGTTTGATCAGAAAGAGCTAAATATGAGACAGAGAAGATGGTTAGAATTCTTGAAGGATTATGATTTCAGTTTGAGTTATCATCCAGGAAAGGCAAATGTGGTAGCAGATGCTTTGAGCAGAAAAGCGATTCATGTGTTGGCTTTGATGGTGAAAGAAATGGAACTTATTGAGCAGTTCAGAGATTTGAGCATGGTTTATGAGACTACGGCAGATTGCGTGATGTTGGGCAAGTTACAAGTGAACAACGACTTCTTGGATATGATTAGAGAAGGCCAAAAGCTAGATGTGAAGCTAGTGGATTTGATGTCTGTAGTAGGAAGTGACTCCGATAGTGATTTTAAGTTGGATGGTGCAGGTGTGCTGAGATTCCGAGGCAGGATTTGTGTGTCGGATAATGACGAGCTGAAGAAGTCAATTCTGAGTGAGGGACGTCGTAGTAGTTTGAGTATCCATTCGGGAGCTACTAAGATGTACCACGATTTAAGGAAGATGTTTTGGTGGTCGGGTATGAGAAAGGATATAGCTCAGTTTGTTTACGCCTGTTTGACGTGTCAGAAATCGAAGGTGGAACATCAGAGACCCTCTGGATTTATGCAACCGTTGGAAATTCCGGTTTGGAAGTGGGATTGTATCACTATGGATTTTGTTACAGGATTGCCGAATACGGCGAGAGGATTTGATGTCATTTGGGTAATTGTGGATCAGCTTACGAAGTCTGCACATTTTATGCCGGTCAATATAAGTTTTCCGTTGGAGAAGCTGGCAGAGATTTATATTCGGGTGATTGTGAAACTTCATGGTGTGCCGGCGAGTATTGTGTCGGATAGGGATCCGAGGTTTACTTCAGAATTTTGGAAGAGTTTGCAGGAAGCTTTGGGTACTAAGTTGAAGTTAAGTTCAGCTTATCATCCACAAACTGATGGACAGTCAGAGAGGACTATTCAGACGTTGGAGGATTTGCTGAGGGCTTGTGTGTTGGAAAAAGGTGGTGTGTGGGATACTCATTTACCATTGATCGAGTTCACGTACAACAACAGTTACCATTCTAGTATTGGGATGGCACCTTTTGAGGCTTTGTATGGGAGAAGGTACGCAGAACCCCTCTGTGTTGGTATGAGACGGGTGAGAATATGGTATTGGGACCAGAGATTGTGCAGCAGACTAATGAGACCATTAAGATGATTCGTGAGAAAATGAAAGCGCCTCAGGATAGGCAGAAGAGTTATCATGATAACCGGAGAAAAGAGCTGGAATTTAATGAAGGTGATCACGTGTTCCTGAGAGTTAACCCAATAACCGGTGTGGGTCGTGCGTTGAAATCCAAGAAGCTGGACCCGGAGTTTATTAGGCCGTATCAGATTTTACAGAGGATTGGTACTGTGGCTTATAGGGTGGCGTTGCCGCCTGAGCTTTTGAATTTGCATGACGTGTTTCATGTATCACAACATCGGAAGTATGTCACAGACCCATCACATGTGATTCAGAGAGATGAAGTTCAAGTCAGGGAGAATCTTACCGTTGAGATGATGTCGTTGAGGATCGAAGATCGTAAGATGAAGCAACTCCGAGGGAAGGAGATAGCTTTGGTGAGAGTGGTTTGGGGAGGTGCTGCAGTTGGAAGTGTGACCTGGGAATTGGAAAGCAGGATGCGGGATGCGTATCCGGAATTGTTTCCATCAGGTAATTTTCGAGGACGAAAATAATTCAAGTGGGGGAGAGTTGTAACGCCCATTTTAATTATCTAGTTCTCTGTGTTATTTTATTTGCAGTACCTTTTGTGGGAGTGTGTTCGAGTGCGGGGTGAGTAGCCCTTAAGTTGGAGTTTAATTGATAATTTTGGACCTTAAGAATAATAATATAATTATTAATGATAATGATAGTTTAATGAATAATAGTAATATTATTAATATTAATATTATTATTGTTATTACTATTATTATTATTAATATTATTATTATTATTATTATTATTATTATTATTATTATTATTAAAGGAATAAAAGAATTAGTAAGAAGGGGTATTAGGGAGTGTTTGGGAGAAAGAATTATTGGAAAGGAAAGAAGAAGAAGAACACGATCATTTTGGGGGAAAGAACAAGAAGAAGAGCAAGGTCAATTGGGAGAAGAGTGGGGAGAAAGATTGAAGGGAAGGATCAAGGAAGAAGAGGAAAAGCTTGGATTTCTAAATCTTCTACAACTTGATCGAATTATCGAGGTAAGGGGGGGGGGGGGGGGAGAATCGGGTCGAAACTGGTATTTACATGAATTCTAGGTAGAAGGGGATTTCCCTAACCCCATAGGTTCTGATGAACTGAATTCTCATGTTGTTATGATTCTGAATTGTTGATGGTAAGATAGGTTTGTCGCATGTGATTGTTGGGATGATTTTGGGGTTTTCGGTAGTTTATCATTTTAAGCTGGAAATGAGTTAATCGGTAGAGCTGAAGTTTGATCGGGTGGAATTTAGAATATATTATGTAGCTAAGCTGCATTAGTGCTGTGGGAACTGGTTTGAGTAAAATCGGGCGATTTCGGAGAGTGTTGCCGATTCTGAACAGTGGGGTTTTTGTGAAATTGCATACCTTCGCCATCACTTTCGCTAGGCGAGCGAATAGCGAGCATTCGCTGATGCTTCTCTAGGCGAACTAGGTAGCGAGTGCTTCCAGTAGCCATTGTCTGCCTTCGCTAGGGAGTTCGTTGGGCGAGCGAGTAGCGAGCCTTCACTGATGCTTCGCTAGGCGAGTGAGCCAGCGAGCATGACAGTAGTTTGTGTTTTCGGTGCTGTTCTGTTTTGTTCTCTAGTGTTATTGGACCCTTGTTGGTCATAGTTGAATATGAGGTTGATAGTGAACTATAGAGAGTGTATGTGGGGCGTTGGAACATGATTTCCTTGATATTCATGTAATTAGAATAATTCAATGGGTGTATGTTATTATACATGAATATGGTGATGTGTGGCATAAGTATGTGCAACGCATGACATGTGATCAGGAGGATCGTGTGCACCGTGGGTGCTTGTGTTGTTATGTGCATTGGTGTCATGCATATCATGATGTCATGGTGGGATGAATCGTTGCTCAAGATGAAGTGTATGTGATTCATCCGGTGCTCCCTTGTGGAGGGTTGATGGCCCGGTGTCCATCGGTGCTCCTGTGTGGAGAATGGCGGGGTTGAATCGTTGCTCGGATGGAGTGTATGCGATTCACTCGTGCTACTGTGTGGAGAATGGTGGGATGAATCGTTGCTCAGATGGATTGTATGCGATTCATCCGGTGCTCCCTTGTGGAGGGTTGATGGCCTGATATCCATCGTTATTGTTGAGTCGGTACCGCATATCATGGTGTTGAGTTGCATATGTTTGCATTGTTATGTGTGTTGTATCGGTGTTGGACTGTTGGTCCGGGTTGATGTATGTTGAATGATGTTTATTTGTTTACTGGCTTTTATTTATGTACATTATTACCGCTATATTTTGATCGTGATTTCTCACCCCTTCTGTTGTTGTTGTGGTTTGTGCTTCTTCGGAAGTACAGACAATCCAAGTGCGTAGCTAGCTTGGATAGTGGCGAGTCGAGTCGTAGGGATGCTCTGATACGTAACACGGGGCTTTTGGGTGTTATTTGTTTATCTGATGATTTTGTTTTGACTCCGTGTCGTATCATGCTGTGATGAATCCTTTTTTGTGGATATATTTTGTATATTTTGGACGGATGACCGAATATTGATGTATATGTTGTTTATATGTATATATTTATATGATGATTTCCGATGCTTATTGTTGAATTCATAAATGAAATGTTTCGTTGAGTTTCTGTTTTGTGACATCCCGTGTTGGTTTGACAACTCTGATATTTGTTTTTGATTTAAATTGCATTTATTTTATTTTTGGGAAAACGGGGTGTTACAGGGAACACGTATATCGTTCTGGCATGCTAGTTGGATTGATTACGTTCCGTTAAGCATTTCGTTTCTGGAATTGTATCAGTTATCAGTACGCAAAAGGGGTGCAGTAGCTGAGAATGGTTATTGGTGTGAGGCTGGATGGGCTTGGAATATTGGGATAAACATTCAGAACTGTGGAGATGGCCTTCTGCAGCAATTTCGTGATTTGCAACTGATGTTACTTGAGCATTGTCCTACTGCAAGTCATCATGATAAGTTTTCATGGCCAGATTCGTGTAATAACGTGTTTTCGGTTAAGTCTTGTTATATACAGAGCATGCAGATGTATAATGTTGATGAGATGAATATTATTTCCAACGCGTCCATAGATATATTATGGCGTTCGTCGATTCCGCTAAAGGTAAAGCTTTTTGCTTGGCGTTTGATATTGAATAGATTGCCGAAAAAATTAAATCTAGTGGCCAGGGATGTAATATCCAATCCCCACGACACAATGTATGTATTTTGTTTTATAGAGGTGGAAACGTTGGATCATGTTTTATTCAATTGCCCGAAGGTCCAGTTGGTATGGCAGTGTATTTTTGATTGGATTCAAGTGGAAAGTATAAGTCGAATCAATGGAAAGGAATATTTATTGGACTGGTTTATCAGGTTGATCGGTAGAAGCTCGAAGATAACGACGAATTTAGTGTAGTTTTGTTCATGTTGGAACATTTGGTGGGCTAGAAACCAAATCAATTTCAATGATGGTATATTTAATGTAGGAGTGATTGGATAGAATTAAGCAATATTCTTAGTTATGGGTGACTTTTTGTTACTCAAATCCACGCAGGTGCTCGTATTATGATTGATTGAAACATATGACCGATTTTTTGTAAGAGTTTGGATGGATAATAGGTTGGTAGTTGGGGTATAATGCTAGGTAATTTTAACTGGAACTTTGTTTGGAGTTGGTGTTGTAATACTTTGTAATTGTTGTGTTCAATGAAAGCCTTTTGATTATTAAAAATAATAAAAAAAATAATAAATACGTGAATTCTCAAACATATAAATACTTAAATCTCTATATTTATAACCAATGTAAAACATCTCACCCTTAACTTATTTTTCTAAATAACATATCCCCTCAAATAGTTGTCTCAAAAGAAATTCTAAGACCTCTCAATTCTTTCTAAAACCATATTCTAATCCCATTTGAAACTCATACTATTCAAAACCTTAACCTCTCACTTACAATCCTTAATGGCTTAATGTCTGACTGTTTGCATGTATCCGGTCACATATAAAAACATCATTTCAACTACTATAGTCTCACATTCACCCTCCATCATATCTCAAAAATCAACCTAATCAAACAATAATGTTAGATAATAAAGTCAAAGTTTAAATACCACACTCATTTCTTGAAGGATGGTTTGCCCTAATATATAATTGAGTTTTATAGAATGACTATGGTACAGCTTATTTTATTTTAAGTTATGCGATGCGCACCACTTGACTTACATTAGCTTTCATTTCTGACGCACAATATACAGATAGTGACATTCAATGTATCACTACTATTCATTACGTAAACTTTCAATTAAAAATAATTTTTCAATGATTAGTGTTTTTCCATATTCTTTTAATTATATACACGGGACGTTTATTTTACTTTTTATAGACAAATATTACTAGTTAATTGTTAGATTGATATCTAGACCTTCCAACTTCTTCAATTCTTAATTTAAAGTATCTCAGTTATGCAACTTTCACTACACAGTGACACTTACGTTATTATATAGATTAAACGTTATAATTTATTTATTTCTTATGATAAGAAAAAGTTTGTCACAAATTTTATTACATGTATATACCGGATTATTATATTTTCTAGGCACGGGTCTCTATTTCTTTTAAGTAAAAATAATAATAATATTATATTGGATTGAAGCATCTCTAATACCTTTTGATAATATAATTCTCCTCCTTATAAAAAAATATAAAAAATCTCAATTGGTTGTAACCTGAATTGCAGAGTTGAATCTTTATGATAGATTTTTTTGGGAATAGTGGGCTACCCGCACCTGCCAAACCCTTTAAATTGGCAGCCACTAGGATATCTATAAATATTGGAAATTAAAAATAGTGAACTTATTATAATAAAAATTATATGAAAAGATGAAATATCACAAATATGACCAACATGTGAATAAACTTCGTCAATATGTTAAATCTTTGTCGAACCATGAAGTTATTCTTGTCTAGACCAGAGTTCAATCCAAATATCATATAATTTCAATTTCAAAGTTTGAAATGTGAGAAAAAGGTGGGTAAAAGAGTGATAATAGAGAAAAAGGTGGAAGTTGAAAAAAGTGTCAAGTAGAAACTTGACACATGTTGGGATTTGGTTGAAGAATACTGAATTAATTTGATAGATTTGCTATTTACTATTTACTATTTTAACTTTTTACAAGTGTAATAGTCAATCACCTATTAATTAAAAAATCAATTGCATTAACTCTTTAAATTGCCCTTTTATTACAAATTATTTACACTAAATAAATGATATTTAAGTAATCAACTAATGTTTACGTTATATATTCTCATTATACTACGTTACGCCACGTGGATACCTTCAATCAACTTTCAACTTTCTCACTAATTTTTCTCTCTCAATGTTTTCTTCACTTTTTATTTTTCTAGCATAAATATAAAAAAATTAAACCATTTTTTTAAATAAAATAAAAAGAAATACACAACAATATTTAATTTTCAAAATATAAAATTAAGTCTCATCAAAAAACACAATTATTTTATGGTTATTAAAAATTATTCACAGTTATTAAAAATAATTCATAGTTATAAAATTAACAAATTATTTTATAAAATTGTTCAAACAACTAACAAGTCATTATCAACACAATTCCTATATTATTTTTAATCAATTATTGTCTTTATTTTAGAGACAAAATTCTTATTTTCAAATATTAATTTTTTTTTCTTTCTCTATCTCATAGGTTTTTTTTGGTATGATTATTTAATATAATTGAGTTCATACAATAATTGTTCATTTTACAATTAAGCAATACATTTGAAATTTACATGTGTATCTAAATATATTTTATACATTGTCAAATTGAATAATATTTAATAGCGGCATAGACAACTAACTTTTCATCTCACTGGTCACTATCAAAATATTATTTATTTTATTTTAATCAACAATTACTTTTATTTGAGAGAAAAAAATCTTTAATTCTAAATGTCAAAAAAAAATCTTTCTTTCTCCATCTCATAAGTTTTTATTTTTATTTTTGTACAAATATTTAATACAGTTGAGTTATGATCATTTTCATTTTACAATTATGTAACTCATTTCAAATTTATATGTATATCTAAATATATTTTATGTTGTATCAAATTGGATAATACTTCATAGTCGTCAAACAACTCTATCTTACAGGTCACTATCAACACAATCCATATTTTATTTTTAATCAACATTAATTGAATTTATATGATCATTGTTCATTTTATAATTAAGTAACTTATTTCAAATTAACATGTATATCTATATATATTTTATGTCATATCAAATATATTTTTCCGTGCGAACGCACGAGTATCTTGCTATTTTATAAATAAAAGAGCAATATTAGTAGTGTGGATGTATTTTTTATTTAGTATATAAGATATATAGTTTATTGAAGTTGATAGCATGGCTCTTTTATGAAATAATTCAAATGAAAAGACGTATAACTTCTTATTATTAAATATATTTAGTCATATAAAAGTAATTCATATTTTCAATTTTAATTATTATGTTGTATTAACCCTAGTTTCCATTTAAATCAGTTCGTCCCTTTTTGCGTTCTAGTCAGCTTCTTTCTTCAGCTTCTGAACCCTGGTTTCCATCTTTGTATCAGAGAGTGAGGTATCGATATCTTCCAATTTCCCAGCTCGGTTCTTTCGTTAATTAGTGTTGTTCTTCAATTTGAAGCATTAGTCACCTTTACGTCTTGTTTGCAACGACGCATTTCTCTAATGAAGAACAACCCACGACATTCATGGAAAAGAGACGAAGAGATTAAGTTTTGTCTTAGGAATGTGTGTTATTCTTCTTACTTTTAGACACCTAGGTAAATGTTATTGTTTATAAATATTGTCCATATGTACGAACCCTAATTTTCTATCAGTTGTATGTGGTCCAAACGGCATTTCCTATTTTTTGTATTTGTTTAATCTGAGATGTTGACCATATACTTAGTTAGTGGACTCTTAATTTCACGTTTAGTGGACCCATATGTTTAATCTAATATGCATGTTAAAAATGATTTATAGGTCAGCTAAGATTCACAGTATTATATTAAGATTACATCACAAGGGTGAACTTGTACACCCCATGTTAAATGGTATGTGGGTGGGGTAAGGATAGAAATGAGCTAGAAGACGGATGTTGACTATTTATCCTATATGGATTTAGATTCTTTGATTGAAAGTGAGGGTTATTTTAACATGAAATGTTTGTGGTATTAGAACCCTGAGTTTAGCTTTAGTAGAGGACTTAGACCCATAAAATGTGATGTTGATATGTTGAAACTCATTGAAAATCTTAGTGGATTCGACTTAGTTGATCTGTATGTGGAGAACAAGGTTGATAACCCTGACATGATAGATGCGACATAGGCAATTCATGGATTTGATGTTGATGATGATGTTGAAGTTAACAATGATAAGGAGGATAATGTTGAAGTTAACAATGGTAAGGAGGATAATGTTGTAGTTGATGATGGTGTTGAAGTTAACAATGATAAGAAGGATAATGTTGAAGTTGATGATGATGTTGAAGTTAACAATGATAAGGAGGATAATATTGTAGTTGATGATGATGTTGAAGTTAACAATGATAAAGAGGATAATGTTGTAGTTGATGATGATGTTGAAGTTAACAATGATAAGAAGGATAATGTTGTAGTTGATTATGATGTTGAAGTTAATAATGATAAGGAGGATAATAATGTAGTTGATGATGATGTTGAAGTTAACAATGATAATAAAGATAATGATGATACATATGCTGACTATGCTAGAAGTGAAAGTTCGTCTAAAAGTGACATTGATATCAGTAAATATTATATTGACTTGGATTTGAAAACAGTCTTACTTGCTGAAACTGAAATAATCCAGGCACAATATAAGAAATATCAAGCTGAGTTTGAACAAAATCATGGTGATGATTCTGATTAATTGCATACACCTGCTGAAAGTAAGGATGAGCAAGAGTATGAGACTTTTCCAAATTACAAAAGTGACGAGACCATAAAATTCCAATTGGGTATGGTTTTTAATAATAAAGAGTTGATAAGGGATGTTATAAAGGAATATGCCATGGAGAGTAAGAATAATGTGTTCTTAAAGAAAAATAATGGAAAGAGAATGGTGGTTAAGTGTATGGTTGGATGAAAATTCTATATGAGGTTAAGTAAAAAGGTTGGAAACCTATTCTGAAAAGCAGTTAGTCTAATTGATGATCATACATGTCACAAGACACCTAAAAATAGACAAGCAAAAACTGAATGGCTAGCCAAGAAATTTTCTTATATTTTAAGACATAGTCCTGACATGAAACCTCTTGGACTACGAGCTGAAGCAATGGATAAATGGAAAGTTAAATTATCCTCTGACCAAGCATATCGAGCTAAAAGAAAAGCAATGGAATGGATGCATGGGGCTGGTAGGGATCAATTCACTCATATAAGGAGTTATGCACACACAACTACAAAATTTATATATAATAACGCCATGGTTATCACAGTACCACGAAGGACCATGATGACATCTTTTACTTAACGCGCGAACATTTCCATTTATTTACTTATTAAAATTTTGATATAATATAATCACGGATGAAATATATAACCGTGGTTATATAATCACCATTTCATGGGTTCGAATCTCAGCACTCTCAAATATTTTATTTTTTTAAGATTTAGTCGCGTCTTTGTATTATTTTTAATTTTAAAATAAATTTGATATCACCATGGTTGAGTAACTCAACCGTTATGACTTGTTTTAAATATTTTTAATTGTAATATACTAACGCTTCAAATGTTTTATTTCTTTAATATTTAGTCGCGCCTTTTTATTTTTATTTATTTTTAATTTTTAAATAAATGTGATACCATCACGGTTGCGTAGCTGAGCCGTTGTGACATATTTTTTATTTTGTTTTAAATATTTTATATTTTAGTATACTGGCGCTTCTTTATAAAATTTAATTAAGCAAGTAATATATCACCACAGTTTCTGTTGTTGATCGTGGTGGTATCATTCATTCACTTTTATCACAATTAACTAGCTTGCCTCTTCAGCAGTCATTCTTTGTTGAGAAACGAAACGATACGATGTGAAACACCATTTCAACCCTAACGTTCAGTACTGAGAAATTAAACACCCTATCAACCCTAACATTCATCATTTATCATCATCGTTCATCATTTTTTATCATTTGTTCAACGGTTCATCTCTTTTCATCAATTCATTATTTTCTATTCGTTGTTCATTTTCAACCCATTGCCATCGGTTCATTTTCAACCCTAACACCAAAGCCAACACTAACATCATCGTCATCGTCAAGGAGGAATACAATAATAACACTATATGTTTTAACCCAAATTACACCTCTATTTAGTCATCACGTTTACGGTTAAACTTTTTTCCCATGCATCTACAGTAAACTTTAGTTTCCATTGTTGTTGATATTATTATTCTTGTTGTTTTTCTAGTTGTTGTTAAATGTGTGTGATAAAACTTGATTAATCTTTTGTTGTGGTTATGGTTTTTATTATTGTTGTTAAATGTGTATGTGATAATAGATGAAATAGTTTGTTGTTGTTGTTGAGGTTGTTGTTGTTTTTAAAAATAGATGTTGTCTTTGTCGTATTCTTCATCTAGTGGCAAGGAAATTATGACAAGTGATACTCAAAACAAGAAGAAAATATCACAAAGAGGTGTCACAATGCTTACTAAAGTAACAAAAGTTCACAAATCTGATAATAAATTTCCTATCGTGTTTGATTTGTATTATAGAGTAGTTGATGGTGAATACTCTTCGCTTTTTAAGAGTTATGTTGCGTTCCTTGGATGTAGCAAAGTTAGCATATTGATAGATGATTGGAAACAAGCGCCAGAGGCTATCAAAGATAGCATATAGACAGACGTTAAGGTATTAATATTAATTTTCATCATTTCAATATGACTTTCTATAATTTATAATACATTCTTATTGATTTAAATGTAGTTGACTTTTGAGATTACAGATGATGATAAGCACTTTAAAAAATGGTTAAGTCATGCTGGTATATGTTGGAGGACCTTTAAGTCGTGGCTCGTATGCGATTAAATTAGGAAGTCTAAGATTGGTCTTAAGCGTCCATGGGTGAGATATAGTTTTCTCTTGAAGAAGGTTTGGAAAAATTTTACGAAGGGTCGTCATTCTGAGACATCCTAATTAGTACTAGTCTTATTTATTTTGATAATTTTATGCAAATTATTTATAGATACTAATATTATTTTCACTATGTTTATAACAGACTAAAAGTAAAACAGGAATACAAAATAAAGCGAAAAACATTTACCCCCGTAGATTGTCTCGTGGGAGTTACAGGAAACTGGAGAGAAAAATGATGGATGAAAAAAACAACAAATGGGAGATGAGGATTCCATTAGTTGGGTCGCAACTCATCTCCACCGTCAAGGCATGAGAAGTGGAAGAGGGCTCAACTAAAATCAAATGGAGAGTACACCTCAAATGCGTCAACAGCAGTTGCTGAGAAAATTGTAAGTATGATTTGTTGTGCGTATGTTATGCGTTATTTAAATGTTGTGATAATTACAATATTAATATTATCATGCATGTATATTGTATAGGATCTGTTAGTTGAGGAGGCCTGTAGAAGCTCATTTGTTCCAGAACCACGATATGATATACTAGTAGAAGCTATAAGAACAAATAAGCATGGTGGACGCGTTCGTAGTGTTGGAGAAGGCTTCGGCCTAAGATTATACTTTACTTCAACCAGTGGCGGAGCCAGAAAAATTATATAGGCTGGGCAAAAAAATTTAAGACCGCAAATTCACATTATAATATATAAATTGTCTAAAATAAAAGAGATGAAAGAGATCATGAAACATAATCTTACAATAGCATGTTAAATAAAATTACGAGGCAAATGTCCTTTTCGAGACTTCTTTGCTGTGAATGTTCGAATAATATCAACATCATCAAGTGACTTAAATATCTCCCGCTCGGTGTAACATACCATCAAATCATTGAACCACACATCGTTGATCTTATTACGCAATTTAGACTTGATAATCTTCATTGCTGAAAAAGCTCTTTCAACGGATGTTGTCGACACCGGCAATATCAAAGCTAACTCAATAAGTTTGTAAACCAATGGAAATACCAAATGTTTCTCAGTTTGAACCATCTTTATAGCCAAACTTTGAACATCTTCACAAGTTGAAAATGAGGCATTTCTTTTCACTTGAAGAACATAAGTGTCAAGTTAATCCCTTATTGTTCCACGGTCATCATCAGAAAAGTCTACATGATAAATATCAGCAAGACGAGCAAGCTTATCAACATCAAACTTAGAGAAAGAGTTCTTGGGATCAAGACATGAGAAGCAATCAAAGATAATGTTACTTCCTTCACTAAAGCGGTGATCCATCTCCACACATATTTTGTCAATAGCAACATAAAAAATCTCTGCACGGTAATGATGAAGATTAGTGATAGTTCTTCCTTCCACCCTTGAATGACCCCGAACTGGTATTTCGTCATCCATATTTGGCACCGGAATACCTTTAGCAACACAAAATTCTTGGACATCAGCAAATAAATCATCCCAACCACTATCTCTCATTGTGGCCAACCGAGCTTTGACAACATCAACTAATTCCATGGCAATCACAATATTAAGATCTTTTCTTTGCAAGACATGTGAAAGCTCGTTTGTAATACCAAACAACTTTAACATTAACTTTAAAATAAAAGCAAATTTAAAGCTCTCCATTTTTTCTATCAAACCTGTTGCTTGAGATGGTCCACGTCCATCTTCATCAACCATACTAAGCACATTTAACACGGAGGACCACATTTGATCCAAACGAAGCAATGTAGTATGATGTGAACCCCATCTAGTATCCCCGGGTCTAGTGAGACTAGATGATTGGTGCAAACCCCTTCCTCTAAATATCTCACCACTCTCAAGTTTATTTAAAATATCTTGGTGTTGTGCCTCCGTCAAAGCATCCCTCCTCTTACAAGATGCACTTGTTGTGGTCACAATCAAGGAGATGTACTCAAAGAAATCATGAATAGATGAGCAACTACTAGCAACAGACACAACAACCAATTGCAAACGGTGAGCATAACAATTGACATAGAAAGCATAAGGGTTTTCGTCTAGAATCTTTCTTTGCAAACCATTAAATTCACATCTCATATTTGAAGCTCCATCATATCCTTGGCCTCGTATCCTTGAAATAGATAACATGTACTTATCAAGAATACCATAAAGAGCATCCTTTAATGACTCAGATGTCGTATCTTTGACATGATGTAGAGCAATAAATCGTTCCACAACATTCCCTTTGTCGTTCACAAACCTAAAACAAATTCGACAAGTTTACTTGTCAGCATAAAGAATAATAGGTAATGAAAATTAGAAATTGGAAAATACTACTACTAACCTCAACATCACCGCCATTTGCTCTTTGACGGATATATCACGTGACTCATCAATAAGCACGGAGAATTGTCTATCACCAAGCTCTCCCAAAATCACCTTGGTAACTTCATGTGCACAACACATTGCAAGCTCCTTTTGAATTTCACCGGAAATCATTGTGCAATTTTTTCCACCACGGTCAAAAGCATCTTGCACTTGTTCATTCTTAACTTTTACCCAATCTACCGTCTCTCTAAAATTGCCCTTATTTAGAGAAATAGAGGATTCATCATGGCCACGGAAAGACATGCCTTGTGCAATGAGATATCTTGAACAATCTACAGAACAAGTTAAACGAATCTTATACAATTCTTCTGATTCCTTGGTTGCTTTAACAAACTTACTTGCCACACTTTGTCTTTGATTATTATAATCATCGTAGTGCTTGACACATGAGTTGTGAAAACTATTATGACTACCAACATGATCTTTCAAGCCTTTAGATGCATGCTTCCAATCTTTATATCCGCTTTTAGTGAAGACTTCAAAACCAAAGTGCTCGGCCCTCCCGGGTTTCTTAAAGAGAAAGCAATAAAAACAATAAGCTGCATCCTTGATCTCACTGTATTCTAACCATGTATAATTCTTATACCATGATTTACTAAATGCTCTTTTAACACTTCCAAATGGAGTACGAGGAAAGCTTGGCAATTATGTTTGCATTGGACCTTTCAATATATATGCCCTCCTCACTAGATCTTGAATATCCGGAGCATACTCATCAATTTGTTTCCTATGACCTGGATCACGCACAATCTCATTTGGGTTAAACTCATTAACCACATTAGGCGGAGGTGGTTCTGGTTCTGACTCAACCAAAAAACTCGTCATCTCTGAAAAAAATCCAAACATAATCACTTATAATATGGTAAATAACATTACAGCAGCACAATTAACATTTGAATCATAGTTTCACAACAACGGGGTTACAATTGAATAGGTCACATTACAACAGCACAATTAATGTGGTTCTACCAAATTTCTTAGTTAAGCACAAAATTAAACGTGTCGCCACTTTTTGGTACAAAATTTCTAGCTAGTTGAAATTAACATATAGTTTCTGTATGTCCAACTTGTACAACTTGTACAGCATATAGTAATGAAATGTGCATTATACTTGTTTTACAATTGTGATAAACTCATTTTACAAATGTGATAAACTCGTGCATTTATATTCCATCGGGTTTTAAATATTCAGCAATATCAGAATTACAGCAAAAGAATGCATTGCAAATCATACACTAATCCAACACAAGAATTAAAACAAGTATTTGCAGCCATGCTTTCAACATTCAACCAACTTATGTGCCAGAAGCACCAACTTAAAAACCAATAAGTAATATCAAATTTACGGAGCTGCAATCAAAACAGAATTGAAGCAAATTCGCAATTGAAACGCGTAATATACGGATACGCAATGCAAAAAAATTGAAACAAAATAGCTGTCATAGCAGCACTGCATAGTATAAAAGCCAAGATAGTTACTGCTAATTATCACAAATAGCTAACAACTGATAAAAGAAAGCAGAAAATTTGGAAGAATATATAACTACCAAAATATAATAAATACCGAAATTAGCATTTCAAACACCACTAAAACAAAACATCATTTTTTTTAGTAGATCATAAGAAAAAAACATTTGTCAGATATGTTGTAACTAATTCCAACCATAAGTACCATAAATTAGTACTATAATTCCTATTCAAAATATTGAAATTCATACAAACTATTTTTTCCTACTGCCATCAATTAACTATCAAAATATGTACTATTACATATCACTGCTTCAGAAGCATTCATGCAAAAATGAAGCCCAAAAACAATCTACTCTCCACAAAATATCAAGTTCGAACATTCTCCACTGTTTGTGGAAACTCAAGTTTGGGCAAGAGCTCAAAGGCATTGTAAAATTTTTACTGTCATCAATTCCATATTTCCATTCAACCATTCAACAAATTCAATTCCATTATTCAACCATTCAACAAATTCAATTCCATTCAACCAATTCAATTGCTAAAATTATAGAAAAAATTGGTTTGGATTCTTCAACAAAATTTTCTACATCATAAAATTGTAGAAATAAGCATAACAAATTGTAAATTTTCTACTTAAGCATAGAACTTACATTGGCTGATTTCAGGACACATTATACAGTGAAAGACTGAAAGTGGCGGCACGCTGGCACCGACATAGATTTTAGATTTGGGGAGTTGGAACGCAGCCACGCAGGGACGGTTCTTGGACAACGTTTGTGGAATAGTGGCGGTGCGGCGAGTTGGACGACGTTGGCGGAATAATGGCGGTGGTGCGGCGAGTTGGACGGACGGAACAGTGAGTTTTGCGTGAACGGTGAACTGAAGTGAACCCTTATTTTCTTTTTCTGTTCATTTTTCTTTTTCTTTTTCTGTTCATTTTTCTTTTTCTTTTTCTTTTTTATTTTTTTAAATTTTATTTTATTCTTTTTAAACAACACAGAAAAAAAAAATATTGGGCCCCCAGAGCCTGGGCATGTGCCCAGCCTGGCCGGGCTCAAGAACCGCCCCTGACTTTAACCATAAAAAGCACTGAAAACACCGAATTACAAGCGCAAAGAGAAAAGCTTGCGGCTGTTGAGAATGAGTTAGAAGAACAGAGGAAGATGTTATAAAAGCTGAGCGGGAAAGTCGGAAGAAAGACATAGAAAAGTTAGAAGAGTTATATGCAGTATGTGTTTTATCTTAAATGCTAGTGTTTTATCTTAAATATATGATATATTGTGTTTTATCTGAAAAGATAGAAATGTGTTTATTATGTATTGTGTTCAAAACAAATATTATGTTGTAGAGAATAAGTGGATCCTTCCAACAATGTATGGATGAAAATGATGATAATTTCGATATTGGATCTTCCGCAGATGAAATCACCGTGTTATACCTGTTCGTTGAGGAAAGCGATGACCCGATTCCTCTTCAGCTAGAGCATTGTCCGACAGTATAAATCTTTTATTCTCCTCCTAATGACATACAAGATTTTCTATCAGGATAAAAATCGCTGGACGTAGGGATATTGCAAGTTTGGGGCATGTAAGTATATAATTGAATATACATGTCATTATATACAGTACATTATCGTTTTTTGTATTTCCTCACTTATTTTATGAATTTTGTTTAACCACTTAGGTACATTCACCGTGTTTGTATAGAGTTAAATAAATCGAATATTTATGGCATCTTGGATCTTTTTAGTATTCGATGGACAAATAATTATCCAAAAATGATTGAATCTTACATTTCAGAACGGTTAAGTCAAGGGGGAAAAGAAAATTACTTAGCACCATTACTCAAATTGTAAGTAATTTTGAAATTGTGGTTTATCTATTATACTTAGTTTTGTTTAAAAAAATACTAATTATATAGATGCTCGTGTTTATTCAGTGATCATTGACAATTGATCATCATATCGCTTAAGATGAATACGATAACGATATTGTGTTCCTTACATAATCCACTTGAACCTAAAATGAAGCAAATTATTAATGGGTAAGTTTATGCCTATATGAAACTTTTTAGTATTATTTTCTTTGAATTTATAATTGGTTTAATATGTAATATGTTTAAATAATTTTCAATATACAGTGTCGTGCATCGACACAATATGTTGAACAATAATAGAAAAAAGCCAACATTTCTCTTGCCTCATGTAAGCGGTCATGTTACTTGTGACATTCATTTATATATACTGTTACATGCATGTGCAGTGGTTATAACATTCATGAAATTAATGTTTATTTTTGTAGACGAGAAAACCACCAAAGAAATATGAGTATGGGTATTATGTAATGAAACGCATGTTAAACATTGTTTTCATCGGCATTGTTGATAAATGGGATCAAGTATATATTATATATGTAATCAATTGTTTACAATAACATACTATTGTTTAAGTTGGCTATTATTATCATACATGTGTGATATTCACATTTTTTTTCACTTTTTATGTAGACGTTTAACGACAATACACGATTTTCATGCGAAAACTTTGTAGACATTCATAAACGCTTGGGGTACATCTTCAATGTGCTTATATATATATATATATATATATATATATATATATATATATATATATATATATATATATATATATATATATATATATATATATATATATATATATATATATATATATATATATATATATATATATATATATATATATATATATATATATATATATATATATATATTACGAAGGATTTTCTTCGTATAATATACAAACAATGATGTGTTTAATTTTGAAATAAATTGATCTTCCGGATTTTATGGAATTCATGGGTGGTGGTGGCATAAAAAGAGGTTTAAATGATTTCCATGTCATTCGTATAATTTTTGTTTCGTAACATAAAGCAATTATATATATATATATATATATATATATATATATATATATATATATATATATATATATATATATATATATATATATATATATATATATATATATATATATATATATATATATATATATATATATATATATATATATATATATATATATAAAATGAGGATTCACTTATTCTAAGAGTAAGTTTTTATAACTTACTCCACAATTATAACTTTTAAATTAGATTTAATTGAATGATTATAAATAAAAATGTTAAGTTAACCATTATATTAGATTCGATTTGAAGGCTATGTGGAGTAAGCTAAAAAAACTTACTCTTGGAGTAAGTTGATGTGAGAATATGAGAATAAATCTGAACCCTTAGATTTTAAAATAAATGATGGAGATTATGTGTCATTTTTTTTCTCTTTTCTCCATTATTAAAAATAAATGATGGAGGAAAGAGAAAAAAAATGACAAATAATCTCCACCATTTATTTTAAAATCTAATGGTTCAGATTCATTCTCATGTTCTCACATAAAAATATTATCATATATATATATATATATATATATATATATATATATATATATATATATATATATATATATATATATATATATATATATATATATATATATATATATATATATATATATATATATATATATATATATATATATATATATATATATGTGTGTGTATGTGTGTGTGAGAGAGAGAGAGAGAGAAAGAGAGAGAGAGAGAGAGTGTGATGTACACTTGAGTTTGCATTCAATTGATGTTTCTGTTTTAATACAGATTAAAAAATACAGGTTATAAAATTTTTTGTTATGGAAAATTTTCAAAATGCAGAAATACATTTTTTAAAAATGCATATAATTTAACGACAATTGTTATATATGAACGTGGTTGTATAGTGAACGTTGTCCAGAATAATATATATACCAAAAATATGTTACTGAGAATCGAACCTGAGACCTTTAATATATTACAACGATGAGATAAAGCAATTGTGATAATATGTCGCGCGCTTTCAATTTTTCTACAACGGTCATAGGACCGTGATTATAAGTAACGCATATATAACCACACGATATGTAACAACGACCAGTCCTGCGTGGTAATATATTTTTTTCAATCGTTGTTGTATATGTTTTTCGTAGTAGTGACAAGAAATACTAAACTCAAACCCAAATAGTATTGTTGTAATCCAGTGCTCTGATTTTAGTAGTGGTTCTGTCTTTGAAAGGATTTACACCTATTTAGAAGCATGCAAAGTTGGGTTTGGAATTAGTTGTAGACCACTAATAGGGTTAGACGACTGTTTCTTGAAAGAAGATTATGGAGGTCAGTTAATGGCAGCTATAGGCAGGGATGAAAATAATAAATTATTTCCAGCTGCTTATGATGTTGTAGAGGTTGAGACTAAAATTTACTGGGAATGGTTCATTAACCTTCTTATTGAAGACTTGCAAGCATTCAATCAAAAAGTATATTCATTCATATCTGATCAGCAAAAGGTAAAATACATTGTCCTTTCATATTTGTGAATTGCATTATCCTTTCTTGTTTATGCATTATACCTTTCATATTTGTGTGTTCTATTGCAGGGACTAGTCCCAAAAATTCAAGGTATTAGTGATAATGTTAATCAAAGGCTATGTGTGAAGCACCTATATGGAAATTGGAAAAAGAAGTACCCTGACATGGAATTAAAGAAACTATGCAGAGTTCTGCAAGGGCTACAACAATTGCAGGATGGGAAAGAGAAACGTTGAGGATTAAAACTTTGAATGAGGCTACATGGAAGGAAATGAATGATTTCCCTCCCAAATTCTGGACCAGGTCACACTTCAAGACCTTTTCTAAGTGCGATTTATAGGTAAACAATGTGTGTTAAGCATTTAGCATGGTTGTTTTAGAACACAGAGGCAAACCTATAATCACCTTATTAGAAGGGATTAAGCATTATCTGACAAAGAAGACTACTACTCATAAAAAGATGATGTCTAAGTTCATTGGAGAATTTTGTCCAAGGATTCAACTGATACTTGAGAAGAACAAGAAAGCTGCAGGAGGCTGGTCACCCACATGGCATGGGGATGATGAGTTAACCATTTTTGGAGTAACAAATGACACTGAAACGTATTGTGTAAATCTAAAAAAAGAAAATTGTGCATATAAGAAATGGGACTTGTTTGGCATCCCTTGCAGCCATGTCATAACCTGTATTTGGCATAACAAGAAAAAACTAGAGGATTATGTCTCTGATTGGTACGGGTATAGCGATAAAAATCAGTATTGTTATTTATTTATCTTATCGTGTTTTATACTTCTATTATTTATATGTTCTATTGTGTTGTGTTTATGTGCAGGAAAGCCACCTTTATGAAGACTTATGCACATACCATTTTTCCAACAAATGACCCACAACTTTGGCTTTTAAATGGACAATTAGTAGTGAATCCACCCTTGATGCGAAGAGTAATTGGTCGCCCCAAAAAATCTTAGGAACACCAATTATGAGACTAGAAACCCACATGTGCTGCCAAGAAAACTTGCAACAGTTACTTGCCACAGGTGTGGAGCCATGGGACACAGTAAGTGGAGTTGTAACAGAAAGAGAGTTGTTGATATGCCTATACCAAAGGGTGGCAACAAGAACAAGAAGTCCAAAAATAACCCTGCTGGATAGACTGCTAGAAACAAGAACAAGAAGTCAAAGAAAAATCTAGAAATTGAAATTGGATCTTCATCACAAGCACCAACTCCTACACAACCGACTCAAGAATAGATTAATGAAGATTCTAGGATGATGTCATATGTTTTATAATGTCTATTTTGTGTCATGATGATCTATGTAATGTTTCTTTCTGTTATGTAATATATTATGTCATGAACAGGTGTAATGTCTCTTTTTGTTATGCCTTATCAGTGTCATGAACAAGTGTAATGTCTCTTTTTATTATGCCTTATCAGTGTCATGAGCAAGTGTAATATTAAACTTTTTAAATGAATGAAGATGATTTTGATACATTACTGTATTTCATACATGTTATATTTTGGTACCTTGTTGTCACTTTCACACATTATAGAATTTTTAATCTGATAAAATGTAACAAGTATCATAATTTGTACAACTAATACGCTGTAAAATTGAATTTGATAAATTGTAACTGAAATTTTAATATGGTATATTGTAACTAAGTCTTCATTCAATATTTAAAGTTACAGATTACACCAAATCAACAACATTACTCAGAACATAACTAAACCTTACATTACACCATTCAACAACATTACACATTTCATTCATCTTCTTTATAAATCTCACTAAAATTCTTACTTCAATACATTACACATAACTAAATCAATTATCAAACAAAAGTAATTGACACGGATAAATTCATCATCTTCTTCATAAACTTCATCTTAATCTTCATTTCTTCTTCTTTGATCTTGACATTATTTAATTTAAACTTTTCCTCACTCAACTTGCGGTTTAGATCAGATATTACTTCCTTGGCTCTTGGTGACATTTCTTCACCAAACCAACTAAAAGGGTTACATTTTCTATAACCTTCGAGCTGGACTCAGAGAAAAAACTCACGACGTTAAAGATTAAGGCGTCAAAGAATATGAAAGCGTTGAAGATGAATAGAAGAAAACAACATTGTACCTTAAACATTCCACAACCGTAAAAACGACAACCTGTGTTCGGTTCGGGACAGGAAGTCATCAAAAAAGATTTCAATCCACATTTGAACTCTTCCTGAATGTACTGCACATCCTTTCTATAACTTGACTTCGAGCTTTGCGACATTTAACCGCGATTGAAAAAAATGAATACGCCAAAAGATTGTTGCGAAGTCAAATTTTGAAGTTAACCAAACTTTTCAAGTGAATTCAAATTTAGGGTTGGATAAGATGAACTTAAGAGAAGTTGAAGAGAATGCAAAATAAGAGATGAACTTATTTAAATAAAGACTATGATTAATATAACATAATAATTAAAATTGAAAATCTTAACTAATTTAATGTATTTACATTATTAAAAATATTTATCATATTCAAATTAATAATAAATAATGACATGACATTACATTGTAACACAAAACAGTACTTGCCACATCATTAAAACTCTGCCTTGTTACAGAAGATCAAAGAAAAAACAAAGAATGTGAATTATGAGAATGAAAATATTAAAATAAAAGGAGTGAAATTGCATTTAAACCTTTTTTTTAGTGCTAGTTTGTTTAAAAAGAAGAGTTTTTGCATATAATTGGATTAGCATGTGTTTTATTAGCTAGTTAGTTATCTCTCACAAATTATACAGTATAATACATGTATTGAAACAAACTATGGTTCCTGCACTCAAATATTTGCTATTTGTATATATTGTATGTTGTCACTATCAACACTAAAATTAACAAGTAAGCTAAAAGCTTGTCATTCACAAATCTGAAGCATGCTGTAGAGGGTAATTCCATATTCTCAGATATTACACAATAAATATTACAGAAACTACATACAGGCCGCCACTCAAGCAGGGACTGCCAATGGAGTAGCAGGAGTAACCCGATTTTCAGCCGGAATTTCAACAAACTCTGATAGTAGAGCGCGGAATTCATCTCCACTCAATGTCTCCTTTTCCAGAAGGACTTCAACAATCTTATCAATTGCCTCGCGGTTGCTCCTTATCTGTGCCAAGGCAATTTCATATGCTTCATCTGATAATCTCTTGACAGCAGTATCAATGTCTTCTGCAAGCTTTTCTGACATTGAGTTCCTTGCCATCATTCTCATGATAACATCGCCACTTTGCGCTGATGAGTCCATAAGTGACCAAGGACCAATATCGGACATTCCAAATGTGACTACCATCTGCAAGAATATCATTAACATTCATCCAAATAATTTGTGGTTGTATCTAATAATACAACTCGAAATGTGCTGACAAATTGAAATCGCAATAGTGAACAATTATTACCTGTCTTGCTATACCGGTAATTTGCTGCAAATCACCACCTGCACCAGTTGTAACCTCGGGCTCACCGAAAATAACTTCTTCTGCAGCCCTACCGCCTAACCCTCCAACAATTCTTGCGAAGAGTTGTTGTTTTGAGATCAGGGTTGGATCATCGGAAGGAATGAACCATGTAAGACCCCGAGCTTGACCACGAGGAATTAATGTTACCTTTTGTACAGCATCATGACCAGGAGTCAAAGTTCTGCAACCGAGTACAAATAGATTTTTCAAAACAACTTTAAAGGGATGCTTTTACTGGAATAGCTTATTAATGCGATGTAACAAAAAATTCTTACCCGCAAATGGCATGTCCAACTTCATGATATGCCACTAAACTTTTGCTCTTTCCATCGGTCATTAATGTTCCTTCCATTCCAGCCACAATCCTATCAATAGAATCATCAATCTCTTTAGATGAAATCCCTGACCTTCCTCGCCGACCAGCTAATATAGCAGCTTCATTCAAGAGATTTGCAAGATCAGCTCCACTGAAACCTGGTGTTCTCATTGCAATCACTTCAAGAGAAACATCATTTTCAAACTTTTTATTGTTAGCATGAACCTTTAGGATTTCAGTTCTTCCCCTTATATCTGGAACATCAACCGATACCTGTAAAAACATTATGTTCAGTAGTCTATAATCATTTACAAACGGATAAGACATTCTTCCGTAATAAACTCATACCTGTCTATCGAATCGGCCGGGTCTCAATAAAGCAGAGTCAAGAATGTCGGCCCTGTTAGTTGCAGCAACGACAATGACACCGGTATTACCCTCAAATCCATCCATTTCTGTCAAAAGCTGGTTGAGAGTCTGTTCTCTTTCATCATTCCCTCCACCAATTCCCGTTCCTCTTTGTCTTCCAACAGCATCAATTTCATCAACAAAGACAATGCAAGGAGCATTCTCTTTAGCCTTCTTGAACAAATCACGGACACGAGAAGCACCAATACCAACAAACATCTCAACAAACTCAGAACCCGATATAGAGAAAAACGGAACGCCGGCTTCACCAGCAATAGCCTTGGCTAATAATGTCTTTCCAGTTCCTGGAGGACCAACAAGAAGAACTCCTTTCGGTATGCGAGCACCAACAGAGGTAAACCTCTCAGGCTTCTTGAGAAACTCCACCACTTCCATAAAATCCTGCTTGGCTTCATCCACCCCAGCAACATCATCAAATGTCACTCCAGTGTTCGGTTCCATTTGAAACTTGGCTTTAGATTGACCAAATTGAAGAGGAAATCCAGGTCCGCCGGGACCTCCCATACCACCAGATCTCCTCGAGAGAAGGAACAATACACCAATAACAGCGAGAGGGAAAGCCAAATTCCCAATCAAGTTAAACAAAAAAGAACCCGAATCCTCCTGGTTATTATGAGCTGCGAAATCAATGTTCTTTTCCCTTAACTTCTGAAGAAGCTCTTGGCTAAGTCCAGGAAGTTGAACCCTCACACGCTGCAACCTATTTCCTAACTCAGGAGAAACAGCCTCAACAATAGCTATTGTTCCATTCTCATACAAATCCACTTTGGTAACTCTATCCTTGTCCAAATACTCAAGAAACCTTGAATAAGACATTCTCGACGAAGAAACACCTTGATCATCAGCAGCATAAGCTTTTCCATTTCCAAATAATGCAGGTAAACCAACACCAACATTTCCAAGCAACAATTTCAGCATCCCCCTTCTACCTTCCTGCTGACTTTGATCTAAACTTGCCTTTACAGAAAACGCTTTCGATGCCCTATTATTCATCGGCGAAAACCTCCAAGATGAGAATAGGTATCTTCCATTCAAGTCCTTCCCTAGAGAAACTCCATTACTATGAGTGGATAAAGCATTTCCAACAAGACATGCTGATGATGCTGCCATCTAAACCCAAAATATAAGGTCTTAGTCTTAATTAACTACAACTAGTAAGAAATATTAGAAAAAACTAAAACTTGTAAATGAATTTCCTATCATGTAATTGTAAGAAGCAAGCAATTATTGTGATTTGGGAATTCAATTAAAATTGGGGAATAACATAGCATAATCTATAAAGAAGAGATTTTTAGATTAAAGGGTCAATAATTAACAGCTCAAAAGAATGAAATTAATGAAAAATATTGAAGGAATTGAAAAAATAAAACTAAGGGAGAGAAACATAACAGAAAAGGCATAAGAAGCGCAAACCTTGAATGTGAAATAGAAACGAGAGAGTGTGTGGAAGTTGAGAACCTCTTGGAGAAGAGGAAGGTGATGAATGAAGAGCAATAGTGAGAATGTGGATTTATGAAGGATTGGGTGTGGTTAGAGGAAGACCTACGTGGCCTAGTTTTAACGTTTGATTCGTCTCACATCGGTCCTAGATTCATGTCTTAATATTATTTTCGGGTGCTATTATCTCCACGTATGTTTACTTGAATAAAATACAAACTAATTACCTTTTTTTTTCCATAGGCAAATATAAACAAAATATGAATTATTTAAAAAAGCGGTTGTAGAATGAATTATTTAAAAATATATATAATATATTGTATTATTGTATGCATAAATTATATAGAGAAATTTGAAATCTTCCACATTCATTAAAATATTTAAGATTAAACTTTTGAAAAGATGAATGAGACATCAAAGGGTAGGAAGTATGGACTATGAAGTATTTCATTTTTAGAAAGGATAAGTGTGAACTAGAATGTCTTGATTAGAAGAGATGATATATTTGATCTTAATATCTGTAGAGTAATTATTTTCACTAAGAAAATTAGATATTTTTTATTAGAATTAGAGGTTAACATACTGTATTTTTATAAAATCGACATGTAGAAGAAAAATGTCACTTTATATAAAATTTTTATAAACTTTATCTCTATAAACTTTATCTCTAACTAATATAAGATTTAGGATTTTCTCAACATTTCTAAATTATATATCTTTAATATCTTGAATTAAATGCATACATGTAGTGCTTGTAGGCGAAAGGCTCAATAAGAGTCATACATTGAAAAGAATCTATGTAGCAAATTGATTCGTTGAAGCTTGTGTCTTTTGCAATGAAAAATCCTGGATGGATGGTATAAAGTTATGTGTGGAGGACAATCTTAAGTCTTTATGTCAAACACCATATGAATGGGAGATGCTCCTATGAGTCCTACCATAACTCGCACAAATAGGGGTCTTAAGACAATTTTCATCAATGTTAATTATAGTACAAAAGATGTTGATGAAGTTTCATTTAACGAGTCTCTCATCTTTGTGTTCATGGTGAGTTTTGCTAAAACAAGAGAAGAAAATCATTAAAAGACATTACAAAAGAATACTTTTGTAGGCTATGCTAATAGATTTTCTTTGTGGATTGTTTCTTCCATCCTAAGCATTGTTTTCTCACCATAATAAAAAATAAAAAATATCTATAAAATTCATAAGTATATTTTCGAAACACACCCCAGATGCAACAAATTCATGTGTAACCGAACCATACCCTTATTTTAAAAAAAAACTTTATAATCCATTTGATGTGATACTAGCAAAAGAACGGTGATTCTTGACTCGGCATTAACAAAGACCATACAAAAGTAAACTATCATATCATTTAGGATATCAATATTACACGTATGTATTTTAGAGAAGTTAGGCGTCTAAATATTGATATTATTATCACATCAAACCAAATATCAATTTGAAAATATTTTGTATTTGTTTTTCACCTAATCCAATCATTTATGTAGTCTTAAACATATGTATCAGGTGTTGGGATTTCGAAGAATCCCTGATGTTAGAATTACACCAAATCTATGAAGAATTTTAAATCAATCTTGATGAACAAGAATCAATTCTTCTGATTGATTTCGTCTCTTGTTATTCACTCAAGTGAATCAACCAACCTTTGTTGCAAGATGATTATGTTGCACAATCGATAATGAAGGAAGAAAATAAAAGATGAATTGGGAAAGAAAATGGAAATTAGAGTTTTAAGAAAAGGGGAAGAAGAAGAATATTTCTGCAGAGTTTTACTCTGCCTTCAAACTAAAATTTTGTTCAACTTTTCTCTATACAACTACATATTACAATGATAAGGTACCTCCCTATTTATAGACTGAGATTGCTTCATACCAACTAAATCTCCAACTGGCCTATCACACCTAAAAGCACAAAATAAAGCTAAGTCTAAGTTTATGTCGAAGACACACTTCTTTGACATTTTGACAGTTATACAATTTTTGCACATAGAGCATTTCGACAACAACAGACTTTGTTGAAATGATGCTTTGACACAAAAAATTATATTCTCAACACACCACTTAATTCATTATGTCTAAGCTATTACATTCATCATGGATCTTAATTTCTCGAACACTTAGATCTACACTTCTTTTGTCATGATGTCTGCAATCTGATAATTAGTTCTGCAATGTTTCAAGTTCAGCTTCCCATTTGATACTTGCTCTTAAATATAGTGGAACTTTATTTTTATGTGCATGCTTCTTCCATGTGCTATCGGATTCTTTGCCAAATTAATAGTAAATATAATGTCGATCTTCATGGTAATTGCTCTATGATTTTTCATTGTAATTTCTTCAACCAAATTCACCATCTACATTGCTTGACATGCACAAAAAGAGGGATTCGTGTATCCTTCTTCACAAAAAGACATTGCTACTACTGGTTCTTTTCTTGAGTTCCAAGCAACTGGTTCACCACCTAGCATAAACACATAGTCAGTTGTGGATTTTCTATCCTCAGCATCACTACACAACTTGAGTCAATCTAACCCACTAGTTTGCATTCTTTTTCTTCATCAGTTGTAGAAAACAAAAATCCATAGTCAGAGTTCCTTTCAGATACCTCAGTATCCTCTTTGTCTCTACTAGGTGTGATACCTTTGGCTTCTACATGAATCTACTCATCATACCTACATTGTATGCTAGATTAAGCCTTGTGTGATAAATGTATCTTAATGACCCAATAAGTATTCTATATTGTGTTTGGTAGACATCATCTTCCTTTGAGTATTTCAACATTTATAGTCTTAGTTCAATAGGTGTCGAAGTCGAATTGCAATCTTCCATCTCAAATCTCTTGAGTATCTCGCTTGCATACTTTATTTGATACATCATCAAGCCTCTACTACTCTTTTAGAATTCAATGCCAAGGAAGTATGAAATGTCTCATAGATCATACGTTTCCAATTCCTTGCTAAGAATACCTTTGAAATCTTCGATCTCTTTCTTGCAACTACCTGTTGTTATCAATAATTCATCGACATATAAACATAGTATAAGCAATTCACTCTTGCTTCTTATTACATATACTCCATGCTCATTTGTGCACTTCACAAATTCCTTCTCCCTTAGAAAGATATATATCTTCTTATTCCAAGCTCTTGGAGCTTGCTTAAGTCCATGCAGAGGTTTATGCAGCCTGTATACCTTATTTTATTCTCCCTGTTTCACAAATCCAACTAGTTGTGCAACATAAACTTCTTCATCTAAGGGCCCATTCAATAATTCACATTTCACATCCATCTGACACATATGTCAGATGTTCATGTTTATTAGACCAGCAACCAACATGATTGTTTCGATCCTAGCAACAGGTGCAAAAACTTCGTCGAAGTCAATTCTTTCTTTCTAAAAATATCCTTTTGCCACACGTCTATCCTTGTGTTGTGTTACTTCTCCTTTGGGATTCAACTTCATCTTATATACCCATTTCACATTGATTACCTTATTTCCTTGAGGCATTCGACAAGTGGCCAAGTGTTTTGACTTTGATGGACTTCAGTTCCTCATTCATTGCTTTCATCCATTCAGAATCCTTCAATGCCTCAACTACATTGAATGGTTCGACATCTTCATAGAAAATATAGTGTATCAGCTCACCTTCATCGTCTTCCACATAATCTGATGTAATCATACATTCTTTCAACCTTTCAGACATGTGTCTTGTTCTTTGAGGTCTGCTTGTGCTTGCTTAATCTCTGACTTCTTCTGATTAAACTTTTCTTTCGACTTCACTTATTGGTTCTTTACATAGGATTCTCACTGAATCCTTCTTGACATTTTTAGTGTAATCTCATTCCTTAAGCTCATTTATGATCACGTCCATGTCGATCACTTCTTGCTTGTTCACTAGGTTGAATAACTTGTATCGTCCAGTCAAATGATATCCTATTAGGATCGTTTGACTCGACTTGTCTTCAAGTTTTCTTCTCAACTGATCAGGCACATGTCTATGTGTTATAGATCAAAATACCTTCAGATGAATCAAGTTAGACTTGACACCAAACCAACATTCTTCTGGCGTGATTCCTTCTTGCTTTTTGGTCGGACATATGTTCAATATGTATGTTGGAGTCGACACAGTTTCTCCCTATAATTCTTTGGGTAAATGCTTGCCTTTCAACATACTTCTAACTATATTCATGATGGTTTTGTTATTCCTTTCTGTAGTTCCACTCTGTTGTGGGGTGTAGGGTGGCACCACCTCATGCATAATCCCTTATTTCTCACATAATGTGTCAAAGTCTTTTGACATATATTCTCCACCACCATCAGTCCTCAGAGTTTTGAGTTTTCGACCATGGATTTAAACTTGGAAAATACCTCGATCACTTTATTTTTCTTCTTGATCAGATAAGTCCATAGTTTTCGACTAAAATAATTTATGAATGTGACAAAGTATTTGTTACCTCCAATCGAATCCACTTGGATATGACCACACACGTTAGAGTATATGATTTCAAGAATTACCTTCGACCTGCTTCCTGCATCCTTGTTGAAGTTTTTCTTGTGTTTCTTTTCCTGCACACATTCTTCACATACTTTACTCGAAATTTTGATTTCTGGTAATCCTAAAACCATATTTATTCTTTTCAGATCTTTGATGTCTTTGAAGTTGAGATGGCCAAGTCTATAGTGCCATATCCATTCATCTCTACTAGTTGAAGTTGCAAGACATTTGTGCTCCATCACATTAAGTTCAATATTGAAGGTTCTATTCTGAGACATGAGAGCCTTCACGATTAACCTTCCACTTGAGTCGAGAACTCTCATCATCATATCTTCAATCGACACTTTGTAATTCTTTTCGACCAACTGCCTTATGTTGAGCAACTTACTCTTTATGCCTAGTATGTATAACACATTGGAAATTACTGACCTTTTTCCATCTTTCCTCATAATCATAACATCACTAATACCTTCAGCTGCTAGGGTATTATCATTTACAAATTTCACCATGTTCTTCATCGAGGGTTCTATGTTGACAAACCAATTTTTTTCTAGACATGTGTGATGAGCATTCTGAGTCCAAGTTGTAACAGCCCAATTTTCAATAATTGATTATTTGTACTAATTAATTGATTTAATGAATTATTGGATCTATTTAATTTATATGAGTTAATGGATTTAACTGATATATTCTATTTGGTAGAATAAGGTGAATTTACTAGATCTTCTCTAATTAATGATAAGATGAGATATATTGAGGAGAAATAAAAGAGAAGGATATATAAGAGAAAGTGGAAAGAAAAGGATAGAAATAGAAGAGAAAGAATGAAGGAAGAAGAGAGAAGAGGAGAAAATAGAGGAAAAGCTTGGAATCATCAGAACGACTTCTAGCTTCCGATTAATCAAGGTAAGGGTGTGAAATATTGTTATCTTACCAATGTATATGATTATGTATGTGTGTGTTTGGATTTGTTAGAGGTTTCCCATTTTTTTTCATTCTAGGGCAGAAATGGATTTAATCGATAGAATCGATATTTGAACGGTTAAAATCTGGAATAAATGGTGTAGTTTAGTCGAGGAATATTAAGCTAAGACTATTGGAAATCGTTGGAATTGAATCGAGTGATTTTGGGAGTTTCAGAGAGTTTTGGACAGTTGGGGTTTTGAACATCGCAGACGTTCTCTAGCACCTTCGCTAGGCGAGCAGGTCGCAAGCATTCGCTGTAGCGAGCTAGTAGCGAATGGTCCCAGACTTGGACATAATGTAATTGACCCTCTTCACTGGTAGTGAGGGGTTCGCTAGGCGAAGCCCCAGCGAGTAGGTAGTGAAGCCTTACAGTAGCTTCTGTTTGCCTTCGCGAGCTTGTTCGCTAGGCGAACAGGTAGCGAGTGTTCGCTAGGAACTCGCTAGGCGAGCAAGCTAGCGAGTGTGACAACATTCTTATTTCTTGTTGTGTTCCCATCCAATGTTGATTGTTCAGCTCGATTGTGACCGACCTTTCTGAATGCATAGTTGTATGTTGTGGTATGATATATTGTGGGTAGCCGTATGACGTGAATCCTAGATTGTGGAATCGAGTGTGGAATGCGGTCTTTTGACTAATATATGCATTGTTTAAATTGATTAAAAATGCATGATGATTTGTGATGAAGTTTGTTGTCGTTTGGCACGATGATGTGAATGCATATTGATTGTATGCGGTTGTATGTGAAGAATGCATGAGAACATATTGTGAATATGTGTGCATTGCTTGATAAATGTGATGATGTTGAAAGTATGAATACTTTGATATGATGTGTGAGTGTGCAATCATGTTATAATTCTTGTGTGATGAATTATTTGACTATGCATGGGATTAAGGTGCGAGAACGGTCTTAAGTGCATATGATTGTTGATTGCATACGCATCATTTAGTCAAGAGGCAATGCTTGCTAGTTTCGTGGAGACTAGTGACTTGTCCCAAACCTAGAAGAATGAGTTTGAAATCTTAGAGGACGGGCTTTTGTTGTTATCGGTCTAGGGGACGAACCCAGTTTAAATGTAAAAACCGAAAAATGATAACAAGTGTTGGTACCACATGGCATGAGTTGCATTGAGTCTCATGGCATAAATATATGATCGTTGTATGAAGTTATGTATATGTGTATGTACATGACTTGTGTAATTGAGAATGATGAATATGTGATTGTTGTATGAAAGTATGCATATGTGCGTGAATTGTTGGATCGAGAATTTTGGATGTAGGCATGATGAAATATGCTTGGTAATTATCCATATTTGTTTATATCTGTATTATGAATGTGTAACTGTGAATTGATGAATAAACATAATATGAGCATGTTGATGTGGAATGATGAGGATTATGGATGTGTGTATGATGAACACGCTTGATGGTTATCCATATTGATTTATATAAACATTGTGAGGTATATGATGACCATAATGAATTGTGGTGAGAAAAATGTGGAATATGTGTATTATATGCTTGTGTATACATATATGATTATATGCATTGTTATTATGATAATATTTCTCACCCTTCTACTGGAATGATGTCCTATCTGACATCGTGCAGGTATCGAGAATAGAGATGCTCGTAGTTGCGTGGTCGTTGTTGGTGTAGCTATTTAGTAATTTAGTTATATTGGGTCGAGTCATGCTCTGGTCATGTAACACTGGGATCGTTTGGTTTATATTTTAGAGATACATTATGTATTCTATGTTATGTTTTTATATTCATTGGAATATTATGATGTTGGCCTTGGTGCCTAAGTAATGTTGAAGTATGTGATGAATCTGAATATTCTGTTAAGAGAATTATGTTATAAAATGAATCTGCTGCTACATGCAAAGTGAAATTGTGAGAAGCATGATTATTATTATAAGTGTTAATGAGCATGACATGTGGTTTTGATGTTTCGAAAGTTATGTGTGATTCCCTTTTGTGAATGCATGAAAATTTACTTTGATTATTCGTATATTTTCTGTGGGGTTTAGAAGGGTGTTACACAAGTACCGTTGGTCCTTGAAGCTTTCTTCATTTCTTTTTGTGACCATCAACAACATCCCTTCTTCATATTTTGCAAACTTTGCATCATTTTCTTGATTTTTTTGTTTTTCAGGAAAATCACTAGAATAATGGACATACCTCGGACAATTGGAACACTGAATGTGACTTTTATAAGATTTTCTTCCACCGCCTCATCCTCTACTTGAAACACCACCTATGTGATTATTTTAGTATAAGGGTCTTCTATGATTCGATGCATTTTCTTCTTGCTGGTTTCTACCAGTGGAATAGTTGTAGCCTCATCTACCTTTGTCGTCGAATCACTTCCCTTTGCCTTTCTTTTCTATTGTTGATTGCACCTGTAAATCCATATCACTCTTCGAATTTATTTCAACTCTTTCATTCATTCTTTGTTCATGAGTTTCAAGCATCCCTTTAAGCTCTTCCTTTGTCATTGTTGACAAATCTTTTGACTCTTCTATGGCTACTACCACGTGGTCGAACTTTGGAGCCAATGACCTCAAGATCTTTGCGACAATTGATCTTGATGTCAACGTTTCTTCATATATCTTTATTTGATTCACTAATTTTTTAACTCTAGTGAAGAAATCAGGTATGCTTTCACTTTCTTCCATATGTAGCAATTCAATCGTTCTTTTGTGAGTTTGTAACCTCACCTTTTCAACGCCTTCAAATGATTTCTCAAAGATTTCTCGTGCTTCTTTCACCGATTTTACACCACTAACCTTTTCAAAAATATCTGGATCAATGCGTTGATGAATCATAAAGAGAGCTTTATGATATTTATTCTTTAATTCTTTGTGTGGAGCCTTTTCATCATCTGTCACATTTTTTCTAAGCGGTGTCATTCCCTCCTTCACAAGTTACCAAAGATCTTGATAGCAGAAAACAATTTTTATCTGCTTGCACCAATTCTCATCATTCTGATTCTTCATAATTTGGAGACTCGTCGGAAAATGCTCATTCGGACAATTCATTGCACTATGCTTTCCCAAGAATCACAAAGTCAGTGCTCTAGATACCAGATGTTGGGATTTTGATAAATTCCTGATGTTGGAATTACACCAAACCTATGGAGAATTTTGAATCAATCCTGATGTACAAGAATCAATTCTTCTAATTGATTTTGTATCTTGTTCTTCACTCTTTACTCAAGTGAAACAACCAACTTTGGTTGTAAGATCATTCTATTGCACAATTTATAATGAAGGAAGAAAAGAAAAGAAAAGATGAATTTGGGAAGAAAAGGGAAATTAGGGTTTTGAGAAAAGGGGAAGAAGAAGAATATTTCTGCAGGATTCCTCTCTACCTTAAAACTAAATTTTTATTCAAATTTTCTCTATGCAACTACCTATTACAATGATAGGGTACCTTCCTATTTATATGGTGAGATTGTTTGCACACCAAGTAATCTTCAACTAACTTAACTCAGCTAAAAGTACAATATAAAGCTAAGTCTAAGTTTATGTCAAAGACAAACTTCTTCAACATTTTGACAACTATACAATTTTTGCAAATAGAGGCATTTCGACAACAACAGGCTCTGTCAAAATGATGCTTTGATACAAATAATTATATTCCCAACATCAAGAAAATAAAAAAGAATAACTTTATCGTATGGCCAATATTTTATCATCATTGTCTCACATTTTTTGCGACTAATTTTGGAGTTTGACATGGCCATTTTAGATCTTACAATTAATTATTAATAGAAGCTTTAGGTTCTTGGGATGTTTTTTCATTTTAAACATAATGAGCTAAGAGCTTGTCCTTCTGCACATCAAAGGGGGGAGAAGGGCTTGAACACGGGGGACATGTTTTCCTATTCTAATTTAGTTGTCATCAATTATATGTAATTAGAAGGATTTTTGGACTACTTTTTAATAAAATGAGAGTGTCTGATTTAGGAACGTATATGATAAAATGAATTCAAAACTGTATTTTCAGACTAAATTTAAACAAAAAGAATGAAAATCACTTATAACATGTTTTTGTGTGAAAATTATGTGTTTGAAAACGCACTTTCAAAATTTTCAAAAATATTTTTAAATTTCTTTAAGATTTTTTTCCACCACTTAAGGTGGGAGAAGCAATTCCCTTTTTGTATCTTCTCTGCACATCGAATTCTCACAACAAAAGTATTTAGTAAACTTCCGACATGTCATTTTAAGACTGTTGTTGTTTTGTTGTGTTGTGAAAAATTACGCATCACAATATTCAAAATTCTTTTACATATATTTGGAGCCAATATAATTTCGAATACATTAAAAAGAAAAACTCATTCTCCAAACCGTAGTGGGTGCACAAAATAGAAGACTTCGTACTTAAATGATGCGACATGAAAATAGTAAGGACTTTTTTTTTGTTGAAAAGGTAAAGAATTGAATTAAATAACTCATTCTAGCATAAGGTATGCACATAATGATCAACACCAGTTCAACAGTATAGAACAAAACCAATAAATATAATGTCCAACCAACTAGGCTAGGAAAAAAAACCCCAAACAAGAAAAATCAACAACGACAGAAGCAACCACCTGACACATAAAAATACTAGACTGTGACAAAACCAAATAAGACTAGATAAAGATAATGACCAAAACATCTGACTGATATGCCATTAAAAAACACTCCAAACAACCATATCAGATTGACAACCGACATGGACTTCCAATACAACATAAACCACCAACCTGAAACACGGACCTCCACCAGGCATAACACATAAAGCTTATGATTCCACATACTAAGACACTAGTTGTTGCATGTAATTCGCGAGCAAGACATCAACATTAACACAAACTACGAAATTCCAATAACACCTTCTAACCATCATCAAAAACAATGAAACAACCAATGACATAAAAGCAGATAACCTATTGAGGAGGAAACTCGAACCCCCTAAACCTTGGCACCATCAGCACAACCACCAAAAAAAACATTGAATTCTAATATGGACTCTCGTGCCACAAAGATGATACACATGAATGTCGGGGCCAAATAAGTCACAACAATCGCTTCCGCTGCTTGAACATTATTGTTGTCTACTGCTTAATAACATACCAAACAGATCAATATTCCACCACCCACCGAGATAGGCTTGGGCTATGCCCTGAGCACATACACTTACCTGATAATAAGTTTTGGGCTTGAATGCCATTGCAGCAAATTACAACTAAGATGCTTGTGTTTTCGTCTCAACCGGTTCCATGAGAGCCTTGGACATTTTCGAAGATCTGATCGATGGATTCAGCTTTGTTCTTGAAAATATTGTTGTTTCTTACTTTTCAAATGCTTCATATGCACGCGAACCACACCACTCTAACCTTGTTGATTAACTTTCTACAATTTCCCGATGATGGATTCGAACTACTTGAGATAGTCCTAGTTGTCTCTTGGAAGAGCAGTTGACACACCTAGCCATCTGATTACCTATTGCCAAATACCTGCAAAATTGAGACACTCAAAGAATATGTTAGTTGTCGACTCTTCCTCGCCGCATCCGCCAACACATAGATTATTATCTTGACCTAAAATGCCCCTTCTTACTAAGTTGTTTTTAGTTGGGAGTCTATTATGAAATAGTTTCCATATTAGGCACGATACCTTTAGTGGGACTATCTTATGCCAAGCCACATACCACTCCAAGTTGTTCTCCGACCTATCTATTCCCCTTAATGCCTTATATCTTTCCTTGACAAATAATTCCTCCATATTTTCTATCTCACTTATATCTACAAGATATATATCCTTCCACCACACTAAACTATGCGCATCGAAGACTTTTAGTTAGCAAATCATAACTAAAATTTTTTTTCTAAAAGATCGAGCTTTCAAATCAAAGAAAAAAATGAGAGAGAGTTGATGATTCATATTTATTATTATCTTTATTATTAAGAAGACACATATAACTACGTTTAATGATATAATTACCACTAATGTGACCAGACTATACAAAAACACCATCGTTGAATATAACATTTTTGCTACTCATCATACAAAAGTAATTTTAAAAGATTAAAAGAATAAGTTGTAGACTTAATATTAAAATATAGAGTTAAATATTTATAAAATAGAATTTAATTGATATATATTTAATATGTAAGAATATTTTTATACAATTAATTAATCATAGATGTTGAATATTTATAAATATTAAATTTTTGTTTTAAATATCTATAGAATAACAAACGAATAATTGTGATAAATGATCAATATAATTGTTTTTACACCGGCGTCGCCTCATTAACGCCGCGAATAGCCCGATTGCTCCGATGCGTCGTGCCTCATTAACGCCGCGAATAGCCCGATTGCTCCGATGCGTCGTGCCTAAGTGCTCAAGTGCCGTCTACAAGCCGCCACTAGCGCCTCTACGCCCACGCCCTCGGATCCGGTTCCGGAGCCGGTGGCGACACCGGCGAGGGGTATTTTGTATGAGACAAGTGACATAAGTTTTGGCACCACCACATATGACTATGTGGCACTTTATCCTCTTTGGCTCCTTTGGAAATTACATTGTTCCAAGGGCCTTATAAATGCTATTTAATTTTACTCCACTTCCAATGTGGGACTAAGCATTTATTGTCAATTAACTATATCACCCACTTTGTCATTTTGGAACAAAAACTTTAATGGAAATAAATCTTCATTATTTCCAACAATCCCCACTTGTTCTAATAATGACAAAATAATAATTCCAGAAATGAGACATAAGAAGTATTAATACAGTTAAGTATCTTTCGATTTTAAACTTAACCTTAGTAAGGATAACACAAGGTTTAATCGGAATATTAGGTAGCAATGCTTTTAAACCATGAATCCATATGAATAGACCGGTGTTACCTTACACACACTCCTTAAAGATTCTTCCTCTGCATAACTCGCTTAGCACTTATTTATGGCCATGTGCTATCCTGTTTCATGAATTTTTTTATGAGAGAAACTCCAACTCTCACTTTGAGACTGCACCATCTCAGAATTCACATAGGTGAAGTTCATATAGTATTTGTTTCCAATGGATACGTACCCTCAGTATTGAACTTCATTAAGAGTTTAAAATAAAACTCAACCCTCATTTCTATTGTCAATATAATTATGAAATGTTAGTCAATTATCCAAATCAACAACTTGTTATTACCCATTGAAAATCTTAAAGTTAATGTTCTGTTAACTTAAGGTTGCCGCCGTTGTCGGAACTCTTACTCAAGGAGTTTCAACCCCATACCTCTCGAGGTTGTTTTTACTAAGTCTCTGGCCAGTGGCTTAGTAAACGGATCAGCCAAATTATAGCTTGTTCGTATATACGTAAGTGAAATGATTCCATCCTTAATCAGTTTTCTTACGAACGAATGTCTAAGTCCTATATGCCTAGACTTTCCATTATACACTTCGCTAAATGCTCTTGCCAAAGTGGCCTGACTATCGTAGTGTATCATTACTTTTGAAACATTGTCTTTAGCCAATGGAACTTCCAAAAGAAGATCCCTCAACCACTCTGCCTCTTGACTAGCGGAAGCGAGAGCCACAAACTCTGATTCCATGGTCGAAAGAGTAATGCATGTTTGTTTCTTGCTCTTCCAAGAAATTGCTCCTCCAGCTAGTGTAAATATCCACCCAGTTGTAGATTTATGATCTCCCACATTAGAGATCCAACTTGCATCAGTATATCCTTCTAATATAGCAGAAAACCTACCATAATGAAGGCCAAGATCTTTGGTTTTCAACAAATAACCAAATATCCTCGTGATTGCCTTCCAATGTTCATTACTTGGATTACTAGTAAATCTACTCATTTTACTAACTGCAAACGATATATCGGGTCTAGTACATTGCATTAAGTACATAAGACATCCAATCGCACTTGCATATTCTAATTGAGCCACTGCTCTTCCATCATTCTTTTCAAGTTTGATTACATGATCAAATGGAGTAGTTACTTCCTTGAATTTCAGGTGTTTGAACTTATCAAGCATTTTCTCAATATAATGTGTTTGATTAAGTTCATAACCCCCACTATTTTGCTTAAATTTTATTCCTAAAATTATGTCAACAAGTCCAAGATCTTTCATCTTGAAAGTGGAAGTTAGAAACCTTTTTGTTTCTAAAATTCCATTAAGTTTATTGCTAATTATTAGCATGTCATCAACATAAAGACACAAAAATATTACAGTGTTATTATACACTTTTGTATATAAACACTTGTCCCAAGAATTAGGAATAAATCCATTTGACATTATTCGTAGAATCAAACTTTTGATGTCATTGTTTTGGTGCTTATTTTAAGCCATATAGAGATTTGACAAGTTTGCACACCCTTTGATCATTTCCAGGAAGGACGTATCCTTCTGGTTGTTCCATGTAGATTTCCTCATCGAGGTCTCCGTTTAGGAATGTTGTTTTAATATCCATTTGATGAACAATCAGATCATTCAAAGATGCTAAAGCAAATAACAACCTTATAGTGGTTGTTCTTGCTACAGGTGCATAAGTGTCAAAATAATTTATACCTTCCTTTTGTCTAAATCCTTTTGCCACTAATCTTGCTTTATAAGTGTTTAATGTACCATCACTATGATATTTCTTTTTAAACACCCACTTGCATCCAATGGGTCTTGATCCCTTTGGTAAATCAACAAGTTCCCAAGTGTGGTTGGACATAATTGAATCCATTTCATCTTGGATAACATCTTTCCAAAAGGAGGAGTCTCTTGAAGCTATTGCTTCCTTATAAGTTTTAGGATCTTCCCCTACTTGAAGAATTACCGGAATGCTTTTAATAAAATTTGTACTATTTCCTTCAACCAAATAAAATGAAATGGATTGAGAATCAATTTCGCCTGGTCCTAGGTTCTTTATTTTCCGGACTCTTTGGACCACCAAAGTTCTTGAACTTGGTATGTTCCCTTTTTGGTGCGATGTGACTTTTCTTGACATCATGTTTTTTCTTTTCCTTTCTGGTCACATCATTGGCTTTGGAAAGACCCGCAGATTCTGATTTTTCCCTCTCCTTCGATTCCTCCTCGATTCGAAGATGTTTCTGGATTTTCTCCAAGGAAAAGTCATCAGAACTGTGCAACAGTTTCTTTTTATAGCCTTTCCACGAACTTGGTAACTTAACAATGATTGCACCAACTTGAAAGGTTTCAGGAATGTCTATTTTCACCGCTTTGATTTTGTTCACCAGGACTTGCAATTCGTGCACTTGGGGAAGTATGGGCTTGGAATCTATAAATTTAAAATCAAAGTATTTAGAAATTAAGAACTTTTTCGTACCTTCTTATTCGGCTTTGAATTTAAACTCCAGTGAATTCCATATGTCTCTAGCGGACGGATTGTCCGTGTATAGGTCGTATAGGCGGTCATTGTCTTGCCATCGAAGCGATCCAATTTGACAAGATCCTGATTCATAACCTTGATGCTTGAAACAGCAGCGTCGGAATCCATGATACAAATACTTTTAAGATTGTTAGATAAAGCTTCAATGTCGGAATCCATGATACAAATACTTTTAAGATTGTTAGATAAAGCTTCAACGTCGGAATCCATGATACAAATACTTTTAAGATTGTTAGATAAAGCTTCAATGTCGAATGGATCGAGACTGAATCGTGAACGAAATCACTTTCCTTAAAAGTATTTCAAGCACACTCTCAAATTATCTTAGAGTTGGAACGGCCTGAATACCCAGGATAAGTCAGCCTTTTTTCTTGAAACTGAGTGCTCAAGTGTCGTCTACAAGCCGCCACTAGCGCCTCTACGCCCACGCCCTCGAATCCGGATCCGGAGCCGGTGTCGCCACCGGCGAGGGGTGTTTTGTATGAGACAAGTGACATAAGTTTTGGCACCACCACATATGACTATGTGACACTTTATTCTTTGGCTCCTTTGGAAATTACATTGTTCCAAGGGCCTTATAAATGCTATTTAATTTTACTCCACTTCCAATGTGGGACTAAGCATTTATTGTCAATTAACTATATCATCCACTTTGTCATTTTAGAACAACTTTAATGAAAATAAATCTTCATTATATTGAATCAAATATTTATTTAAAGTTAAAGACTTATCTCAACAAATGAAAAAAATATTATATTAATCTAAAATTTTAAAGTAATAAATATACGTGTTCTTTTACTTATAAAATGTTAGAAATTTTATTTTTCTAAACAACCTGAATATAAAATGTTAGAAATTTTATTTTCCTAAACAACATAAAATTTAGAACTCCATGTGTTTTCCCATACAAGTCATACTTGTTTCTTTATTATTACTAGTAGATTTATGTGCAGGAGAAATTTGCAAATTGCATGTATTCAAATAAAATTAGAACCGACAGTGTAGAATTTAAAAATAATACTTTCAAGATAAAAATCATCATTCACATGGCCTTAATCAATTTTTTAAGGCCTTAATAAATTTTATAAAAACAAATGAATTGTGTATGCTTAAAATTAAAACGAAATAAAAATTGGAAATCAAAATAAAATATGATTCGAAGTGTTGAGATCCAAGAAAGGTTACCTTAGTGCGGAAGAAATATCCAACACGTTCAAATGGATGTTGGAAAAGGTTGACAAATATAAGCATTGAAAAATCTCTAACACAAGTGAAGATCTTGTCTTCATTCAAATTTGAGTGTCATATCATGATGACGCGTAGCTTAACTTCCATGGTTCATGTTAAATTGATTATGTACCGCTTCACTTTAAACGTATATTTTAAAATGTATTTTTCCTTTTGAATGGATTTAAAATGGAAGAAGACCTAAAAATCAAATATTAAAATACACTTTTTGATAGATAATGATGGGACACGAGGAGAGTATGCAATATATTCATTTGAATTTAAGATATTAGTTGTATGGATCATTTCAATTATAATGTGTTTAATATTTATTTTTTCAACAATATAGAATTTTTAATTTACATTTATATTTCAATAGTATCTCTCTCAAGTATCAAGTATATAGGTTCTTTTATTTACGTATATTTATATAATTATATATACTTTTATCACGTTACAAACACTTTAACGAGACATTATATATATTTTTATTACATTACAAACACTTTAACGAGACACGTCGTCTCACCACCACCTTGTTAGAAAAATCTTGTTAAGAAGACTCTAGCTACAATGAATCAGTCTCGTACTCAAACTATCGATTCTAATATCACTGATGGATCATGAGAAGGAACATCTTATTAGGTTAAGAAAAATACCAAGAAACACTGGATATTCATTCAAAAGTTGCGTTTGATATATAAGTCCTCTCACTTACAGAATGCTCAACTTTTATTTTTTTAAATAATGTGAGACTTTCAACTCATATTTTTATCTCAACAAAAAATTTATATATATATATATATATATATATATATATATATATATATATATATATATATATATATATATATATATATATATATATATATATATATATATATATATATATATATATATATATATTTATATATTTATTGTTATTATTGATATTCATTGTATAGTCATTAGGCTTCCTCACATTCATTGAAGTGCAACATCACTTTCATACCTTTACCCAATTACAAATTAGGGGGACAAATTGTTACAAAGCTACATACTTTTTTAACTAACTTTGTACAAGGTTTTTCTAAATACAAAAATGGTTATAGTTTCTATTATATACAATAAAGGATTGTTTTAAAATAGAATAATAATATATTATATTTTGTAACTTTTTCTGTTATTTGTTGGTTTTTCTGATACTCCTCACAAGATTATGATGATAAAATGGATGTAATCTTAAGTTTATTCCTCTTCCAATGAAAGAAAATGTTCCCAAAGGTTTCTAAGAGTGACTACAATTTGCGTAGAGCTAGACACGCGGTTGATGCTCAATTTGTTGGTCATAACTCTCTCCATATCAAAGTGAATGTTCAACTCAAAGTGTTTAGTTCTAGCACGTAAAATAGGATTATGAGACAGTAGAGCAGTAATAAGTTTATCATAGAGCAGTCTTGGAAGAAGAGAAGTGTATTGACAATTCAGTTAGTCATGATTCAAGCTAAAGTAGTTTTGATGTAGTGTGTATAACTATTTTGTACTATGCTTCAGCACTTGATTTTGCTATTGGTTGTTGTTTCTTAGAACCCTGTAACACAAGGTTGGGACCAAAGTAGATGCATGTGTCAAATGTAAATATTTTATCGTCTAGATTACTAGTTATTGTTTTCGGTTTTTGAAAAATTGCTACAAGGAAAATTATCAGGATGAGTCGAGTAGTAGCTCGCTTTCTTTAATACGTTTTGCCATACTGTCAATAATTATGCAATGCAATTGAGTTTCGACGACGTCTCTAGGATAAAAACAACCCCTTCAAATTACGATTATTACTTGCACTATAATGAATCGTTCGAAGCAATACACCTTCAGATGTTGTTTAAACCACTCGTAGTATTTGGAAATAATTCAAACGTTGATGGCGCAATAAGCCACTCGAAAACTAGAATAATTTTTTTTTTTGAGATAAAGAGAATGAGATGGAGAAGAGAGATTTCGAAATGTTCATAAATCTGGAGTGAGTTGCATATGAACTAAGGAACTCTATTTATAGGCAAGGGATTCAACTGCATGGAGTAAAAATCGTGGGAAGAAGTTAAAATTTTAGGCCCATTACTGGTCGTTTTTGCTTAGTCAACAAGTCAGTCTCTGACTCATTCTTTGAGGGCAAACCAAACTCAGTCAAAACTAGGTTAATACTAGGTCTTGATGAGTGATATGTAATTAAATATTAATTAATTAATATTGATCTTTCCGGTTAATCAAAACCTGAAATGGGCCAGAGACTTCGTCTACGATCTTGGAATCCAAGGAGGAGGGGGTGTACCTGCAAGGCACTCCGATGCTAAAGTAAGAATCCGGAGATGATAAGGCAAGTACAAAGTAAGAATGTCATAGGATGATTATCGAATACCTAACCCTCTCATAGGAGATATTTTCTATAATGCTCTCAGCGCTTGGCCGGTCCCTATTTTTGGGCCGAGATATTCGCTCACCAAAAATAGGTAACTGCAAAAAACTAGTCGTTGAGATGGACAGACATGCTCGGAACTAGCTGTTGCTTTGAGTAGGGGCGTGGTTGCGGCAAGGGCGTTGTGGTCGTTCCAGGATGGTCGAATCGTGCGTGACGAACAAAGATGTGATTAAGGACAGCTGATTTTGGGGGTCAGCTGGTCAGCCCTCCTCGGTTGAGGAGCAGAATAGAAAATACTTTTCTTTGCCCTTAACTAGTAGGGCTTAGGCTATTGGGTGATTCTGGGGTGCATAAGTAGATTGGGCCATGCCTAGCCATTGGGGCAGTCCGGAACAGGAGCCCCCCAATTCATTGCTCCTGAGTATAGGAGCGATGACTTAAGAGCAACTTGTGGTCCCGAGGAGGAGCCGGTGTGGTCGACGCCTGTTACTAAGGCTGGACCGTTTCGTGGTGCTCGAGGATATAAGTGCCCGAGGAACCTAAAACATTGTCTTGCGTGTTCGGCGAGCGGGGAACCCAACGATTGATTGGACTTTAAGGGATGGAGTGTCACGCTTGCATCGAACCACGTGTCGTAGTTAATGCGTAATGATGGCTATGTTAGGGTTATAATGATGTTCCTACGTCGTGCGTGCTCGTGCACGTACTTCTGACTCGCCTATAAATAGAGGAAGAAATCATTCATTTTTACTTTTCGCTTCTCTCTCTTCTTCTTTTGTCGTCGTCGTCTCCATTGTATACCGCCGCAACACAGTCGTACAAACATCGACCAAGCCTCATCGACCATAATTCCTTTATCTTTGACCATGTAAGTTTCTGATTCTTATTTGTTTTATGAAAGTTTTAATCTTATTTTGCTTAGATTTGCATGCGGTTAGGACGAAAAACTGGGTAGAGTAAGTGCATTCCTGCGAATGTTGGTTTCTGGTAATGGTTGAGCCATTTTCTGTCGTCGGCACCATCGTTGGAGTGTTAGAAGCTTTTCCATTGGTTCTGGCACCGTTGCAATGACGAATGAGTTTGTCGTCGGTGGAACTTATGAAGTTTCATGTGTACTTATGAGTTTTCCGGTGGATCTTCAATGAAATTATGGGTAAATTGTCGGGGAGGATCTCCCTGTGACGGTTTAAGGGACTACTATGGAGAATCTCCTTACACATTCATTGCGCTATTTGAGTAAGAGCTTAGGTCGAGGACGTTGTCCTCGGGCCTATGCGCACCCTTTCACTTGACTAGCGGTGGAAGGATGAATTTGATTTTGCCATCGAATTCACTTTTGTCCTCTGCTTTTCGAGTAAATAAGATGCCCCACAATACCGAGGATGATGTTATGCTCGAGCAGGAGCTGTCTGAAGAGAGCTCTTTAGGTGATAGCAGTTCCAAAGAAACCGCTCATAGGAGTCCCAGGGAAGAATGGATTGCTGCTGAGCCTTGGGAGCATGCCTCCCTCTTCACCTTCCATACTCAGGATGCCTTCACGATGGTGGAAGACGAGGAAGATTGGAGGGTCCACTTTGCCGAGGAAGATGATCGGGTATGCTCGGCTTACGACGCTGAGCATTTTTCCATGTATGAATATGTTTTTAAGGAGATTGGGCTGAGACTTCCCTTCACAGACTTACAAGTGGCAGTCTTTGGTCATCTGGACTTGGCGTCCTCTCAACTCTATCTGAACTCGATTGCCTTCATCTGAGCATTCGAGATTATGTGTGAGTACTTGAAGATTGGAGCCATTATCCCCCTCTTCTTTATTGTCTTCCACCTCCAACGTTAAGTCGTGCAAGGACAATTCAGATTGGTTTTTCTGAAGCGGGGGAGAAAGTTGTTCAAGGCCTTTTCAAAGTCCATCTAGATGTTCGAAGAAAGGTACTATGTCATGGAGCCTGTGTCGAAGAGGGCCAAAGAATTTTTGTTTCTCTAGGAGATTTTTACAGATGAAAACGGGGATCCCTTTTGCAACGAGCAGGGAAAGATGAAGGGGCGTCGAGGGCTAAAATTCTGTTTCACCTGGAGCAAGGACCACTTCACCATGGAAATTGAGGAGTATATAACCAAGTCGGCCATCTTGAAGGAGGACAATCTGGCCAACTATAACAAGCTGGTGGCTTTTGTTGATGGTTTCCGCCCTGCCCAGTGCGTGACCAGGGGCGGGGACATTATATTTGAAGATGACGGGGGGCCCAAGGTGGAGGCCCGATATATTAGCATTAAGGAGCTCCTCAATTGCGGCACGCGCGAGGAGGCTCTGGAACTTTTGGGTAGTGTTGCGGTGGAAATAGGATCACAAACTATTAATTAGTTTGAATCACAATTCAATTCACAACCGCTCTTTGATTTATCCGAAGGAAAAGGTCAAAAGAGGGAAAACCTATTTTGCATCGTAAACACAATGCGGGGAAAGATCTAGGGTTCGGGGGTTGGTTAAATTTAGGGAAGGTATTAGCACCCTAAACTTCTGTAGTACTCTACAGGAACCTTTTGTTCAAATGTTTACTATTTGCTTTATTATTCTTAAGGTATATGTACAAAGGATTAAAAGTGAGAAAAGAGACCTAAGGGGTTAATTCTAAGTTTACTCGGCAAGACATCGCATCTTGTGCCTACGTATCCTTACGGGAGTGGAATCAGAGTAATCGTAGTTCCCCTCAAAAGGGAGGTTAGAGACTTCTTGACTGTGGTCAAGGTCTCACGGGGAATAAACATGTCTTAAGGACACGCTTACGTGGAGTGTAGAAACTCCAAATCTCTATGTTGAATTGTTAAGTTGTAATTAGGGTTAAATTAGGGATTCCACGGCGGGAAACCCTAAACTGAGCGCGGCGGCTCTTTGACCTAATGCTAGGGGTAAAATTGTAATCTTGCCTGCGGCGAGGCATTTGTGAAAATTAGGGTTTGTAGTTTGTAGTTTTGAGGATTTGAAATTGAATGTGTGAAGTTTTACGGACTATTGGCGCGGCGGCCAAACAGTTAGACCTAACCTTCGGATGTGTGCAATGTGACAAAAATAATGGTAAACGCGTGAGATAATTGAATCATGCAAACAGAGAGATAATGTCATAATTTAAACCATGCAAGCAGAAATTTAAAGGCAGAATTTAAAGAGCGATTGTTAAGTTCGCGAGGTTACATGAGAGGAGCAGATACAATATGATAATGAAATTTGAATTGAACAATAATAAAATAAAATAAATAACGGTTCTAGTTATTATTTAAAAAAAAAAAATTTTAGTTATTATTTTAAATTTATCTAAAAAAAGTTTTTCTTAAAAATAATAGATTTTCATATTAATTTGGAAAAGATGTTAATGTTATTTATTTTAAAAAACAGATTTTTATATTATAACAAGTTTTAATAAATTAATGATAACAATAATAATAATAATGGTAATAATAATGATAATAATGATAATAATAATAAATAATGATGATAATAATAATACTAATAATAATAATAATAATAATAATAATAATAATAATAATAATAATAAAGCAATAATGAATTTTAAATGTGCCAAATAACCCAACAATGTTGCTAACGCAGAAATGCGCTCATCGCAACCAGATCTAAATCGGACGAAACAAAATTTATCGCAAAGAAAAAGAAATTAAGCAAAAAATAGTATTATTGCTCACACAAAAATGCGATCATCGCAACCAGATCGAACTAACACAAATGTCACGCGTCATGCACACAAATGTGCAAACATCGTATCGACATAATTCGATCAAAAATTAATCTTATATATATAAACTCTAACAATTTAAAAATTATATATATATATATATAAACGTAACAGTAATAGATAAAGAAAAAGAAATAACGGTAATAGATGAAGAAAAAGAAATAACGGTAAAAGATGAAGAAAAAGAAACAACAGTAATAGATGAAGGAAAAGAAATAACGGTAAACGATGAAGAAAAAGAAACAATAGTAATGGATGAAGAAGAAAACTAAATAACGGCAAACGACACTCACTCCTCTTAGGTTTTTTTCCTTCTCCCCCTTTTTCCCAACAAGGCAACACATGTATATATAGGGAACAAATTAGGGTTAACACCAAATTGTCAATAATGTCCCTAAAGCCCATTTTAAAGCCCAAACTAAATAATTAGTTAAGAAAAAATAAATTTTAAATAATTAATAAAAACTAATAATCCTATTGATTCCTAAAATCAAAAATATTATAAAAAGAACAAAATTTTTTTCAATATTTTTTATTTTATGATTTTTTGGATATTTTTATGAATAATTTAGAAAAAAGTGAAAAAAATAATATTTTAAAAAATGATTTAATTAAAATACGAAAATAATAATTAAATAATAATAAAAAACTATTTTTGTTATTTTTTTAATGAAAGATAGAAAAATTTAGAGTAAAAATAATAAAAAACAAAAAAAAGTGACAAAGGTGAAATTCGAACTCTCAACCTCTCACACTCATAACTCCTTACACATGTCCTCCTGCCAATTGTGCCATTTTTACTTTTTAGAAAAAAAATGCATGCCATATGATATTTACCTGCAAAAAGTCAAACGACTACACAAATTTGTTAGTAATTGATTAAATGCAATAAAAATGCAATGAAATGCGACGACAAATCTTAGGGCAAAATTTGGGGTATTACAGTTGCCCCTATTTAAATAACTTCACCGGGTGATTCGAGCAACGGAGACTCGAGAAATCATGGTGGAGGGATTTAAAGACAGATAACCGAAAATTTTGCCTTTAGACGCAGTGCTATGCAATGATATGGACAAAGCGAGAACATGTTAATGCAGATGATATGATGCGTATGCTGGAATGATGAATTGTGAAAATGCTGACGAATGCGACGACACAGGGACGGACGCTACGAGAAGAAACACACTGGGGAGAATGACGCGCTGGGACACAGTACAACCCTGGGGAATTCTAAAATGATGGTCAACTGGTGCGAACACGACCAATTGTCATTTTGGGAACGAGATTCTCAAATGGAGATGACACCTGTGAGACGGCCTCCACTGGGAATCTAAAAGTAAAACTGGATCAAGTACGATTGCAAGATCGATCACAGAATGCATGGAGCATTGAGCAAAGAATAACATCCAAGCTTCTGTAACCTATCCCTCGTGACAGGATCAAACGGACTTTTCGGGAATCCGTAGCACAAATACAGGGTAAAAACCGGCTGTATGCAAAAATAAATGGACTTTAATGGGAAATGCCCTGATAAGCTTCTCGAGGGAGAACTGTCACTTATCGTTGGAAGGGACTTATGTGCCAAAATGAATAAGCACTCAAATAAAGAGGCTGCTGCTTATCTGATATATCAATTTTCTCATATTTAAGGTCGGCGCCTGGAATACGATTCTGATTCTTCTTTTACTGAAGGATAAATGAACTTCTTCATACTTCAAGATCGTGCTCTCCTGAATATGATTCCGCTCCTTCTTTTACTAAAGGGTAAATGAACTTCCTCATACTTCAAGATCGTGCTCTCCTGAATATGATTCTGCTCCTTCTTTTACTAAAGGGTAAATGAACTTCTTCATACTTCAAGATCTGTGCTCTCCTGAATATGATTCCGCTCCTTCTTTTACTAAAGGGTAAATGAACTTCCTCATACTTCAAGATCGTGCTCTCCTGAATATGATTCCGCTCCTTCTTTTACTAAAGGGTAAATGAACTTCTTCATACTTCAAGATCTGTGCTCTCCTTAATATGATTCCGCTCCTTCTTTTACTAAAGGGTAAATGAACTTCCTCATACTTCAAGATCGTGCTCTCCTGAATATGATTCCGCTCCTTCTTTTACTAAAGGGTAAATGAACTTCCTCATTCTTCAAGATCGTGCTCTCCTGAATATGATTCTGCTCCTTCTTTTACTAAAGGGAAAATGAACTTCCTCATACTTCAAGATCGTGCTCTCCTGAATATGATTCTGCTCCTTCTTTTACTAAAGGGTAAATGAACTTCTTCATACTTCAAGATTTGTGCTCTCCTGAATATGATTCCGCTCCTTCTTTTACTAAAGGGTAAATGAACTTCCTCATACTTCAAGATCGTGCTCTCCTGAATATGATTCCGCTCAAACCTCCCCGTACTTCAAGATCGTGCTCTCCTGAATACGATTTGGTTCAAACCTCCCCATACTTCAAGACGACAAGGAAAATGGAAGCCCAACTACTCAAAGGAGATGGCCATTTGCTGTGAGTCATAACGAAGATAGGATCGGCTTCTCAGGTGAGAAATGTCGCTTATTTTGCAAGAGTAGCAATAATAAGTCTCTCATGTAAGAACTGCTTGTAGAGGTGATAACAGATGATGATGAGCTTCTCAGGTGAGAACAGGCGCGTATCGTGTTGTGTAAGGTTGTCATATCGATAGGTTTCTCAGGCGAGAAATGTAGCATACCGATGCTGTAACATGTAGGATTGTAAAGTGTTGTACCGATAGATTTTCCAGGCGTGAACTGGCGTGTATCTGTAAATGATTGTGGTTGATTTTCTTGAAAGATAGTGCAAAATAAATGCACATTCGGGTATAGTGATAAACTTCTCGGGCGAGAACAGTCGCGCATCTGTCATGGTATGGTGAAAATCTTTAGATGGTGCAAAATAAATGCACGTCCGGTTGGGCTCGACAACCGACAATACTGAGGTTCAATCTAGGATCGAGCTAGAAAGAAGACTGGTAATCAAGACTCCATCGAGGGAATGAACTCGAAGGGTAAATATCTTATCCTGGCGAGGAAAGATAGCTGAAGCAACCGTCATCCATGAGGATCGAGCTCTGTGGGGAAACTGGAAACACATATGTATTTTATGCTTAGGGCCGACAATCTATTTGGAGAGAACGGACGAACCCAGTTACTCGGCGGTAACAACCAATGATGGTGAAACATGATGAACCTGTGAATGCTAACGCATATGTTGATGCATATGTTAACGGGAATGTATGTTAATGTCTATGTAGTTAAATATGCAAGATGTTATGAAATGAGTATGCCATGAGTATGTAATGAGTATGTAATGAATATGTAATGAGTATGTAATGGATATGTAATAAGTATGTAATGAATATGTAATGAGTATGTAATGAATATGTAATGAGTATGTAATGAATATGTAATGAAATAGGCATGTGATGCTTATGCCCCTGCGTAGGCTGACGAAACAGACTAGAGACGGGACGAGAGATGAAATAAACATCTCGACGGGGATACCCTGCGTTCTCTGCAACCAATACGTCAATCATGGGTGAGAAGGATCAATGGTGGAACCAAATCTGGTTTTAAATGTTCTGAATTCTCTGAGGGAGAAAGTAATCTGCTTGGGTGCACAGTATCACGCCTTCTCATGGGGAGAAGAAAACCTGAGGGACACTTTCGAGTTACCCAAGAAAAAGTTGTCAGCTTATAGTCTCTCTGGGGACTGTGTCAGAGCAATGATTTAAAAGTGTTTCTGCAACAATGAGATTTTTCGAGGAGTGAAGAGATCCTTCCGAAATTTCCACTAGTCAAAGTAATTTCTTATATTTCCGATTGCGTTTTCGAAGAACAGCTTTAAAAATTTTCAACGCACCTTTCATTTTCAAAATTTTAAGAATAAATGCATTTTGCATAACAATAGAAAACAAGAGTAATGCACCAAGGAATGTAAGTAACAAAATGGTATCTTTTATTAAAGGGTGGCAGCTTGCTGAAGGCATAGCTCCACAGATGATTATGCTTTGAAATTGGCAACATGGGAAAAGGTTACATTGAATCCAACGACACCTACTGACACTAATAACTAAGACTAATCCAGAATCTTGCTTTGGACGAGAATGAACGAACTGGAAAGTGGCTCTCATGCGGAAAGTGTGTTTGCAATGATCGGTGTTTCCTGATGCAATGAAATGCCTTTGTCCCTAACTTTTGCCTGGACCGCCCTTTCGGGTTTTCAATCCACCGGGACGCTCCTTTTTGCCTAAGTCGCCCTTTCGGGTTTTCAACTTAGCGAGCTTTTTATTATTATTTCTTTTTTTCAACCCTTACTTTTGCCTAAGTCGCCTTTTGCAGGTTTTCGACTTAGCGGGTTTTTAGGCATAATATTTTCGGACTGCATCAGAATTCACGGGATGTGCAAGCTCTTCACCATCCATTGTTGTAAGTATCAGAGACCCTCCGGAGAAAACGGTCTTTACAACAAATGGGCCTTCATAATTGGGCATCCACTTTCCACGCATATCTTTATGCACTGGCAAGATCTTTTTGAGTACGAGCTCTCCTTGACGGAACTCACGGATACGAATCTTCTTATCAAATGCTCTTTTCATCCGTTTCTGATATAATTGCCCATGGCACATAGCTGTCATGCGTTTTTCGTCAATGAGATTCAACTGATCCAGTCTGTCTTGCACCCACTCAGCTTCCTCAAGTTCAGCTTCCATCAACACCCTTAAAGAAGGTATCTCTACTTCAATGGGGAGTACAACATCCATTCCATACACCAATGAGAAAGGTGTTGCCCCTGTCGAAGTTCGCACTAAGGTCCTGTATCCATGCAAAGCAAACGGTAACATCTCATGCCAATCTTTGTAAGTCACGACCATCTTTTGCAGGATTTTCTTGATATTCTTATTCGCAGCTTCAACAGCCCCATTCATTTTAGGACGGTACGGAGAAGAATTGTGATGAGTGATCTTGAAATTGTCACACAACTCCTTCATGGTCTTGTTATTCATATTGGTGCCATTGTCAGTTATTATCCGACTTGGAATTCCATAACGGCAGATAATTTCTTTCCTGATGAAGCGGGCAACCACTTGCTTAGTCACGTTGGTGTAGGAGGCAACCTCTACCCACTTGGTGAAATAATCAATAGCAACAAGGATAAAACGATGACCATTAGAAGCCTTCGGCTCGATTGCCCCAATCATGTCAATGCCCCACATTGAGAACGGCCATGGTGAAGACAAAACATTTCACGGCGAGGGAGGTACATGCATCTTATCAGCGTAAATTTGGCACTTATGGCATCTTCTAGCGTATTGGATGCAGTCAGCTTCCATAGTTAACCAATAATACCCAGCCCTTAACATCTTCTTGGTCATAGCATAACCATTGGCATGGGTGCCGAAGGTCCCCTCGTGAATTTCTTGCAGTAACATATCCGCTTCCCATTTATCAACACATCTGAGCAAAACCATGTCGTAATTTCTTTTGTATAACACACCATTACTAATAAAGAATTTCGAAGCCAGTCTTCTCAACGTTTTCTTGTCCAGACCGATAGCACCATCGGGATACTCTTGCTTGGCTAGATAGTTCCTGATGTCGTGAAACCAAGGCTTTTCATCCACCTCAATCTCTTCAACTACTTGACAATAAGCGGGCTCAACTTTGCGTTCAATATGGATAAGAGGTGCTTCATTAACGAATTTAACTTTCCACATGGATGCTAACATGGCTAAAGCATCAGCAACGTGATTCTCAGATCTAGGAACATGCTCGAACTCTATCTCGTCGAAATACTTAATCAGCTCGACAATGTAGTCCTTGTAAGGGATTAACTTCTCATTCTTCGTTTCCCATCTGCCTTGTACCTGGTAAATAACCAAGGCTGAGTCACCACTTACTTTAAGAAGTTTGATTCGGAGGTGAATTGCTGCTTCGAGGCCAAGAATACATGCTTCATACTCCGCGACATTATTAGTACACTCAAAGTCTAGCCTGGCTGTAAACGGAGTGAATCCACCCTTTGGGTTCATCAAAACGGCGCCTATACCATGCCCATTGAAATTCGAGGAACCATCAAACATCATCCTCCACCAAAGACCTGGTTCCGGACCTTCGCTCGGATCTGGCTCTTCACAATCTCTCTTGATCAACAAAATATCCTCATCAGGAAAGTCAAACTTAAGAGGTTCATAATCTTCAACTGGCTGATCTGCAAGATAATCCGATAAAATACTACCCTTAATTGCCTTCTGGGGTACATACTGGATGTCATATTCGGATAACAACATGTGCCAACGGGCTAGCCTCCCGGTTTGAGCAGGTTTTTCAAGAATATACTTGATCGGATCCATTTTAGAAATCAACAATGTGGTATGACAGACCATATATTGCCGAAGGCTCCTAGCGGCCCATGCCAACGCACAACAAGTTTTCTCCAATGGTGAGTATCTGTTTTCACAATCAGTAAACTTCTTGCTCAGATAATAAATCGCATGTTCCTTTCTTCCAGTCTCATCATGTTGCCCAAGCACACAACCCATAGACTTCTCAAGAACAGTAAGGTACATAAACAACGGTCTTCCAGGTATGGGAGGAATCAGAATAGGGGGGTCTTGCAAATAACTCTTAATTTTCTCAAACGCTTTTTGACAATCAGGGTTCCACTCAACCGTCTGCCCCTTACAAAGCAATTTGAATATCGGCTCACAGGTAGCGGTCATGTTAGAGATAAACCTGGAAATATAGTTCAAACGCCCAAGAAAGCCTCTAACTTGTGTCTCGGTTTGCGGAGCTGGCATATCTTGAATGGCTCGGACTTTGTCAGGATCTACCTCAATCCCTCGTTGGCTAACAATAAAACCAAGCAATTTTCCAGATCTGACACCGAAGGTACATTTAGCAGGATTCAACTTCAACTGATACTTCCTGAGTCGTTCAAACAACTTCACCAAATGGTCTAGATGTTCCTCTTCACTCTGAGATTTGGCTATCATATCATCCACATACACCTCGATCTCCTTGTGCATCATATCATGAAAAAGAGTGGTCATAGCGCGTTGGTAAGTTGCCCCTGCGTTCTTCAAACCGAAGGGCATGACTTTGTAGCAAAAGGTCCCCCAAGGAGTAATGAAAGTAGTCTTCTCTCGATCATCGGGATCCATTTTGATCTGATTATAGCCAGAGAAACCATCCATAAATGAGAACAACGCAAAACTGGTTGTATTGTCTACAAGTGTATCAATATGTGGCAGAGGGAAGTCGTCTTTCGGACTTGCTTTGTTCAGATCCCTGTAATCCACACACATCCTAACTTTACCGTCCTTCTTGGGCACTGGCACAATATTGGCAACCCAATCTGGATATTTTGCAACTGCCAAGAAACCTGCATCCAACTGTTTTTTAACCTCATCTCGAATTTTCAAAGCCATGTCGGGTCTCGTTCTTCGAAGCTTTTGTTTGATAGGTGGACAATCTGGCTTAAGTGGCAACTTGTGAACAACAATATCTGTGTCCAGACCAGGCATATCTTGATACGACCACGCAAACACATCAATATATTCTTTTAACAACTCAATCAACCTTGGCTTAACCTCTGTCCCAAGCATTGCACCAATCTTGACCTCTTTCTTGTTCTCATCTGTACTAAGATTAATTAAGTCCACCTGCTCTTTATGCGGTTGAAGCTCTGTGTACTCGTACTTAATCAATCTTGTCAGTTCAGCGGGTACTTCAAAATCTTCTTCACCCTCATCTTCAGCTTGATTGATGGGTGCATCCCAGTTAGGAGTGTCAGTAAAGTCATTGGATCCAACGAGGTTTGCGATGTCTCTGCATGATGGAAGGCTTACTTAATTAAAATGCTCGAAGATATGTAAGATAAGAAATGAAATGCTGTTTTTTTGTTTTATTTTTTGGAAAAAGGTTGCCAACTTCATTTTTTAAAAGTGGAAACGAAAAACGCAAATGAACCAAAGTGGAATTGAACAAAATGCCTTTATTAATATCCTTTTTAAAAATGAAAGGTGGCCCAACAAAAACGACCCTATAGCCTTGGGCAGAGCTACGGATTTTTATTTGAAAACGTAAATGAAAAAATGCTAAAATTACTTTGACGATGGAAAGATAACAGGGATCTCTACGGCCTCCCAGTTGTTCAAAGCTGCATCACCCTTAAACACCAGGTTGCTCAGATCTTCATCTTCCTCACAGTCACTGACGGCATTGATTTGGAAACCTCCGCTGACAAATACCTCTTGGATAACCTTCGGACGCCCTTCGACAGTTGTGGCAGCTCCATTCTGAGTCGGTTTGTAACCCAACCCAAAGCGATCAGTCTTGGTCTTGACATCAATTACCTCTCCCCAACCTTCCGGAATGCCCCTGTCAATTGTTGATTTGGTACTCTTCAGAGATGCAAAAGATGGATTACCCTGACCCACTGTCTCTTCGACTTCTAGCAGAACAGCATTGGCGATCTCGAGTGCTTGAAAGGAGATTTCCAAAGCATTCTCATCGGCCTCGATGTTACGGAAAGAAGACAGGTTACTGACCATCAGATCCTCCTCACCGTGTATAATAACCAACTTTCCATCGATCACGAACTTCATCTTTTGATGTAACGTTGAGGTTACTGCCCCAGCGGCATGAATCCACGACCTTCCAAGTAAGCAGCTGTAATTGGGATTAATGTCCATGACTTGAAACGTGATATTAAAAACTTGCGGACCAATTAGGATAGGAAGCTCAACCTCCCCCATTACCGACCGGCGAGAACCATCGAAAGCCTTGACGATCAAAGGAGTAGGTTTCAACACAGTCTCTTTGAAAACCAACTTATCAAGAACCCTCTTGGGTAGAACATTCAGAGAAGAGCCGGTGTCCACTAGTACTCTCGCTAAATTGTCCTCCTGACATTTCACCGATATATGTAAAGCACGATTATGATTCGGACCCTCCTTTGGTAACTCTTCGTTGCTGAAACTAAGGGTGTTACATGCGGTCAAATTGGCAATCACACTATCAAACCGACTGGTGCTGATATCTTGATCCACATGTGCTTGAGTCAAAACTTTCTGCAAGGCCATCCTATGAGCGGGTGAACTCATCAACAGAGATAAAATCGAAATCTTGGAAGGAGTCTGATGAAGTTGATCGATAACTTTATAGTCACTTTTCTTGATGATCCTCAAAAACTCAGCATCTTCATCATTCGTAACGGCCCCCTTGCCTTTGTCTTTGGCAGGCACTGGGATACTAGTTTTTTCCGTAGGTGGGACCTCATTGAAACGGGGAGTATACACACGGCCACTGCGAGTCATCCTGCTTACCTCTGCGATATTGGTCACAATATCCTTAACCTCTTCATTTGGAATAGTCTTCCCAGACTCCTTGTCAATCACCGTCACGTCATATTTCTAAGGCACAGCTTTAGGATCACTGAAAGGAAACGGACTTGGTCTTCGAATAACTATAGGCTTAGGCTGATTCACCTCAGGGATAGACGACTTTGGTATATCGAACACGGGATTGGCAGAACCTGCCCCTGACAGATTAAACACTGGTACCTTACCCTTTGATTCAGGCTGATGGAAGACAGGCTCAACCACAGCGACTTCATCCTTCTTGGCTTGGCTTGTCACTTGTAAAACACCCTCGTTAATCAACCTCTGAACATCATCCTGAACCAACACACAACCCTTAATACTGGCTTCACAACTCGCGCATGCAACATGGGAAGTATCTACCAGACCGGCTTCAAACAGCTTCGCATGGAATATCTTAAGAGGAGTCTTAATCTGATCAACATCAAGGACATAACCTTCCTCAGAATCGGCACTAATGGCATTAACACTCTCATGGTTAGGAAAAGGGTTCTTCTTAACATTCGGTTGAGGATCTTCAAACGACAAAATCTTTTTTTCCAATAAATCCCTGACAAGATTTTTGAGAGCATAACAGTTCTCCAGATCATGACCAGGCGCACCCTCATGAAATAAACAATGAGCAGCGGCGTTGTAATTGGCGGGTAGAGGATTAGGAGGCGGACCCAGAGCTCGAGTAGTGATTAGACCTTGCTTGACTAATGAGGGATACAGCTCGGTGAAAGTCATTGGAATCGGCGGACAAGGTTTATACGGTCTCTTGTTCGGAACATTCTGGCGAGGAGCCGGATTCCTTGGCTGTTGATGGGTAGGAGCGTTGGGCACTTGTTGATAGTTAGGAGGCGGATAAACAGGAGATTGTTGCATAGGTTGATACATAGGAACCTGTTGATTGAAAGAAGGCGCAACAGCTGCCACATAGGGTTGTTGAGCATACTGGATCGGGTACCCTTGAGGTTGAGCATAACCTTGCGGATATCGATAAAATTGGTCTCTTCGTCTACCAGAGGATATAGCATTAGTCTCCCCTTCTTTCTTCTTCTGAGAGCTATACGGAGGTTTCTTCGGCTGATCCTTGGAAACACCATGACTACTTGTCATTTTACCGCTTTTCATACCCAATTCAATCTTGACACCCATAGCCACGATGTCAGAGAAATTCGAAGTCACACTACCCACCATCCTCTCGTAAAATTCTGGACGAACCGTGTCGACAAACCAATCAGCTAACTCTTTCTCGGTCAAAGGAGGTTCCACTTGCGAGGCAATCTCTCTCCACCTTTGAGCGTACTCTTTGAATGACTCAGAATTCTTTTGTGACATACTCAGCAACTGTCTTCTGTCAGGAGCTAGATCCATATTGTATTTGTAATGTTTGATGAAAGCGTCAGATAAATCTTGGAAACTCTTAATGCGAGACTGGTCCAAAGTTAAGTACCATTTGGAAGAAGCACCCTTCAAACTATCTTGGAAGCAATGAATCATCAGTTTATCATTCTCAACATGGGCAGCCATTTTGCGATAGTACATGATCAGATGACTCTTAGGACAAGTGGCACCTTCATAGCGATCGAAGTTCGGAGTCTTGAACTTCGGGGGAATGACCAGACCTGAGACCAAACAGACGTCCCTTGCAGCAGTCCCAAAAATTTGATCGCCCTCTACTTTTCTTAATCTCTGGACGATAGTGTCTACTTCCTCACGAAGCTTGTCATGTTTCTCATAACCTTCAACATTCTCATCAAGATTATCAAAGCCTGTCTTATTGAAATACGGTTGCGCACGGGTGTGTACGACAGGTGGTGCAAAGATAGGAGCCCCCCTAGAAACTTCAGAAAATAAAGGAACGGCTTGCTGAACAGGCTGATTAATCGGAACAGTGGCTTGAGGAGGCACAAAACCGGGAGCAAGACCATAAGGTGGGTCCCTTGCTACGGTCACATTCGGTGGAGGGTCCACAGTTACGCCGGCAATCTCGGAAACAACAGTGGGCTGGGTATCCATCTTAGCATTCATGACATGTAACAATTCCATCATACGCCCCATACCCCCTCGCAGGTCTTCAAGTTCATTGCTAAGGCGATCAATCTCTTTTGTCTGATCCTCCATTCTCTTCCGAGTTTAAGCTCTGGTGTTGTACTGGTGCCGAGGACTCAGGGTGACGAAACTGGAAGGCGAGAGAACCGAACATGAGAAAACGGAAGACACATGCAATGCAAGAAAGTATATGATGCTATGATGCAAATGCAAATGAAGATTTCATGGAATTCAAACATTTACGAATGTCGTGGGGTACAAAATTTTTTTCTTGTTTTTCATTTTTATTTTATCCCGCGATATAAATGATGTTTGAATTCCATGAAATACAATGCAATGGGATGCTTTATGGATGTCATGCACATGAATACACAAAACCCTAGGTTAAAAGTCATGAGTGGAGTTAAGGTCTACCCATCCTCAAAAGGAGTGTACTATAGGTTAGTTGTACCTGCCGAACAAGGTTCTAAAAAGTGCCCAAAGTCATCAGCCCATCTTTCGGATATTATCGACCTTCCGATTGACTCGGGGGTTAATAATATTCTCAAGAGAACCTCTTTTGAGTGTAGTATCGCGTAGCAACCGTTGTAAGATTACTCCCACATAGCTCCCGCACTACGTCCTAAATAAGGCCGAGGTGGTGTTAAGGTACTACGGTTCCCAATATCACAGACTCCAATCGACCATGGAAAAAGTTTTCACGATTATACTCGATCAACCGAACCATTTTCGAAAAGGTCTCAACTGAGCGGTGATTCTCAAATCAACTTAGTCGGGATTCAACTCCCGATAAGCCTCATCGAATATATCCCCATCCTATAATAATGTCACTAGTCCGGGCGTAGGACTTATCTCACTGCACAAGGAACAATCCCCCAAACCAGGGCACAAATATATACATGCAAAATAACAAAACAAGTAGCAATAAATATGAACAAATTAGGGATAACCCTCAAAAATTAAGAACATTTTCTCCCCAGTGAAGTCGCCATTTTCCTGTTGCGGTGGAAATAGGATCACAAACTATTAATTAGTTTGAATCACAATTCAATTCACAACCGCTCTTTGATTTATCCGAAGGAAAAGGTCAAAAGAGGGAAAACCTATTTTGCATCGTAAACACAATGCGGGGAAAGATCTAGGGTTCGGGGGTTGGTTAAATTTAGGGAAGGTATTAGCACCCTAAACTTCTGTAGTACTCTACAGGAACCTTTTGTTCAAATGTTTACTATTTGCTTTATTATTCTTAAGGTATATGTACAAAGGATTAAAAGTGAGAAAAGAGACCTAAGGGGTTAATTCTAAGTTTACTCGGCAAGACATCGCATCTTGTGCCTACGTATCCTTACGGGAGTGGAATCAGAGTAATCGTAGTTCCCCTCAAAAGGGAGGTTAGAGACTTCTTGACTGTGGTCAAGGTCTCACGGGGAATAAACATGTCTTAAGGACACGCTTACGTGGAGTGTAGAAACTCCAAATCTCTATGTTGAATTGTTAAGTTGTAATTAGGGTTAAATTAGGGATTCCACGGCGGGAAACCCTAAACTGAGCGCGGCGGCTCTTTGACCTAATGCTAGGGGTAAAATTGTAATCTTGCCTGCGGCGAGGCATTTGTGAAAATTAGGGTTTGTAGTTTGTAGTTTTGAGGATTTGAAATTGAATGTGTGAAGTTTTACGGACTATTGGCGCGGCGGCCAAACAGTTAGACCTAACCTTCGGATGTGTGCAATGTGACAGAAATAATGGTAAACGCGTGAGATAATTGAATCATGCAAACAGAGAGATAATGTCATAATTTAAACCATGCAAGCAGAAATTTAAAGGCAGAATTTAAAGAGCGATTGTTAAGTTCGCGAGGTTACATGAGAGGAGCAGATACAATATGATAATGAAATTTGAATTGAACAATAATAAAATAAAATAAATAACGGTTCTAGTTATTATTTAAAAAAAAAAGATTTTAGTTATTATTTTAAATTTATCTAAAAAAAAGTTTTTCTTAAAAATAATAGGTTTTCATATTAATTTGGAAAAGATGTTAATGTTATTTATTTTAAAAAACAGATTTTTATATTATAACAAGTTTTAATAAATTAATGATAACAATAATAATAATAATGGTAATAATAATGATAATAATGATAATAATAATAAATAATGATAATAATAATACTAATAATAATAATAATAATAATAATAATAATAATAATAATAATAATAATAATAATAATAATAATAATAATAATAAAGCAATAATGAATTTTAAATGTGCCAAATAACCCAACAATGTTGCTAACGCAGAAATGCGCTCATCGCAACCAGATCTAAATCGGACGAAACAAAATTTATCGCAAAGAAAAAGAAATTAAGCAAAAAATAGTATTATTGCTCACACAAAAATGCGATCATCGCAACCAGATCGAACTAACACAAATGTCACGCGTCATGCACACAAATGTGCAAACATCGTATCGACATAATTCGATCAAAAATTAATCTTATATATATAAACTCTAACAATTTAAAAATTATATATATATATATATAAACGTAACAGTAATAGATAAAGAAAAAGAAATAACGGTAATAGATGAAGAAAAAGAAATAACGGTAAAAGATGAAGAAAAAGAAACAACAGTAATAGATGAAGGAAAAGAAATAACGGTAAACGATGAAGAAAAAGAAACAATAGTAATGGATGAAGAAGAAAACTAAATAACGGCAAACGACACTCACTCCTCTTAGGTTTTTTTCCTTCTCCCCCTTTTTCCCAACAAGGCAACACATGTATATATATGGAACAAATTAGGGTTAACACCAAATTGTCAATAATGTCCCTAAAGCCCATTTTAAAGCCCAAACTAAATAATTAGTTAAGAAAAAATAAAATTTAAATAATTAATAAAAACTAATAATCCTATTGATTCCTAAAATCAAAAATATTATAAAAAGAACAAAATTTTTTTCAATATTTTTTATTTTATGATTTTTTGGATATTTTTATGAATAATTTAGAAAAAAGTGAAAAAAATAATATTTTAAAAAATGATTTAATTAAAATACGAAAATAATAATAAAAAACTATTTTTGTTATTTTTTTAATGAAAGATAGAAAAATTTAGAGTAAAAATAATAAAAAACAAAAAAAAGTGACAAAGGTGAGATTCGAACTTTCAACCTCTCACACTCATAACTCCTTACACATGTCCTCCTGCCAATTGTGCCATTTTTACTTTTTAGAAAAAAAATGCATGCCATATGATATTTACCTGCAAAAAGTCAAACGACTACACAAATTTGTTAGTAATTGATTAAATGCAATAAAAATGCAATGAAATGCGACGACAAATCTTAGGGCAAAATTTGGGGTATTACAGGTAGCCACTTTTCTTCTTAGCTTGTCCCGTGTTGTTGTTTTTTGTTTACTAACATGTGTCCGTTGTGTTGCAGGGAAGATGTCCACGACCCAAGAACGTTTGGTGAAAACTGTGGCGGCCAAGATCAAGCTAAGGAAGAAATTTGGCAAAAGCAACCTTGGCGAGCAAGTAGTTCTTCCCCCGACGGGGTCGGAGACCTTTTCATCTGCTGCAGCTGCCGTCCAGACTTCCCCGTTCCCGATAACTTCAAGGAACAAGCACTTCCGGGCGGAGGACGTCTTAAACCTGACCAGTGAAGGATAGAAAATCAAGTACAAGCTACCCTCATGCTTCCACAAGAGGGATTTCTTTGAAGGTTCCTCCTTGGCACTCCATCGAGCAAAGTCTTTGGCGCTCGAGGAACTCGATCATCCGAGAAAAAGGACGTTGTTGGCCCAAGACGCCGCTGCCCTAGTGAGGGTCTTGGGCATAACAATGGTTTATACGAAGGAGGGGGCCTTTCAGGAAACAGAGTTGAAGAAGACTCAGGCCGCTAACGCGATTTTGGAGGAGAAGCTGAAGGCTGCAGAGGAGGCAGAAAGGAAATATAAGAAGGAGCTGATCAAGGTTACTAGAGAGTGGGATACCTTGGTTGTAAAGAAGAACGTCGTGGATGATGTGGTTGTTGCTCTACGGGCTGACGCGACTCCTGTCGAGAACGAGAGCGATAATGTGAAGAGTCTGAAGACTCGTGCCGAGCTTATTGCCTTGATCAACCAGGCTGAGGAGGACTACTTAAGGGCCATTGAGGAGCCTTCAACAACACGGTGGAGCAGCTGAAAGCGGTGAACCCCAGGGTTGAGCTGGTTACCGAGGTGACAGGGTTCCTCCATAGCATGGTGAATGGCTAGATTGTCTCCCAGATTTCCTCAAGTTGGGCGAGGAGAACGAGCAGTCTGCCCACAAGGAGCTGCAGCATAATATTGATTGATTTTCTATTTTGTATTTCCGGCCTGCATGTCATACATTGTAATTTCTTTGGATGAGGATTGGCCTCTTTTTATGTAATCCTTACAATCGTGGTCCTTGTGGCCGTTTATTTTTTATATGTGATTTCGACCGTGGTGGTCGCTTATATATGGGTTATTTTGGATATTTATGTGTGAATGGTTTTTCACTGTGTTTTAGGGTTTGCTCGACAGATAGTTGTTCGAAAGTGAGGGGAACTGGTCGAAAGGTCTGGGTAGTTTTTGGGCAAGAGAGAAGAGCTCAGGTCGCGTTCGTGGCTTGTGTTCTGCGGTGTAAACTTTCCATCGCGAGCTAGGTGTTCTTCCTTTTACGGTATGGTGGCGGCGGCAGGCTCAGTCGAGGGACCTCTATTGGACAAGGGTTTTGCTCGTTCTAGAGTAAAATCCTGCTATGATTAATTTTAGTATGTAGCGCTTGTACCAAGGCGCACATTTCTGGTCGGTACACTGTGCTTGTTGTTTTGACGGAGCACGCTGATTGTTGTAGCCTTAACTATAATATTGTTTTAGCTTTTCGACATTCCATGGTCGAGCAAGTTCTTCCCTGTCAAGGTGTTATAGGTAGTATTCACTATTTTCCATTTTTGCTCTAACACGATAGGGTCCCTCCTAGTTTGCAATGAGTTTGCCTTCACGAGAATCTCTGTGATTTCTCCTCAAGACAAGATTGTCTACTCGGAAGTCTTATCGTATGACTCTGACATTATGCCTGATTATGATTTTTTGTTTTAACGAGACCTTGTGGAAGGCTTCCCCTGATCGGATCTCTTCGACGAGGTCGATCTCCTTCCTTAGTGCCTCGTTATTCGCCTCTTCGTCCAAGGGAGCTTCAGTCCACCTAGAGGGCACGTGTATTTTGATAGGGATCAATGCCTCGGTCCCATATGCTAATAGAAAGAGGTTTTCCCGGTTGTCGAGTGAGGCGTGGTTCGGTAGGCCCAGAGCATACTATGTCGCTCCTTGACCCACTGTTTTTTGATTTCATCCAGTCTTCGTTTGAGACCGCGCAGGATTACCATGTTCGCTGCTTTGGCTTGCCCGTTCGTTTGCGGATGCTCTACGGACGTGAAGTGTTATTTGGTGCCCAATTTAGCGATGAGTTATTGGAAATTTTTGTCCGTGAACTGTGCCCCATTGTCGGTGACGATTTCTTGGGGAATGCCGAAGCGGGCAAGAATGTTTCGCTTGTAGAAATGAAGTGTGTTTTTTGCAGTTATTTTGGCCAAATCCTCCGCTTCTATCCATTTTGTAAAATAATTCACGCCCACTATCAATTATTTATTTTGATTTGATCCTACGACGAATGGTCCTAGGATGTCTAGGCCTCACCATGCGAAGGGCCATGAGGAGGACATTATTTTGAGCTCGTTGGGTGATGCCAGGTGCATGTCCCCGTGATGTTGACATTTGTCGTATTTTTTCACATGCTCCTTCGCGTCATATTGCATGGTCGACCAATAATATCCTGTTCATAGAGCTTTCTTGGTGAGGGATCTTCCTCCGAGGTGCTGGTTGTTGATTCCCTCGTGGATTTCATGTAGGATGTGGGTGACCATGTTTTCCTTGACGCATTTGAGGAGAGGAATGGAGAACCCTCGCCTGTAAAGCTTATTGTCAACCAGGACATAGGAACAAGTTATGCGTCTGACCACATTGTCTTTCTTTGGGTCGGATGATCGTTCATCCTTGGTAAGATAGTTATAGACCAGGGTCATCCCAGGATCATCCAGCAGTTACTTTCGCCAATAACGTTTACGTCGAGGGTTGGAGGAGTTCCCTCGATGCTTGGCCGAGGAAGTATCTCCTGGATAACATATTTGTTTCCTCCTTTCTTTTTTTTGTGCTCACTAACTTCGATAGGGCATCTGCCCGGACATTGCATTCTTGGGGAACATGCTTTACTTCGACGAACGTGAACTTCGTCATTTTTTCTTTAACCAAAGTCAAGTATTCGGAGAGGTTATCATTTTTGGCTTGATACTCACCCCGTACCTGGAGAGCCACGGGCTCGGAGTCTGTGCAGATTTTGACTTCCTCGGCTCCCAGATCTTCGGTGAGGCATAGACCTGCAAGGAAAGCTTCATACTCTGCCTGATTGTTGGAGGTGGGGAAAGACACGCGAGCGAGACCTCAACGAGGATACCGATAACGCTTGCTTTAGGTGGAGGAGGACTATGTCTCATTCCTCTGTCCACTCAAAAGCTGCCTCTTTGCTGAGGTGTTTAAAAAAGCGGAGCGCGTGCTAGGCATATTTTTCCACGAAACGGGACAGTGAGGTGAGCATCCCATTCAGAAATTGGATCGATTTTTTCGAACTCGACATGGGGAATTTGGAAAAGACTCTGCATTTGTCGAGGTTGGCTTTGATTCCTCGTTCTGTTAGGTATAAATTAAGGAACTTTTCTTCCCGTACCCCGAATGTGCATTTCTCCATATTGAAGCGCGTCTTGTACTTCCTGACCTGGTCGAAGACCTTCTTTAGAAGAAGCGTATGAACGAATTTCTCATGGGATTTCACAATCATATCGTCCATGTAAACCTCGAGCATATCTCTGATTTCTCCTTGGAAGACTTTGTTCATCATTCTCTGGTAGGTAGCACCAACGTTTTTCAAGCCGAAGGGAATTACGTTATAATAATAGTTTCCCAATTCGATCATGAAGGTTGTGTATCTTTTATCGCTTTTGGCCATGGGTATTTGGTTGTAGCCTAAATATGCGTCTAAGAAATATAATAATTTAAAACTGACAGAATTATCAACTAATTTGTCTATGTTGGGGAGGGGATATGCGTCTTTAAAACAGACCCTATTAAGATCAGTATAGTTAACAAACATTATCCATTTTCCATTAGATTTTTTTCACGAGTACAACATTGGACAACCAAGTAGTGTACTTGGCTCCCAAAATGAAGTTTGCCTCTATGAGGTCTTTTACAGCTTACTCGGCAACCTCCATTTTTTCCAAGGACTGCTTGCACCTATGCTGGGTTACTGCCCTTATAGCGGAGTCAATGGTAAGCTGGTGACAGGTCACCCTGGATCCAACACGGGCATCTCCGAATCACTCCATGCGAATAGGTTCACGTTCTCTCTAAGACAAGCTTTCAGCTGCTTCCTCGTAAGGTCGGAGAGGCCGGTCCCAATCTCCACTCCCTTGAGGGGTTCGTCTCCGAGAAGGACTAGCTCGAATTCTCCATCTGGGATTAACCGCAAAGGATGGGCAGGCTCGTGCGCTGCTTGTTGATGTTGACGGGTTGCTCGAGTTTAACTGAATCTCCCTCCCCTTCTTCCTCTGGTACTTTAAGACGTTCTTAGAGAAATGAATGTCGAGGTCGATGGAGTCGGCGTGGGGTAGTGGTTTCGTGTCTACGGAGCTGTAGGGCAGGGCAGGCTTGTTGGACGTCTTTGGACGAGTGACGACGGTGTTCAGCCCTTTTAAGGCTGCCTCAAAGCACCTTCTTGTGGCCTCTATGACTCCATGTAGGGTGGAAACAAGCCCTTTGGAAGTGTAATACTTCATCTTCAAGTGCACCATGGAGGGTACAACTATCAATTCGACCAGCGTTGGTCGTCCGAAGATGCACTAGTAAAGGGATGGGCAATCAATTACCAAAAATTGGACCTTGATGGATCTGGCCGTATCCGCTGCCCCGAAGGTGACAATCATCTCCACATATCCCCATGGCTTCGTGACTGAACCGTTGAAGCCTTATAGATCTGATCCTACATAGGGCGTCAGGTGCGTCTCGTCCAGCTGAAGTGTGGAGAACAGTAGGGAGTACATAATGTCGACCGAACTTTCCTGGTCGACCAGAATTCGCCGAACATCGAAGTTGGCCATCTTCGCCCTTATGAGAAAAGGAATACTGGAGTTGGGGGATCCTCCAAGGAGTTCCCTACGATAGAAGGTGATGGGAACTGAATCTCCTCGGACCTTGTCGAGAATAGAACTCCGGTTCGAGCTCGTATTGATGAGGTGCTTAAACTTTCTCTTTACTGGCCCCACGGTCACCTTGTTGAATCCTCCTCCTGATATGACCCTGGTTGAGGGGAAGGATTCCCAGGGGCTATGTGTAGCAAAGTAAAGAGGGACACTTAACCCATTGGAGACATAGAAATCTTTTGGCCACAGGTGCTCATGGCGACTTGAAGACTATCGTCGTCCGAGGATGGTACTTCTTCTTTGACCTTCTTCGATTCTTAGGCCTCCTGTCGAGGAGTGTCTTTCTTCTTTGCAAACTGCTTCACGTGCCCATATCTGATCAAGATTTCAATTGTATCCTTGAGGTGGATGTAGTCGTAAGTTATATGCCCATGGCTCTTGTGGAACTGGCAGTACTCTATTTTATTCGTGTTCGACTTGGCAGGTATCGGCTTTGGGAAACGAACCCCTACCTGCCGAAACTCCGAGTTTGCGCATTTGAAGAGTATCTTCTTGTGCGAGGTGGTCGGCAGTGTGTACTCGTAGAAATGGCCGGATGGAACTTTGTGATCCTGGGATTCCCAGGAGCGGTGATCCCTTCTTTTTTCTGCTCCCCGACGAGTTGATGAGGAGTCGTCGTATTTCGAGGGCCTAGAGCTCTCTTGGTGCCTTGAGTCCCAGGCAGTGTTTACTGCTTCGTTTTCTTCATACTGGATATATGTCTGAGCCTTAAGGAGGAGGGTGTCCAGTGTTTCTGGGGTTTTCATGCCAACCTCCTTGGCAAATTCGTTGCAGGGACGAAGCCCTCGTTCTAGCAAATATTTTTTCATGCAGTCATCCGTGGAGACCTGAATGGCTTCTTTATTGATTATTTCGATGTAAGCTCGAAGAGACTCGTCTTTTCCTTGAACGATATCCTCAAGGGAGGCTTTTGGCTTATGATGACAGCGAGAGGCTGTAAAGTGTCTCAAGAACATCCTCCCCAACTGCTTCCACGAGGTGATGGATTCGTAAAGGAGGCTCTTGTACCAAGACATTGCTCCCTTCCTCAGTGTCATCGGGAACAACTTGCATTTGATGGCGCCTCTGATGCCACGGTAGTCGAGCAGGGGATCGATGTTCTCAATATGCTCACCGGGATCGGTCATGCCATCATATGTGCCAAGGTGTGAGGGTTTCTCCAACCCTTTGGGTAATCGAGTGGCCATGATCTCCTGGCATAACGGGACTCGAGGCTCGTCGCCGTTGTAGCTTCTCGACCGCGAATGAAAGCAGGAATTTTTGTCAGGGTGAGGACCGCGATCTTGACGGGGAGAAGGAGTTTGCGGCCGACCCTTAAGTCTGAGCAAAGGTGAAAATTGGTTTTCTGCCCACATATCTCTTCTTGTTATCTTGGCCCCTAGGGAGTGCTTGCTTCAGAGAGGAGTATGGTCGCATTTCCTTACCGACAGGGATTCAGGATCCGCTGGCATTCGGCGATTTCTTCTGTGTTAGGGAGTATAACTCTGAGATCTATGGTGTTTGCGCCTTGGTGGAGGAGATCTTGGACGGCAGATCTCTTCTAATGCTCCAATTCCTGCGTTCTGTTGGAGGATCAGAAGGTTCGTCTTATTGAGGGCTTCTACCAGAGCTGCCATGGTTGGGTCGGTGTTGGCCAGAACTGGGACATGCTGATGGTCCTCTCAGTACTAGATCTCTATGTTGTTGGCACAATTCAGGGAGGGAGATGTGGCGACTCTTTCCCTTTGCTGAGGAACATTGTCTCCAATAAAGGGGTTTGTCTCGTCATTATCTATCTTGTTGTCGGGGGGGGGGGGGTGAAGGTTTTGTATGCATCGTTAACATTATCATGGTTGACCATGATTGGAATCTTGAAAAATTGCTTCGATCTTTGGTTTTCAGGGAAAGAAAGACAAGGAGAACAAAATTCCCACAGACGGCGCCACTGATCTTTCCGGTTGATCAGAACCTGAAGTGGGCTAGAGACTTCATCTACGATGTTAGAATCCAAAGAGGATGGGGTGTACCTGTAAGACACTCTAACGCTAAAGTAAGAATCAGGAGATGATAAGGCAAGTAGAAAGTAAGAATGTCTTAGGATGATTATCAAATACCTGACCCTCTAAAAGGAAAGGGTTTTTTATAATGCCTTCAGTGCTTGGCCATTGGTCCCCATTGTTGGGCTGAGATACTCGCTCCCCAAAAATAGGTAACTGCCAGAACTAACCGTTGAGACTGACAAACATGCTCGAAACTAGTCATTGCTTTGAGCAGGGGCGTGGTTACGGGCAATGGCGTCATGGTTGTTCCTGGATGGTCAAACCATATGTGACGAGCAGAGATGTGACGAAGGACAGCTGATCCTGGGGGTCAGCTAGCCAACCCTCCTCGGCTGAAGGGCAGAATAGAAAATGCTTTCCTTTGCCCTTAATTGGCAGGGCTTAGGCTATTGGGTCGTTCTGGGGTGCAGAAGTAGATTCGCCTATGCCTAGCCATTGGACCAGTCCGGAACAAATACTAATTAATTTACACAAAATCGATTAATTAATAATTAATTTCCATTTAAAAAATTAATTATTTCACAATTAATTAAAGTTCACCAATTCGGGTTCCAAAAAATTAATTCATCTAGATCCGATCAAACCGAACCGAACAGTGTCATCTGGCCGAACGACGACGTGAATGTGTGTGCCTAGATGGCTTGCTAGTGTGTCCTCACTTCTTTACAAAATTGGGCCCCCTTGGGGCCCAACCCATTTAGCCAAGTTGAAATATATATACACTACTAATATTTGTGTTTCTTCCTGTGTGAGACTAAAATGAATCCTTTCAAATTCACTTCCATATTAGTTCTTACTTGTGCTCCTTTATTATCCATTTCATTTCAATAAATCATTCCAATTTCTGCTCCAAGTTTTCATCATTCCAAGATTTCCATCAATCCCTCGCTTAAATTTAAAATGTGATTTTATAAGTAACGTCAAACGTTTCTAAGATTGTGCATAAGCAAAGGTGTCTATAACTTGAACATTTGCATAGCAAGTAGGATCCTGATTAAACAAGAGTGACACTATTGTATTGAACTCTATCTCAGACATCAGACCCACACACAACCTTTTCTTCAGGTGTATTATAATCTCATGTGCTTTAATGGCCCTGCACATGTATCTCGGTTTAGTGAAGGCTATAGAAATTTTGTCTCGCAATTCCATAGAAACTGGCCAAAGTTCCACAATCATATAGGTGAATCTATCAAGAGTAATCTTGTAGCCTAGGTACTTCTTCATACAAAGTATAGGTCTCATTAAGGACTTCTATTATCTCATCCTCTTATTACTTTAAGATTCACCCTTCACTTGCATGATCATTTCATATTGCTCACAAATTGTTATAACCCATTGAATATATTTCTTGAGATCTCCAATCATCTAGGTTGGGTTACCATCATGAGCAACTCATTTATTTATAGGCATTAGTCCCATCTTCTTGGATGTATTATGGACTTTCTTTCTAGTGAATCCTTTCGTCAAAGGATCTGCTAAGTTTTCAGTGTGTACATGATCCACTCTTACAACTCTTTTAGAGATACAATTTCTAACGATGTTTTGCTTTCTTCTTATTTTAAGTTTTTTACCATTATAATAACGGTTCTCAATTTTTGCTATAGTCGTTATACTATCATAGTGGGTTGACACAGTTGTCATAAGTTTTCCCATAATAGGATCTCTACTAGCAAGAATCTTAACCAATTTGCTTCTTCACTAGCTATGGCTAGTGCTATCATCTCAAACTTCATTGTGGACTGATCCAGGATAGTCTGTTTCTTTGATTTCCAAGATACAGTTCCTTCAACTATACTAAATATATAGCCACTAGTATATTTGGAATCATCTAATAAGGTGTTCCAATCTACAGCACTGTACCCTTCTAGTACAACAGGAATTTTTTGATAATGTAGGTCGAGATTCATAGTCCTTTAAGATACCTCATGAATCGCTCAATAACTTGCTAGTTCCCATTACTTGGTCTACTCGTAAACCGGTACAACAATCCTACGAAATATGTAATATTAGATCTAGTATAATCAATGACATATCTAAGACTACCAATGATGCTCGGATATTCTGTTTGTCTGACAGTTTCATCAGTGTTCTTAAACAGTTTCACACTTGGATCATATGGTGTACACGCAGGTTTACAGTCAAAGTATTTATATTTCTTTAAAATATTCTCCACACAGTGTGATTGATCTAATATTATATTCTATTGTGACCTTTCTCTTATTTCTTGTTTCTTTTACTCTATACAACATCGTAAATTTGTTTGCATATTATTAGTTTAAGTTTTAGCAACACGAAATTTGTGTTGTTTTTGAATAATTTCCCTATTTAAATTAATACCTTATTTTTAGTCCAAATAAAGTGATTTAAATTTATACCTTCATTGAATATCCACTAATTGATTTGGATATGACTCACTTTCATTTAAAAATTAGAGAATTTCTAAATGCATCCTAGATAGTTCTTAGCCACCGTGCGAAATTATTTAAATGCCCCTAAATTTCAGAAATGCATCTCTGGATGCACCTATTTCTGAATAAACGTTAAATATTCTAGAGATACATCTCCGAAACTATTTTAAACATTCAACATAATCCACTCAGAAGCCATTTACATTTGAATTGGACCAGAGATGCATCTCTGTGAATATTTCAAAAATGTATCTCTGAAATATAGCAGAACAGGTATTTAATTCTATAAGTTGTTTATCTGTGCTCAGATGAAGTATAATGTACAATCGCAAATAAAAAAAATACACGTACAAAGTAATAAGAGGCTACTACTATGTAGAGGTGTACATAAGTTGGGTCAACCCACAAAACCCGGTCAAACCCACCCAAAAAAAATCCAAAAAGGAGGGTTGGGTCGAGTAATTGGGTGTATATGGGTTTAAAAACTAAAAAACCCATTAAAAATCGGGTTTCGGGTGAAACCGGACCCAAACCCAAAAAAACCCACTAACCCGCTAATTAAACATTTATTATCATAATTTTAATGATTTTGATGAATATTAACTTAGTTGTTGCAATTTTAGTATCTTAACATTTACTATTTTAATGAATAATGACTTTAACTAATTTTGAATGTTTCACTCTTTAGTTATTTTGATGTTAATACAATTTTATATCATGCAACTTTAGTTTGTTGCTAGTATTATATGATAATTTTATTAGTTGATGATATCATTTATTATTTTATGATGCTAAAAGATAGTAAAAATAAGTTATTTGTTTTTTGAATAAAATAAATATGTTGAATAATTTTTATGAAAAAAATATGATGACTCGTCATTTAGTCATTTAATATTAATAAAAAAAAGAAAAATTATTTAGGCAAACACAACCCAACCCAACTCGAAAATTAGTGGGTTTGCCCAAACCGACCTGTTGGTGTAACAGATGGTTATTTTACCTCACCCAAACCGAAGTGTCCTGTATAGATTGGGTATTGAGTTTGACCAAACTCAATTCAAACCGACCCACGTACGCTCCTACTACTATGTGTGTCAAAAATAAAATATCAATATATGTAAAAAAAAATATCGTACAATTGAGATCCAAAATGTAGTAAGACCATCAAAATAAAGTACAGAGTATAGTACTACAACAAAATAAAAATAGACTACTATTGTGTGTGTCTAACAACACCTCATCTACCTCTTCTGCCTGCTCTATCTTCTCGGTCATCAATCCCCCGTCCTCTGGTGATGTCTTTGGTACAACAATGCCCTATGTGCTTCCGACACGATGACATCTAGGACTCGCATAACACTAGACCCATCAGGGAAGATACCCTCGTTAATACTTGTCAGCGCAATCTCCACTATGTGAATGACACATAGGCAAGACATCATCAATATGATATAACTGAGTTTGTTCCTCCTCTAGTATCTTCTGATGAGCTGACCTCGGCGGATCTTCTGTAGCAGCATGCACCATGTACGAATGTGACACCCTGAAGAACCATTTGATGTATCATTCGACGTAGCTACAATCGCTTGGGGCTATGGTAGCCCATGCCTCCTATGGTACCAGATGCCTATTAAAATCATCAAACATACCCTCTATCTGTCTATGCGTAAAGGCAGGCAGGAGCAGAGGCAACAGAGTGTCTGAGGATGGTCTGAGTGTACGTGAACTGCCATATGACATGGTCAGGCAGATGAGGAGCTGTGAGATGCGTCTGCATGCCAACCATTCGAAGTATAGCATTATCTCTTCAAATGGCCACATCTGACGATGATCAACATAGATGTTGAAATGCGTGTCCTCGACAACCAAATGGTCAAGATAGACTCTGAAAGGTTCGGTCTCCTAGTTCTTTCTGAGCGAGATAAAATTAGTAGCACATGACATATCCTCTGTGTACTCAAACACGCTCGTCCAGCCAGCGATGCGTGGGAAGTGTTTGAGAATCCAAGTATGAAATTAAAAATTTTAAAACACAGAAATCATCAGTAATGGTTTTGCAAATATGAAATGAAATTGACAAAAAAAAAATATTCAAGGATCAAGAATTATTAGCACTAGTAGTGTCACATTGCACATGGTCTGCTTCGTCTTACACATACAACCCTCTCTCAACTTCGAATATAGATAGACGCCGCCCCCCAATTGTACTCATGGATCCGCTGTAGATCTAAGAAGTACCGTAGGTAGATAACGTCAGTATAAGTGGCACTTTTTTCCACAAAAATCGAAGTGCCAATAAATAAAAGTATGCTCTCAATGCATATGTCTTGTGGTCTGCCACCTGCTCATCATCACCATGAGCATGTTTTGCCTTCAGGATCTGATCCTTATAGAGCGTACCCTGAAACTCAAATCTAACATGAACACCCCTGGTCTTATCCAGCTACCCCATCGCCTTCTCTGGATCAGTCCCTAGCTCTACCATCATCTCGACTGCCTCGTCTTTGGCCATCCTCTCGTGATCGAGGAATCTCCCCCTGGTCGAAGATGTAACAAACACGAGACATCATTTAGTGTGATAGACATCTCACCATGCGGGAGATGAAACGACGAGGTCTCAAAGTGTCATCTCTCTATGAATACATTAAGCATCCCTGGTTGACCAGAGTGTAATCGATCATGCATAGGTCCTTTAGGCCAGATAATGACAGAACTAACTGAAACCAATCCTCATTTGACGAGGCAATGCAACAATTTTCCTCGCGTGGTTAAGAAACTTATGGGGATCATGCTCCTGAAACTTGTCATAAATAATCAATGTTAGAAATAATCAATGTTAACAATTAAAATTAATGCATAAAAAATACAAAATCTAACTAATGTTACCTCTCTGTCCCATATATGTTTGGCAGTATGGTTTGGATACAGAGGAAGTAAGAACAAATCAAATGGACCTCCTCCAAAAGCCTCTGACTCGGCATCCGCAATAGTCTCACCCTCCGGAGGTGGCATTGGATCAACAGCATCACCAGCGGAAGGTGCGTCTGAACAGCAGCATCATCCGTAGAAGGTGACACTGGTGAATCCTGACGCTTGCGGAAGGATGAGGCAAGGCGTCAAATGGTGAATCTCGTTTCCTACAACAAGAAGAAGGTGGAGTGGCCTGAGGTGAAGCACGAGCCCCAAAAGTAGACGGCGCCCCAGAAGTCGACGACTCTGCCTGACCAGAGGTACCTAGAGCCTCATGAGCATGTTGGCTCCGCTTCCGCCGAACGGATGCGTGTTGAGCAACCTTTCCATGTCTCAGTCTGTCATCTCTATCCGTCATTATGCATGTAAGGTAAAGTAAGGCATATCATCAGTGCATACAAATAACTCATACAAACAAGAAAGTTTAAGAAAAAAACACACATATTGAAGAAATTTTTGGAGATGCATCTCCAGAAGTACCATTAAACTAAAACGTTGAAATATTCCAGAGATGCATCTCCGGAAGCACCAGGAAACTAAAACGTTGAACAAATACGGAAATGCAACTCCAAAATTTCTTGTAGTATATGAGACGCTGAAACATTACAGAGATGCATCTTCCGAATGTTTTGCAACTCAAAAGTTGCGTCAATGATAAATGTACCACATACAAGTCGAAAAAAATATGATCTGATCACGAATTTCAACCAACAAACAAGTTATACATTATGTTTAAACTATGTTACATGTGATTCCTACACATTTCTAACCCTAATCATTGATTTTTACACACTTACACTAAAACTTAAAATTTATTTAAAACTCAAAAACTTGCTTGAAATTTATAATTTTGATGAAGTTGAATGATGTTATAGATGATACTTGATGTTCCCTTAAGTTCCTTTGAGCCTTAATTGATGGAATTTGATCTTGTGTAGGAAAAGTGTACTTTGAAGAGTCTTGAAATTCTGTTTGAAGAAACAATGAAATGAAGAAGAGTCTGACGCGACTTATGCTCTAAAATATTCCGGAGACATATTTCTGAAATATTTCAACATTCACTTGTATTTAGGTGTACGAAAATATAAATCCGAAAACATGAGACATTTGTGAAATTTTACATAGTGCAATACTAAGATGTCTTAGGAAATTTTCAAAATTTAACTTCTCCATAGTAAATAATCCCCTTTAAAAAGCATATCCCTTAAAACCCAACTTCGAGTTACTTTGGACTAAACTCCAATTTTCTGAGGGAGCAAGCAAAATAATATTGAGTATTGACAGTGTGCCACAGTGCAGTATGAGCCTCGGGGAATAGAAGAAAAATTGGAAATATTTGATTTTACATGGGTAAACAAATGGCCAACAAAAAAATATGATACGTGTGTACATCACTTAAGCAACAATAAAACAGACCGGTGATAAAAATAAAAATAAAAAGTTTAAAAAAAAAAAAAAAACCAGAAAAGCCAATCAGAAACGGATTGGAGAAGATACAGATAATTAGATATATTGATACATGTGAATGATGAGTGGCATACATAAAAATTTATCTTCAGACGCCTGTATGGGACTGAGAACTTGCTCATTGCAGATTAACTCACAACAAAGCAGCACAAACAGGGTGAAACTAGAACGTAATTTCACAAGGTGCGTGAAATGTTCTTCCTCGACATATAGGTTCCAGATTTTCACCCGCATATGAACAGAGTGGTGACACTTCAACACCTGAACAAAAAGCAACCAGTTTCATGAAAGGAAAGGAATAGTTAGATTAAATAAATAATTTTCATAATGAAAAGTATTATGTAAAAGCCCAGTCCCGTGGCTTTGATCACTATCATAGACGGAACACCCGGCCCATAGTTATAATTACTTTCTGGAAGAATAGAGGGGAACTTACCTGTTGCATATAAGGGCACTGAATGTGTTAAGAAGCCACCTGCAGCAACTACCCAACGAGTATGGAGTCGAAAAACAAGCATTTTAGCAGTATCTGGAGTGTCGTAATTGGATCCAATTGCATTTTTTACAGGCGCAAACTCCTCCTCCCGTAATACCTGAAATGGATGCATAAAAGAGACAATAAGAGTAGCATCCTTAAACAAGCATATCATCAGGAAAGAAACTGCACAATTTCATGTAAAAGTTAAAATTATAGTCACCTCAAAAAGTGCAGTGGTAGGAGCGTATGGAAATGCATCAAATATAAACTGTTCAAGTTTTAATCCCATAGTATATCCATGTGTGGAAGGGATTTTCTTCTCGGCAAGGTGGTAACTGTATATAGAATCGATGCATGGATCAGTAATCTACAAAACACCTAAAAGTGGTATCAAGACCATTTTTTACTATATTCATATTAAAACTACATTGGCTATTAAGATCAACTCCTAATAAATCTGACATCTTTCGGCACGAAAAGAATTTTGATTAATCTCGGTAGGAGGTCCATTTCATCTGATTAACTATAGATGCAGCTGAAATTTTTTTACTACAGCAAATTGATTCTACAGCAACGTAACATTGGTTTTTAGTTTGAATTTGGTTATAAGACATTAAGACAACAAGATTGCACATCTAGCAAGAAATTAATTTCTTAACACTTGGAAGCCGGATAACAATGAGATTTGAGAAGCAAGACGAGACACATACATGCTGTCCTTTTCAAGTCCATTTGCAACTTGGTTTAGAAAATCCAAAGTAAACATGTGTAAGCAAACCTGAAATCAAAGAGTTAATAATGAAATCTGGAAAATAACTTACAATGCATCCGGCAAAACTGATAATCAACTTTCAAATACAGAGCAAAAAAATGCAAAACTGATAATCAACTTTCAAATACAGAGCAAAAAAATGTTCTTGAGGTTATACACACAATACCGATGCTTATAAGTTATACATGAGTAACGATAATAGAAAATAGGTTGTTTGACCCATTAATGAGGTCAGTTAAATAGGTTTAGAAAGCAGTAGACGTGAGATTATAAAGAAGAACAGACTAACATTGCTCCAACAAAAACGAAGACGGCCAGTTGCTTGATTAACCGCGGAAGCTAGTGATGAGTCCAACTCGCTGTACTCAACTACAGTGAGAGGACCACCTTTACCTCTCTGTACAAACACCCCAACCTTTTCTTGCGGATATGCCTGTCATAAAACAACCAAATTAATAAACATAAACTAGCACAAAATATATTGAACTTTTTATCAACAAAAGCATTTTACAACAAATATTATTGACCCAAAACAAAATAGCAATGAGCAAAAGGAGTCACATTTGCAGGAATAAAAGCATTTTAAACCTTAAACTAATTAATAGATGCCGACCTTGTGTTTTAGACTTTTAGTTCTATCGAATAGTTGGATCCTGAGATTTATTTAAGTTTTCTGAATTATTGTCCAACTTCTTAAATGATTGGATCTCTGGGTTCTATTTTATTGTTCTGAGTTATTGCCCAATTTCCTTAATAATCAGATTCCCAAGTTCTGGTTTATTTTTCTGAGTTATGCTGTCAATACTTACAGCTAAAGGATCATAAGTTGGGATCAAAATTACAATACATAGAAATATGTAGACCAAATACTCTCACAACCCAATGAGAGAGATAGAAAGGAAAAGGTGGAGTAAAAGGAGGGCAAGATAATCATAATTGAAACATGTCCTTTTTTAATATAGGAAAATGTAGGTAAATTACTAGTTATGTTAGTTTTCAGGGTTAAGACCTAGAACTCCTAGTTATAAACTCCTTCAGCATCCCTCAGCCCACCTACCTAATTACCTGCTTGGGACATTCTAATGTGTTCATACAGTCCAATCTTCTTTCTGTGGATTCATAAAGAAAGCATACACTGCATTTTTATTTCGGTGATAATCTCAACTATAGAGATATATGAAAAGGAAACTCTGAATGTAACAGAGATTCAAAGTAAACTAAAAGGAGTTGTCCATGCAAAAATAACTCATGCAGAATGACTATTTTAATAATCCAATCATATGCAAGCATAACTTAATCTAGAAATAAAAAAGATCAGAAAGATCTTTTACTTGTAATGATCAGAAAAAATAAAGGTAATGGGTATCTAGTCCTTTCAAATTCAAATATACTCTACAAAGATGACCAAGTTACTAGTCAGGAGTAACTTAATCAGTCTGTTACCTTGCGGACGACTTTTGCTGCAGCAGCGACACCTTTATCAATGAAGTAACCTAAAAAAGATGGATCAGCAACTCGAACCTGGTTCACAAGTCCAAGTCAATACATACTTCTTTAAATAAGAAGTAAGAAATGACCAAGAAAAAAAATTGATTCAACGGTCAAAAGAGAAATCAAAGAAAATTCACCAGTGCATTGTCTACTCCATAGCAATCAATATATTTAATTCCTTTTGAGGCCATGTCCTCCAATAATTTGGTAGACTTCAGAGCTGAACACCAAAAAAAAAAAAGACTATTCAAATATTTCCAATTTTATCCAACCTGGATCATATATTGTAATAGAGGGCTCGTAAAGGTACCCGAATACACTCCACCGTTCCCATCAGGAGCCTTTGCTACCTGGGTTTAAAAGCTTAAATTAGTAATCCACCAGACAGAACTCAAATAGGGTCATAAAACAATGGACTAGAAGGTTCAAATGTAGCAATACAGACATGAAATTAGACAGGCAAAGCTGTAAGAGTGTAAGTCGTGAATAAAGAATCTCATCCTCAAGTGCTAATTCCAAATTAGATTATAGAAGCCTTATTATAATAATAATAATAATAATAATAATAATAATAATAATAATAATAATAATAATAATAATAATAATAATAATATAAATAATAATAATAATAATATTATTATTATTATTATTATTAATAATATTATTATTACTATTAATTATTATTATTATTATTATTATTATTATTATTATTATTATTATTATTATTATTATTATTATCCATGAACCTTCTTCTAATATCTCAATTCTCAAGTTTTTGAAAGAGTTAGTGTTTGACATGGTATTATAGCCTCTGTGATCAAGTGGTCAAATGTTTGATCCTAGCCGTCCCTATTTTTCAAAATATATAAATAAAACAGAACTTCAGCACAAAGCAAGATAAATTTGAGCATTGTCCTGCTTCAGTTCTAAACGGCTCTTGGCCTGGTAAGGGTCATTTTTAGATGTAAACCTACTCATAAATTTCATGCTTAAAGCTTTTGGAGAAGTTGTTTCTTGGCGGAAGCTAATTTCTCATATTTTTTAATCCGCTATTCTCTTATAAAATTTCTTTAATAAACTAAAAACTGAAACAAATAAGCATCTGCCTAGTTGGTTGCATAACAGGAGTATTGTTAAACAAATTCTACTAAATAAATCACCATTTGATTGTATGTCAGTAGTATATCATTATCATTCAGCTCTCGAATGCTGAACTATGTTTAGAATTGAGAGAGTTAATATCTGTAGTTTATCAATACCTTGAATTTCAGAAATTCTCCATCCTGCACTATTTGTTCCCAAAACCCTCTATTTTCTTATAAATTTAATTATGTTTTAGTTTACACTAATTTATGAAAGAAAATAATGAGAAGAAAACATTTTTGGCTTAAGCTCAGTAAAATAATGAGACCTTACCTTATACGGAGTCTCCAAAATAATTCTACCATCCTTGGAAACACACGGGATGGTCCCTTGCTGGAAAAAGGTAACCTATATAACAAAGAGGTGAGCCGAAAGTCAGCAAACCATTGTAAAATAAGTACTACTAACACAAGAAAAATAATAACAGACATATTACTTGTTCTGCTTCAAGACCAAAAAATTTATGACTTTCAAAGAATTTTCGCGTTGCCTCATCAGTGAATGGACTAGTCATTATGTACCAGTGTATTTGCACCGAAGAAGCAGAACCTGCAATAGACAAACAGATGAGGATGATACAGAGATTAATGCATGAACAAACCGAACCAAGATAAATGAGACTTACTCTCATTTGTAGCTTGAGCAGCTAACCTTTGTACACACAAAATCTTCTCGGCTTGAAGTTGAAAAAGTGATTTTCCAGATGGAAGTCCAATATCTAAAATAAAATATGAAAACATATATTTAAAAGATATGTTTCATGATTTACTCTCAGAACACCTTATAATTATAGAAATATCACATGTAGATATGACTTCAGAAAAAGGAAGACTTATGTCAAAGGAATGTATACTATTTAGAATTTAGAAGAAACTTCGGCAAGACAAAAGGTAAGGAAAATTTAAGCAGATTAGAGAAAACTCATCTAGTACTCATTTAGAATCAGAAAAAATGTCGATAAACCTAGGATCAGAAATATTCAAATGCCTTCTATCTATACATGCAAATATTGACTTGCTTGTAACCAGGGGGGGACCCATAATGAAATGGTAGGAGGGGCCATGAACAAAAATAAATGTGTCTCATCCTATGTAAACTCTTTTCCAGTTAAGAAAAACTCTTATGAATGAGAAAGTCAATTTAATAGGTGAATACACACTATATAAAAAATAAAGTCATTTAAATATGATTAGTGAAGTTGATGGAAAAAAATACTATAGTCATTAGAACTAAACTTATAAAAGCAATCGATAACTATTATTGTAATTGTGCTCTTCATTATACATTTAAAGACTTGTTTTATATTGGATAAGGCGGCCACAGCACAATTTATATCCTTTATGAAATCTATCTATGGATACCTGTAAATTTATGCAGCAAAAAGGAAAAACTGGCAGGGGCCTTTGCCACTGTAGCCATCAATATAGGTCTGCCCCTGCTTGCAACCCATTTATGCCTAAACATTCAACGACTACCTTTATGTTTTACAAATTCTGTTTTCTTTCTACCAAGAAGGATTTAAACTAAAAAATACTTATAGAAATAGAAACTTATTTTGTTTTCATTTCTTTCAAAGTTGTAGTTTTCCCAAATTTGTTTGTTTGGAAGAAGCATCTGCCATAGTTTTCAGTAAGAATGTACCAAGGGGTGAGTACATCAATAGATAGTAAGCTATAAACACCACTAAAACCCATAAAAATGTAAAAAATTAAGAAAATAAGAACAAAACACACTTCACATTTCGTAGAAGTAGAAATCAAATTCATCTAAGGCCCAGAATCATGTATCAGATCTCAAATGATGAATACAATGAGTAGTGAAAAAGCGATAATTTATTGTTCGACGCTTGAAAATTTTGCTTTCGATATCAAGTGTGAATACTCACTGAAACATCCTTTTGGATCTGAACTTCCAAGCCTAGTCCCCTGCATTTATAGTTTTGAGACGTTCTCAAGTCAGCCAAACAGGAAAATAATTGAAACTTAAAAGTTGAGCAGAGACTGAATAGAACATAAAATAGCCCATGTGCATCAAGTCTACTGAAAATGTGGTGCTGCGTTTTGTGTTTTGTATTGACCACTGAACATTATACATGATTTATCAGTATTGGGTCCCAAGTGTTCTGCCTGTATTTTTCATGAGTTTGTATCAAAATCAAACACACTGCAAGAAAAGAAAACAGTTCCATGCAGCTGCTTTTAATCAAAGATTTGTTGTATGCATGTCATGTATAACACGGACATGATACAAGTAAACTGTGCTTTTAATAATTTTTTCCTCAAAATTTATTGTTGGTGCTGGTATCTTTTTCAAAACCAATATAAACTACCAAAAATAATTTGATTTAAATATCAAGAAAATATGTCATTCGAGCAAATCCACAATTTCCAAAGTTTCAAGACTTCATGCAGCAAGAAGAATTTAGATAAAACAAGCAAATCCATAATTTCCGAAATCGAAGATGGACTAAGAAAACAATGACATAAATCTCTTTTTGCCTTGTAGCAAACCCATCCCGCTGCAAAACTAGTCATAGTTTTAATTGCAATGAATTGTGAAATTCATGATATTGCTTTCATGATAATATTACTGTTTTTATAGTTGATGATTTGGTGAAGCAGCCAGGGGACTTATACTTTTAAAGTAAAAGCTAAAAGACGTTGTCTTTTTTCTTTTTGAGAGGCAAAGGGACATTATTAAGGATGGAAATAGCCAAGGTCAATAACAGGGGCCTACGGGTCTAGCCTACAAAGGGTCAGGCAAGACCAAACTTTTTAATAAATAGAAAAGGCCTAGGCTTTTTTATAAGCCTATTTAGTTAAAAAGGCTAGGCCTCAGGCCACGAAAAAAGCCTTTTAAGCCTAACAGACTGGCCTATTTAAATAAATATGAATAATTTTTTAATTATCATTATGTTATGTTTTGTACTTTGAATTAAAATACATAAATAAAAATTGATTATCTTGGAAAACAATGTTGTAAATTATTTTCATAAGTTATCTTAAACAAATAATCTCACAAAACTTATGCTAATAGATAAGTTAAAATAAGTCAACGTAAACAACCTTTTAGTCTCATTAGTTTTTCAGTTTGTTAGTCTATTTAAAATAACAGGCTTTTATGAAGGCTAACCAGACCTTAGAAAAGGCCAGACTCAGGCCTAAAAATAAGCCTATGACAGGCTACAGGCCAGACTAAGGCTTTAGTTTTTTTGGCAGGCCAGGCTTAAGCTTGACAAAGCCTAGCTTGACCTAGCCTATTTCCACCCGTTGACATGTTATAATTGAGATGACTAATATATCTTTTACAAGGTTATTACAATCATTTAAATCTGTATTGGCAACTTGAGGAGGGAGAGTGCATTTGATATTACTAGTTATCGGTGTGGGGTATTTATACAGGGAGGAATGGGGCGGTTTAAGTAGTTGAGTAGTTGTGCACCTTATAACAACAACTACTAGTCAACAACAAAAATTCTTAAAATGTGCTACTACTACTACCACCACCACCACCGTCGCTTCACTGTTATTTATCCAACAATGAAAAGGACTGAGATTTTAAATTTCAAATATCATGCAGGAGCAACCTTGCTTCATGAGTTATTTCAATGTTCTGCTTGCTTTCCATTAATGAGTAGTGGAATTAACTTATTCGCGAGTTTAGTATTTAAAGTGACTTCTAATTTAGTAGCATGTGACTTTCTGATGACTAGTGGGCTGAACTTAGATGAGATATCTACTTTGGTGAAGAAAACAAAAGTAAGATATGCAATGAAAAAAATGTACAAATTATTTGATGCTTATTTTTGTAATCATAAGGAAAAAATTAATATAGTATATTTCTATTCATCAGTATATTAACACTTGTAAGTAAAAACATATTATAAATTAGTATACCCAATCAACTTGGTTTAGGCAGTGCCTCTGTATTGACCCAAAATATGTTATTTGAATGAACACATTCTCAAAGTGATAAGATTCGATTGACCCCAATTCATACTAAGAAAAAGTGATGAGACTCACATTAATTTTACTTAGAAGAAAAGGCAAACCAATTAACATTATACTCTATTTGCTGTTTGGTTAAAATCCATGAAGATAAAAGAGACGAGGGGTAACCCATAACATAAAGCAACTTTATAGACTATATATAATATATCCTACTTAATCATCACAATAAACCAAGGGCCAATTGCTTTATATTATAGTACTAAATTACTAATAGTAGCTTATGATAAGTGATAACATTTGAAAGCAGATTATTACACCTTTTTTATGATTTAAAGAAAAGAAAAAAAGCATTTGCTTTTACACACTCACATCTTTTCAGCCAATGATGTTGCTTTTTAGGGACAATAAAAATTGAAGACTCCCGAATTCTAACTTGTCCCTATAGAGTAAAGACCCAAAAAGTGTAGAATTATAACAAAATAATGCCTATAGAGGAAAAAAAAAAGGGCAATCATGTTGCTTGTTATCTTTATTAAGTATTGTTCCCGGCACATACATAATGCCCCTATTAGTGTACTACTAATAAAGTTTACATAAAAAGATAAATAAACCAAAAAGCACCATTGCATTTGCATGAATAGTTAAAGGCGTCAAAAAAATAATATTATTTAAATAACATATTATTACTAGTATCATATATTTTAAATTTAAATAAAGCATGTTTAGGTGTATGTGTTAATCTCCATCAGAATCCCGTAACCGTTTGAAAGATATACCTGGCCACCGGATAAAAGCAAAACAGCTAACTTGCCGTCTGAAATAGCCTTCAACCCCATTTTCCACCATTTTTCTCGTTGCTCTTGACTTCTCTCCTCCACCTTCGAAACATTGCTCTCCGGCACAGGTTCAATTGCAGCTGCCGGTAGAGCTGGCCAACAAAAAAACAACTATCAATCGCGCAGCACAAAACAAAATCATCAACATGCAACAACTCGACTACAAGAATCACAATCAAAACCTTGAGATCGCAAGGAACACCGAATAATCCGGTCAATTCTCGAAAGATCTAAACTCTGCAAAAACAGAACAAAATTCCAAAATCTCGCACTTCAGAAATCAAAGCATTCCGTAAATTTAAATTTAAAACGAGACGAAATTGAATTTCAAATCTAATAGTTCAAATTGAATTTGTCAGTATGGATCGGGATGAATTTACCTCAATCTCCTTAACGAGAAAATCACGCTCCTCGGGAGAAATCTCATCCCAGAGAGCCAAAACGTCTTCCTGACCGTAGTCTTTGAGTCTCTCGAGAAGTGCTCGAGGCGGCGGCGACGGAGAAGCGACGCTGTTGCTTTCAGTTCCCACCGACGACAATTCCCTCATTTCCGTTTCTCTCTCTAAAATTTCAGATCTCGAAATATTTGAAGTGATTGAGTTTGAGTGTTGTTGGTGCTAAATTGTTAATTGTATTGTTAGTTGGTTACGGTGACAGGGGAACTGTGGCGAAGAAGACAAGAATCGAATCAGTAACCACCCTCCTTCCTTCCTTTCTTCACATCCAATTACCAAAATGCCCCTCCCACTCCTATCTCACTCTTGATAGCAATGCTATATTGCTAACTCGCTGTCATCATAAAAAAAGAGGGAAAAAATTATTCAATACAGTTGTCTAATCTAATCCATTTCAGGATTACTAATACTGTTTACCTCTAATTAATTAGTGGTCAAAAAGTTACTTTAGTTGATTTTTGACTACATGAATTGGATAGCATTAGAGTACATGTTACTGTGAATTTGTGATGTTTTAGATACAGATTTGTTGCAATTTTATTTTTAAAATGATCTGATTCAAGTACCCATCACAAGGGCACATTTTATTTAATTTGTGAATACAAGATTGTTTGTAAAGTATCTAAAGTAGAAATTTGCATCTTCAAGCAAGCTATATATGCTATAATAATTAAGTTTTGACAGTTACCCTAACACACCCAATCGACCCGGGCATATTATTATTGTATTACTTGCAATGTCATGGAGTTAGGCCAGAGCATATTTTAAATACATACATTGGATATGCTCTTGATTTTATCAAATATTTTAACATTTTCTGTTGTGTGATGGCCCACTAACCTAAATTTTCAATTACCAATTTTGTTCTCATTTTCTTCTATCATTCAACATTTTTTATTTGTTTTATATACACGGGAAATAAATAATCTTGCACGGAAATAAACATCACAAGTTACAAATTATTCTTTCGTGCATAAAAGAAAAAGTAGACCATAGAGTTCATACATTTTCATGTATGATGTAAACAATAATTTGTAGTAGATTTATAAACTTTAGATACATGATGTCACAATCAGCCATTTCTTGTTGAGTTGTGTTATTTAAACACAAGATTTCAGATTGCATACATAACATTATATCTTTATATCTATCTCTCGCTTACTCCTTATACATACACAGATTTCTAAAGTATATATAAAATAACAAATTTATAAAAATAGTGACACCGTATTTGGTGTCCATTTTTGATATTGAAACATCATTACTGTTTTTTGTTATCTTAGCATTCACGAAATTTAAGGTTTTAATTGAAATATAGCATAACTGAGGGGAAGATTCGTATAACTGGAGCTGAATACAAAATGAAGAAGCTCAATAGTAGAATCATATGCTTAACAGATATCACAAGGATGATGCTTTCTCGTTGAGGGATTCTTTAACTGCTCTTAAAAGCGAAGGCATCAAGTTCTGGTTTGTAACAATAATACCAGTATCAACATCAAGAAACTTTCCTTTTGAGAAGTCCAAAGGGTTCCCTGCAGCATCTGAGACAATGCCTCCAGCTTCTGCACAAGTTCAATTGTCAAACAATTATGATACAAGATTAGAAGTTGAATTGAAGACACAGTCAAAAGACCTTTTTCCCAGTACTGGAACGAAATACTGCAACATGTCAACCAAAATCACAATTTTCTGCTCCAATTTTCTGTTCGTTTCAAATTTTAGTCTGGCGTTTATTTTCTTGAAAACATTTTATGTTTCCCTTTGAGGTGTTTAAACTTAAGCCATTAACCTTTCGACTCCCTTTGAGGTGTTAAAACTTAAGCCATTAACCTTTCGACTCTAACGTTTCAGCATGAATGGCGTTATGATCATATACAAACAAAATGTTGGCCAAATGGTGTAGTGCAACATTGACTTAGGAATCAAACGGCAGCAGGTAAAGTTGTATGATAGACTTATGGTAGTAAAGTAGCAAAATTGATGGTTAAACAGAGTAGCTTGATTCTGTAAGCAATACTATGATGTTTAAGAGAACAAAAGACAAAGCTCAGATTCTTTGTATGTTCAAAGACTTCTTCAACCTGGCCCCACTCACCAGTGCTTCTCTTACCCTCCATTTTCAGGATGTGTTCTCACTTTCAAAATAAATTCATCAAGCACTTTTTTATGTTCTCTCAGCACTAAAATTGTTTTCAAATTACTTTAACCAAACAGTTTTTTTTTTTTTTTTTGCTTTTAAAAATAAAATTGTTTCTTGGAACAGTTTTTCAAAACAAGAAAGAACACAGTCATAAATCTGGTAAGTTATTGTGGCTTACTTTAAGCAGAACAACCAAGAAAACATTCGCCAATTTCTTGAACATGCTAGCTGAAAGATAGGGACAATAAAGCACAAATATGCTAAAATCTTTGCTGAATCGTACTCAATACGCTGTGATATGTTGTTGATACGTATGAAGGAGTATCCGAATTATTTATTTTATAAAAGCAAAAGAATCCAATATGACGGTGACTCGCCGTTGATAGGGTCTCCAATATGCCACGGATACGGCCAATTTATCTCGATTGTTCATTTTTCCAGTACATGAATCAAACCTTTCCTTCCTTAATTACTCTTCTCACAACTTTAATTACCTATTCTCTCTCCTATGTAATTTGTGATGCACCCTTCTTATATTCCTTTGGGGTTACCATTTTTCAGGATTGCTTTCTTTTTCCCAAAATTCCTTTACCAATTATCAATTGTTGCAAATTCAATTCCATGGGTTAGTGAGTTACTTATTAATATTATCCATTATTCCAATATCTTAGTTTAGATTTCATATTTAGTAATGTGTTAAAAGTTGTGTTTTATGTTTGGCTTTTGTAAGACAATTATTTAACTAATGTCTAAATTTATTTTTTTATACATGTATCTTAATCTCGTTGCATCTTATATTTTTCAATGACTGACGTATCTTATAACCGTATCGTATCTGCGCTTCATTGACTGAAAGGAAAACATTTGTAACCAAAAGACAAAAAGGAATGAAATGCACCTGTCACAACAATACTTCCAGCAGCATGATCCCATATTTTTTCACGGTATCCTTTGTGGGGGAAACGCAAATATATAGCTCCATCTCCTCTAGACAGAGCTCCATATTTTGCTTGGCTATCAATTCTGACTGGCGGTGCTTTGACACCGAGTTTCTGTTCATGAAATCATAATGTTCAATACAAGGAATGTCATCAGATTAAAACTAAAATATGCGAGATAAAAGAAAAAAATAAATAAATAATTATAAAAAAGGAAAACTGGTTAACAATAGAGATAGCATTACTTCTGCAATAGTGCTGGACAAGTCATGTGAGGAGTGCGCTGCTTCATAAGATTCAAAAAATGACGCTTCTTCTGGATTATCAACAGCACTAACATTCACCTGGATGGTGATAACAAGACAGTTGGTCATAACACAGTTGTCATAAGCAAAAGTTTCAAGTAAGACAACATTTTATCAGAACAACCTTAGTCTGTGTAGAGCCATCCAATGCCTGCATATATGTTCCATCACCAACTTTAGCAAAGAAAAGACACCCAACTTCATTTGAAGAAGCATGCTGCTCATTATGGCCAATGGTCGCCAGTGGAAGATTTGGGCAAGCCAAGACACCCAATACAACTTTCCCTTCATCTAGCAAAGCTAATGCTATGGCATATTGGTCTCCTCTTACAAACCTGTAACGCCATCAGACAGGCAAAATCTACTTGGTGACTCAGCACAATGAATTTTAGTCAGCACAATGAATTTTTGTTTTACGGACGAAACATACCCTTTAGTCCCATCTATCGGATCCAAAACCCAGTGGCGACCAACGGAACCACCTTCGGACTTACCACTATCAATGGCCTTAAGCACATCATCCGTTGTTAAAGTAGAAAAGCTATGCGATCCTTCATTAGCGACGGTATCATTGACAAGATCTGTAATGCGCCTCAGTGTATCCTGACCACTTTCCTTACGAAGATCCCCTGAATCCTGATAAGAGTTGGATTTTAAGAAAAAAAGCAGATTCTGCATGTCCAAGAAATCTTCAAGAGTTACCATTTTACCTCCTCTGCTACTAGGGAAAATGGTTCAGAAGGAAGCTCTCTCTCAAGTGTCAAGCTGACCAAGGCCTGTGAACCTGTCAACCAAATGTAAGGAACACGAGTTATACTATGCAAACCTCCGATTCTGACAAACTTCGATGAATGAGATTAGAAGCTCTTCGAAGACAACTATTTAGATTGACTTATTTGAATTCATCTACAAGGATAAGCACTAGTGAAGCCCTTGTTTTGCTTACATCAACATCAACACCATGACTAAAATCCGAAAGACTTGAGCATAATAAACTAGTCACACCAGAAGCAGAAACAAGCTTCCGTGTGAACATTTGAATGAAAAAACAACGGATATGGAAGAGTTTCTAACCATAATCAGCAACAGTGACGGGACTTTTATCTGATTTAGAGTGAACATCAGATTGCAAAAGAGCCTTCTGCACTTTCTGAATCAACAAACCAATCCATACAATACAAGCAAGAAATCAATTGTTGTTGTTTTAGGGTTACAGAATGAAGAGATTGGGGAATGGCGTACCTGACAGAGACGAGCAGCGAGAGTGGCTGCTTTCTTAGCAGCAGCGAGGTCCTTGTCGTAAGACATTGAAGAAACTGTTGTCGTGAATGGAGACCAAGTACAAGAGAGTGAAGAGGATCTTGTCGTTGACGAGGAATAAGAGAGGGTTGTGGTGATGGATTTTTTCTTGATTGTTTTGATGGATTCGCAACGACTCCAATCCTTTATTGCTGCTGCTCTTGTTGTTACCAACCAACGTGTATGTGTCACCATTTTCCGTTCTCTCTTTTTTTTTTACACTCTTAAAAATTGTCACGGCATTTTAGGATATAACACCTTTTTATTAAGAAAAAAATTAAAATATGTTTAAGGATTTACACAATTCAATCATAAAAATATTGAGAGAAAAGTAAAACATAGTATATGTATATGTATGAACTAGTCAAATACATATCTTATTTTGTATAAAACAAATACCTATTGCATGTATCCCGACTAGATTCATATTACATGCTGCAATATCTTATTTGTTAATTTTGAAATTTGTTTTTCGGTTCATAAATTATTTACAAAATTTTAAATATAGATTAATAATATGCATCAACTATTATACATTAAACTAGTGGCGGTTCTTGAGTCCGGTCAGACTGGGCACATGCTCAGGCTGTGGCCCAGATGTATTTTGGGTATGAGGATTAAAAAAAATCAAAAAAGAAAGGAAAATAGATAGGGAAACATAAGAACAGAAAGGGGAAGAAAGGGCACGCCGCCACGCTTGACGCCACCCACCTCTCAGAGTCCTTTCCTCCATTTGTTGCGGTCGTGTCTCCTTTAGTTGCCTCCACCGTCTACCGCGTCGTGCCACCACCTGTTTTTCATTGTATGTTGTATCGTTTTCCCATGTCCGTTGTCGTCTTCGTCTTTCGGCCGTTGAATTGTTGTTGTTTTGTGTGTTCGGATTGGAATTGAAAATATGGAAAACTCTATTGATTTCTTGATTGTATTTGAATCTTGAGAAAATGAGATTAGGGCAAAATTAAGCTTGGAAGTTAGAATCTAATGTTGTTAGGAAAATGAAATTTGGACAAAATTAAGTTTGGAATCTGATGTTGAAAACTCTATTGATTTCTTGACTGGCAGGAAATTATCAAATTTTTTTATGGTAATTTGGTTCTCTTTTTGAACTTGTGGAAATTAAGAAATAGAAGTGTATTTAGAGTGGAAACTTTTGTCATTTTGCCATTGTAGAGTTGACAATTAGTTTGTTATATTACTATTGTTGAATTATACTTACTTAGTTGCGTGTTGAATATATATTATTGTTCTTGCTTAGTTACTTGTTAGTTTGTTAGATTATTTTTGCTTAGTTGCTTGTTGATTATATATTATTGATAACAACTTATGATTTTAGTGTTTAAAAACAGTTTTTATTCACTGCTTCATTTTGAATTTCAGAATGAGAGATTTTTTGTTGAATCAAAATCAGAACTAGAACCACCGCCTAATGTGGTTAATGAATTTAACCCAAATGAGATTGTGTGTGGTTATAGGAAACAAATTAATGAGTATGCTCCAGATATTTAAGACCAAGTGATAAGGGCATATATATTGAAGGGTTCAATGCAACCAGATTTGTCAAGCTTTCCTCGTACTCTATTTGTAAGTGTTAAAAGAGCATTTAGTAAATCATGGTATAAGAATTTACATGGTTAGAATACAGCGAGATCAAGGATGCAGCTTATTGTTTTTATTGCTTTCTCTTTAAGAAACTCGATAGAGCTGAGCACTTTGGTTTTGAAGTCTTCACTAAAAGTAGATATAAAGATTGGAAGCATGCATCTCAAAGCTTAAAAGTCCATGTTGGTAGTCATTATAGTTTGCACGACTCATGTGTCAAGCACTACGATGATTATAATAATCAAAGACAAAATGTGGCACGTAACTTTGTTAAAATAACCAAGGAATCAGAAGAATTGTATAAGATTAGTTTGACTTGTTCTATAGATTATTCAGGATATCTCATTGCACAAGGTCTGGCTTTCCGTGGCCATGATGAATCCTCTATTTCTCTAAATAAAGGCAATTTTAGAAAGATGGTAGATTGGGTAAAAGTTAAGAATGAACAAGTGAGAGATGCTTTTGATCGTGGTGGGGAAAATTGCACAATGACTTCCAGTGACATTCAAAAGGAGCTTGCAATCTGTTCTGCACATGAAATTATCAAGGTGATTATGAAAGAGCTTGGTGATAAACAATTCTCTGTGCTTGCTGATGAGTCACGTGATATATCTGTCAAAGAGCAAATGGCGATGGTGTTGAGGTTAGTAGTTGTATTTTCCAATTTCCAATTTTCATCACCTATTATTCTCTATGCCGCCAAGTAAACGTTTTGAATTTGTTTTAGGTTTGTGAACCAAAAAGGGAATGTTGTGGAACGATTTATTGCTCTACATCATGTCAAAGATACGACATCTGAGTCATTAAAGGATGCGCTTTATAGTATTCTTGATAAGTACATGTTATCTATTTCAAGGATACAAGGGCAAGGATATGATGGAGCTTCAAATATGAGAGGTGAATTTAATGGTTTGCAAAGAAATATTCTAGATGAAAACCCTTATTATTTCTATGTCCATTGTTATGCTCACCATTTACAATTGATTGTTGTGTCTGTTGCTGGTATTTGTTTATCTATTCATGATTTTTTTGAGTACATCTCCTTGATTGTGACCACAACAAGTGTATCTTGTGAGAGGAATGATGCTTTGACGAAGGCACAACACTAAGATATTTTAAATAAACTCGAGAGTGGTGAGATATCTATAGGAAGAGGCTTGCACCAATCATCTAGTCTCACTAGACCCGAGGATACTATATGGGGTTCACATCATACTACATTGCTTCGTTTGGACAAAATGTGGTTCTCTATGTTAAATGTGCTTAGTATGGTTGATAAAGGTGGGCGTGGGCCATCTCAAGCATCGGGTTTGATAGAAAAATGGAGATCTTTAAATTCGCTTTGATTCTCAAGTTAATGTTAAATTTGTTTGGTATCACAAACAAGCTTTCATATGTATTGCAGAGAAAATATCTTAATATTGTGATTGCCATGGAATTAGTTGATGTTGTCAAAGCTCAGTTGGCCACAATGAGAGAGAGTGGTTGGGTTAATTTATTTGTCGATGTACAAGAATTTTGTGTTGCTAAAGGTATTTCGGTGCCAAATATGGATAACGAAATACATGTTCGGGGTTTTTCAAGGGTAAAAGGGAGGACTATCACTAATCTTCATCATCATCGTGCAGAGATTGTTTATGTTGCTTTTGACAAAATATGTGCGGAGATGGATCACCGCTTTAGTGAAGGAAGTAACATTATCCTTGATTGCTTCTCATGTCTTGACCCCAAGTACTCTTTCTCCAAGTTTTATGTTGATAAGCTTGCTCGTCTTACTGATATATATGATGCAAGCTTTTCTGATGATGATCGTGGAACAATAAGCGATCAACTTGACACTTATGCTCTTCAAGTGAAAAGAAATGCTTCATTTTACACTTGTGAAGATGTTCAAAGTTTGGCTATGAAGATGGTTCAAGCTAAGAAATATTTGGTATTTCCATTGGTTTACAAATTTATTGAGTTAGCTTTGATATTTGCGGTTTCGACATCATCCATCAAAAGAGTTTTTTTCAGCAATGAAGATTATCAAGTCTAAATTGAACAATAAGATCAACGATGTGTGGTTGAATGACTTGATAGTATATTACACTGAGTGGGAGATATTAAAGTCATTTGATGATATTGATATTATTATAACGCTCATCACAAACAAGTTTCAGAAGAAAAGATTGCCAGAGTATGAAACTCAAAAGGGCAAAAGGAAAGATTGGTGAATCGCCAAAGTATGAACTTCAAAGGGTGAAGGAAAATGTTTCCAGAGTATGAAACTTCAAAGGGAAAAAGGAAATATTGCCAGAGTATGAGACTCCAAAGGTCAAAAGGAAAGATTTCCAGAGTATGAAACTCCAAAGGGCAGAAGGAATGATTGGTGAATCACCAGAGTATGAACTCCAAATGGCGAAGGAAAAGATTGCCAAAGTATGAAACTCCAAATGGCAAAAGTAAAGATTTCCAGAGTATGAAACTCCAAAAGGAAAAATGGAATTTTACCAATTTATGAGACTCCAAAGGAAAAAAAGGAAAGATTGCCAGGGTATGAAACTCCAAAGGGCAGAAGAAAAGATTGCCCGAGTGTGAAACTCCAAAGAGCAAAAGAAGAGATTGTCAGAGTATGAACTCCAAAGGGCAAAGAAAGAGATTGTCAGAGTATGAAATCCAAAAGGCAAAATAAGATATTTTCAGATTATGAAACTCCAAAGGGAAAAAGAAAAGGTTGATTCAAAGAAGGATACTTGACCATGAGGTGCCTAATCTAAAGGAAAATGAACGCCAAAGAAGTTTGTAGGTCCAAAGGGGATTATGTGTTGATGCATTGAAGAATGAGAGGTTTGAATGTTGCCCTAAGGTGGGAGAATGTATTTGATTGTTTGAGATTATTATGAAATATGTTTGACGAGTTTAATTGTTGGTACTTAGAGAGAGACAAGTATCTTAACCATAAGCTAAGTACGACCTACATTTGGATACTCAGGAGATGAAGGGAAATTGGTATCCCAACCTATTTTTTTTTCCCTAAGAGGACCGGGTTAAACTCGTTTTATTGTTAAGTGTTTTAAGTGGAAGACAAGCATCGGTCCACAAGCCAATCATGGCCAACAACCCAAGTACTTAAGAAATGGTGTGCAAAAGTACGTACACATCATCCCTTTCCTTCCAATTTGTTATGAAAATGGTTTTGAAAATGTATTGGTGTTGGACAAAGTGTTTGAAGCTTGAATTATGATAGGTGTTCATAAGAAAGATGGGTGATTGAATGGAGGATGAGAATGGATTGAGGTTGGTGGCAATGCCTAAGCGATCGACTTACGGGTGTGAGAAGTCATGGAATCCTAGGGTGTGGTAAAATGTGAAGTTCAATTAATTAGTTTGAAAATGGCTTGACGTTGGATCAAGCTTTATTTGTTTTTATTTTTGAAATTGTTTTCTAATCGCCTTTATTTTATTGTTTTACCACACAAACATGCAAGTATAAACAATAAATAATGTAAAATCCTAAGTTATTACATTTTAATAGGAGTGGAGGACATATTACCACGATGGGGGATAATACCTAAACTAATAAAACTTTATAGGGAAGAATAAAGTGACAAGCTAAACTCATTACACCATATATTTAATACCTAAACTCATCTAGGCATCTATTGTGTCCTCTTGTCTCCTCCCTCTTCCCAAAAACCCTAAAACCTCTCTCTATTAAAGGGAATAGTCTTCATCTTCTCCAAAATTATCCTCAACCACTCTCTTCAAAGTTCATCTCTATAAATTCTCCAAAAATCATCATCAATGGCTTCTTTTCTCCGCAAAAATACAGGTAAGAGATCAAGGGCCTCATCATCATCTGCTTCAGTCCCCATTACCGCTGTTTCACTAGTTCATCCACCTGCTGTTGAAAACTTCAACAAGAGTCTCAGCAAAAGAGCCATAGTTCCATAGAATGTTTTCTACCAGGCAATAGGGGAGCGCTTGCATCTCACCCAAATTCTGTCTCTGCTGGAAGTTCAAGGGTTCTTCAATTTTCTGGAGTGCAACACAAAGTACAGTGAGGATTTGGTTCGGGTGTTCTACACAAATCTGCGGGGTAACTTTCAAGATCAACATTTCCACACTTCTGTCGGCAATAAACTGGTAAACATAAATTCTGAAGTATGGAACAAGTATTTTGATTTGACTGTCGATGCTGATGCACCACCTCTACATGAGGTAACGGACACTCGTACGGTGCCAGGGTATGAATTTAAGAGCGCTCTGAATGACATGCTCAAAAGACCCTATCCAGATGCCATTGTCAACAGTGATGCTTTTCCTAGAACGGTCACAACCGGGAAACTCAGTACAGGGGAGCGCATCTTTCAGTGGATTGTCGCTCGCATACTACGACCGAAAAAAGGTGGACTGTCCCGTGTCGAACAAGCTGAGGTACATCTCATCTATATATTGAAACATAAGATCAAAATAAACTGGCCATACTATATTGCAAGCATGATTTTTGCTCTGAGAGACTCAAGTAGAGGCACTGCTTTAGCCTATGGGTCGTTTATTTCGGAAATTCTTGCCGCAACAAATGTTGTATACCCAACATTTCCTTGTGTTTCAGTCCCCTCTGGCAAAGAATTTAGCACCAAAACCCTTGCAATGATGGGGTATTTTTGGTGTGCTGAATGACGATCATACAGATTTGTCTGTCGCGCCAATATTCCTCCGGTGACCCGTGACAGTTCCGATGACAGCTCTGAAGAAGAAAGTGAAGAACAAGGTGAAGAAGACGATGATGAAGAAGATACAGCTGCAGAGGTACAAGAACCTATCTGTGAGTCTCAAGACTATCATCAATCTCCAGTTCAAGATACACCTCCAAATACCGATTGGGTCCAGTATTCAGCTCCATCAGAAGCACAAGAAGACGATTATACAAATCAGGGATGGGGTGAATGGCAATACACAGGATGGACTGCCCTGGGTAGATTCTACGACCCATATCACGGCTACCCTCAAGACTATCAACCTTCCCAGCACTTATCACCTCCTCCACCTTCGGACAACTCTGAAGTCATAATATGCTGCAGTCCATGCAGTTAGATCAACAAAATTTCATGAGGAGTCAAGATACTCAAATGGAGCAGATTAGGGCTGAGCTTCATACCCAAAATGAAAGGTTAAGTTCATTTTCAACTCGGATGGACGTCCGTATTGAAGCTCGGGTTGAATCACATGAAAGGCAAGACTTGGAAATCACCGACTCTCTTCATCACCTCAACATGTCCGTAGAAGCCTTTTTGGACTTCTCGGATCCTTACCGCAATCCCGATACTGCATACCGGGGGAGGGGCCGAGGTCGTGGTCAGGGATATTAGTTTCATAGTTGCATATTTCATAATTGCATATGTGTTTCGTCTATGTACTTTTCATTTTTCCGTATTATGTGTGCCTGAATATTCACCTACTTTGCATGTTCTCGTAATTATCTCTTAATTCAAGTTACTTTTGTTCATTATCATGCTTATGTGTGAAGTTTGGTAATTAACTATCACCTATTGTCTGTTCTCTGTTAATTGATGCATTCTCCTTCTCTTTTTGATGGTGTCAAAGGGGGAGAAGAACATGTAGCAAGCTAGCCAACACCAAAGCCAAGTCAGGATATTAACAACAGTTGATGGTTGTTTGTTCTACAACCTTATATTACAAAAGAAAGGGGGAGTTTGTGTATACATGTGTGTATACATTGCATATTTGGTGTTTTTAGTTGTATACAGGTTGTCATCATCAAAAAGGGGGAGATTGTGGAGGCAAATCGCCATACATCACACAAGTCTGCAAGACATTGACCAATGCAGGTTTTGATGATGACAAATTCCCTGGATATATTGGAAATTATAAACTCCAGACCTACTAAAACAGATGCAACGTATCACCCACCATATCCTTTTATACTTGTCTTAAAATTGTTGTAATGAATATACTATGTGTAGATAAAATGCAATCATGACCAAAGGCATGAAAGACCACAAACTGATGAATTTTTGCAGATTTGCAGGGCATGAGTCGACCATAGGGCCGGCGCATGCATCAGAGCAATTCTCCACTAGTCAGCGCACAAGGCAATGAGTCGACCATAGGGTCGGCGCATGAAGGAAAAACTTTCCAACGGGTCAGCGCGTAAAGGCATGAGTCGACCATAGGGTCGGCGCATAAGGGAAATAGTTTTCAACGGGTCAGCGCACGCCGACTGTATGGTCGACGCATACTGATGAATTTTCCAGATTTCCAAACAACACAGGCTATGCGTCGACGCACAGACCTGCTGCGGTCGACCGTTCGCGCGGAAATTCTGTTTTTAAATGATTCCCTCTTATATTTGAAATACTGTTATGTCTAAAATTGGGTTGGCACTATATATACTTGTTTAACCACTTGTGTCATTTCAACATTTGATAATCTTTTGATTCATGTGTTCAAAAACAAGAAAGAGTGAAATAGGTGTCCAAGATTCATCATCTTCATCTTCAACGTATCACAACATTTCAATTACACACAATCATTTTTGAAATGCATTTGTGAGAGATTCAAGGTGATAAGGTTCAAAGCTTAAATTGGAGAATCAAGTTCGGGTTGAAGCTTGTGACAGGTTCTTTCTTGAATAAAACCGTTGGGGTTTTACCCTCCAAGATTGGTATGAATTTTGGGGGTTTTTGGACGAGATTCTTCATCAAGAGTCAACCGAGCGAAGGTGATTGTGAAGAGGTGTTCTTCACAAGTCTAGTAGCGGATTCGGTGATTTTGAAGGAAAGATCTCGGGGTCAATTTGGTGCTGTTGAGATCAGCCGGAGCCGAAGGTTTGAACAACAACGTGTGATTCAATAAGGTGGCTGGAGCCGGAGGTCCATCAACACAAATCGGAAGACTTGATTCATCATGAATCAAGGGGCAAGGAGTGAAAGCAACTTTCAACACATTGAGATTTCTGTTGTATATTTGCTGCTCAATCATTGTATAAACTGTTACATTCAACAGGTGATATCTATAAAATCTATCTCAATTTTAGTTTTAGAATTGAGGGCAGACATATCCCGAAGCGAGGACGACGGGGGAATTGCCTCACCAAATACTTGTCTTCTCTATTTTTCAGCATTTACGTTATAGCTCAAAATAAGTGATTTTTGTATAAGCTCTAATGTCAAAATTGTGATATCAATTGAGTAAGAGGTTAAAACTCTGTTTTTAACTCCAAAGTACAACAAGACATTGTACTAGGCTAGTTGGAATCACTTACTCAACATAAATATCACTTGGAGAGTTTTGCACACCAAGTGTTTGACATATTGCTTGAACCAAAATTATCTTACTTGTGTATCTAGTTTTGGTTTGCTCTTTGAATCATTGGAACTAGGAATCCTTACAACTGAAGTAGATAATTGATAAGTGTGATTAGTGTTATGATTCTATTTTCCAAATTGTCATTAATCCAAAGGCTTACGCATATCCGGTTTTCCAATAACCGTTCGTTTTAGACTATATTTTCCTCGGCCGCTTCCGCACGTAAAACATTTTTAAAACCAATTTTTAATTGGTAGCGCCGACTCAAATTTTAATTGGGGATCTATTCAACCCCCCCTTCTAGATCCGTGCCATAGTCTAACAGTTTCATCTTCTAACATGGGTGTTGTTGCTTTGAAAGAACCAATTAGAACTCTTCTAACACCAGTTGATCAACTTGAAGTTTTATGTGAATCAATGATGGATTTTGACTCCATGGCTGATAATGGGTTTGACTTGGATCCTATTATTGATGCTTAAGGCTGGGTGAAATACTTTGATAGACTGTTTGGACCAGTTTATCTGTATTTGGTGAAAGAATGTTGGATTCACGCATCTGTCTACCCCAAGTTCATAGTCTCTTCAGTTTTGGGAAAAGAGATTATTATAACTGAATATCTGATCAGGAAGCTCATTGGATATGAAGAAACTGATGGAGTTTCTCATCTTCCCGCTGGGCGTGTTGATGTGGAGGAAGTTTATGATGAAGTAATTACATCTGGAGAAGCTTCAAACAAGTTTAAGGATCTGAAACCTGAATACAAGATCTGGGCCAAGATTTTTCTGGGCTGTATACGCCACAGAAAATCTACAAACTCTCTTAATTATATTAACAATGAACAGATGTACTTCATGTTATGCCTGAGTCAGAGCATAAAAGTTGATCTGTCACACATTCTCTTCATGCATCTGTGGAACCACATTAATGCATCCAGAGAATCTGTCAAGACCAAGGGTCAGAAGATCAGGACTTGGATTCCTTTTGGAAGACTGATCTCAGATATTCTGACTGAGAATGGACTGGTGGCTCATCTGCATGAAGCTGGATTGAAAGAAGAACTTGCTTCTATTGTAGGAAAACCTCTGAATGGGAAGAGTCTCCAGAGGATGAGAGTTGTGGATGAACTTACATCTGCTCTTGCTAAGCTCAATATTGAAGAAGTTAGTCAGAGGAGAGTTCCAATAGATGACTTTCCTATATTCGGTGCTGATGAACGTAGAGATGCAATTCTTCAAAACATAGCATTATGCAAGGCAGATGGAACACCTGTACCTGCTGATATTCTGCTACGTGCAAAAGAACCGGTACCAGATTTTTATGAGGAAAATCTGAGGAAGAGGAAACAGGCTTCAGAAGAAGAATCTGCAAGCAAGAAAAAGCAGAAATCTTCTGAGGAACCAAAGAAGAAGAAGAAGAGAAAAGCTTCTGGAGAAGCTTCATTTGTTCCAATCAAGAAAATAAAGAAGACAGATAATAATTCATCTTTACCTCATATTTCTGAAATAGTAACGGAACCATCAATAGTTAGCTCTGTTTCTTTACCCCCTTCTTCTCAAGCTCAAACTACTTCTGTACCTTCTCAATCATTTATACAACCACCCACTTCTGTACAACAAACTTCATCTGAAACACAAACTGTAACTGAATCTGTTCCCACACCTCAACCTGAACCTATATCCACTCAAACTGAAAAAATTACTACTGAACCCATAACATCTGAACAACCTGAACAACCTCAATCAGAAGAACCAACACCAGCAGAACAATCTATACCAGAAGAACCTATCCCATCTGATCCTCAACCAGAAAGTCCTCAACCATCTGAATCCTATATATCTGATTCAGATATTCTGGACATCCAACCACTCAAAACTGTCTTTAACATTTCTTCTACCTCATGTTACACTACAGATTCAAGTGAATCTACTGAATCTGATTTACCCCCAGAAGTAACCTTTATCCTTTCTCAACCCACTCCAAAACCAAGATCATCAACTTTTGTCTCTTTTGCTTCATTAAAACCTTTTCCATCTGATAACCTTCCATCTGGACTCAAACTTAAAAACTTTTATCCAAAACGTCAGGCTATCACTGAATCATCTAGCCAAACATCTTTTCCATCTTTCTCTTGTCCTATGTTCATTATCCCAACCTTTACAATACCACCCCCACCAGAACAACCCAAAACATCACCTCTGGAAGCCTACCTGAACCCTAAACCTAGGCTGAATGTTGATGTTTTGATTGCTAATTTTGAAAATGAAATAAAGATGAATTTAGATGTTGTTAAGGAAAAATGCCTCAGAAGCATCAATCCAGATGACTCTGATGCTATTTGGAATAGTTTCATATCCAGATTCAACACTGTTGCTTCAAATCTGAAGAACGTTTGCTCTGATGATACAAAGATCAGATTTGCTGAAGTTGTTAGACAGACTCTCTGGAATTTTACCAGGACGCCAACCCTTCTTCTGGAAAATTCATCTTCTGAAGAATCTGCCAAGTCTGTGATTGCTGAAGAATCTGCTCCTACAGAAGAATATGCACATGCAGAAACTCTGGTATATAATCAGTCAGCTCTGACGATTCTGGAACAAGCATCTAATTTTGTGATCCAAGAAAATGCATCTGCATCTGCTATGGTCATTGATAGTGCTCCAGCTCCTGCATCTGCATCTGCATCTGCTCCTGCTTCTTTTGAAATCAAGACAGAAAATCCAGATTTAGAAGAAAAGTTTACTCAACTAGAAGCCAGCAACAAAAAGATCAGAACATGGATGGTCAAGCAAGAACAAACCACAGATGAGATTAAAACTTGGATGGCTAGGCAAGAAGAATATACTTCTGAGATTATACACCTTTTGAAGATGATTGTCTCTCATCAACCTTAGTTGTTTTTCTGTTGTTTGTGCACATTATGTTTGATTTGCTTATGTGTTTATCATCTGAATATTTTGTTTATCAATGACTATGTTTGGTTTCTGTTTCTACTTGTTTTATCATGTTATTTTTCTCTGTTCTTCTTTTCTGTCTTAAAAAGTTTTTTCTTTTTGATTATGACAAAAAGGGGGAGAAAAAGAAATTCTGATTGTTCAAAAATAAACAGTTACTAAAATGGAATTCAGACATAATAAATTACAACTAACATTGAATTTTAGTCTTTCAGAACTATAACGTATCATCTGACAAAGTTCATTGAAGTTACCATGAGAATCCCCAAACCAGACCTTAATTCAAACCAGGTTCTGATTACCAGGCTCTGATTCTGGAAAGTAAATAAAGCTCTGATTCTGGAAAGTAAATCAAGATATGATTCTGGAAAGTATATTCTAACCAGGATTTTAACCAGACTCTTAATCTGAAAAGTTTACTCATGCAAAAAGGGAAGTATTTTCTTCTATTAGAGTATTCATTTCAGGGGGGATTCTTTATCTCAGGGGGAGTTATATATTTATCCTTTTATTGAACAAAATTTCCTATGTTTTTGTTATCATCAAAAAGGGTGAGATTGTTAGAACACAGATTGGTGTTTAATATATCTCTATATTTTGATGATAACACTAATGGAATTTTATATTAAGAAAATATATACTCTAATTTTGTTCAAGTGTTTTTGTTTCAAATATTAAATTAAATATTCTTATGGAAGCAAAAATGCATCTAAACATTACTGATCTGACCTGATCAGGAGGGATCACGGACTGGCCACACTCCGTTGGGCTGTTATCTGTTCGCCGGGGTGAGAAAGAGGAGGGGGGTGTACCTGCAAAGCACTCCGACGCCCAAGTAAGAAGTTGGACAGAGAGGAAGCAGTAGTACAGAAAAAGGGGCAAGAAGAGTTACCTGACCCTCTTGAAGAAGAGGGTATTTATAGAGAGACCCCAGCGCTGGGCCAACGGTCATTCGAGGTGGGCCGGACGACCAGGCCCAACCCTAATGACTGCTAGGGCTTACGTGGCGTAGTGAAGACCAGGACGTGGTCTTCGCCCTAGTTCAACCGCTCCTAGGTCTCCGGAAAGTGGGTTTGACCTACTCTTTCGGAGGTGGGCGGTTGGCCGATGACGTGTCCCCGCGGAGGGGAGCACGTGGAGAACGTGCGCCGAGCACGTTATTCTCCCCGCGGAGGGGAGCCCGGGTGGTCCTGCTCGTCCGGCGTGACGGACGACAAAAAAGACGTGGAGACGTAGCTTGTGCCCGGCGGCTAGTCCTGCTCGTTCGAAGGGGCGCGTGCTAGGCGTGCCCAGTTCGCTTGTTGGGCCGCATTCGGTATTGGGCCTGCCGAGGTGAGGCCCATACCGGAACAATTACTCTACGCAAAGCTCTGAAGCATCAGAAGCAAGTCATCAGAAGACTCTGAGCGCTGCCAGAAGAAACTCTGAAGCAGAAGCTGCAGAAGACTCTGAAGCGTAGTTGAAGAATTTGTATGAAGAGTTTCAAGCATTGTTTCAAGAAGACTCTGAAAGTACTTTTCGCTGCAAGTACAAAGGCTCTGATATTCAAACTCTGCTCTGATTGATATTCACGCTGAAGCACATTGGCTGCAAAACTCTGATAACATCAAGACTCTGATACCATCAAACTCTGATCACTTCAAGACTCTGATGTTGATAACTTTGAGACAGAAGCTTGTTGAAGAAGATATTATTCAAAGATATATCCATTGGAATATTCCAAACGACTCTTTCCTTATTCATGTATGGCACAGGAAATCAGACAATAGGGATTTGTCTAAACATTCCTCTTTTGGGAAAGCTAAAGTCAATAGAAGACAAAAAGGCTACAGCTACTCTGCTACGCACAGTCTTCAAGCATTGGACTTTCTGCTCTATAAAAGGATGTCTTCAACAACATTTCAAAGTTGACTAATTATTGAGAAATCAAATTGAAAACTACTCTCAAGCTCTCATACAATATTTTTCATAAGCTGAATAGTTTTTATTCGTTCTTAATCTAAGTGTAAAAATCAAAGTTGTGATAAAGCTTTTTAGAAGCATCTTAAACACTTGTTAGTTTACATTTATTTGTAAAAGGTTCCTTAAGAAGACCAATTTATGGTCAGGATTTCTTGAGAAGACTAAGACAGTTGTTCTTAGTGGTTGACATTGTAATATGTTTAAATATAGTGGATTAAGTCCTTGTTGAGAAAGGCAAATCACCTTGGTAGGCTGGACCGAATTAATTGAGTTCAACGAACCAGGATAAAAATATTGTGTTATTTTTATTGCCATAATTATTTCAAAACCCTTATCCAACCCCCCATCTAAGTGTTTTTCCCACCTTCAATAGCAAGATCATATGAAAACTTCCTATATCTACAGAGTTGTAGCGTTCAGGAAGTGTCCAATAGTGAATCACACACGAACCCTTAGACGAAACTCAAACTTTCCAGGAACAATTGCATCGAAAATCTAAAAATTGTTGGTTCCACAGGAGCCACAGGCACGTCATCAAAGACTGCATCCACCTCAAGGATGCAATCGAGATCTTCATCAAGGAACGACGCCTGAAATAGTACATCAAGAGGATCGGAGCTCCTCAAAAGGACGTTTGTGAGATAAAGAAGGTATAGGAGGAAACACCACCCTATGACGACGCCAGCTTACAGGTCGCCTTGTGCGTCTTTTGTCTCGAGGACTTCTACGAGGCCAACACGCCCTTATTTGCTCATAACACATGGGAAAAATTCCCCTCCTCCATGGTCATATCTGGCAGATGATTCAACAAGATCACTGTGGGGTTAGTGAAAAGAAAGTTTGATGAGTTAATCGATGCAAGCTCGAACCAGAATGCGGCCCTCGACAGGTCTGGGGAAAATCAAATCCCATCACCTTCTACCTTAAGGAGCTGCTAGGCAGTTCTCCCAACTCCAGAATTCCTTTGCTCGTGAGAGCATCAATGGTGAACTTCGACGTTCGTTGCACCTTGGTCGACCAAGGGAGCTTTGCTGACATCATGTACGCTTAATTGTTCACCACTCTTCAGCTCGACGAGAGGAATTTGACACCTTATACAGGTTCTAGCCTACAAGGCTTCAATGGCACGACCACTAAGCCATGAGGCTATGTCGATCTGCTCGTCACCTTCGGGGCGGAGGAAACCACCAGACAAGTCAAAGTCTGCTTCCTGGTCATAGAGCGTACATCTTTGTACTAGTGCATCATAGGAAGACCAACTCTGACCGAGTTAACCGCCATTCCATCCATGGTCTATTTGAATATGGAGTACTATACGATCAAGGGTTGCATCGTCACCCTTCGCGGGGACATTGAAGTCGCGAGAAGATGCTTCGAAGCAGACACAAAGGGGAAAAAGTTGATCAATATAACACACAAGACTACCAACAAGCCGACTCGATATGAGGAGCAGAAGTTGTTTCCTTGTGTCAACTCATTCGACCTCGACAGTCACTTCACCATCAAGCAGAAGCAGAACGAAGCAGCATCAAACACTTCTTCAACATTTGGTAACAACGGGGAACCTCTTCATTTTATGTGCCTCATTCCAGATGGCTAGTTCAATCTCATTCTCTTCGACAATGACCCAGATAAAGGCGTGGAGATCGAAACGGGACTCCCCGACTTAGCAAAGAAGCATCTGAAGGTCTTCTTAAATGAAAACACTGACTTGTCCGCATGGAGCGCTGCAGAAATGCACGAGATGGACCCCAACATTTCCTGCCATCAGCTGACCATAGATCATGCCGCTAGGGTCGTAGTTCAACTAGGCGTAGGCAGTCTCTCTAGAAAGCGGGGGCTGCTGAAAAAGCTATAAAAGACCTCCTAGAAGCTAATTTTATTTCTGAAACCCAGTACACAATCTGGCTGTCTAACATTGTACTACTTAAAAAACCTAATGGAAAATGGAGAATGTGTGTTGACTATGAGTTGACAAGTGAGGAGTTTCCACATGGAGTGCCCTTTGATTTGTGGTACTACCAAGTAAATATAGAGAATTACTTGATCAGGTTCTTGATGTGGATGTATTTTATTTGCATCCTTAGAAAAAAGTTTAGGCATTGATGTGTCCAAGGAGTTATTTCTAGTGAAGAATAAAAGAAAGGTACCAAATAAACAGAAACATCAAATATCATAACTCATACACGTTGATAAATAGAAAAATAATATTTGACAAGAACCTTATAGGGACTACGGATTCATGATATAAGAGAATTAAACTCCAACCTATACACCCAATGCAAAGTTTTATATAATAAAGATTTTCACTAACTTCTCACATGTACAATACATTCTTTGTAAATCTAAAAATCCCAATCTTAAGAAGCTTTTGAAATATTTCTGGAAAATTTATAATATTTTATTCATTCTTAAGATCATATGAAGTTTTGAAATAAAACTTTTGAAGTCTGGTACATATAATATTTTATTCATTCTTGAAGGAAAGTCGTTAACAAACATATTTTTTCATTGGATCTTTGTCTGCATCACTGTTAAGTGTTATGCACAGACCATGATCTGATACTAACTAAAGATGAGAAAAATACACAAGAATGGGGGTTGAATTGTGCTATCCGTTTTCTTTACTTTGCTTCTGAACAAAGTTCAGATTCTAAACCACTATTCAGATTCTGATAATTAATTTCAACAGAATAATAACAGAAGCAAATAAATAACAACAAAACCCACAGAGATTTATATTGGTTCCACCCAAATAAAGAGTAGTTCAGTCATCTTGCACCACAAGTGATTTTCACTATAATCAAAACATGATTACAATTGCTTATGCACTTAAGCATAAGAATTTTCTTGCTCAGACCCTCATCCTGAGACTTCTTTGCTTAGACCCTTCAGGTTTAAGACTTCTGCTCAGACCCTTGGTCCAAGACTTCCCTGCTCAGATTCAACGAATCCAATACTTCTACTTAGACCTGCAGTCCAAGACTTTCTGCTTAAATCTCACGTACTCAAGACTTTTTTGCTCAAGCCCTCCAGGCTCAAAACTTATGTTTAGACCCATGGTCCAAGACTTTCTTTCTTAATCAACAGCTGATTAATACTTCAATGCTTTAACACATAGAAGGTGACTTACTTGGCTCAAGCTTAACAGCAAGAGACTTTGATGCTCAAGCACATAGCAAGAGACTTTATCTAAACTGCAAAATAACATGTTTAACAAAATAAAGAACAAGGTGTACTCGATAGATAATCATAGGTACAGAGAAATAACCATAACAAAGATCACAATACTTAAGATTTCTAAGATATTCAATAATTAAGAAAACTTAAGGCTTTGTGTAATTTATAACATATAACAGAAATTATGCATACTCGATTGTGTTGCTATTGTTGATCTTATTATTCTTCCATTCTGATAGAAGTGAGGAACACTTCTATCCTTTTTGGCTATTCTTCTTTATTCTTTTTATTCCTTGTTGAATATCCATCTTGAATCTTCAAATACTTATATAGCAGTTTCAAAGGAATAGTCGTTGGAAGAGATAACTTGTACAAGTGTCTTTGTTACTTTATAATACAAGAGACGTTGAAGATAGATACACCAAAATATCTTGATCCATTATGTAACTTGTTTAACCATTGAGTCTTTCTTGTGATCTTGTACTATAGATCCGTTGAGAATATATATTCGTAAAGCATGTCAACTCTTCTTGAGCCTTGTGAACACAGACTCTAACTGACAACAAATTTGACAATGTAGCTTGCTTTTTGCAGTACAAATATCTTTAGGTCAATCGATTACCACTGAACCAGTGACACTTTTTCATAAAAATTCTGATCCAAACAAATTTTTGAATGCATATATGAACCATGACATCTTTTCATGTATTTGTACACTTTTAGAGAGGTGTTAAAGCTCTATATTAACCATACTTTTCAGAATTCAAACTCATCTCTCTTTCATAGCAATTCAAAACGTATATTCTCTCATTTTTAAAATCAAGTGTTCTTGACATTACTTTTTGTTGAAACTTCTACACATTAATTTCATTACATTTTCAAATAGTTTCAACTACATAAATTAGTAAGCACTTGTACTACATATTAAGAATTGCCTACTTGATAGAGAAGATCAATTTTAAGAATTAATATACATTGTTATATAACTTCAAACACTTGTAAAAATTCAAATTGTTGTGATTTCCTTGTTGTCCAGGATTGTTGAAAGCAAGAGAGTGGACAAGGGATGATTGTTCTCTTATTGCACTTTGTAAAGATCATAAGGGGATTGTCCTTATTGATTGTGTTGCTTATGTTAGAATATTGTAGGATGGATCTTGGTGGAAGACTTGTAAAAAGACCTGACATAGTGAAAACCTCTCACGGAGAGTGAGGGGACTGAAGTACTCTCGGATTGTGAGGGGAACTAGAATATATCTTCGTGTCCTTTACTTTCCGCATTTATTTTTCAGCATATTTATTTTCATATCATTTCTGAAAAATAACAAAACCAGTGCTAACACTTCAAATTGAGAAAGTCCAATAAATCTAATTCACATTCTTCTTAGAGACCGCATATAAACTTACAACTTTATTGTTGGTTCTGAATGATCACCAGAAGCTGATACATTCAATAAGCTTAGAGACAATATATTACTCTTCTGATACTGTAGGGTTTTTTCAACGCAAACCTATATTATTAGTCTTTACTTAAATAACGTTCTTCAGATTCTTAGCCACCAAAAGCCAATAACTTAACTTCTCTCAAGTGCGTTCTTATATTAGATTCTGAATATATTCTTCTTTAAACTTTAGAACATGCACACTTAGAACATATATTAGATAACACTATTGTTCTTTCAATAATTTGTTATCATCAAAATTCAAAGAATATATGTCATGAACAAATCTTATTCTAACACAAAACTTTTTTGATAATTTTTTATAAGTTCTTAAAACATTGTCTTTATGTTTTTTTTTAATGTATTAATAACATTTACATTTCTTATTCTAAATATGCATTTCTTATATTTATATCTTGTATTCATATCTTATGGCATTTTAGTATAAACAAACAGTATACAATTCTTTTTATCTATGCAGACGCACAGGCATTTTGTTGGGACATTTAATTCTGAAGGGTCTACTTGAGGGAACATTTTAACATTTTTTGGAGTTTTTTCTATGAGTAACACACCTTGTGAGAGACACACCACATACTCATCCAAAAATTAAAGGTGATTGGTATGTGAGTTCTCATTAGAAGTGGGAACAGACTGGGCCGAACTAGATTTTGCTAAGGCTGAGTCTTACTTGCCAAAAACATTAAAGCTTAAGTCTGACATGTAGCCTATTATAGGCTCAAATTTAAGCCAAACTTGATTTTTTAAAGGTTTGATTGACTTATTAGCCTACTTTAAAACTTATTATTTTATTTGAACATTTTAAAAATGAAATTCAAATGATGTTTAAATAGTCCAACAAATTATAAAATCAATGAGACTAAATATTTATTTGCATTGATTTATTCAAACTTATCTAATATCATAAGTTTTGTAATATTTTTTTTTAGAAAATTCAACATACAAAATATAATATAATAATTAGAATAAAATTATTTATATTTATTTTAAAAAAACTGGTCTAATAAATTTAAAATGTTTTTTTTTATGATATGTGACATAACCTTTTTAATTAAATAATCTTATAAAAAAGTCTAATAATTTTTTATTTAAAAAATCTAGCTGACTGGTCAGTATAAGTTAGACCATAAATCCTTGTAAATTAATCTATTATATTCTCACCGCTAGTTCTCCAAATCTCTACTTTTTTTTTAATCAATATTTACTATTCACTGCAAAATCAGTTATATTTTAAAATAAAACAAAACCCTTCAAAATCAATTGTAAATCTTCAAAATAACTCTTATAACAAAATAAACCAAACATACCTCAACAATTTGGACCCCAACCTGAATATATGCCCCATGATAACGAAACAGCCGAAAAGGAGACAAAAGATCATAATTACAAGTCCCGTACACATAAAATCTATCCGTAGCCCTTAAACACAATCATTCATATACATATACATATTATTACAAACTAAAAATATTCAAATATTTATTTATGATACTACTAATTAGTAGTTAATTTAAACTTTACTTTTACTTTGTCTTTATTTATTTAAACAGTAACATTGCACTACTAGTAGTAGTCTAGGAGAGAGGAGCCCTCTTAGGTGCACCCTTTCTCCTGCAACTTCCAAGAGAGAGGAAGAAATTACCATTGGGTTTATTGTTGTTGTGATCTTCTTCACAGGATGAAATAGTGTTATTATTCATTGAACAGCATGTAGCTTCCTCAGTAGTAGGGGCAAAATGGGCATTATCTTCGTCAATAACCTCAGAGCTATCAACCCTTAAACCCTCGACGAACTGGGAATGGTATGAAAAATCTGATTCATTGAATCGGTATAATATGCTCGACAAACTTTCCCCCTTGCATAACATGTCATCAACCTGCATTATTTTACATTTTTTTGGTTTGTTAATTTTCACGTTTCGAAAAATAATAATGATACATACGTATCCCGAAAAACAGAAAATTTAATGAAAGCTGCAACGTTGTACCTGCATTTATTAATTAATTAGCTGTCATATTTGAGGTTTTAATACGACCGTGTGTTGTGCCGCTTGTGCGATGGGGATACAATTAGGGATAGGGATACGAGTTAAGAAATTCAGTTAAAAAATCTAACTATAAAAAATTAATATTAGTAACTTTTTTTAAAATCAATATAGAAAACATTTTTTATTTAATTTTTAACTTGGGTCCATCGAATACTACATTAACTTCAAATAAATGCTACTACTCTCACCTATATTATAACTAAAATTTATTTTTTATATTCATTAAATAATTAATATATTCGATTTATATACCAAATACTTTAACTTATAATAAATTTAAAAAGTAAAATTTATTTATAATATAAGACAGATGGTGTAACTCCTAAAGACGCAAGTAAAAATTAATAAACGAGTATGTCCGTATCGTTTAAATTTATCCTATAAAAATTTATAAAAAAAGGAGCAGAACGAACATACACCCTCTGTCTTTATATTATAAGCAAATTTTATTTTTTAGATTAATTATAAAATTAGTGTATTTGATCTATATATAGATCAGATATATTAATTATTCAATAAATTTAAAAAACAAAATTTGCTTATAATATGAGACAAAGTAATAGTTAAAAATATGAGTGTAAAACTAAAGACCATCCCACAAAAAAGTAATAGTGAGGTGGAGAAAGCTCGAAGGCACTTTACATTTTAAGTCTAAAATTACAAAAATTTATATAAATGCCTATGTCTACAAAAGCCCGCCAAAATGAGTCAAGTCGAACTTGCCTCAACTCGACCCGACTCATTAAGAATTGGTTCAGCTCAAATCTCGATTTGAATTCGACACAAATTTTTTTAAGTTCAAACTCGACTCGTTATAAGTTCACAAACAACTCGATTCGACTCGTTAGGTTCAGTTCGCTAAATTCATAAACTTAAATGACATTTTTTAAAGTCTATCTTGTTTTTATATTTGATATTTTATATTAATATATTATTAAAAAAAATATTAAAATAAAATAAAAATTATTAGATTAAAATTTAACTTTATCTTAAAAATTTACTAATTTAAAAATTAATTAATTTATATGATGCTAATTTTATTTATATAACTATTTTTAAAAATATTTTACTCAATTGAAAATATAAATTGGTTAATACTATTAGATTAAAATAAAATATATGATTAAAGTTTATATTAAATCTTTAAACTTACTTTAAAGATAATACAATCCTTTTCATATATAATCGACTTGACTCATGAATCTAACGAGTCGAATTATGTATAGTTCAATTTCAACTCATTTAGTTAATGAATTTAGTTTTTCGTTCATATTCAGTTCATTAGGTTCATAAATCAAGTTCAACGAATTAATTGTCGAACCGAATTTCAAACTATTTTCGAATTATTCGATTCATTATCAATCTTAGAGGTGAAGGTCTAAACACTTAGTCCGTTCTGCACTAAAGTGTAAGAAAAACAGACATGTACAATGAGTTAAACCTATCTTACCCATTACAAGAAAAATCGAATTTAGCTAGGGCTTAAACCCCTCACTAAACCAAAAAATCCATCACAAAACAACTATTTGCGAGGGGACCGGGCCCCTAGCTAATCAGGGAATCACAAATTATTGGTGAGGGGATAAGCCACTCGCAAAAATGGCTAGGGGATAAGCCCCTCGCAAAATGTAATGGAAAAAAATCAGTTTGCTACACCACTAACATAGACACAGACTAGAGACACATAAGAGCTCAAAAATGTCAGATGCGTTTGCGAGAGGATAAGCCCCTAGCTAAGTTACGTGATTTTTGAATTTAGTGTTAAAAAAATGAATAATTCAAATTAGACAAGCAGCTAGTTTTCAATATTTAGACCCGGACATTTTAATGCCTATTAAAAAAACATGATTAATTTTTATATAGAAAAGATAATTTTACAAAATTGTCGATATATTAAGAGAAATTTTAAGAGTTCAAATAACAAAATAATAAAAGATAATAAAAATTATATTAAAAAAATATCATTAATGTCAAATTGAAATTATAAATTAACTTTATAATTTAAAATAACTTTTTTATATAATAATTTTTAATTTGGGATAGACAAAGTAATTAAGTGCTTCCTCCATCTTAATTCGAAATATAGTTTTTTTAAAAGTTTAAATAATCTTTTGGTATAATTTACTGTGTTTTTTATTTTTTTTTCATAAATTTCATATGATTTTAATGATTATAGTTAAAATTTGTAAGATTTGAAGGTTTTCTCCTGATTATTTTTTTATGGATTTTAACTTTAAAAACTAAAACTAAAAGGATATTAATATTTAAAAATTATTTTAAAAAAAATACATGATCAAAAATAAAAAATACATCAATTTATAGAGATTAAAAATAAATTATTTAATCATTTTTAAATTATATCACTATTAAATTATTTATAGAGATTAATGTGCAATATTCAATCATCTATATCACAATAAATGTCTTTTTTTTTTATTTGTCTTAAATTATTTATACTTTTATAATTTCTTTTAACTAACGTACTCTTATTTATTATATTTTAATTTGAATAACTACTCTATTATTTATTATTAATAAAGTTATTTTAATAAATAACACTTGTTTTACTATTAGAATCAACACAATTAATCGATATTTTAAATAATATGAAAATCTTATAAAATACATGTTATAAGACACCTATTATAATAGGGAGAGGGTGATTATAAAGTATTTTATTTTATTTTGAATTTACACTTATAAAGAATATTAATATGCATACCGATATAAACTTTCTGAGTTTTTCTTATGATTTAAGCATGTTTGGCCTAATTTTTTTTAGAATTTAATTGATATGTATCGAATGTGTAAAGATATTTTATACTGTTAGTTAATCACAACCGTTAATTTATTTGAAATATTTGACTTTTATTTTAACCACTTAAAAAATAATACAGATGGATGATTGTGATATATTGACAGTGTAAAACTTTTTTACATTGACTGTGTATAACAATTAATTTTTTTTAATGTCAAAATTACTTTAAAGTTAAAGTTAAAATTTAACTAATTTTATAATTTTTTATTCAAAATTTCTAGTATTGGAGTTTACTAAATGGTCTCAACGAGTGTTAAAAACTATAAAATAAACAAAATAAGTTATAATCTTGTGAAAAAATAATGTTATGTAAGAAAGTTTTTAAACATAGAGACTTGTATAAAGTATAAGAGAAAGTTAAAAAATAATGTTGACAAAATCTCTGTCTTGAATAAATTTAGATAAGAAAATATGTTTAGTAGGAGATAAAAGTATGAATGAATGATTGTTAGAAAAGTTGTATGGGTGAAGTAAAGAGACAAAAACCTTGCATGAGAGAGAACAGAAATGGAAGGGTTCCTGAAGAATCCTGTGACAAGAGCAGCAAACGTTGGCAGTATCTTTGCATGACCTTGACTGAACCCTCTCTTTTATGAATATCACTTTTGCACCGTTAATCGTATAGCCCTGCATTTCACAATCTACATTACTACTTTATTCTAATTCTAATTTGCTTCTTAAACACACATTAATCTTACTTGAATATTGGAACAATCTATCAGCTTTTCAATATCACTTAATCGAACCACGTCATGATAAACATACCTTCTCACCTGCAATGCAATTGCAAACACACCTCCTCAATTATTGTTTTACATTCATATTATTAGATCAAAACGCACTGAACTAATTAAGTTAATTCTTATCAAGGAACAAATAGAAAGAGAGGTTATGTTAATCCTAAAGGGGTTTCAAAAGTTGAAGCAGCTTTTGGTTTCTTGTTTTACTTGTCTGTTAACAGAATTGGGTCAAACCTTTCACTATCAATGAAAGGAACAGGTGAGAAAGCATGGGAGAAAAAAAATAGATAAAAAATGGATCTTCCATTAATGGGAAACAAACCAAACATAAAAGTAAAAATTTTAACACGGTCAGAAAAACACTATGCATATCTCGGAAACACCAACCAAAACTCATCACTTGTGAGTTCAATTCACCAACCAAGTTGAATATCAAAGTAAAGATTAAAACCCTAGAAAATAAAATATAAACTTAATTAACATTGAAAATTTGTGGAGAAAGAAAAACTAACCTGGAGGAGAGGGTGATGGCGGTGGGAAGGGAGACAGTGAGGACATACAGAGAGACAACAGTGTAAGCAAAGGACGTTCTTCTCGTTCTTCTTTCTATCTTGATGGACCCCACAACCACCAAAGAATGTTTCACCCATTAATCTCTCTAACCATGCAGGTAGATTCTCATGAATCCCTCCTTTCATGTCTCTTCTTCTTTCTCTCTCACAGAGAGACTAGTAATAATAATAACTGTGTCTGGTTTTGTGAGAAACAAAATAGGTTTGATGGTTAGGTTAAGTTAGAAGGACCATTTTTCATTCTCATCATTCCTTATATAAGATAAAAAAATAACCTAACTCAATAGATCAGATCAACCTGTATTATTTTACTATATCTTTTTGGAACATCAGGTTTTCTTCTGTAAATAAATATTATAGAACTCTCTATAAAAACACTTTAATTTTCTTGTAATATTATAGAATCCTCTATAAAAGTATTAATATTTATAAATTAATCATTTTAATTGAAAAAATAATCCTATTAAATTAGTGTGAATATGAGCATGCAATTAGTAGTAGTGTATGGTTTTAACATAACAATGTTTATTTTTCTTGTAATGATTACTTTCTAGGCTTCTTTTCTTGTGATAACTTGAAAGTAATAATCACTCTGATGTGTGTCATTTTGAATGACCACATGAGAGATGAATACAATTTCCAATAAACAAAAGCGTGACCCTTTATTTTATTTGTTTTAATAAATAATAAAAAACTAGTATTCAGTTTATTTGAATGAACAAATTATACACTTTACTTTTTTTTTTTATCAAAAGAAAAAATTATAAAATTCAGTTTGGATCAATAGTAACTTTAAAGTTATGAAACAATTATAATTAAAGCCTGGCTAACGAAATTTTTAAAATTTAAATCTTTTTAAAATAAAACATTTTTTGAAATTTTATTATTTGGGGAAAAATAATTATATAAATTAATATATCATTTTATAATTTAAACTAACCATTAATATTATTTTTGGTATTATATTTTTAAGTAGTTTTTTTTTAATTAACCATTGTATAGATAAAATAAAAAAATTTGTATATAAAACTAAGAGGACATAAAGCCAAAATCCACTGAAATAAAAAAAAAAACCTAAGTAATACTACAATGCAAATTATATAGCAAATTTAAATTCAAAAACACACGATCAGCACAATCCAACGAATCTGCGTATAGATCTAAAACTAAATTGTAAAAAAAAATTGATTTATAAATTGTTCATATTTAATGAATGGTGAATGAACTCGATCGCCAACACAGTAACAAATTCCTTAACCAATAACTTATTGATGAATATTGCAAGCAATCACGACAATTCTGGTCATTCAAACCGAAGCATTGAATCGGAGGATACAGAAGAAACTTCATCAGCAAAACAACACCAAATCAACAATTAAGTTGTAGAATCAGTTTCAAACAGAAAGTTTCATAACGGCTAACCTAAAAACACAGGTCAAATCTGAAATTTTTTTCAACTCAAAGAGCATTAAAAATTAGATCCAACACTGTGAGAGAAGGAACACTGAAACGAAACAATTTAACAACCAAACGCCAACGGTGTCGGTGACAAAACTGTTGAGATTGTAATTCTTTGTGTTGAAGCAAGTAGTGCTCGACAAAAACAAGGATGTGTCGAAATTTGTAGTGTGTGTCGAGTAGCATTAGGTGTCAAAGTGTTAAAACAAATTGTTTGACACAAAATTTTGACTTAGATCAAAATAGAAATTTTGGACTTTTGTGTTTTTGAGCTTTAGCTTAGGGAGCAAGATAGCTCAATTATAAATAGAGAGAGTAACCCATATTTTGTGTAAGAAGAAGAAGAATCTTGTAATCACTTGCAGTTGCAAAATTAATTAGATTTTTTTCTACAGTTTGTGGGCAGAGAGAAACTCTGCAGAAATCATATTCTTCCCCAATTTTCCTCAAACCCTAATCTTCTTTCTTATTCAATTTTCTTTCTTCTTCCATTAACAATTATTGCACAAAATTATTCTTGCAATCAAGGTGTGATTGATTCACTCAAGTGAAGAGTGAAGAACAAGGGAATTTGATCGATTGATTGAATCTTGATCATCAAGATTGGTTCAGAATTACTTAAAGTCTTGGGTTAATTCCAACAAAAACCATCCAAAAATCACGAAGATTCCGACGAGGTGAGTAGGTGGTGTGGAGCTTTAACGAGCTAGTCGCACCACCAAACTGTTAGTGCATGAGGCGCTTTAAGTGAGGACAGAAAGAGAGAGAATAAGAAAATAAGGATTGATATTATTGAATGGATGATTACAACTGAATTATAAAGTGTCTAATTTATATAGACCAAAGTGACTTGACTACTAACAAATAAATATAACAAACTAAGTAACAAACCATAAACCTTAATTACCTTTGGGCTTGGATCACATAATTCAACTTGGATTATATCTAATATCTCAACATATCCCCTATAATCTAAGTTGTCGAAATATATCAATCATGGTCGATCTGAACTATTTCCAATTTCTTTCTCAAAGTTAGAAACCCATCGATCTTCAATCCTTCAGTGAAAATGTCGACCAATTGTGCTTCACTTGAGCAATGCCTTACTTCAAGTTCACCTCGATTCACCTTCTCCCTTAAGAAGTGAAATCTATATTTGATGTGCTTACCTTCCATGCAAAACTGGATTCTTCACCAGAGTTATGACTGACTTATTGTCGATCTGCAGTACCAGAGGTTTCTTTATTTCAACCTCCATTTCTTCAAGCACAAATCTAATCCAAATTGCTTGACACGCAACATAGGATCATGCTATATATTCAGCATCACACGATGAAAATGCCACCACAGGTTGCTTTCTCAAGCACTATGAGATTGAGGCACCAAATACTTGAAAGAAATATTCAGTTGTGCTTCTTTGATCCTCCCTATCTCCACACTAATCAGCATCTGAATAATAAGTAACCATAGTTTCTTTGCTTTCAGAGTCTCGTCAAATAAAATCCATAGTTTGTCGATCCTTTTAAGTATCTCAGGATTCTTCTTGCAACCTTCATGCGTGACACCCTCAATTTGCTCATATATTTGCTCACTAATCTGATTGAGAAACATATATCAGGTCGATTGTTGCATGCATATCTCAGGGATCCAACAATATTTTGAATAAAGTTGTATCAACTTTGTCTTCCTTTCCATGCTTCTCCAACTTCAACTTTGGTTCGATAGGCGAAGATGCAGGAGCCGAATCATCCATTATGAATCTCTTGAGTATCTTCTTGACATACTTTGTTTGATGTAGCACCAGACCATGCTTCAAATTTTAAAATCCCATGCCTAGGAAATACGACTGTTAAGTCTATGTGTGTGTGATTGGCAGTAGTTTTGGTAAAACTAACTTGGCAGCAACATGTTGAACAAGATGTTCTAACATGAAGAAAAACATGTTGAACAAGATGTCCTAACAAGATGTCTCGACATATTGTCTGTTACAGGTCTGCAGGTTATTACTGTTAGTTAAGATTGCACCTAAGAGGGGGGTGAATTAGGTACTTAGAAAATTTTCGAATTTTCGACGGTTTTATGTTTTAATTTCTTAAGTGATTACTATGTATGAAAGTACTCCAGTCCCCTTACGAATTTTCGAATTTTAGACACAAGAATATATTCTGATTCCCCTTACAGTACGAAAGTACTCCAGTCCTCTTTCGAATTTTCGAATTTTAGACACAAGAAATATTATGGTTCCCCTTACAGTCCAAAAGTACTCCAGTCCCTTTTCAACATAAAAGAGAATTTTAATAATGTTAGGACTTAGATAAGACACTTCCTAGCCTTTCTATATAGACGCTAAAAATCACTACCAAGAACAACCTCTTGGATTTTCCCACTAATTACAATTGAGAACAACCCCCTCACAATGGACCTCTTGTTTCCAAAACTAGGACAACAAGGAATACAACTTCATAATCTTATTTTCAATAATCCTGAAAAATAAGATGTGACAAACAAAGAAAATCTGAATTTTTGTAAGTATGTAAAAGATGGATATTTAACACTTATTAATCAAAAGATTTATCTTCTCCTTGTAACACACAACTCTCACAATAATTATACAATTTTTCTTTGTATGAGATAAAACTAGGATGCTTTACTATGAAGGTTTATGCACAATATTTCAGTCTAAGAAAATTCTATTTGAACACTTAGACAAAATTTGAAAATTTGAAAGAGTATGAATGATTGATTAAAACTTTGCAAGGAGGTGAGTTTGAAAATATGAAATAATGAGGTTTATATAGCCTCTAAAAACCTCTTCAAATGAGTGCAATAAACCAAAGGATGCCATGCTTCAAAAGAAATAATTTAAAAAAGTTTCTATGAAGAGATGCAATATTTTGGGCTTCTAGAACAGTGGTAATCGATTGCCATTATTAAGGTAATTGATTACATGCTTTCAACGTGTAAAAATTTTGAAAATTTTAAAAGGGTAATCGATTATACCAATTAGGCTAATCGATTACTTCAGCCTAGAAAAGGAAAAATGCCTTAGAATGAAGTGTAAAGAGTTTTAAGATGCATAAATTCACTCCTAATGGTTATGGCAGGAATGAGGGATGGTTTGAACACTTGCACAATCATATAGAGGTTGAGTGTTATACCTTTTCCTTTGTGCTAGTTAATCTTCTTAAATTTATCAAGATTTGATTAAAATATTTGACACTTTGTTCTTGAACTTTTATTCTCGAGCTTGAAGCCTTGATAATCTTTTTTGTTAATTCATCCTTGACTTGTAGAATATGCATCGTCATCAAAACCTTTGAGAAGCCATATCTTCACATTCTCCCCCTTTTTGATGATGACAGCTGTCGCTACTCGAAAAATGCATCGCGCAACGACGGGGAGGCGAAAAAGATAGACAGAAGAGTCGCCACCGAACTTTATTTATCCCATAAGGGGAAAGGAAAATATCGAGAAAACCTTAGGAAAGAAATGGATAAGATGGTCTCACGACCAAGAACGGGTTCGGAAGCCGGTTATGCAAGGGGAAGGTATTAGCACCCCTCACATCCATCGTACTCGATGGGAACCTTTTGTTTGTCGACGTGTGATTATATTTGCTAAAATATTATGCTATAAAAGTGTGTTCCAAAGGGAGAGAGATAAAGGGTTAGAAACAGGGAAAGAGAGGTAACGGGGAAGAAGAGAGAAAGAACAGACTCGATAGGACTTCGCAGTCCTAGGCCTACGTATTCTCAACGGGTGTGAGAAAGTTAGAGTCGACGTAGTTCAGCGCTACGTATATAGGGGGAATGTGCTCGGCAAGGATTGTGGCCCTTGTGCCTACGTATCTTTACTTAAAAGAAGTAAAGAATCAGAGCATCCGTAGTTCGGCCTACGGTGTGCGGGGGAAATTCTGGTAGACGATGCTATCGTGCGCATTCTAGCAGTTAGGTGTATTGCTGCTCGCTCGTTGGAGACTTAGGCGTTACCTATTTGCGGTAGAACGGACGTAGCATGCCTTTCTGGGAAAGGGGTGAAAAAAAAAGGGTGCTCGCTAGGATATCGCAATCCTATGCCTACGTATTCCCATTATGCATGAGAAATCAGAGCAACGTAGTTCGTGCCATCGGTACGGATAACTGGTGTGTTTGTGTGGATGATGTTATCGTGCGCGTTCTAGCAGTTTAGGTGTTTTGCTGCTCGCTCGTTTGGAGACTTATGCATACCTGTTTGTGGTCGAACGAACGTAACATATCCTTTGGAAGATTGGTTTTCGCCATACGAGGCAAGGTGTCATGTTTGATTGGTGAGATTGATTTTTGGGGCGAGATAAGTCCTCGGATAGTAACCCCTACGGGTAGTACCCAATTCTTTACCTCAAAGTTTTTGTTATGAAAAGGTGTGGCGAACGAGGCGTCTTCGTATTGAAAGACGAACGTCGAAACCACCCTCACTACAGTGGGCATCCCAACACTCGAAGAGGAAGAGGTCTACACCCAATCCTCTCTCTTTAATTCAACATAAAGAGAGCTTCGTTCTCTTATTAAAGATGTTTTTGGTTTTGAATGATAAGTGCTTTTGCGACAAAGAACCCTACGCTAAACGTCAGCACTTGGGATAGGAGAAGGCCTACGCCTAACCACTCCACGACCATTCAAGCTTTTTGTTAGGAAAAGAGTTTGCAAATGCACTCGGTACGAGACCGAGGTTTTAGGTGAGAAAGGTTGCGGAAAGAAGTTGTGAAAGGAGAAGTGGTGGAAGGAGTCGCGTCTTCGTATTGAAAGACGAGTGTCTAAACCACCCACACTACAGTGAGCATCTCGACACTTGGAAAGGAAGAAGTCTACACTTAATCCTTTCTCTTTAGTCCAATACAAAGAGAAGTTAATTTACAAGATGGTTTGATAGCGTCGGTGAATCGAATCGGGACAAGAAATGAGGAGAGAAAATAGGTGGTCTCAGATCCTTCATTTCTCATCAATAATTTGACAGAGGATCGAAGGAAATGTCGTCATCGACCCAAAACAGAAGAAAATGGGATACAAAGCCCACTAACAAATAAAATTTAATTTCTAAACAAAAAAATCTAAAACTATAATATAATCTTATAAAGCTCTAAGAAATTATAAAACTCTAATAATATAGCTAACATTATATATACCAACTAAAAGGTTTTAGAAAAATATTATATTTAACTAAAATAACTAAAAAAAAAAAAAAACTGTTTTAATAATTATTTGCAAAATCTAAAGAAAACTAACAAAAATATTTACAACTTTTTCTTAAAAAAAAAAAGAAACAGGGGTGTGTTACCCAAATTGAGATGGTGAGTAGTATTCAATAACAGATCAACTCCGTAGAAACCAAATCAGAGCAAAGAGACGTATCGTCTCGTTTCCAACCTCGCGTGACCTCAGTTCCTTCCATCTCACTCTCTCTCTGCTTCGACTTTGTGTGTTTTGTGGAGTAGCTCTGAGAGCGGAGGTTGAAGACATCGCTGGGAGATGAAGCCCGACCGTTTGTTCCGGTATTAAGATCAACGCCGTGAAGAGATCCGTCGTTGAATGTTTCAGCTGTCCAGAAATCAAAATCATCACTTCCCATTCTTGATTGCATATCCATTAACCCATTTCCCCTTATGCAAACATCCAAATCTGGTGCACGCACTAGCCGAACTCCCATTAGTAAACACGTTCTCATCGAAAAACCCTTCCCTCATTTTATTAAACAACATCAACCCTTCTTCAGCACAATCATCTTATACATAAACAAAAATCAACGAAGTCCACGACACAACATTTCGGTCAAATATTTCATCAAACCCCTTACGCGCAGGGTAATGTTTTCCACATTTAGAATAAACATCGACAAGGCTAGTGAGTACAAAGTTATCAGGGGGTATCGCTTTGAGAACGTGACAGCGAAGCCGTGTGGTGAGAATGAAGTCGCGTAACTGAGAACAAGTTTTAAGGAGAATGGAGAAAACAACGAGGTCGTTGAAGAGTTCGAGGGTGAGTTTAGTGGTTTGAAAACTGAAATAGAGAAAGAGCTTTGTGGGTTGGTGGAGAAGAGGACAAAAGATGGTGAAAAAAAGATTGGGGAAGAAGGCGGATGAAGGAAGGAGGAGACGGGACTAGTTTTCTTCGAAGGGTGGTGACGAGTTTGGAAGAGGATTCGAAGGTTGATGATGATGATTGGTGGGAGACGATGATGTGATTTTGAAGAAGAAGGTCTATGGTGAATGAAGGAGAAGAGAAAATGGTTTGATTGAAGGGAAGAAGAGGGTGTTGTTTGATGTGTTGGTGGTTGAAGAAGAAGGGTTTCAAAATCTGGAGATTTTGAGAATGGTGAAGTTGAACGGTTGATGGGGAAATGGATTTGGAGGAAGAAGAAATCGTGATGTGAAGTGTTTGTTGAGTGTTTGATTAATGGTTGTTGTGAGATGTTTGGAGGTGTTTAACAGAAGTCTAGATTCGATTAGGGATGGCTGAAGAATATCAGATTTGAAGGTTAGGAATATGGCTATGCAGATATCATTTATTGTTTTGGAGATGGGATGTGGTTTTTTCTTTTTTGGGTTGAAGAGGAAGAGTCAGGTTTTATGGTCTTGTGTATCTCCAATTGATGAAAGTTTTTTTGTTGTGGGTTAATGGTTGCTGATTGAAGATGAATGAGGAAAAGATCCTCAGTTGGTCGAGTAGTCCCCCTCTCTTCAAATGTAAGGAGCCACTTTTTTATAAAAGTTTTTCTTCTTTATGGAATTCTTAGCGGTAAAAATGGAAAACATGAGCTGAAATTGGTGAAATTTCTTTAACTGCTTTTGAGGTTATGCAGGATTTGTTGCTGCGTTTTAGGAAATTCACTCTACAATTTGTTTGTTTGTGCCAGATTATTGTATGATTATGAGGTGAGCTGGTTCCTTGTAATTGCCTCTTTTTATGAATTTGCAATTTTTTCTTCGTACTTGTTATTGATGCAACATGTTGTTATTGTTGTTGTACGATTTACTGAAGGTGTGTGGGCTGTTGATAGCAGGTATTATCTGGTTGTGGCAGAGCTTGTCTGGTGTGGGTTTGGCACAGGTACGGTTTGCAGCAGGCTGGTGTGTTGAGTGTAGCAGGGTTTTGGAGTGGCAGCAGGTTTGGGGCATACAGTTTCATTGTTGTGTTTGGTTGTTTTCAGGTCACAGTGCAGCATATGGTTTTGGGGTGTTTTATCGGCATCAAATTTGGTACAGGAAGTGTCTCCTTTTTAAAGATTAAATTGGGTAATTCTCCTTTTTGTATCATGTCCTCTGCCCCTCTCGAACCTTTCTCCATTTTTCTATTAAAACATTCAAAATCCGTTCTCTTTCAACAGTTCTACCATTTTGTTCCGAAATCCCTTTAGTGTTTTTTTTTCTTTTTTGTGCAATTTCTTTGTTGTAATGGATTTGGAATAAGGATGTGGGCCTTGTCCTTAATGGTCTTTTTTGGCAAATTCTTTTGAGACCCCACCTCTTATATCTTGTTGGCGTATTTTGATAGAGTTGGTTTTGGATAAAAATATTTAAATTAAATATGTGGGGAATTGAAGTGGATAATGGATAAAAGAAATGAATGGATTTAAATGGATAACTAAAAATGGGTAATTGGCAAGGTGGATGGAAATTGGATTGGTTTGAAATGGGTTTCGTAATGTGCCACCACACTTAAAACCTCGAGATTACACCTGGCCGCCATAAATCATGAATCACATCACAACCTTGAATCAGCTTCTGATGAATGGAATCAAAGCAACGAAACTATCTGAACCTGGCCACTTAAGTACTGACAAATCCTCATTATAAACCAATTGAGCAAGAAAGTGCTTCTAAGATCAAAAGATTATGAATTGAGCTATAAACCTCAATATACCGCACCAAACCCTGATTGAAAAGCACAAATCCTTACTGCAACCCTAAATACATATTATCTGAATTGTACACCCTAGTCTCATTCCTGAAAAAGAACTCTTGACTGACCACGATTAAGTTAGGACCTCTTGAACTAGAAATAACATCATACACAAAAACCTACCCTGGAACACTTCTAACAGACCCCAACTGATACTTGATTCAACCCTACTTGCAGAAAACTCTGCACCTAGACCATAAGTAGAGTCACATATTTTTTGGATTTTCTTATTAACAATCGGTAGATGAATATACAGATGAAAGTAATATACAGGTGGGCAGATGCCCCTATTTAATCAGCTTAAACCTAGTAAAGCGAAATGCCATGGAATTCATTCTTTCGAGGTGGAAGATGATTAAATATAGAAGACCCTGAATTTGTTCGGAAAAAAAAATGCTTGGGAATGAGATATTGGATACCTTGCAACGGTCGCTAACACCAAAAGGATGTTAACAGAGAAAACTTGACACCAAAAGGATGACAAGCCTATCACCAAAAGGATGATAGTACACTCACACACACTGCCCTGACATCAAAAGAATGTAAGGGACCCACTACCAAAAGGATAATGGAAAATACGCTAGTCATGACATCAAAAGGATGTCAGACCCATCACCAAAAAGGATGATGGAGCGAAACAAAATCAACTTCGACACCCAAAATGATGTAGAGGGATAAGCTTCTCTGAAGAGATTTCCACTTATTGCCGAAGACGGATAAACTTCTCCCAAGAGATTGCCACTTATCACTGAAGAAAGATAAGCTTCTCTGTAGAGATTGCCACTTATCGTTGAAGACAGATAAACTTCTCCCAAGAGATTGCCACTTATCACTGAAGAAAGATAAGCTTCTCTGTAGAGATTGCCACTTATCGTTGAAGACGGATAAGCTTCTCCCAAGAGATTTCCACTTACCACTGAACAAAGATAAGCTTCTCTGAAGAGATTGCCACTTATCGCTGAAGATGGATAAACTTCTCCCAAGAGATTGCCACTTATCATTGAAGAGTCAAGTCTGCTGGAGACAAAGCACTGGGGATCGCCCATGACTTTACTGAAGATGCCCCTGTCTGGGCTGAATGTTGATTTGAAGATTTTGATTAATCACGAGTTTGAAGTACGTCGTGGGGAATACCCATGGTCTTGAAAAGATGCCCCTGACTGGGCTGGATTTGCTTTTGTCATTCTTGAATTTCGTGGGAGGACCCACGGCCTTTGCAGATAATGCCCCTGACTGGGCTGCTGATTGCGTTGAAGCTCTTGGATTTGCCAAACAAATGTTGAACAAATTTGTGAGGAACGCCCACGATCTTGCAGAGAATGCCCCTGACTGGGTTGATGATGATCTTGAAACTCTTCAAAATTGATCTTGGATCTAAACTCATGTATGTGAATGCTTGATGATATTAATATTCCATAAATGGAAATGCAAATGCAAATGCTAACACGCGGAGGTGCAAGAGCTGGGGAGATATGACATGATTTTGGGATGCATATGATGCGTATGATTGGATGCAGGTGATCGGGAATGCAGGTGATGACATGGCGAACTTTGGGTAGTTGTCAATGCTAATTGGACTTTGGGTAGGAAGTACCAGACGAGGACTGGTATTCGAAGGGTAAACCAAATGGGACTGGTTGGAGAAAGGTTAAGTTGTTAAAGGAGGACTGATTTTGTGGTTTGCCAGATGGGAGCTGGACTTTGGGATGAGGTTTACCAGACAAGAACTGGTGGCAAAAGGTTAAGTTGTCAGACGAGAACTGACTTCTAGGTTTGGTGTCAGACGGGAACTGACTTTGTGGTTTGGTGTCAGACGGGAACTGGACTTTGAAATTGTGTTTGTTTTGATAGGTGACAGGTTTAGGCTGTGGGATGAAGGATCCGATGACAACAAGGCCTTCGGACGGTTAAGGTTATTGGGTGAAATGACAATATGATTCCTCGACACTTGTTTTGAACTCAACAGTTGTTGATGAGGATGAACTTGCTTGAGTAGCTTGCCATGAGATGACCTCAAAATGGCTTGCCCCAGAGTTTGTACCATGAAAGGATTCATCGTTTGTTCAACCGACTCTTGGTGGTTGGCTTCAATATACTCTTTGGAGTAGTTTGCTCTTGAAAGAGCATTGAAGCGACTTGACTTATCCTGATCGAACATTGGAGGGATTTATCCTCAAGTCAAAGAAACTCTGGATGGCCTGCCCCTGATTGGTATGATTCACTTTTGATCAACCGCTAATTGAATGATTTTCCCCATAATCAACCGTTGTTTGGGGATTTGGCTCAGACTGATTGATTCCAAAATTTTGATGCCAATGCCCCAGATCCACAGGGCTACAAAGTATGCTTGATTCTGATCCAGACTGTTGAATGATCCAGTCCTGTTTGATCGCTTCGTGTTGGAATTTCCTTGACGTCCACTATTGACTTGCAATTAAAATTGTTTTGTTCACGAATGGTAATTTTAATGCGACGTTCATGCAAGTTTGAAAGAAATGTCATTTATTAAGTGTCGTGATTGTGAGACGAATGGACCGTTAGTCCAAACGTTGTGCTAGTTTGATTGATGTGAAAGATATAGCAAGGATATTGACACCAATACTGATGATTAGCAAATATGTGGGGAGTCAGGTTACACAACCTTGCAATAGTATGCTTTCTGAATAAACCTCGCCTCAATTAGGCCTTTCGAGGGTTGTAACGTGGTCTGGCTCACGGTTATGAAACAAAGGATATTAGGCTCAAAGTTAATTTGTACCCACCCCTTCTTCTTAATGATCTCCATACCTACGTTCAGTTAATTCTGCACTTACGGATTTGACGGTGGAAGCTTGATGGTTCAAGGTTTGCTTGAAATGGCAGCCACCTTATTTGGTTTTTGATGGATGTCAGTGACTCTTTGGGGTGGCCACTGAATCTTATTTTGTTTTTTTTGTTGAGGGCTTGAGGACCTCTTTTGTTTTAGATCCCTAACTTTTGCATGGACTGATTTTGCTTGTCAGATCCATCGGGATTGCCTTAATTTTTGCCTAAGTCCCCTTTTAAGGTATTTGACTTAGCAGGCTTTTGATTTCTTTTTTGGATTTTGTTGGAGGGTTGTAACTGCCATGTCATGGGTCATCGATGAACAACCGTCTTCTGGATTTTGCTTTTGAGTGCGGGATTGGATTAACTGAATAACTACCCTGCCCCAGGTTGAGTGTTAAGGGTTTGAATATCCGAAGAGACTCCTACTTCTAGGCTCGAAGTGGTTGACTAGGGATTAACTCCTTATATCTCCGGTGTTTAGGGGATTTAAAACAATGCTTGTACATCATTGACGAGATTCTATCTAAAAGCATACGGTTTGCAATTATGGGTATTTTGTTTTCGTCATCCTCCTTCCAATATTTGCTAAAACAACAGTGATATAGTGGAGTGGATAAAAGTGTTTGTGTCTGTGACAAGTGGGAAGAATGAGTGAATACGACGTGACCAAATCGGAAAATGCATAAACATTTCATTAATATCACCATTCAAAACAACAATGTTTAAAAGCAAGTAGCAATTAACAGGAAGTAAACTACAAGATGCAAATGATAAAGGCGCCCTAGGACTGCCAATGTTGAGGATGTCTGCTTGTCTGGACCACCGATTTCTGGAAATGACCCTTGAAATCTTCGAGTTTAGACAGCTGGGAGGTTGTCATGGACAACTAAACTCCCTCCGGGAAAAGATATGTACCCTTTGTCAATCAGTTGTTGCACCTTGGCTTGGAAGGCTTTGCATTCTTCAGTTGAGTGCCCCATGGATCCACCATGATATCCACAATGAGCATTGGGATTGTACCCCGGAGGGTACGGTTCTGGCACAGGCTTAAGAGTTTTGGGCTCCACCAATGAATTTTGAATCAGATGTGGGAGAAGCTGACTGTGCGACATAGGGACTAGATGAAGAGGAGCAATCCTTCTTTCCAAGTTGTTGCTAGGCATATGCTGATTTCGGCACTGATTCTGAAGACCTCGGCCATGGGCTCGTTGATTTGCATGAGGAGCGACCCATGGCTTGTGGGATGAAGCTTTAGGCATGGCTGACTTCTCATAAGGATAACATGGCACTGGTAATGATGCCTGTTGAGAAGATGAGGGACCATAGAGTTTTGCCGGTACATCGTGAGGATACCCAATGTTTTCTATGAGTGCGCTGGTTTCATCCTTCTCTTCCTCATGGAAATCGTCGAAAGATTCAAGCTCACTGCCCTGACTGCTTAAGGCGTCTTGGATTTGTCCACTTTTGAGATAGCTTTCGAGTCGCTCTCCTACAATCACCAGGTCAGAGAAGCTTGATGGCGTACAACCAACCATTCTTTCAAAATAAGAGCCCTGCAAACTGTTGATGAACATGTCAATTAGTTCCCTGTCCGAGAGTGGTGGTTGCACTCTTGCTGCGAATTCTCTCCACCGCTGTGCATATCCCTTAAAGGGTTCATTCTCATTTTGAGATAGGCTTTGTAACTGCATGCGGATGGGAGGAGTGTCCAAATTGAACTGGTAAAACTTTAGAAAAGCGCTGGCTAGGTCCCTCCACGATTGGATATGACTCCTTTCTAAATCTGTGTACCAACTTAATGATGCCCCACTCAGACTTTCTTGAAAATAGTGGATCATCAGCTTATCGTCATGAGTATAGGGGGTCATTTTTCGACAGTACATCACCAAATGACGCCTCGGGCAACTAAAGCCTGTGTACTTCTCGAAGTTAGGTATCTTGAATCTTGGAGGAATCACCAAGTCTAGCACTAGACACATATAAGCCGCATCGAGTCTGGGCATGTCAGACACTCTTATAGCTTGAATTGTCTCCTCAAGGGCACGAAGCTTTTCTTCCATGGGATCAGTCGTTGGCATCCTCTGGGGTCGAGTAGGAACGTTTAATTGCGGAAGATCATACAGTGGATTATTCGTCAAAGTAAATCCTTGTGGGGGATCAACATTCTGGCGGTCATTCTCTGACATAGTTATCTCAGCTTGCTTCGTTTTGACTTGGCTTCTCGAAGCTTTTACGTTCCTCTTTCTTCAAACTCTTTGTAGCTCTCACAAGTTTAACACGAGTGTCGGGAAATCAACTGCAGGTTATGGACAGAGGACGTGTAAGCTCTTGGTATCTGGTTAGGGAAGAAAATGCAAAATGATGCAGATATGCTTATGCAAATGCAATGTAATGAGTGCACACGTGAATAGATCCACAATAACGATTAAAGTCACAGATCCTGCAAGACAACAACAAAAGGTATTTCTCCCCTCGGGTGGACAATCTACTGGTTTATAAGAGGGTATCCCAAAGGCTTTTAAAAAAAAGTCCCATGCACTAACCCTCAAAAGTTTTCCATCAGAACGACTACTCGTAAGACGGTAATCCTTTCAAAGGATGAACACAGAGTCATGTTTTAGCAACCTTTGGAATAAGGTTCTACAAAGGTCCTCAGAGTCACGGACTCCCACGTCGGAAATAAAAACGTCATTACGACTACACGTAAGACATAATCATCCCAACAGGGTCTCATCTGAGCGGTGGAATTCAATCCAACTCAACGAGTCCTAAGTCTCGCAAATCAGAGAGAATCCACCTCCTATCTTAGTGTATACTCGAAAGCTCGGATAGGAAGCTTTATTCTCACAAACCAAACCCAAATAAACCCAACAGGTTAGAAAGAACACAACACAAACAAATAACAAAAGCAAATAAATCGCAAATGCGACAAGCAAACTAGGTTTGGCTCGCTAGGAGTCCCCAGCAGAGTCGCCAGCTGTCGCTACTCGAAAAATGCATCGCGCAACGACGGGGAGGCGAAAAAGATAGACAAAAGAGTCGCCACCGAACTTTATTTATCCCATGAGGGGAAAGGAAAATATCAAGAAAACCTTAGGAAAGAAATGGATAAGATGGTCTCACGACCAAGAACGGGTTCGGAAGCCGGTTATGCAAGGGGAAGGTATTAGCACCCCTCGCATCCATCGTACTCGATGGGAACCTTTTGTTTGTCGACGTGTGATTATATTTGCTAAAATATTATGCTATAAAAGTATGTTCCAAAGGGAGAGAGATAAAGGGTTAGAAACAGGGAAAGAGAGGTAACGGGGAAGAAGAGAGAAAGAACAGACTCGATAGGACTTCGCAGTCCTAGGCCTACGTATTCTCAACGGGTGTGAGAAAGTCAGAGTCGACGTAGTTCAGGGCTACGTATATAGGGGGAATGTGCTCGGCAAGGATTGTGGCCCTTGTGCCTACGTATCTTTACTTAAAAGAAGTAAAGAATCAGAGCAGCCGTAGTTCGGCCTACGGTGTGCGGGGGAAATTCTGGTAGACGATGCTATCGTGCGCATTCTAGCAGTTAGGTGTATTGCTGCTCGCTCGTTGGAGACTTAGGCGTTACCTGTTTGCGGTAGAACGGACGTAGCATGCCTTTCTGGGAAAGGGGTGAAAAAGAAAAAAAAAGGGTGCTCGCTAGGATATCGCAATCCTATGCCTACGTATTCCCATTATGCATGAGAAATCAGAGCAACGTAGTTCGTGCCATCGGTGCGGATAACCGGTGTGTTTGTGTGGATGATGTTATCGTGCGCGTTCTAGCAGTTTAGGTGTTTTGCTGCTCGCTCATTTGGAGACTTATTGTAACACGGTGGGAGAACTGACTTTAAACAATGTTGCGGATAGCAAGAGTCGCCACCGACTTTTATTTTATCCATAAGGAAAGGTTATAAAAGAACAGGAAAGACCTTAGAGAATATTTTGGGTCCGGGGGGTAGGTTATGAAAAGGGAAGGTGTTAGCACCCTTTTCATCCATGGTTATCCATGGGCTCTTAGGTACTTAAGCTCACTTTTGAATTGTTTTGAAAGTGTAGTGTGTGAATAGCAAAAAAATTTCAGAATAGTTTAATAATAATCCGTGTATGGATGTGGAAAAAAAAACTTGTTTGAAAATTTTGTTGGAAATTTGGTTTAAGTGTGAAAAAGTTTTGAAGTGAGCAAGTATCTAGGAGTAGCCTACCCTAATGTTTTAAGGTCTTTCTTATTCTTTATCCTTTCCTTAGTAAGACTATCCCTACTATAATGGAGTAGGTAGTCCTTACCTTGGATGTTAAGGGACATGTGAGGGACAATTGGATTTTTGAAGGCCATGGTGGGGTGTAATAAGCAAACTGGAGGGACTATCATCATTTTTCGAAAGGGACTCGATTCGTAAAGGCAACCATAAGGGACTTTGATGATTTTTCCATTTGAGGGACTTGCTTTATACACCCCACTTAACCATTATTCGTAGGCAACTTGAGGGATATCCTTAGGAGGTGAGACGGCGATTAAAATCGACTTACGTGTGTGACGTGTTTATTTTAATTATCTTTATTTAAAAGTGATCTAAATTTATTTTAATATTACATACATGTTGTTACACTCCCTAATTACTAACCATAATAATAATTAAATAATTAAACAACTTTACATCCAAGAAACAATTACAAAATAATAAGCAAAATAATTAAATAGCAAAGATAAATAAAATATAAATAAGCAATAATAAATAATAAAAGGGGGTTAGTAAGCGATATTTAACAAAATAATAAGCATGATTAGAATATAAATGGGTTAGTAAATAATAAGAAAAATTAAATAAGGTTAGTAGAAATATAAAGTTAGTGAAAATAATTAGTTGAAACAATAATAATTAGAAAAATAGACAAAGTTAGAAAAAATAATAAGATAGAAATTTCAAAATAATAATAAGCAACAAAATATAATTAGCAATAATAATTAATTAATAACGTGATTAAACATAAAATTTGATTTTTATTTAGAAACATAAATGATTAAATAATTACTATAATATAAAGTTCTAAATATAACATAATTATAAATTTCTTAATCATTTACAAAATTTAATTATCTCTAATTATATATTAACAATTATTAAGAAAAATATTTACACATTATGATGAAAATAAATTTTAAATAGTCAATAATCACATTCACAAAATTTTACATTAAGTATTTATAAGGTTTAATTTTATTTACAAAAATTTACAAGAATTATAATAAATATATACATAGAATTATATAGAAAATTAAAATTAGATTTTATTTTATTTTTTAAAAAAGGATTTTAAGTTATTTATTTTAAAAAAACAGAAATTAGCTTTTAAAAAAAGTTTATTGTTTAAAAAAAAAAAATCAAACATCAACTTAAAACAAATGGGTTGGGCCGGTCATCACTCCCGGACCCAACCGGTCCGCGAATACAAAGGAAAAGGGGGGAGGGCAAAAGATTAGGGTAACCCTAATCCCCCTTTGGCCACCACGGCGCCGCATAATCTCTCTTTCTCTCGCAATCTCATCATGATTTCGTTCACCTTTCTTCTCCGTTTATGGCTTCTGTTTGTTCATCGTGTTTTCCTCTCTTTTCTGAAACCTCACCTTCTCATGTCCATCTGCAAAAACAAAACAAAACGCAATAAAAAAATCAATCTCAAATCTGCTCACCCTTTTTGGGTTTGATGTGGTTTTGATGGAGGATCTTTTGTAGGGCGTTTCGTCGGCCGGTGATGGTTATTCTGAGGCCGCAACTTTAATGGTTGGAAGCTTCGTGTGAATGATGATATCGTGATATGGAAAACGGAGGGACGATGATGATAGGATGCGTTCGTTCCTCTGAGTTCAACCGGTTCTGTTTTCGGCCGCGGATGAGTCTTGTTAGGGTTTCGTCATTTGTTTTTCCGTCGCTTTGATGGTTAGCCCGTTAGCGTTTCAACAGGGTGAGTTCGTTCCTTTATATACCTTCTGATTCTCTTTTGGGCCTTGTGATTTTCGATCCGCGTTTTTACTTTCACTGAGATTTGATTTTTTTTTCTCTTCTGATATGATTTGCTCGAGATTTGAGTTTGTGGGATTGATTAGATTTCCTTTCCTTTTCTGTGCTTGATTGGATCTTGTTTCCTTTTTAGGGTCCGCTTGATTGGATTTTTCTGATGTAACTCCAGATTTTTGTTTTGGATTTCGTTTTGGATAACCTACTTCACTTTGACTCACTTTGGATATTTGATTTCGCTTTGAATCTGAATTGATGTGGGTTTCTGGTTGTGTGATACAAATTCACTGACTCTTCTTTTTCTTCTTTCAGAACTGGTGCTAAAGTCTTGGTCGGACCAAATATCGCCGAGGAAGGTCGCTGGTAGTGATGATCCTTTGTCTGAACCTGCATTGTGATAATCACCCTATTCGTATTCTGATGCTTTTAATGTTTTGGCAGATGTTTCATCCATATCTGTTTTTCTGGTGTTCATATTGATGACATAACCTGACCTTTCCTGCTTTTTGCTGATACTCCTAATTACCCAGGGCAATGATGTTGAACTGAGCCCAATGCTTGCAACTGTGATGTCTATTTCACTTTGATTAACGGGATATCTGTTTTGCTTCAGTTTGAATTGCTTATGATGAACTGATATTTTATGGTGCGATTCATGTTGATACCCATAATCTGAGCAATTTATGAATCTCCAACTGTTGTTCGGTTGTAGAACCGAAGTGAACCGATGCAAATTAGCTATTTATCGATTTATTCTTTGATGCCCAGTTTTAGTCTTCACGGCTTTTGGATTTTCCACTTCGAATTAACTTTTCCTCTTCTTCTTTCGGAACAGGTGCTTCGAATAGGTCAATGTTGCCGGGAATGGTATGTGGTAATGATGACCCTTGGTCTGAACCGTTGGAACTACACCTTGCCGTTTTCTGTCATGAAATTGCAGCATTTGGTATTGCATTTGATTGCAAAACAATTTGTGCTCCGGAGTGAATATTGGCAAGTTTTTGACTCGCGAGTAGCATTTGCGACGCATCTTGAGATTGGTTGTGACTGGTATGATTTGAAATTTGAATCTTAACCTGAGCTTGATGTTTGCTGAACCGTGCCATGTTCCTGGTTTTTTTTTCCTGCTGAACTTGTTCTTTGAATTGATTCGAGCTGCCTTTTTTGATTTTGTTGAGTATTCCTTCTGTGGTAGGAACTGAACTTGTTTCTGGGACTGTTCTGTGGCTGCGAATAATGATTTGTGCTCAATTTTAGACAACCTATGAACTGATATTGTTCTTGAACTTGGTTCTGATGCACTTTGCTTTTGTTAAGTACCCTTTCTATGGTATGAATCCAAACTTTGTGATTTGTTGGTATTACTTGCTTGTGACAGATTTGTTGGATGGGGCTTTTGCGTAAGGATCTGATTCTGCCATGAATTTATTCTTCTACCTTCCGAACTGAGCTGATTTTACTTCATGAATTGAATTGCTCATTCAAGTTTTATATAGCCTATGAATTCTGTTATGAGCTGATGCTATTTAATTCAAGTGTTTCAGGTGAAAATAAAAAAATGGTTCAGACCCGCCGGCATCCGGGTCTGAACTCGTGCCGGCCTGGCCGATCAGCTTTGTATCCATGGAAACGAACTGAAATTTACTTGATGGGGTTGTTACATTTACTTGATGGTGTCCCTTTGGAATCCACATCTGCGCAAATCATTTCTGCTCGAAAAAAAAACTTCCTTTATCTCTCTCTCTCTCTTGGTTGTCCCGTACGATAAGAACGATAACCACCTGATCTGATGCCAATGGCACAGATCGGAAAGGGGGTAGGATGCGGCTTCGGTCGTGCCACTCCCGGCACTCAATGATGATGATGTTCTGAGAGTGTCCTATTATTTCTTCTAACATTTTCTTCTGCTTTTCTTTGTTTTCATTGTGCAGGTAATCGGAAGAATAATGCGTGAAGAACATGGTTGAAGGAAGTCTTTGGAATGATTTAGGATTTTTTAGGATAGAAGTAACATCTGTAAATGTAATCTTATTGTAAACAACAATTTTTCATGAATTCAAATGTGAAATGATTCACTTCCTTTTGTAAACTGATATCCTTATGAAATAAAAATTCCAAAAATTTCATTTATATATCCATGATCATTCAACTTTGAATTTATTTATTTATTTCTAGTTATAAATTATAAACATTTGTGAATAAATCCACAAATATTTAAATTCATTATTCTAGTCATACCATAAATATTCATGAATGATATTCAAAAGATACTTAAATTCTTGTTCATGCACCTGTCTCGTTTGTAGTCCTAATCTCATCACCTGACTAAATTCACTTTCATTCCAACTTAGATGCGCTTCTGGCGCTTTTCAATGATAAACATCAACCCAGTCTGATACTCTTAAGATAAACAATTTTATATGACGAACAATCGCCTCTCGTATCATGGCCTGAATATCCTGAGGCTTTAAAGATCTAATTTTGCTAAAATAGTGTGAAAAGACCAAGACACCCCTGGGACCAAATCTCTCTTTGATGTTGGCAAAAAATCATGAAGTTTGACTTTTTAACTGCGTTGACTTGCTTTTGACTTATCTGATCATCTGACTGAGCAAACTTTTGAGAAAAGTCTTGAAACTTGACATGGGGGTTCTTATACACATATAAGATGTTATGAAGCTCACTTGAAGTCTTGGAAGTCCATTTAGCCTGATTAAAGTCAAAACCCTAGTTTTGGATGCACTGCTTAGGAGGTGCATTGTCTGAGGGAATTGTCAACTCTTCTGACCAATTGTGAACTTTGTGAACCTTGTGAATCTTCATAAGATATCTTGTGATACTCATGGGAGGTATTGTGAAGCTTGTGAACCTTCAAGAAGCAACCTATGGACTTCATGAACCTCATGAAAGGTATTGAAAGCACTGTGGGACTTGTGAACCTTGTGAACCTTCATAAAGTAGCTTGTGGACTTTATGAACTTCATGAAAGGTATTGAAAGCACTGTGGGACTTGTGAACCTTGTGAACCTTCATAAAGTAGCTTGTGGACTTTATGAACTTCATGAAAGGTTATGCAAGTTGTTGGAGAACTTGTGAACCTTGTGAACCTTCTTAGAACACAAAGTCTTGTATTATGAGGGCAAATTTTGGGGTGCAACAGCTGCCCCTGTTCAATTTTCTGAAACCTGAGGGGTTAGATTGGTATATTTGCCAGTCGTAACCTGGAAGGTTGAAGGGGATTGAACACAAAAGCCCAAAAATTTGCACTCACCAGTGCACTAGAGTGGTACAGATGGCTAGTTGAATATGATTGAGTGGGCTTAAAGATGCCACTAGGGGGGGAGCAGTTCAAAATATGGGTGTATGATGAAAGCTGTCAGGAGTCTGGAATAATAATGATGTAGCAGCATGTCTTCATGAGGATAGAGCAATCAATAGTGATAACCCTAAAGCAGTCTTGAAGCAATGATATGATTTCAGGAGGATAGAACAATGAATGGCTCTAAAGCAGTCTTAAAATAATAATGTGATATGTCTTCAGGAGGATAGAGCAATCAATAGCTTTAAAGCAGTCTTGAAGTAATAATGTGATATGTCTTCAGGAGGATAGAGCAATCAATAGCTCTAAAGCAGTCTTGAAGTAATGATTTCAGGAGGATAGAGCAATGGATAGCTCTAAAGCAGTCTTGAAATAATAATGTAATTTCAGGAGGATAGAGCAATGGATAACTCTAAAGCAGTTTTGAAATAATTAGATGGCTTCAGGAGGATAGAGCAATGAATAGCTCTAAAGCAGTCTTGAAGTAGTAATATGACCTCATGAGGATAGAGCAATGAATAGCTCTAAAGCAGTCTTGAAGTAATAGGATGATTTCAGGAGGATAGAGCAATCAGTAGCTCTAAAGCAGTCTTGAAGTCATGAGAGGCTATCAGGAGGATAAAATAACCCTGAGGTTACAATAAAGCAGTCCCAAAGTAATAAGAAGCTCATCAGGAGGATAAAGTAACCCTGAGGTTACAATAAAGCAGTCCCAAAGATCATAAGCTTGTTTGTTGGATAATTAACCTGAAAACAAGGTAGCATTCTGTATAACAACATTAGTTTATGCTTTATGTATGCATGTATGACATGATGCACTTAGGTAATGTACTATAGACATATATGTTATGGTATGATGTAAATGATGTATGTATGCTATGACACTGCTGGAAGTGTCTGGATATCCTTGTATAACAACTGCTGGCCCAGGAAAATAAATCCCGATTCGTTGTTGAAGAATATATAACCCTCTGTCTGCTGGGGATAACAAGGTATAGATAACCTCCCGTTGTTGGGGATAACAAGGTATAGATAACCTCCCGTTGTTGGGGATAGTAGGGTATAGATAACCTTCGTTTTCGTTTGATAGTAGGATAAGTATAACATCCCGTCTTCGTTCATCGTGCCCTTATTGGAAAGTAATTTCCCGTATATCCGTATGAGGATAAAATAGATGGATATAAATTCCAGGGGAGATTAGACTTTGTGAAAATGGATTAGTCCTACTGTCTTGTAAAGATGAACCGGCGAAGCTTCGTTGAAATCCTTCCCTCGTTCGTCCTTAGTAAATACTATTACTGCATTTTCATGCATTTCTGGTAAACATCAATCATATTAAAAGCATACATGCATTTTTGGTAAACATCAATCATATTCAAAGGCATACATACATTCAAACACAACCAATGGACGTTTCGCTTATGTAAATAGGGTAAAAGTAAATCTGGATTCAAAAGATGGAGTTTATTTATATCAAAAGTGACCCATACACGGGTAAGTTTGTACAAGGAGACATAAACCCTAGTAAGAGAATTTGGTCATGAAGTTTTACAAAAAGAATCAGCTATGTGGGAAATAATCCTATTGAGTTTCAATTCTACTATTGCCACTCAAGTATCTCATCTTCTTGCTGTTGAGACGGAAACGATTGGATTGAGCTTCATCTGTTTGAGCTTGAGTAAGTAGTACAACTGGTTGCAATTTCATGAGTGATCCAAACGAGACATAGTCATACGCTTTAATCCCTAACTTTTGCCTGGATTGCCCTTTCAGGTTTTCAATCCACCGGGATACCCTTTTTTGCCCAAGCCGCCTTTTCAGGTTTTCGACTTGCCGGGTGTACATCTTTTTATATATATATCCCTAATTTTTGCCCAAACCCTTTTGGTTTGCCGGGATGCCCTTATTTTTGCCTAGGCCTGTCAACCTAGCGGGTCTCTTTTTATGCGTAGTATTTTTTAACTATGTCTGCGTTTACAGGTTGTGGGAAGTCTTCACCATCCATTGTAGTCAGTATCATGGCACCTCCTGAGAACACTGTCTTGACTACAAATGGTCCCTCATATGTTGGAGTCCACTTGCCCCTAGGATCACCCTGTGGTAATATGATACGCTTGATTACCAAGTCACCAGCCTGATATACCTTTGGCTTAACCATCTTGTTAAAAGCTTTGATCATCCGTTTCTGGTACATCTGGCCATGACAAACTGCTGCTAACCTTTTCTCATCAATCAAATTTATCTGGTCAAGTCGAGTCTGAATCCACTCATCTTCATCCAAGCCTGCATCCTTCATAATTCTCAAGGAGGGGATCTGAACTTCAATAGGCAGAACTGCTTCCATACCATAGACTAAGGAGAATGGGGTTGCCCCTGTTGAAGTACGTATTGTAGTACGATAACCATGCAGAGCAAATGGTAACATCTCGTGCCAATCCTTGTAAGTAACAGTCATCTTCTGTACAATCTTCTTAATGTTCTTATTAGCAGCTTCAACTGCCCCATTCATCTTTGGACGATACGGAGAAGAGTTGTGATGCTTAATCTTGAACTGCGTACAGAGATCAGTAATCATAGTGTTGTTCAGATTAGAGCCATTGTCAGTGATAATCCTTTCAGGGATACCATACCTACATATGAGATTATTCTTAATGAACCGAGCCACAACATTCTTAGTCACAGATGCAAATGAAGCTGCCTCTACCCACTTCGTGAAGTAATCAATAGCAACCAGGATGAAACGATGCCCATTAGAAGCAGTAGGCTTGATCTCACCAATCATATCAATGCCCCACATGGCAAAGGGCCAAGGAGCAGTCAACACATTCAATGGAGATGGAGGTACATGTACTTTATCAGCATAGATTTGACATTTGTGACATGTTCTGGAGTGTTGATAGCAATCAGCTTCCATGGTAGACCAATAGTAACCTGCTCTCAAAATCTTCTTTGCCATGGTATGACCACTAGAATGAGTGCCAAAGGTCCCATCATGCATCTCTTCCATAATTTCTGTAGCTTCCTTCTTATCCACACAACGAAGCATAGTTGAATCATGATTACGCTTATACAGAATGCCATTACTCAGAAAGAACTTAGCAGAAAACCTTCTCAGGAACTTCCTATCTTTGACAGATGCCCCTTCAGGGAACTCCTGAGCTTCAAGATAGTTTTTCACTTCATAGAACCAAGGCTTCTCCTCTGCCCCTTCAGTGTCAATCTCATTGCAGTATGCAGGCTTCTCAAATCTATCAATGGTAATCTTGGGAGCTTCATCATCCCAGCTGATCTCAAACATAGATGCCATGGTGGCCAATGCGTCTGCCAACTGATTCTCTCTTCGTGGAATATGTCCAAAAGTAATCTCTTTGAAATGTGGGATCAAAGACAACACATGTTCTCTGTAAGGAATGAGATTATCATGCTTTGTATCCCAATCTCCTTTAATCTGACTTACTACCAGAGCTGAATCCCCATACACCTCAAGGAACTGGATCTTCATATCAATAGCAACTTGCATACCCATGATACATGCCTCATACTCAGCCATGTTATTGGTACAATAGAAACAAAGTCTGGCAGTAATCGGGGTATGACAACCTTCAGGGGAACTAATCACAACGCCAACACCATTACCATGTGCATTGGAGGCACCATCAAAAACCATAGTCCATCGGGATCCTTGTTCAGGTCCGTCATATTGTCCAGGTTCTTTGGTAACAGACATAATGTCTTCATCAGGGAACTCAAAATTCATTGACTGGTAATCATCTACTGCTTGATGAGCCAAATGATCAGCAACAACACTCCCCTTAATGGCCTTCTGAGTAGTATACTGTATATCATATTCCGTCAAGATCATTTGCCATCTTGCAATTCTTCCGGAGAGAGCAGGTTTCTCAAATATGTACTTGATTGGATCCATCTTCGAAATCAACAAGGTAGTATGGGTCAACATATACTGTCTTAGTCGGCGAGCAGCCCATGCCAAAGCGTAGCAAGTTTTCTCGAGCAGTGAGTATCTTGTTTCACAGTCGGTAAACTTTTTGCTAAGGTAGTATATTGCCTGCTCTTTTCGACCAGACTCGTCATGTTGCCCCAATACACACCCCATTGAGTTGTCTAATACTGTTAAATACATAATCAAGGGTCTTCCATCAACTGGTGGCATTAAAATTGGAGGTTCTAGCAAATATCTCTTGATTTCATCAAAGGCAGTCTGGCACTCATTATTCCATTCCATCACCTGATCTTTCTTCAACAACTTGAAGATTGGCTCACAGATGGTAGTTAATTGGGAAATAAATCTTGCAATGTAGTTCAATCGTCCCAAGAAACCTCTAACCTCCTTCTCAGTACGGGGAGCTGGCATCTCTCGTATAGCTTTCACTTTTGCAGGATCCACTTCAATACCTTTTCCACTGACAATGAAACCCAGGAGCTTTCCAGATCTAACTCCAAAAGTACACTTGTTTGGATTTAATCTCAACCTGTATTTCTTCAACCTCTCAAACAACTTGTGCAGATGATCAAGATGTTGTTCTTCATTCTGAGACCTGGCTATCATATCATCCACATATACCTCTATCTCATGATGAATCATATCATGAAACAAAGCCACCATAACACGCTGATATGTTGCCCCTGCATTCTTCAAACCAAATGGCATTACCTTATAGCAAAAGGTGCCCCACTGTGTCACAAATGTAGTCTTCTCCATATCTTCAGGTGCCATCTTGATTTGATTGTAACCAGAGAAACCATCCATAAAAGAGAATACCTTATGCTGAGCAGTGTTGTCTACCAGAATATCAATATGAGGAAGTGGAAAGTCATCTTTAGGGCTAGCCTTGTTCAGATCTCTGTAGTCTACACACATACGTACCTTACCATCTTTCTTAGGAACTGGTACCACATTTGCAACCCACTGAGGATAAGAAGTTACGGCCAAGAACCCTGCATTGAACTGTTTCATTACCTCTGCTTTGATCTTTTCTGACATTTCAGGACGCATACGACGAACCTTCTGCTTCTTTGGACGACAATCTTCTTTCACTGGCAAACGGTGAACCACAATGTCTGTATCCAACCCTGGCATATCTTCATAAGACCAAGCAAAGATCTCCACATAGTCACGTAGTATCTGAATCAACCTGCTCTTGACACTGTCCTCTAAATCAGCCCCTATTTTGACCTCTTTTCTGTTTTCTTCAGTTCCCAGATTCACAACTTCGACTGGCTCTTCATGTGGCTGTATAGCTTGCTCTTCTTGTTGTAACAACCTAGCAAGCTCCACAGGTATTTCACAATCGTCCTCGTTTCCGTCTTCAGTTTGATAGATCGGATTCTCGAAATTGTAATTGGCAATAGTAGAACTGTTATCAACTGGATCCAGAGTGGATGAGGATCTGCATTTTAGTGACGTGGGTGTGTGTAAGAACACATAGCTGATAAAGCAAAAATAGAAGAAAAAGAAAGACAAGGAACACAATATTTACGAAAACGAAACGTCCACTGATTTTATTGAATGAAGTATGCAAATGAAATGACAACCCGTAACAAGCACACCATTGTGCCCCGGGTAAGGCACATGGCTTGAAAGTTTTAATTGTTCCAGAAATTATAAATTTAAAAACATAACACAGTAATAGTATTTACTCCTGACTAAAGGAGATAGGGATAACATCTTCAGCTTTCCAATTATTGAGTCCAGCACCCACAGTAGGAAAAATCCATGCCTCCAGGTTGTAGTCTTCATCTTGATCTCCCACAGCATTGATAACCCCTTGATTGGTGATACGAACAGCACGGGCACGACGGACAGCCTTCTGGGACTCTGCAGTGAAACCCAAACCAAACTTGTCAGACTTGTATGGAATATCAGGAAGCTGACCCCAAATAGTACAACCACCTTCTTCCACCACAGCTTTTGCATCATTGAGGGAGGCCATTGCCATTGTTGGAGGGTTTCTGATGACCACAGGAACCTTCTTCACAGCAGGAGGAGTCACACAATCCTTAACAGCCCAGGGAACCACTTCAAATGACTGACATGGAGTTTCAATGTATTCACCTTCTACTTCCAGATACTTGAAAGTGTTTACATGGCTGACAAAGTATTCTTCCTCTCCAAAGACAGTAACAACTTTTCCATTCACCGGATATCTCAACTTTTGATGTAATGTGGAGGTCACAGCACCTGCCCCATGGATCCAGGGACGACCAAGCAGACATGAGTACGAAGGACGAATATCCATCACATAGAATGTAGCAGTAAACACCTGAGAGCCAACCTTGATTGGAAGATCAATTTCCCCATGCACTACTCTTCTAGAACCATCAAAAGCCTTTACCACAATATTACTGGGCTTCAATACCGTATCTTCAGGACTCAGTTTGTTCAGGACTTCCTTAGGCAACACATTCAGAGAGGAACCATTGTCTATCAGCACATGAGACAGGGTAGTGCCCCTGCATTCAATTGAAATATGCAACGCCCTGTTATGATCCCTCTTGGCAGGGGTCAAGTCAGCATCAGAAAATCCTAACCCGTTGTCATAGGTCAGGTGAGCAACACAATTCTCAAACTGGTCCACAGAAATTGCACTGGGTACATGAGTCATCTTTAGAAACTTGATCAATGACTTGGCATGAGCCTCAGAACATAATAACAGGGAGAGCATAGAAATCTTTGAGGGAGTATGCCCCAGCTGATCAACAATATCATAATCACTCTTGCGAATGATTTTCAGTACTTCTTCCATCTGCTTAGAGAGGTCATCAGCAGCTGGCACATCAGTAGATACAGGCTCAATAACAGGACCCTTGCCCCGAGCATCAGTGGCGGAAGTAACAGCAGGAGTAACTGCACTCTTAGAAGCAACTGGAGGAGAGAAGACTCTTCCACTACGAGTGATCTTGCTAGATCCAGCAATATTATCAATGTCAACAGGCATATCAGGTAAAGGCTCCTGCTTGACACCATGGATGTAAACATCAGACCCGTAGTGCCAAGGCACAGCTTTGTCAGATGTATAAGGAATAGGACCAGGAGTGGTAATGATCAGAGGAGCTACTCTGGCTTCAGCAACAACTTTCACAGGACCTTTAGCAGTAATCTTGATTGGGCCCTGATGAGTGATTTTAATGGGACCCTTTGAAGTGATTCTTAGTGGTACTTTGTCAACCATGTCAACCTCTTCAATCTTCTTACCCTGAGTCAGATGATCCACCATACTTTCTACAGATGCTGGTCTTCTTTCAAACACTATAGTATATTTATCCATGAGATGTTGAATCTCATCTCTCAAAATGAAGCAACTATCCGGCTTATAGGTACAATATAGACAATCTTCATGACAACCTGGAAAGATCCCAGCTTGTACTAACCTCTTTTTGATGACAGACAATGGTGTGCTCAACTCCATAACTGAATAGACATGCAGATCTTCATCAATATCTTCATCAATGGCGTTGACAGTCTTCTCGTGATTTGGCATTGGAGCTGTAATCACATTTGGAGTACCTAGTGGATCAAACTCAATTTCTCCAGCATCAATCATATCCTGAATTTTGTTCTTCAAGACCCAGCAGTTATTAGTATCATGTCCTGGACAGTTTGAATAATATGCACATCGTGCATTGGGATTGTACTTGGGAGAGGTAACATTGGGATTCTGAGGGGCCTCCCTCAGGGTAATAAGTTCAGCTTTCAACAAGTGTTGCAATGCCTGAGCCATTGACATGTTGATCTTCGTGAACTGTCTTCTAGCCCTCTGTTGGTTGCCTTGAGGCTGCTCTGTTGTTGCAGGAGTTGGATTTGAAATATGAACTGCACTAACAGACTGATGCCTTCTGTTACGATCAGGCTGACCATACACAGCATTAGATTCTCTCTTCCCAGTGGGAGGCTTCTTTGCAACACCTGATGAAGAAGTGCCCACTTGGATCTTACCACTCTTGATACCATTCTCTACTCGCTCTCCTGTCATGATCAACTCAGTGAAGCCAGATGATGAGCTTCCAATGAGATGACTGTAAAACGGACCATTCAGCGTACACATGAACATATCAACCAACTCCCTATCAGTCAAAGGGGGTTGAACTCTTCCAGCTAAGTCTCTCCACTTCTGAGCATACTCCTTAAAGCTTTCTTTGGCGCCCATAGACATGCTTTGAAGCTGCATGCGAGTGGGGGCTAAGTCAGCATTGTATTGATACTGCTTGTAGAAAGCTTCAGCAAGGTCATTCCAATCTCTGATGTTGACACTCTCCAACTGATAATACCACTCTAGCTGAGCTCCAGATAAACTCTCTTGAAAGAAATGGATCCACAACTTTTTATCAGCAGTGTGGGGTTGAATTCTTCTGACATAAGACCTCAGATGCAATTTGGGACAAGAGACCCCATCATAGACAACAAATGTAGGAACTTTGAACCCAATGGGTATGACCACCCCAGATATCAAGCTCAAATCCTCAAAATCCAGCCCAGATGATTTCTGTAATTCCATAGCATCCATTCTATCCACCAGCATCTTGAATTTGTCTTCGTTAGGCTCATGGTAGTAGTTAGCCTCAGAATCAGAGTCCCCCATAGTGTTGTGGAGACTGCCTCTCTCTTTCTCAAATTCCTCAGATTCATAGTCTTCAACCTGTTCCTTGGTCTTGTCAGGACCTTTGAACCTTCTTCCCATGTTGAGCAACCCAGCAGACCTTCTAGCCTTCTTAGTCTTCTTGGCCAGCAGTGTCTTCAATTCATCCTGCCCCTTGGATAGGTTCAGGATCAGCTCTTGGAACTGTGCATTCTGTGCCTGGAGATCCTTAACTGATTGTTCAAGAGCCATTGCTGAAATAAACAGCGAGAAGATGAGAAACCTGTGCACAATTATAAACCTGTGATGCAATGATATGGGAATGCATATGCAATGTTTTCAAGGACCGCAGGATTTAAATTTGCTTAAACAAACAAGAAAGTAACTTTTTATTAGTAATAACTTGTTTTGCCTTTTAGGCTTACAAAAAATGAAAACGAAATAAGTACAAAAGATGGGGTTTTAAGTCTCCCATGGACGTTTCCTCTTGGTGTTGAGGTATGAGTTGAGGTTTCGTTCCTCATGAAGTAGCTTTGTTAGCTCTAGGATCCTTGCTTGGCTTGCTTTGTAATGAGCCTCGAAAGTATCCCTTTGCTCTTTCAGTTGGATCCATGATCTCTGCAAGTCTTCCATATCAGTAGGCATGTCTGGGTGAAGGATGGTATAAGCTGTGTCTCCTTCAGCAACAGGTTCCATGGTAACTGGTAGGATGGCAGGATATGGCATCATGAGTGTCTGAGCACGAGATCGTACCCATCTGAGATAAGCCTCCATAGGAATAGTGTACTTAGGCTCCAGTGTCTTGCTGTCAATCCTGTTTACCTTTCCCCAAGCTCGGATGAATCTCTGACGGTAACCTTGAAGATCGTTGTCGTAATCAAACACAATGCCCTGAATCAACATGTCATGTGGACCATCGCTCCGGGCGTAACCAAACTGTCGTAAAGCTAGAGCTGGGTTGTAGGTGATGCCTCCTCTTATGCCTAGAAGTGGCACATTAGGAAACTCCCCACAACGGTCAATGATGGTGACATTCTCCATAGATCTGGAGCACCAATGAATGTCTGAGTGAGATAGTGACATGATCCTCTTGGACCATCTGAACCCTTGCTCATTCTTCATTACTGAGCGAGGAAGGTGAGAAATAAACCACCTAGAGAGCAAAGGTATGCAGCACATCAAAGTTCCTCTTGCCCTTGTAGTACGGGTGTGAAGAGAATGTAGGATGTCTCCAAGCAATGTAGGCACTGGATTGTGACTCAGGAAAATGTTGATGGCATGAACATCTATGAACTGATCTGGATTGGGGAACAACACTAAGCCATATATCAGCAAGGCTAAGATCTCCTCAAAAGCATCATAGCTCATGGCCTTCAAGAACATTTGAGCTTTATCCATTAATACCTTGGCAAGAATACCCTTGACTCCGCTTCTCGTCTCTAGAACAATGTCAGACTTCTTCAGATGTAGAGCTGCAGCAATAACTTCAGGTTTAAGCTCCTTCTCCAAACCTGTGAATGGCTTCTGATCAAGAACAGGGATACCCAGAAGTTTAGAGAACTCCTCCATGGTTGGAACTAACTGATAATCAGGAAATGTAAAGCAATGGTGCTTAGGGTCAAAGAACTGAAACAGCACACTCATCATGTCTTCACTGAACCCTGAAGTGACTAGATCCAATAGGTGACCATGTCTCTGGACGAACTGGGAATGATCAGACACTTGGGAAACCAACTCTTTGAGCTTGGGAGGTATCCCTACAAAGTTGATCCTGATGGTGTTTCTACGAGCAGAAGCCATGACCTGCAACAAAGAACAAAAATAAATCCCTTGGTCCTTGAAATGGTTAGGGAAAATGATATGCTCATGATGCATGATGATGTCATGATGTTATGTTCAATCACAAACATGTGGCACACACAAACAAGTCACACAATTGCCCTAGGTTTAAAGGCTTGCATGAGGTTTAAAGGTAAGTACCCTCCCCTGAAGTTAGATGGTTCATCCTGTCCTACAAAAGTAACCGGGTTCTAAGGGATCTCAATATCATTGATCCTTCACAAGGGTGGTTGATCAGAAGGCAACTTACTTGCCAACCAAAACCTTCCAAGTTTAAGATCTCAATGAGCGTAGCATCGAGTGTCAACCAACTTCAGTCTGCACCAAAGCCGGTTACCTCACTACTTTCTAAAGGCCAAGATGAGTTAACTAGGGTTCTAAAAGTCAGTTAGTGCATTGACAACATATGGCAGCCTCAATATTATCCTCAACTTGACTTAAGGAATATAAGCACCAACCAAGAAGTCGCACTAACTATGGCCACCAGATCAACCGTATCGATATACGTCGTACAGTTTCCTTGGTCTATTGCCATTTACTTAAGGTACACTAGATCCGGGTTAGGGCCTTTCACACATAAGAGCACCCCAACAATATAATAATAAAGCAAACAAGGCAAACAATTTAAAGTGATCTTAATTCCTAAGGGTACCCCTCTTAAATAAGTCCCCAGCAGAGTCGCCAGTTCTGTAACACGGTGGGAGAACTGACTTTAAACAATGTTGCGGATAGCAAGAGTCGCCACCGACTTTTATTTTATCCATAAGGAAAGGTTATAAAAGAACAGGAAAGACCTTAGATAATATTTTGGGTCCGGGGGGTAGGTTATGAAAAGGGAAGGTGTTAGCACCCTTTTCATCCATGGTTATCCATGGGCTCTTAGGTACTTAAGCTCACTTTTGAATTGTTTTGAAAGTGTAGTGTGTGAATAGCAAAAAAATTTCAGAATAGTTTAATAATAATCTGTGTATGGATGTGGAAAAAAAAACTTGTTTGAAAATTTTGTTGGAAATTTGGTTTAAGTGTGAAAAAGTTTTGAAGTGAGCAAGTATCTAGGAGTAGCCTACCCTAATGTTTTAAGGTCTTTCTTATTCTTTATCCTTTCCTTAGTAAGACTATCCCTACTATAATGGAGTAGGTAGTCCTTACCTTGGATGTTAAGGGACATGTGAGGGACAATTGGATTTTTGAAGGCCATGGTGGGGTGTAATAAGCAAACTGGAGGGACTATCATCATTTTTCGAAAGGGACTCGATTCGTAAAGGCAACCATAAGGGACTTTGATGATTTTTCCATTTGAGGGACTTGCTTTATACACCCCACTTAACCATTATTCGTAGGCAACTTGAGGGATATCCTTAGGAGGTGAGACGGCGATTAAAATCGACTTACGTGTGTGACGTGTTTATTTTAATTATCTTTATTTAAAAGTGATCTAAATTTATTTTAATATTACATACATGTTGTTACACTCCCTAATTACTAACCATAATAATAATTAAATAATTAAACAACTTTACATCCAAGAAACAATTACAAAATAATAAGCAAAATAATTAAATAGCAAAGATAAATAAAATATAAATAAGCAATAATAAATAATAAAAGGGGGTTAGTAAGCGATATTTAACAAAATAATAAGCATGATTAGAATATAAATGGGTTAGTAAATAATAAGAAAAATTAAATAAGGTTAGTAGAAATATAAAGTTAGTGAAAATAATTAGTTGAAACAATAATAATTAGAAAAATAGACAAAGTTAGAAAAAATAATAAGATAGAAATTTCAAAATAATAATAAGCAACAAAATATAATTAGCAATAATAATTAATTAATAACGTGATTAAACATAAAATTTGATTTTTATTTAGAAACATAAATGATTAAATAATTACTATAATATAAAGTTCTAAATATAACATAATTATAAATTTCTTAATCATTTACAAAATTTAATTATCTCTAATTATATATTAACAATTATTAAGAAAAATATTTACACATTATGATGAAAATAAATTTTAAATAGTCAATAATCACATTCACAAAATTTTACATTAAGTATTTATAAGGTTTAATTTTATTTACAAAAATTTACAAGAATTATAATAAATATATACATAGAATTATATAGAAAATTAAAATTAGATTTTATTTTTTTTAAAAAAAAGGATTTTAAGTTATTTATTTTAAAAAAACAGAAATTAGCTTTTAAAAAAAGTTTATTGTTTAAAAAAAAAAAATCAAACATCAACTTAAAACAAATGGGTTGGGCCGGTCATCACTCCCGGACCCAACCGGTCCGCGAATACAAAGGAAAAGGGGGGAGGGCAAAAGATTAGGGTAACCCTAATCCCCCTTTGGCCACCACGGCGCCGCATAATCTCTCTTTCTCTCGCAATCTCATCATGATTTCGTTCACCTTTCTTCTCCGTTTATGGCTTCTGTTTGTTCATCGTGTTTTCCTCTCTTTTCTGAAACCTCACCTTCTCATGTCCATCTGCAAAAACAAAACAAAACGCAATAAAAAAATCAATCTCAAATCTGCTCACCCTTTTTGGGTTTGATGTGGTTTTGATGGAGGATCTTTTGTAGGGCGTTTCGTCGGCCGGTGATGGTTATTCTGAGGCCGCAACTTTAATGGTTGGAAGCTTCGTGTGAATGATGATATCGTGATATGGAAAACGGAGGGACGATGATGATAGGATGCGTTCGTTCCTCTGAGTTCAACCGGTTCTGTTTTCGGCCGCGGATGAGTCTTGTTAGGGTTTCGTCATTTGTTTTTCCGTCGCTTTGATGGTTAGCCCGTTAGCGTTTCAACAGGGTGAGTTCGTTCCTTTATATACCTTCTGATTCTCTTTTGGGCCTTGTGATTTTCGATCCGCGTTTTTACTTTCACTGAGATTTGATTTTTTTTTCTCTTCTGATATGATTTGCTCGCGATTTGAGTTTGTGGGATTGATTAGATTTCCTTTCCTTTTCTGTGCTTGATTGGATCTTGTTTCCTTTTTAGGGTCCGCTTGATTGGATTTTTCTGATGTAACTCCAGATTTTTGTTTTGGATTTCGTTTTGGATAACCTACTTCACTTTGACTCACTTTGGATATTTGATTTCGCTTTGAATCTGAATTGATGTGGGTTTCTGGTTGTGTGATACAAATTCACTGACTCTTCTTTTTCTTCTTTCAGAACTGGTGCTAAAGTCTTGGTCGGACCAAATATCGCCGAGGAAGGTCGCTGGTAGTGATGATCCTTTGTCTGAACCTGCATTGTGATAATCACCCTATTCGTATTCTGATGCTTTTAATGTTTTGGCAGATGTTTCATCCATATCTGTTTTTCTGGTGTTCATATTGATGACATAACCTGACCTTTCCTGCTTTTTGCTGATACTCCTAATTACCCAGGGCAATGATGTTGAACTGAGCCCAATGCTTGCAACTGTGATGTCTATTTCACTTTGATTAACGGGATATCTGTTTTGCTTCAGTTTGAATTGCTTATGATGAACTGATATTTTATGGTGCGATTCATGTTGATACCCATAATCTGAGCAATTTATGAATCTCCAACTGTTGTTCGGTTGTAGAACCGAAGTGAACCGATGCAAATTAGCTATTTATCGATTTATTCTTTGATGCCCAGTTTTAGTCTTCACGGCTTTTGGATTTTCCACTTCGAATTAACTTTTCCTCTTCTTCTTTCGGAACAGGTGCTTCGAATAGGTCAATGTTGCCGGGAATGGTATGTGGTAATGATGACCCTTGGTCTGAACCGTTGGAACTACACCTTGCCGTTTTCTGTCATGAAATTGCAGCATTTGGTATTGCATTTGATTGCAAAACAATTTGTGCTCCGGAGTGAATATTGGCAAGTTTTTGACTCGCAAGTAGCATTTGCGACGCATCTTGAGATTGGTTGTGACTGGTATGATTTGAACTTTGAATCTTAACCTGAGCTTGATGTTTGCTGAACCGTGCCATGTTCCTGGTTTTTTTTTTCTGCTGAACTTGTTCTTTGAATTGATTCGAGCTGCCTTTTTTGATTTTATTGAGTATTCCTTCTGTGGTAGGAACTGAACTTGTTTCTGGGACTGTTCTGTGGCTGCGAATAATGATTTGTGCTCAATTTTAGACAACCTATGAACTGATATTGTTCTTGAACTTGGTTCTGATGCACTTTGCTTTTGTTAAGTACCCTTTCTATGGTATGAATCCAAACTTTGTGATTTGTTGGTATTACTTGCTTGTGACAGATTTGTTGGATGGGGCTTTTGCGTAAGGATCTGATTCTGCCATGAATTTATTCTTCTACCTTCCGAACTGAGCTGATTTTACTTCATGAATTGAATTGCTCATTCAAGTTTTATATAGCCTATGAATTCTGTTATGAGCTGATGCTATTTAATTCAAGTGTTTCAGGTGAAAATAAAAAAATGGTTCAGACCCGCCGGCATCCGGGTCTGAACTCGTGCCGGCCTGGCCGATCAGCTTTGTATCCATGGAAACGAACTGAAATTTACTTGATGGGGTTGTTACATTTACTTGATGGTGTCCCTTTGGAATCCACATCTGCGCAAATCATTTCTGCTCGAAAAAAAAACTTCCTTTATCTCTCTCTCTCTCTCTCTTTGTTGTCCCGTACGATAAGAACGATAACCACCTGATCTGATGCCAATGGCACATATCGGAAAGGGGGTAGGATGCGGCTTCGGTCGTGCCACTCCCGGCACTCAATGATGATGATGTTCTGAGAGTGTCCTATTATTTCTTCTAACATTTTCTTCTGCTTTTCTTTGTTTTCATTGTGCAGGTAATCGGAAGAATAATGCGTGAAGAACATGGTTGAAGGAAGTCTTTGGAATGATTTAGGATTTTTTAGGATAGAAGTGACATCTGTAAATGTAATCTTATTGTAAACAACAATTTTTCATGAATTCAAATGTGAAATGATTCACTTCCTTTTGTAAACTGATATCCTTATGAAATAAAAATTCCAAAAATTTCATTTATATATCCATGATCATTCAACTTTGAATTTATTTATTTATTTCTAGTTATAAATTATAAACATTTGTGAATAAATCCACAAATATTTAAATTCATTATTCTAGTCATACCATAAATATTCATGAATGATATTCAAAAGATACTTAAATTCTTGTTCATGCACCTGTCTCGTTTGTAGTCCTAATCTCATCACCTGACTAAATTCACTTTCATTCCAACTTAGATGCGCTTCTGGCGCTTTTCAATGATAAACATCAACCCAGTCTGATACTCTTAAGATAAACAATTTTATATGACGAACAATCGCCTCTCGTATCATGGCCTGAATATCTTGAGGCTTTAAAGATCTAATTTTGCTAAAATAGTGTGAAAAGACCAAGACACCCCTGGGACCAAATCTCTCTTTGATGTTGGCAAAAAATCATGAAGTTTGACTTTTTAACTGCGTTGACTTGCTTTTGACTTATCTGATCATCTGACTGAGCAAACTTTTGAGAAAAGTCTTGAAACTTGACATGGGGGTTCTTATACACATATAAGATGTTATGAAGCTCACTTGAAGTCTTGGAAGTCCATTTAGCCTGATAAAAGTCAAAACCCTAGTTTTGGATGCACTGCTTAGGAGGTGCATTGTCTGAGGGAATTGTCAACTCTTCTGACCAATTGTGAACTTTGTGAACCTTGTGAATCTTCATAAGATATCTTGTGATACTCATGGGAGGTATTGTGAAGCTTGTGAACCTTCAAGAAGCAACCTATGGACTTCATGAACCTCATGAAAGGTATTGAAAGCACTGTGGGACTTGTGAACCTTGTGAACCTTCATAAAGTAGCTTGTGGACTTTATGAACTTCATGAAAGGTATTGAAAGCACTGTGGGACTTGTGAACCTTGTGAACCTTCATAAAGTAGCTTGTGGACTTTATGAACTTCATGAAAGGTTATGCAAGTTGTTGGAGAACTTGTGAACCTTGTGAACCTTCTTAGAACACAAAGTCTTGTATTATGAGGGCAAATTTTGGGGTGCAACACTTATGCATACCTGTTTGCGGTCGAACGGACGTAACATATCCTTTGGAAGATTGGTTTTCGCCATACGAGGCAAGGTGTCATGTTTGATTGGTGAGATTGATTTTTGGGGCGAGATAGGTGTCGCTACTGCGAAAATCGGCGCCGGCTGAACAGAAGAGTCGCCACCGTGCGTTATTTATCCCAACGGAGGGAAAGGAAACGCTCGAAGTAAACCTACCACAAAGACGGGAAAGGAATGGTCATCGCAACCAAATCCTGGATTCGGGAGTCAGTTACGTAAGGGGAAGGTATTAGCACCCCTCACGTCCGTCGTACTCGACGGGATCCACGCTTGCTTGGTTTGTCTAAAGGATGCAAAACAATCTATCTACGACTGCTAAATCTAAACGGAAGGGAATTGACTCGATAGAGCGTCACACTCTATGCCTACGTATTCTCAAGAGAGAAAGTCAGAGTCAACGTAGTTCGGGAAACTACAGGGAATTGGCTCGCCAAGACTTCGCGTCTTGTGCCTACGTACTTCCACACAGCATGGAAGATCAGAGCTTTCGTAGTTCAGACTAACTACGGCTAAGCAGGGTGTTCTCACACAAGAGTGAGAGACTTAAATTGGTTTGAAAGGTACGGGAACCTATGGGAACTAAAGCTACGGTCTGGTCTCAAAGGCACTCGGGCAAGAGAAAGGGAAAACGATCAGTCGTCAGCGGGAAAGTCTCGATCGCACAATAGCGAGAGAACAAAAGGTTAGTTGTTAGTGTGCTCGCTAGGATATCGCATCCTATGCCTACATATTCTCGCTCAGTACGAGAAATCAGAGCAGTTGTAGTTCAGCTACTTTCGGGACCACAACTTAAATCTCGTTTTGTTAATATTCTGAAAAGGATTACAATGATTGAATACGAGAAATAAACTCCTAGAAAATACTATCCTATCCATCTATAATGGAAAATCAAGTGGAAAATAGTCCCCTAACAAATGGACTTCTAAAACTACCTCTAAAAAGGTAAGATAAACTCCTATGAAAAATTGTATCCTAAAAGAAAAATATTAAAATTTATATATTCTCTATTTTTTATTTCTGTATTTTTTTTACCTATTCCTTTTTCATTCTTTTTTCAAATATTCTTTTATTCTCTTTTTTTCAATATTCTTTTATGGATATTCTTTTTTCGAATATTCTTTTTATTGTTCTTTTTTTTCAATATTCTTTTTATTGTCCCTTTTTTTTCTTCTAAAGATGCATACAAAAGAAAATAATAAAAGAAACAAAAAGAAAAACAAAGGGGGTGCAGGGCCAGCCAGGAGGTACAGCAGCAAAAATAATGAAAGAAACTGGGCCCAGCCCAAATGGAACTGAAACGGGGAGGGGGTGTTGTAAATGAACCGGGGGTGCAATCAGTAGAAGGGCCCAACCCAGGTCCATCAGCAAGCAAAAACCGGAGGGGGTCATGGAAACTGGGAGGTGTCAAATCGAAAGGAGATTGGGCTTTGAGGCCCAAAGCCTCACGCGGATCCACGGATGCCCTCTCCCTCTTCTCACTCTTTCACTCCCTGAACTTCTGAAACCCTACCTCCTCTCATCTCCTTCTCGCGGCGCCGTCACTTCCCACCCTCAATCTGACTCTCGCCGATCCCAGCTTCGTCCAAACCTCCTTTCAACGTCACAAACCAAAAACAAACCTTAATATTGTAATCACCAGCGAACAACAACAAACACACCATCGAAGCAAACTCATCCACGGCTGGAAGATTTCAGAGGGAAGCTTGAAAATGTGGAAGGTCCGTTCTTGACGAAGATAATGTTGACGAGGTGATGAATGTAAACGTGCTCTGAAGATTGATGGATTTTGGTATGAAGATGATGATGCATGTCACTGATTCGCTAAAGAAAGCATGAAGATCCAGAGAGGTTTGAAGATTCATGATGATTCTTCAGATGAAGTTGTTCTTCGCAAATCTCGAAGAAAAAACCTGATGTTGATTCGTTAATGCTTGAGATGATGATTGATGATGATAGTGAGGAGCGAGGACACGAAATCTCGATGAGTCCGGTGACGATCTGAGGATCCCTTGATAAAGATGCATGAGGATCTTCTGGAAACGATGAACTTCAAGGACTTCGATGAAGATCTTGATGTTCTTTCTGGAAAAATGTGTTGCGCATTGATGAGGATCTGGAACCTGATCGAAGAATGTTTGAAGGTGATTATTGGTGATGAATATTAATCACTGAAGTTGATTACCGATGATGATTCCGACGACGATCTGGTGATCATTGAAGATGATGTTACTAAGATTCTGATGATTTCTAGAAAAATCGTGTAGGCGAATCTTGGACGCTGTTGATGATTATTGATGATGAAGATTGGATCGGAGAAGATGAAGATGCGATGAATTCTGGGGATTTTTTCCAGTTTCCGGTGAGGTGGTTAAGGCGGATGAGGAACAGTTACGGTGGCCGGAAGAAGTTGGTGGTGGCCGGATTTGGTTAGGTGCGGTGGTTGCATGGCCGGCGGCCATGCAACCGGTGAAGCTCCGGATTAGACACGTGGCGGTGTAGGTGAAGGGAGGGAGTGACACGCGTGGGGTTGTGTGGCAGTGAGAGAGAGATGGGAGGAAACACGTGGAAGACTCTGAGTGTGAAGTGGGAAAAATGTAAAAGGCTCCCCTCTGGCTTGTACGCGTGGCTTGCTTTATAGTGTGACAAGTGTCACTGCACTGGACTGATATGGGACTGGGCCTCCAAAACTGTTCTGGGCCCAACGAAAATGGACCTAATAACACCTAATTGAACTGATTAAGGACTAAATTAAAACCCTAATTAACTAATTAACTAATGGTTAAGCCTAATTAACTCTAACTAAAATTAAAAACTGCAATTAAATCTTAAATGAAAATTAAACTAATCTAATTAATCCTGATAAACTCTAATTAAAATCTAAACAAAAGATTAAAATCCTAATTAATCTCTATTAAAAGGGAGTTAACCTAAAACTATATTAATTCTAAACTAATAAAACTCTAATAATTCCACTAATCTCTAAAAAAAACTCTAATAATTTCTATTAATCCTATTTAAAAACTCTAGTAAAAGAAAATCATATTAAACTATTATCTAAAAATGACTTAATATCTAAAAAAGTTTATTCTAAGATCTATTTAAAAAACAATTTATAAATTCTAAAAAGATTTAAAACTATTAAAAATATTAAAAGAAATCTATTTAAATTCTAGAAAATCTATAAAACCTATTTAAAATCTACAAAAGACTATTAAATCCTAAAAAATGCAAACAAAGGCAAATAACCAACATAAAAGAGAGCGCGAGACCAGATCGAAGCAAGCAGTAAACCCCGACACCAAGAAACTCCAAAATCACTGCGTAAGCTGAGAACACCCAGGAAGCGCGCGACTTCCCAAAATAAACTCCGATTGTCCGAACCGGTCTGAAACTCCTGAAATGCGACAGCAGGGCTGTAATCCCGATAAAATCACCATGATTGAGAAAATGCACTATATGCAGTATGTAAATGCGAATGCGAAATGCGTCGAAACATCGAGCCAGATACGGGACCCGGTTGGTCAAATTTTAGGGTGCAACAATAGGTCCTCGGATAGTAACCCCTACGGGTAGTACCCAATTCTTTACCTCAAAGTTTTTGTTATGAAAAGGTGTGGCGAACGAGGCGTCTTCGTATTGAAAGACGAACGTCGAAACCACCCTCACTACAGTGGGCATCCCAACACTCGAAGAGGAAGAGGTCTACACCCAATCCTCTCTCTTTAATTCAACATAAAGAGAGCTTCGTTCTCTTATTAAAGATGTTTTTGGTTTTGAATGATAAATGCTTTTGCGACAAAGAACCCTACGGTAAACGTCAGCACTCGGGATAGGAGAAGGCCTACGCCTAACCACTCCACGACCATTCAAGCTTTTTGTTAGGAAAAGAGTTTGCAAATGCACTCGGTACGAGACCGAGGTTTTAGGTGAGAAAGGTTGCGGAAAGAAGTTGTGAAAGGAGAAGTGGTGGAAGGAGTCGCGTCTTCGTATTGAAAGACGAGTGTCTAAACCACCCATACTACAGTGAGCATCTCGACACTCGGAAAGGAAGAAGTCTACACTTAATCCTTTCTCTTTAGTCCAATACAAAGAGAAGTTAATTTACAAGATGGTTTGATAGCGTCGGTGAATCGAATCGGGACAAGAAATGAGGAGAGAAAATAGGTGGTCTCAGATCCTTCATTTCTCATCAATAATTTGACAGAGGATCGAAGGAAATGTCGTCATCGACCCAAAACAGAAGAAAATGGGATACAAATCCCACTAACAAATAAAATTTAATTTCTAAACAAAAAAATCTAAAACTATAATATAATCTTATAAAGCTCTAAGAAATTATAAAACTCTAATAATATAGCTAACATTATATATACCAACTAAAAGGTTTTAGAAAAATATTATATTTAACTAAAATAACTAAAAAAAAAAAAACTGTTTTAATAATTATTTGCAAAATCTAAAGAAAACTAACAAAAATATTTACAACTTTTTCTTAAAAAAAAAAAAGAAATAGGGGTGTGTTACCCAAATTGAGATGGTGAGTAGTATTCAATAACAGATCAACTCCGTAGAAACCAAATCAAAGCGAAGAGACGTATCGTCTCGTTTCCAACCTCGCGTGACCTCAGTTCCTTCCATCTCACTCTCTCTCTACTTCGACTTTGTGTGTTTTGTGGAGTAGCTCTGAGAGCGGAGGTTGAAGACATCGCTGGGAGATGAAGCCCGACCATTTGTTCCGGTATTAAGATCGACGCCGTGAAGAGATCCGTCGTTGAATGTTTCAGCTGTCCAGAAATCAAAATCATCACTTCCCATTCTTGATTGCATATCCATTAACCCATTTCCCCTTATGCAAACATCCAAATCTGGTGCACGCACTAGCCGAACTCCCATTAGTAAACACGTTCTCATCGAAAAACCCTTCCCTCATTTTATTAAACAACATCAACCCTTCTTCAGCACAATCATCTTATACATAAACAAAAATCAACGAAGTCCACGACACAACATTTCGGTCAAATATTTCATCAAACCCCTTACGCGCAGGGTAATGTTTTCCACATTTAGAATAAACATCGACAAGGCTAGTGAGTACAAAGTTATCAGGGGGTATCGCTTTGAGAACGTGACAGCGAAGCCGTGTGGTGAGAATGAAGTCGCGTAACTGAGAACAAGTTTTAAGGAGAATGGAGAAAACAACGAGGTCGTTGAAGAGTTCGAGGGTGAGTTTAGTGGTTTGAAAACTGAAATAGAGAAAGAGCTTTGTGGGTTGGTGGAGAAGAGGACAAAAGATGGTGAAAAAAAGATTGGGGAAGAAGGCGGATGAAGGAAGGAGGAGACGGGACTAGTTTTCTTCGAAGGGTGGTGACGAGTTTGGAAGAGGATTTGAAGGTTGATGATGATGATTGGTGGGAGACGATGATGTGATTTTGAAGAAGAAGGTCTATGGTGAATGAAGGAGAAGAGAAAATGGTTTGATTGAAGGGAAGAAGAGGGTGTTGTTTGATGTGTTGTTGGTTGAAGAAGAAGGGTTTCAAAATCTGGAGATTTTGAGAATGGTGAAGTTGAACGGTTGATGGGGAAATGGATTCGGAGGAAGAAGAAATCGTGAGGTGAAGTGTTTGTTGAGTGTTTGATTAATGGTTGTTGTGAGATGTTTGAAGGTGTTTAACAGAAGTCTAGATTCGATTAGGTATGGCTGAAGAATATCAGATTTGAAGGTTAGGAATATGGCTATGCAGATATCATTTATTGTTTTGGAGATGGGATGTGGTTTTTTCTTTTTTGGGTTGAAGAGGAAGAGTCAGGTTTTATGGTCTTGTGTATCTCCAATTGATGAAAGTTTTTTTGTTGTGGGTTAATGGTTGCTGATTGAAGATGAATGAGGAAAAGATCCTCAGTTGGTCGAGTAGTCCCCCTCTCTTCAAATGTAAGGAGCCGCTTTTTTATAAAAGTTTTTCTTCTTTATGGAATTCTTAGCGATAAAAATAGAAAACATGAGCTGGAATTGGTGAAATTTCTTTAACTGCTTTTGAGGTTATGCAGGATTTGTTGCTGCGTTTTAGGAAATTCACTCTATAATTTGTTTGTTTGTGCCAGATTATTGTATGATTATGAGGTGAGCTGGTTCCTTGTAATTGCCTCTTTTTATGAATTTGCAATTTTTTCTTCGTACTTGTTATTGATGCAACATGTTATTGTTGTTGTACGATTTACTGAAGGTGTGTGGGCTGTTGATAGCAGGTATTATCTGGTTGTGGCAGAGCTTGTCTGGTGTGGGTTTGGCGCAGGTACGGTTTGCAGCAGGCTGGTGTGTTGAGTGTAGCAGGGTTTTGGAGTGGCAGCAGGTTTGGGGCATACAGTTTCATTGTTGTGTTTGGTTGTTTTCAGGTCACAGTGCAGCATATGGTTTTGGGATGTTTTATCGGCATCAAATTTGGTACAGGAAGTGTCTCCTTTTTAAAGATTAAATTGGGTAATTCTCCTTTTTGTATCATGTCCTCTGCCCCTCTCGAACCTTTCTCCATTTTTCTGTTAAAACATTCAAAATCCGTTCTCTTTCAACAGTTCTACCATTTTGTTCCGAAATCCCTTTTGTGACAGGCTGTAGTTTTCTCTTTTTATGCACAGGTCTATTGGACTTGTGGTTTTCATGTACAGATACTGCAGGTTATTGCCTGGTGTGGAGTGAATTTGTGTAGTGTTATTGCTGTATTTGAAAGATGCAGGTTTTGTTCTCAATTGCTTGCTGGACATTTTATGGGATCGTACCGTATGTTCTACCAAGGGATGTTGGGGTGAAATTCTGCTATAGGTTCACATGGATTGTCGGGCGCGGTATCCGTGCTGTTTTGTTATGCAGTCCCTTTTGTTGTCGTGTAGCTCACGCTTTTTGCAAGTGGGGAGGTGTTATGGTCGCAAGCTACTAGCTGGTTGTCGTGTTCTGTTTCTCTTTTTTTTTAATGCTTGGAAAAAGTGTGTGATGTTTGGATATTTCTTTGTTTACTTGCACAGGTTGTTATCATGTTGTGGCTTGGCTAGTTTCTTGTGAGGTCTGCTAGTTGTTAAGGTGCAAGTGAGGAACGGACATTACGGAAGGCGTGTAGTATGGAAAGACTACGTTTTTTATTGTTGAAATTTGTAAATGGATTTGAAATGAGAAAAAATGTAATGGTCCTATTTTCTTTAGTGTTTTTTTTTTCTTTTTTGTGCAATTTCTTTGTTGTAATGGATTTGGAATAAGGATGTGGGCCTTGTCCTTAATGGTCTTTTTTGGCAAATTCTTTTGAGACCCCACCTCTTATATCTTGTTGGCGTATTTTGATAGAGTTGGTTTTGGATAAAAATATTTAAATTAAATATGTGGGGAATTGAAGTGGATAATGGATAAAAGAAATGAATGGATTTAAATGGATAACTAAAAATGGGTAATTGGCAAGGTGGATGGAAATTGGATTGGTTTGAAATGGGTTTCGTAATGTGCCACCACACTTAAAACCTCGAGATTACACCTGGCCGCCATAAATCATGAATCACATCACAACCTTGAATCAGCTTCTGATGAATGGAATCAAAGCAACGAAACTATCTGAACCTGGCCACTTAAGTACTGACAAATCCTCATTATAAACCAATTGAGCAAGAAAGTGATTCTAAGATCAAAAGATTATGAATTGAGCTATAAACCTCAATATACCGCACCAAACCCTGATTGAAAAGCACAAATCCTTACTGCAACCCTAAATACATATTATCTGAATTGTACACCCTAGTCTCATTCCTGAAAAAGAACTCTTGACTGACCACGATTAAGTTAGGACCTCTTGAACTAGAAATAACATCATACACAAAAACCTACCCTGGAACACTTCTGACAGACCCCAACTGATACTTGATTCAACCCTACTTGCAGAAAACTCTGCACCTAGACCATAAGTAGAGTCACATATTTTTTGGATTTTCTTATTAACAATCGGTAGATGAATATACAGATGAAAGTAATATACAGGTGGGCAAATTTTGGGTATGACAGATGCCCCTATTTAATCAGCTTAAACCTAGTAAAGCGAAATGCCATGGAATTCATTCTTTCGAGGTGGAAGATGATTAAATATAGAAGACCCTAAATTCTGTCTGGGTTTTTCTGTGTAGAACTTTAGGGTTTTTCTTCTACTCTCTACCGCCACCTCTCAAATGAACAGTGCACATTATATATATAGGGCTTAATACATGTTAGATTAGGGTTTTTTATAAACAAAACGTGTGAATTTTGGGTGAAAATTGGTTGCTTTTTGGTAGTGGGAGTAAGGACTGAGGTTGTAGGATTGAAACCGTACAATTTTTTGTCTGTAGCAACTTTTTTTGAAATTGCTTGCTTTTTACTCAAATTTTTTTACCGTGTGATTTCTGGGATTTTTACTGCGTAAAACATGGTTACTTTTGCTGAGATGAAACTACTAATGCGTAATTTTCATTTTGGCCTGCTGAAACTGACCTTCCTTCATATTATAACTTGTTCTTATTCTTTTTTCATGTATATTCAAACTTGGCTCGAGGACAAGACTTTGGAGTTTGGAAGACATTTGAGAGATTGGCACCCATTGAGGAAGGTAAGGTGAACCTGCCTTAAACCGATCTTCAGATGCAACCACATTATCGTTGATTTGTGCTTCAGTAACAATAATCTCATCAATGAACTGTGTTTAAGGTATAAGCAACGTCTCATTGCTGCACCTAAGTGTCCTGTGAATTAATCTTGAATGCATTGGTGTGGTTTCATGAGTTTGCACATCTGACCTATTTCATTTTATCATGTAGGTGATGATGAAAATGTAAAAGATATTGAAGAGAGTCCAAAAGTTGAGGATTGTCTTGAACACATGAAGTGTCTTGCATTTTCAAAAATGGGTGGCACAGGGACTTGGCGGTACGTAGATAAAGAGCAGTACCAATGTTTTAGTGGAACATCTGGCATCTCATATTATATTTGTTCTTTCATAACCCGATCAATTTGAACTTCTGCAGGTCTTGGCTACAAGATGGAGGAATGGGAAGTTTGAAAGTGGTTGAAGGTGTCGGCACAGTTGTGAATCGGTCTGGACATCTTCTTGGTAATGTTATTACCTCTGAGTCTCTGCATTCTCCTTATTTCTTTCTTGTTGTTATGAAAGATAGAACTCTTGTTGGATTTCCTAATGCGACTCTCTTTTTTGTGAAGGTTTACAACCAATGATCTATACCACTTTCTGCTTTATTACTGATGTGATCTTCGCAACCTTTACAACTATGGTATGGCATTATCTTATATGCATGCATGCTTCAGCATTTTGCTGCAACAAGGCATTAATAGATATGCAGTATGCCTACGCTATCCTGCCAATTGATGCCCTGCTTCCAATTTGTGAGAATTCCTTTAATCTATGGCTTCATTCAATTTACAGGTTTCAAGATGAACGAAGACTTTGAATTTTATTCTTCTTGCTCGGATGTCCCATTTCTGTGCTTCTTCTTAACCAATTTTATTGATGCCGGTTTTGTACGTGCAGAAGGAGTATAGAAGAAAATTGCACGGGCTGAAGTTTCAAGCTATGCTGACCATGAGGAAGGCGAGAAGATTCGTAATCACTCCATGGCCTTGGTATTTTGAAGAAAACCTGACAAGGCATTACAGTGGAATTTGTAAGTGTTTTTGAGAGCTCAAGCGAAGGAGGAGATTATGGTCATCCTCAATTAGCATATTCTCAAGTCTTTCAATTTGAACCTAAAGTTTGGACATTTGGGAATTTTGCAAGATTTGTAGTTTAAGATTTTCTTACAGCTTCTAAATGTAATCTCATTCTATCATGAAATAGTCTGAAATATATTGGTTTAGATTCAAATGTTTTGAAATTGTAACTTGAATTTTTGTCCGTTGGCTTTGTTGCATCACAGTATTAAATCACATTTTGGCTATGAATTAATACACAACTATGTCTTGAAAGCAACGGTTCTGAACTTGACAGACTTTAACTCCAACTAGGTTTTTCCTTAAAAATCATTTCTAGAAACCAATTTGAATAAGTCAATAAAAAATCTTGAAATTCATCTTCTAAGCATGGCTCACAATAGAACCCATTTCATAACCTTGGCAATCTTGAACCCTATATATAAAAACTTTTGAAACGTCCCCTGGCCACAAATTGGTTAAAAAACTAAGCACCCTTTGACTTATTGATTCTTGTAACAATTTAACTATGGATCCCCCAAAATAATCATGACATGATTTGGAAAATCTAAACAAGGCTTGAAATCTCAAAGTGTGACTTGCCAAAAATGAAGCATTTCTAACCATAGTATCATATCATGATTTGTAAGGGTCATATTCTTCCTTCATCTTCATATGATTTTATCATGACTTTAAAAGGATTTAAATCATAATGAGTACATATGAGGCCTCCACAATCCAAACCTTAAAGGGTCATTGCTAGAAATTAAATGACTAGCTAGAGAGGAGAATAAAATAATGAACCTATAACAAGAATGAGACGGTAGGACAAATTTGGGGTATGACAACCTTCCCCTTGCGTAACCGACTCCGGAACCCAGAATATCGGTTGCGACGGCCGTGTTCCTTTCCTTTCAAAAGGTTTTCTCGATATTTTCCTTTCCCGTTTATTCGGGATAAATAAAGTTCGGTGGCGACTCTGTCGAACCGTGTTTCCACGCCTTTTGCGAATTATCTTTGTGATTTTTGAGGTGCAACAGGTTTTTTAGCTTTGGATTGATACTACTAATAGTGGATTTTCTTCCTGGCTTAATAGCCACCAGATGTAGGTGTTATTGTACACCGAACTGAGTTAACAACTTTCTTTGTTCTATTATTTTCTATGCCATTAATTGTGTTTTATCTTGTCCTTGTGTTTTAATCAGAGATCAGTGTCTCGACATCTTTTAGGATATATGATATCTGCATACCAGAATTTCAACAACAACTTTCCCAGATCCGACATTTCAAATTCCTTTTTCATCAACTCTTTGAACTTCGATAAGTTCTCTAATCTACTTCCAATTACTAACAAGTCATCAATATATATGCAGATGTTTGTTATATGTTGTGCCACAACCTGAACATAGACACCATACTCATATTTGTATTTGACGAATCCCAATTCGACCAAGTATGAGTCGATCTTCTTATTCCATGCCCTAGGTGTCTGCTTGAAGTCATAGAGCGCTTTATGCAACTTGTATACTTTCCTTGCTTCCTCCTGAATCATAAACCCAGAAGGTAGTGTGACATGCACCTCTTCATCTAAAGGTCCATTCAAAAATTCTAATTTCACATTTAAGTGAAATGTCGACCAACCTTGATTGCATGCCAAGGTTACCACTTGTCGAACAGTTTCCAATCTTGCGACCGGTGTAAATAATTTAGAGTAGTCGAGTCCTAATCTCTGAATAAATCCTCGAGCTACCAATATCTCCTTATGTCTTGCGATTGACCCATCAATATTGTGTTTCAACTTGTACACTCACTTCACTTTGATAGCTTTTTGTATATGCTGGCAATTAGACCAACTCCCATGTGTTGTTTCTTTTGATTACTTATAACTCTTCGACCATAGTAGACTTCCATTATTTATCTTTGAAGACTTCACTATAGTTGATTGGTTCAACACTTAGAAGTAAAGCAAAAGGAACTAGGTCTCTATCTATTATGACTTCATCATTACCAACCATTTCTTAGTCTTGAAGTCTTACTGGACGAGCTCTAGTTCTTTGAGGTCTATGGCTTGTCCAGCCATATCCTCTTTGACTTTGACTGGTTCGGGTATGTTAGTAACAACTTTAACTTCAACTGGAATATTGATAATATCTTCGACTTCAACATCATTACTTGCTTCGTCGAAATTATAGCTCATCAATGGCTTGTCAATTTCATTACTAGAATTCCAATCCCAGGAAGAATTTTCATCAATCATAATATCTTGACTCATCACAATCTTATGACTAGTTAGATTGAATAGCTTGTTTTCTCAGTCTTATGATATCCTACCAGAATCATAGTTTCACTCTTATCATCAAGCTTCCTTCTCCTAGCATCAGAAATATGCTTGTAGAAAATAGAGAAAAACACCTCCAGATGACTCACTGATGGTCGTTTTCCACTCCACACTTCTTCAGGACCATTGTTCTTCAACTTCTTAGTAGGGCACATGTTCATAATATAAAGAGCATTCGAAATAGCTTTACCCCATAAGGATTTTATCAAATTCTTCTGTTTCAGCATGCATCTCGACATGTCCAATAGGGTCTTGTTTCTTCTTTCTTCAATTCGATTATGTTGATAAGTATAAGGAGCATTTATCTCATGATCAATACCATGTTCTGCATATAATACTTCAAATACCTTAGAAGTATATTCACCACCTCCATCTGTTTGCAGAACTTTGATCTTCTTTTCACCTACCTTTCGACAAGTATCTTGAATCTCTTAAAGATTTCAAATATTTCGTCCTTTCGTTTGATCACATAGATCTAGAGCTTTTGGCTGTACTCATCAACAAATGAGACAAAATACATGTTTCCACCAATGGCATGCTCTTCAAAAGCACCACATACATCTGAATGTATAACTTCGAGTATGAAGGATGATTTCATTGGCATAGTCGAAATGAAATACTTCTTGGACTGCTTTCTGACTAGACAAATATCACAATGTTTTTCAGACATCTCAAGACTTGGTATACCAGTTAATATATCCTGAGTGATCAGTTGTTTGAGAGACCTAAAGTTTAGATGAACAAACCTCATATTCCACAACCAACTATTATTGTGGTCGACAATTGTTTTTTGACATTGTACCTCAGTCGAACTAATCATGGTCTTAAATGTCCTATTTTTCGACAGAGGATATTTCAAGACCAAGTTATTATGGATGTCGAAAAGTTTTGAGGCTCCATGTTTCATAACCATTAAGAACCTCTTTTTGACCACTTGTCCAACACTTAGCAGACTGCACTTCATTTATAGAACATAGAGTACATCTTTGATTAAGGCTTTTGCTCCATTACGCTTTTGAATAACTATGTTTCCAGTACCTTCTGCTTGTAACGAGCTATTATCAGCAAGTTTGACCTTGCTCTTCTTCGACTCGTCGAAATCTACTAACCATACTTTTCGACAAGTTATGTGATTCGAGCAGCCTAAGTCGAGGAACCAGATCTTGAATTCGACATGGTCATCTGAAACTGCAGCCATAACCACCCTATCCTAAGAATAATCTGAATCTTGACGTGCAAATTTCTCTCCTTTGTCCTTGCCTTTTGTCGATCCCTTATCTTTCCTGTACCAACAATGCTTGGCCATGTGACCCCTGTAACACCCTTTTCTACCCCACAATTTTAATGGGAAAATATTCACATTTATCAAAGTAAAATATTAAACTCAAAAAAATCACCTCAAAGGGCGTACATTTCCCAATAAATCAAATATAGGTCAAGGCTCCGTAAACAACGAGTTTTCCCAAAAGTTATCAAAAATTGCCCAAAAGACAATGAAACTCAAAAAGGCATAATCCAATATTTTCCTTGTACGGAAACATAATCAAGATAACAAAAAAATCAAATAAAACATGGTTTAACTCAAAGACCCCAACCCGATGTTACACTATCAGAGCAAGACCCTATAAGTTAACCAAAATGGCCAACAACTCAAAACTCCAAAAAGATCCTCGACAACATCCACGGCTAAAACTGGTCATCTGCATGTTACCCACGCGGAGGCAACATTCAAGCAGGCAGGGTGAGTAAAATGATTCATAATGATCAATATATGAAATCAATATATAAAACAACGTCATTTTCATATTATGCATCATCATATTCATCAATGGGCATCAAAGGCCACAACATCATAAATTGCTCAAGATTATCTCATAAATGCAAATGCAACAAGACTCCTGTATGTGGTACCAATCATCACAACTCGATGAACACTGGGCCATCAACCCTCCAAAAATCTCCATCAATAGGATCGATTCTATACAAGAACTGGAGCATATCAAAATACCTCACATCCGCACAATGGGACTGAAGCCAAAGAAATCAAGGTCCTGAACCGAAGTCCAGATGCACATGAATGCATGATGCACACGTCAATAATCATCCTCATAATAACATCATAGGTGCATCATCATTCATCAAAATCATCATCATATATCATGTCATCATAAAATCATCAAAAATCATCATCATTACTGCCGCTACTCGAAAAATTGCAACGACGAGGAGGCGAAAAGAAAGACAGAAGAGTCGCCACCGAACTTTATTTATCCCATAAGGGGAAAGGAAAATATCGAGAAAACCTCAAGAAAAGAATGGATATGATGGTCTCGCGACCAAAGGACAGGTTCGGAAGCCGGTTATTCGAAGGGAAGGTATTAGCATCCCTCGCATCCATCGTACTCGATGGGAACCATTTGTTTGTCTACGTGTAAAGGTATTCGCTATAAAGAGTGTTCCACGGGAGAGAGAAATGTTAGAAACAGGGGAACAAGAGGTAACGGGGAAGAAGAAAGACTCGGTAGGACCTCGTGGTCCTAGGCCTACGTATTCTCAACAGATATGAGAAAGTCAGAGTCGACGTAGTTCGGGAAACCACGGATAAAAAAAGGGAATGTGCTCGGTAAGGATTGTGGCCCTTGTGCCTACGTATCTTTACTTAAAAGAAGTAAAGAATCAGAGCAGCCGTAGCTCGGCCTACGGTTTACTGATGTTTTTGTGGATGATATTATCATGCGCATTCTAGCAGTTTAGGTGTATTGTTGCTTGCTCGTTGGAGACTTAGGTGTTACCTGTTTGTGGTAGAACAGACGTAACGTATCCTTTTTTTGAAAAGATTAAATTTTGCCATGCGAGGAAAGATGTCACATTTGATTTGTGGAAGTTGTTTTTAGGGGCGAAATATGCCATCGGATATTAACCCCTTGCGGGTAGTACCCAACTCTTAAACTCAAAGTTTTCGTTTATGAAAATGGTGTGGCGAATACAAGCATCTTCGTATTGAAAGACGAGTATCGAGACCACACACTCTACAGTGAGTATCCTAAAACTCAGAGAGAAAGAAGTCTACACTCAATCCTCTCTCTTTAGTTCAATACAAAGAGAACTTCATTCTCTTATTAAAGATGTTTTTGATCTTGAATGGTAAGTGCTTTGCGACAGTGAACCCTAACGGTAATGTCAAGCACTCGGGATAGGAGAAAGCCTACGCCTAACCACTCCACGACCATTCAAGTTTTATTAGGAAAAAAGAGTTTGAAAATCCACTCGGTACAGGACCGAGGTTTTAGGAGAAAAGATTGTGAAAAAGAAGAAGTGGTGAATATAATCATGTCTTCATATTGAAAGACGAGTATCGAGACCACACACTCTACATTGAGTATTCTGACACTTAGAGAGGAAGAAGTCTACACTCAATCCTCTCTCTTTAATTCAATACAAAGATAACTTTATTCTTTTATTAGGGATGTTTTTGATCTTGAATGGTAAGTGCTTAGCGACAGTGAACCCTACGGTAATGTCAAGCACTCAAGATAGGAGAAGGCCTACGCCTAACCACTCCACGATCATTCAAGTTTTTGTTATGAAAAGAGTTAAAATGCACTTGGTACGAGACCGAGGTTTTTAGACTTGAGTAGAAAGGTTTCAAAAAGAAGTTTTGAAAAAATATGGAAAAGATAAGAGGTGAATACAAATATATACATGATAACCAACAATCCACCAATTTAGGGTTTTATGGTTTTGATATTTATTAAGTGTTTTGAATAGAATGAGCTAGTGGAGGGTTAAATGACATTATGTATAATATGACAGTATGATGTATGAACAGTGATGATAATATGAACAAGATAATGGACAAGGTAATATCAATAGAAAATGCAAACAAAAAATATGTGCAAGAATACAAAACAGTGAGATATTAACAGAATTTAAAGTCGAAAATTAGTAATTTAGTGAAACGAAAAAAGATCAAAGGGAAAAGGGTCTCGTCTTAATCATAAACTCACGTCGATTAATCAAAGGTAATCTCTCACGATCCCAAAGTATAGAAAAATGATTCAAATGATCATTTTCTACAGATTTGCAATAATGAAGATTAGCGACTTCGACAAATCGATATTTACGAATGTAAAGACTTCATCGACCGCAAAAAGTAGGTTAAGATCGAAATAAATTCGAAAATAAAATTAAACCTCGTCTTAATCGTAAACTTCATGTTAATTAGTCGAAGGGAACCTCTCGCGATCTCAGAGTAGAGAAAATGACCCAAATGGTCATTTTCCTTATATTTGAAATAATGAAGGTTTCAACATCCTCGAGGATTAACGTTTGACGAATCAGAGACTTCATCGGTTCGAAAACCAAGATTAAAATGAAGGAGAAACGAGGAGAAAAAGTAGGTGGTCTCAGGCCAACCGTAATCTATCAATAATTTGACTGATAATGGTTTTAAGGGTCTCGTCATCGACCAAAAGGAGGAAATATAAAAATAAATCCTCAATAAAAATAAGAAACCAAAATCCAATCTCTAAGAAAATATGTATTAAAAATCTCTAGAGAAACTAATATAAAATATTATAAACTTGGAAAACTCTTTTTAAAAAGTATATTATAAATCTTAACAAAAACTAATTATAATATATATATATATATATATATATATATATATATATATATATATATATATATATATATATATATATATATATATATATATATATATATATATATATATATATATATATATATATATATATATATATATATATATATATATATATATATATATATATATATATATATATATATATATATAAACTGTTTTTAATAAATATTTACAAATTCTTAAAAAAAAACTAAAATATATTACTTCACAAAGAAAAAAGAGGGGGTGTATAGAAAACAGGGGTGGCAAAATGATGTGAAGGATCATTTGGGCCCTTGAGGCCCATCACCTCTCATCCCAATCTTCAGAAAATAAACAAAACAAATAAAAAAGAAAGGGGAAGTCACGGTCAAACACGTGAAACGCAATGAAACGAACTACAACAACACAGCGCCTCCGACCTTCTTGTGTGATTTTCCATTCTCGCTCGCGCCTCGTCTCACACTCGGTCTCTCACTTCGATTTCGCTCACGGTTTCAAACCTTTATCTCAACAGGTTCTCTTCTAGTTTCGATTTTGTTCGATCTCAAACTCTCTTCATCTTCGAGTCTCTTTCTGATTTATGTTGTGTAAGGGCTTGATGTGGGTTTTGAAACGGTTGTTCAATGTTGAAAGGAGTGATGGTTGGTGGTTTTACGGTTGTGGAGGATTGAAGCGATTTATGGGTTCACACGGTTGAGGTTCGAAGTTTGGAGATGTGTTTAATGGTGGTTTGGAAAATGGGTGTTGAGGAAGAAAAGTTGAGTTTAGAGGTTGAATCTAAAATGGTGAATGGGTTACGAGATGTTACGGTTGAGGTTTGGAAGAAGAGAAATGGAGGTTTCCGTTGTTGAAGAAAGGTGTTGTTGAAGGATGAATGTGGCGAGTTTTGAAGGTAAGGAGGTCCGGCGGCTGTTTAGGCTGGGGTTTTGGGATTTTATAGATGATGAATAGTGGTTAATCGCCCCCCTCGCTGCAACATGTCCGTCGATTTTATACTACTGTCTTCTTTTCATTTTCCTTGTTGTACTGTTACGGTAGTGCTGGAAATTTGTTGTGTTATACGGTTCTATTGTCGCGTAGCAGGATTTTTTCATTTCGCAGGTGGGGTCACAACATGAGGTTTGGGAAATGGTGCAGGTACCTAGCTTTTTGCACAAAGGTCTTGGTTATTATATGAGTTGTTGCTCATTTGGGTCTGAAATTCTGGCAAGCATACAATGGATGTTATCACGGATGATATGACATCCAATGTAACACAGACTACTGGACTTACTAATAAGCTGTAAATGGAAAGTAGTAAATACCACAAGTAATTGTTCACCCAGTTCAGTGTCAACCACACCTACATCTGGGGGCTACCAAACCAGGGAGGAAATCCATTATTAGTAGAATTAATTTAGAGTCAAACAACCCATTTGCACTCTTCACTTAAGACCTACCCAATGACACTTCAGCCTAGAGACCACTAGACTTGAGTATACCCACTCACCCCCCCTCAATCACCGCAATGATATTAACCAATTCACAATTACAATGATATATGAAGACACACTTCAAAACACACCTTGATCTTACTTCACAGCTTTGGTCAAGTGACACAGTCCTCTTGCTTAAAAGCTTTGAGTGGCACAATGAACACAACAATTCATACACACTAAACCAATGCAATTATATAGCTGACAATTGCTTGGCATACAAGTATCCTAAGACACACGTGAAGAACCAAAATTCTTCACTCACATAATCCACGTGAAGAACAACCTCTTCACTCACAAGACACTCTCCAGTCTCTCTCCAGAAGCTCTGTCCTATTAGGAATGATCTTTCTGTTATTTATAGCAACATACTTGCTTTGGGCCTTGATGGAGAAACTAGGTTTACCCAAGATAAACCTTTCTTCATGAAGCTGCGCACTTATCATTAGGTCAGGAGTCTTCTATGTTATGCCTGTTATGTCGCCTAAGATAACTATGCTTCCTAAAAATTTTCCTGAAGTATAGCTGAGCTAATAACAGAAAAACAAACCCTACGCGTCCTGATGTCATACGCTTGATGTCATAACATCCAGCCATGACATTTAGCTTCACTTACTCTTAGCTCTCCCTGCAGAACACTCTTCATGTATGTCATAACATCAGTTATGACATTCATACATATATTAATGTTTTGCCATAAAATGCAGCCAATCAAAGACATCTACAGGGTCTGTAAGGAATGCCGTTGCAGGTTTGCTTTTTTTTTTTTGTCAGTTTTGTTTGGCTGAAATTCTGCTTTTTATTTAACTACAGAAATCAAATGGTCTTCCTTGTTGTCCGATTTCCGTTCGTGATGTACCCACGAGTAATTTTATGAAGGAAGCTTTGTATATACTGTCTTCCACATGGCCTTGTTTATTGCAGCTTTGTGAATGTTGAGGTCTTGCTACGCCTCACACAACGTTCATATTGGAATGCTTCACTGTCAAAGAGTGGTACAATGGCCCATGTAAATTTGTTTTGTAAAATAGACAGAAGGGCTTATAACTTATACTTAGGATTTGAGATATGGGTTCCTTAAAATGTAAAAAGATGACAATAATAAAGAAAGGTCATGATAATATAAAATGTAAAAAAAACAATGAAAATTGGATAATGTTTAAAATAATATAGATTTATTTATGAAAAGTGGACGCTAGATAACAGATTTGTATGAAAATAAATGATGGAGAATGAGACAATGGATTGGACTGTGAACATAAGATCTCATCTTAGAACGCAGAAGGCAGGCATATTTGAATGGAACTCAAACCATTTCTACCGATCCTTGAATTAATCTTGGCAAAAAATGAACATGAAGCCAGCTTGAAATTGGAATGAACTGGATTTATCCATGAAGCATTATAACTTGACACAACCTGAAAACTTGATCCCTATGCAATCAATTTGAATTGCCACGGAACCCTACCCGAAAACATAGGCACATACATCCTGATTTAGGCACTATAACCTTGACAAATCTTGAGATAGAACTTCACTTGGAAGACAATTTAAATCAAAACCATTGAACCTCAGTTCAAACCATGCATACACTTGTCTTAACTGCTTGCTTGAAATTTGATTTAGCCTAGTAACACCCTGAGCAGGAAAATCATATCTTTTTTTGAATTTTCTGAATAGGAATTGATGAATGGATCTACAGATGACAGTGATATACAGGTAGGACAAATTTGGGGTATGATAATTACATCATAGGAATCATCATATAATCATGTACTAATCACATAGAAATCACAGTCATACTCATATTCATTCGTCAAAGAAATCATAGCATCAAACATCAGGGCATCACTGCGCAAAATCAGCATTCGCGAAACTCTGCTACATTCACTAGCAAGTTTGATGTGCGAGTCTGGGGCGAGTTTCTTCGTTTTGCGAAGGATTCTTTGCTGTGCGAGTCTGGGCGAGTTTATTCGCTGTGCGAACACGCGATTACAACAAAATGCTGTTACGCACCAGAACTTAAACCAACCCAAAAGCCCCACAATTTCCTTCCCTAATGCCCCCAAAACATCCCTACATCATTCCTAAGGTCTTACGGCGATAAAGGCACAAAATCTACGAGTTATTAGGACAATTCAGTACCATATTCACACTCTAATTCCCATAATTTCCTTACAACTACACCACGACCATTAGAGTTTCTCACAATCTAATTACCCTACAGGGTTGAAACCTCAACGACAGATTTTGGCCATGAGGGCCTACTTTCCCTCAAACTCAAATCGACCTCAAATCTATCAGACCATCAGTTCAAATCCCTTAAGACTCTTACACCTTAAAAAGGCAACAATAGTACAAATTCTCATAAAACCTTCTACCCTTAAACCCTTAAATCGGCTTTAAACACATTGAAAACAATGAAGGCAATACTCCTCATACCTTAATTGCCGACTCTAAGCCTTTCTCTTTGATTCTCAGAAACCTTACGAAGCTTTTGCCTCAATCCTCTTCCTCAGAGCTCTGGCCTCTATTTCTTCTCTTTTCACGGTCTAACAAGAATGAATCCTAATTCCCTCAAAAATCCCTTTTTGTTAAACCTAACTTAGAGCCTATAAATTAGGATTTTCCAATATTACCCTCACTAACTCCTCCTTAATTATCCAATTTTCCCTTAGTTAACTTGTATTTATTTAAATTAATAATAATACCAATATATTCATATTATATACTATTATTTAAATAGATAACCCAAAATCCATAATTCTCAATATTTTCCACCAACCACCGGAATTCACCAAAAATACGAATATTCATATTTAAATAAATTAAATAAATATCCCAATAAATTTGGGGTGTTACAACCCCACTTTTCATAGTTATAGCACTGCACACCTTTTTTTCTCTGCTTTGTCTTTTTGATAGGAATTTCCTTCTTCTCTTTTCGAGGATTCATAAGTTCAATCATCGATCTTATTCTTGTGAGGATTCGACCAATAATTCTTGCCCTGAGTCTTGTTGAATTTGCCTTTGAACTTGTTGGAACCACTATTCTTCTTCCATGATTGAGCCTGTAGTGCTTGTATCGAGTCTTGAACTCCTTTCCTTTCGATAATCCAAATCTCGTGCGCCTCCAACGAACCAACCAAATATTCCAGTTTTAGGGTTTCAAGATTGTTGGATTCTTAAATAGCTACAATAACGTGATCAAAGTGAGAAGTCAACGTATGCATTACCTTCTCAACTATCATCTTATTAGTTAGGGTTTCACCACAACCCTTCATGAGATAGACGAGTTTCTGCACCTTCAACACATAACCTGCAATTTTTTCGTCTTCTCCCATAGACAATAATTCAGATAGTCGATGCAAAGTTTGCAACTTGACAACCTTGAATTTCTTGCCTCATTTGCCGACTCAACATGGGTGGTTCTGTTGAAATTAGTCGCATCAACTGCCGATTGGATGTAAAACACCGCCTTGCAATCCTTCTTCTTGGCATCATTGTGAGAGGTTCTCTGTGTGCCAGTTGCATCTTCTCTAAGCGCAGGAACACCGTTAGTAACCATTTCTACGGTTTCGTGAAAGCCAAATAGAGATTGTATCTGTTTTCTCGATCAAATCCAATTCTCGCCGTCAAGAGTTGGTAGGGAGTTTGGCAAATTTCTATTACCATTCATCTTTACAACAACCCACGATCCCAGAAACACGATCTCTGACGTGTGATTCTTGAAAACACGATCAAGAATCTAACCGGAGCTCTAGATACCAATTTGTTACTGTGTGAGACACTTTTAGTGAGGAGAGAAAAAGAGAGAATACGGAAATAAGGATTGATATTATTGAGTGAATGATTATACCTGAATTACAAAGTGTCTTATTTATATAGACCTAAATGGCTTGACTACTAAGCAATAAATATAACAAACTAAGTAACAGACTCTAAACCCTAATTAGCCTTGGCTTAGGTCACATAATTCAACTTGGATTGTATCTAATATCTCAACATAAACGATTCTGTTGCACAAAAAAACACGAAACCAACAACCACATGTCGGCAGTAGCAATTTGAAATAGGAACAACCACATGCTAATTGCAGTGATTTGAAACAAAAAGGACTACCTGTATGTCAGCGGTAAAGGTGAAAAAACATCCCTAAAAGGTTCGACGACCCTGAAGGGGTTAAAAAGTGGTGGGTATAACAACGTCGTACCACTATTTCTTCTCTCTGCATGATTTCAGTGATATTTAGATTTTGGAAGAGAAATGGTAAGGGTGGCTGGCGGATATAGAAAAAAGAGGAGAGGGCGCTTTTTTAATGCCAATGATCATGATTTTGAGTAGTCATTATTCTTTCTTCTTTTAATTTTTTAAATTTATAATTCCCAAACTATTAATTATGAACATTTTGCAAAAAAAGTAAAATTATAACTTTGTTTTTTCATAAAACAATAGTTATATTTGTGATGCATATGGAAATGTAAAGCAATAATAACAAAATAGAGAAAGCAATTTTTAATATATAAAATATTTATATTTTTTTTATTAAAACTTAAATATGTGAATGGTAATCCTAGACATTTAATATTTCCTTTATAACTAACAAAATTCTTTCACACAAAAATAATATTTTAGATCCTCTTTTTGTCTTCTTCTTTCCATTTATGAAGAAGTCATAAATAGTAGGGGTTAACAAACGCTAAACCTAAAACGAGAACTATCACACCTTAATTTTGACCCTAAATCACCGAATTAATACGGTTATCTTGTTGTCTAATTTATCCTAGCAGTCATAATTTGTGCATCATATCCAATATTCATGTATCTAACCATTCTACATTCAAAATTCAAAAATATGTGTCTTTTGCTTACATTTTCTTGTTGTCTAAGCCCAGGGTTTGCAAGGAGACATCAAGGATTTGTTCAAGATTTCAAATCAAGTGTGTTGGATTGCTTCAATGGCCATTCATTCATAATTCAGTTCAAGTAGAAGTTTGACCTAATCTTGGTCAAGAAAAAAGGGATTACTTCATTCTCAAGTTATCTTTGTCATGGATTATTTTGAGGGCAAGTATGTGCTTATTCAAGTACTTTATGCCTGAAGATCCAAATTAGGGTTTTGTGTTCCATTTGGTGAAATCAAGTGGCAAAGCATTCAAGTTGGTGCATTTGGCCTCATTTTTTCATTGCAAGTCATGCTTGTTGTTGTCCACATTTGAAGGCATTGGTTCAAGGAATTCAAGATGACTCCATTTATTCAAAATCATGATCTAGTTTTATTCATATTTGGTTTCAATTCTTAAAGATAACCTCTACTCCTAAGGCATGGACATTTTAGTTCAATTTTGAATGCTTTTGATCAAGTAGCTCCAAATCATGGTCCATAGTTGCTTAAGTGGCAAGAAAGACTTTAATTCATTTATTTTAAATTTGGTTTTTAGTGAGGAATTCAAAGATGGTAAGATGGATTCAAATGTGATTCCAAGATCAAATTCAAGTGTGGCCACCATTTTTGTCATCAAGCATTGATCATAACAGCAAGGCCTAAGTCCATCCCTTTGAAATTTGGTTTTTAGTGAAGAATTCAAGTTCAAACATTGTGATTTTGGATGCAAGATTCAAGTGTCAAGCGTTGTTAATTTGCACATATTTCCATTTGAATTTAAAAGCATACAAGGCCAATACAATCAAGGAAGTTATAAAGCAATTTCCAATTGCATTCACATTTCAAGGACCAAATAAGTATAATGCAAGAATTCAATACAAGTCCAAACAAAATTTCAGCAACCCAAGTTCATGGAGCAAAATGAGGCCTATTACAAGCAAATTGCAATAAAAAAAGACCAAGTTTAGCAATACACGATGAAAAGAAAAAGGAAACCAAATGCATTTTTTTCTTCATATAGAAACAGATCAAAAATACACAGAGGACAATTCTTCACACGTTACCCTTGAAAACGTGAGCTTAGACACACTTGAGGCACTGTAGAAATACCTCACTCACAACATATAGATAAAACCTCTCTCTCTCTCTCTCTCTCTCTCTCTCTCTCTCTCTCTCTCTCTCTCTCTCTCTCTCTCTCTCTCTCTCTCTCTCTCTCTCTCTCTCTCTCTCTCTCTCTCTCTCTCTCTCTCTCTCTCTCTCTCTCTCTCTCTCTCTCTCTCTCTCTCTCTCTCTCTGAACGTCATTTTATCATCCTCACGCATAACTGCAACAACCTTGAAACCAAAAAAGAACCTCAGTTCCTACCTTCATAGCTCAAGTGTGTCGCATACGATGGAGTCCCAAAAAGAATAAAATAAACTCAGATATAACCTATTTCAGGTGCTCATCTTCCTCTTCTTCAAAATCCAAACGCCGGCCACAATATAACTCCTCCGTGCCATTCGTTTGCATCAATATCTCTTGTTTACTTCAAACACCAACCACGCCAGACTCACTTCACTCTCTCGTCACTCTCTTACTCTCGCCGCTTCTGCTCGACTTCGTCCTCTCTTTCTTGTGATACTATAACAACGACAAAAATGGTTGAGGGTTGAGTTGTTGTTATTTCTGTTTGTTATGTGAGTTTGTCGACATGTGTTGTGATTTTGTGCATTGCGATGGTTGTGTGTTTAGCTTCACAGGGATATGGAAGGTTGGTTCATGATTTCCAGGTCAGAAGTTGTATTTATGAGTTGAAGGTGAATTGAGGTTGGTGATTTTTGTTTTGTGAAAGAATTTTGTGGTTTGCATTGATTGGTTGTTATCGTTGTTGGGGATTTTTGTGCAGTGAGCTATGAAGGCTTGTTTGGGGATTGTGGTTGATTTGGTAGGAACTTAGGTTCTTTTTTGGTTTCAAGCTTATTGCAGTTATGCGTGAGGATGATAAAATGACGTTCAGAGAGAGAGAGAGAGAGAGAGAGAAAAGATAATGATATTTGCATTACATTGAGATAAGAATGCACTTAAGGTATTTATACAAGAGTTATAAAAAGATTGGGATTTAAACAAGTAATTACATAATAGAAAAATGCTACAACTCAGGCCTTTAATCAATTACACCAATTGGTTAACCAATTACACCTGACATCAAAACTAAAACACCTTCAATGGTGACCAATTAACCTCTAATGTTAACTGGTTAAACCTTCAAGAATTTCACTTTTCTGATACTTTAGAAGTGCTTATGGCTTTGCTGTAACCAGTTACACCCCCGTGTTAACCGATTACAACACTTGAGTTACAACAATTCGACTTAGACCGCAAGCATTGGTTATGACCGGCTTCTAACGGACTCGTGCCAGCTATGACTGGACTTTAAATGATGTTGGCAACAACCAAACTTCAAGTACCAATTATGATTGGATTTACAAATGAAATGCTAGTTACAATTGGACTTTTAAAGGGATGCCAATAACAATTGGACTTTAAATAACAGAGTGCCAGTAACAATTAGACTTTAAAAACAGAGTATCAGTAACAACTAAACTTTTAAAAATAAAGTGACAGTAAAGCTGGACTTTAAAAATAAAGCTCCAGTAACAACTAGACTTTAAAAATAGAGTGTCAGTAACATCTAGGCTATTAAAGACAATGTGCAGTAACAACTAGACTTTAAAAACAGAGTGCATGTAATAACTGCACATTTAAAATAGAGTGTCAGTAACTATTAAACTTTAAAAATAGAGTTCCAGTAACAACTGGACTTTAAAAATATAGTGCCAGTAACAACTGGACTTTAAAAATAGAGGGGATTCAGAAAGTCAATAATGACTGAATTTTGAAATAACCCAAGTGAAAACTAGACAATGGTTCTAGGGCATCAAATAATTAAATGGACTTGAGAGTATGAACTTCTAGATGAGCATTAGACTAGAAGGGTAGATTACCATACCAAAACTAGTGTTTTGTTTTTTGTTTTTGTTTGTCATACGAGAACTAATTTTCGCATAGTCTACCAAACGGAATTAGTTTTAAAATGGGCTACCAGACGAAAATTGGTTTCTTTATTTTTAGACGGAAATTGACTATAAAATGGTCTACCAAACAGAAAGCTGGTGTTAAAAATAGGCCACCATACGGGAACTGGTTTTACAATTGGCCACTAGACGAAAACTAGTTTTAAGACAAGACTAATAGACGGGAACTGGAGTTAAACATAGGCTACCAGACGGAAACTTATTTTTTCTTATTTTTGATTTTTTTTGCTATGGGCATATGCTCGATGAGTGAGATGATATGCAATTCATGGCTTAATGCTAGAGCAAAGCGATATGATTAATGCATGAGAATGATTTATGCAATGACTTGAAGGTTTCCAAAATGCCCTTGTATGGTAATGGATGGATGGTTCTTTTTCAGCACAACTTCTTTGTCAAACGGGAATGGTTATTTGATGGGGGTGATAACATGATTCCTCGACACTCGTCTTGGACTCAACAGTTACTAACGTATGACTTGCTTGCTTGAGTAGCTTGAAGGTATGGAAAGGACTTGCCTCTTCGGGGATCATCTTGCCCCAGTCTGCAGGGCCTTTAAAGAATTTCTCCTTATAAAAAGTTACTTGCTCTGACTTTGAGGTAGCTTGTCCCAAGTGTTTGAATTTTGCAGTGCTCTGCCCCTTGACCGGCCAATTCTTGGATAGGGAGACTTCTGATTGAATGACCTTTGAAGAGTTAAACTAATTAAGCTCTTTGTGACGGCTCTTCCTAGTCTGAATCTTCAGAGTTTCTCTTGACTAATCGACTCTTGTGGTGATTGGCTCAAATTGATCTTTCTCAAGTGACTTGCCTATGGCTGGACTCCTTTCACTTGATCAAGTTTCCCCAACTGACTATGCGGGAATCCTTTGATGGTAAATGTTGACTTGCAATTAAAATAGTTCATTCAAAAATGGTAATTTTAATGCAGTGCTTATGCAAAATTTGGAATCAAAATTTATTGATATCAACAAGATGAATGACTCAATGATTAGAACACAAAACTGATCTAGCCATTCATAGTGTACAAGATGGTGTAATCAACACAAATGATTAACAAGGACCATTTAGAGTCAGGTTAACACAACCTTATTGTAGTATGCTTTCAGAATAAACCCTGCCACAATTAGATCTTTTAAGGGTTGTAACGTGACCTGGTTCACGATTCTTAAACAAAAGGACATGAGGCTCAAAATTTAATTTTAACCCACCCTTTCTAGTTGATGAACTCTGGTCTTACGCTCAATTAATTTGACACACTCATTCATTTCCTTAGAAGTTTTTATGGTGTGATGGTAAGCATGAGGATTCAAGATGAGATTTTCTTGAAATGGCAGTCGCCTTATTTTGTTTTTTGTCGAGGATTTTGACGACCTTTTTTTGTATCCCTAATTTTGACTGGACCATTTTTTTAAAGCTTTGGTCCACCGGGATGCCCTAATTTTCGCATAAGTCATTTTTTGTGGTATTCGCCTTAGCAGACTTTTTCATTTTCCATTTTTTTGTTGCTAAAAGGTTATCAATGCCATTTTATTTGTTATTGAGAAACAACCACAACAATTTTTTGGCTCTTCTCAACTTCTTCGCCTCTTGTGATGTGTACGAAGGATGCATATGGTTGATCTCCTCAGGTGGGTTGTTTTCCTTTTTAATTTGAACACAAAGTCAGATTAACTAAACAAACTACCCCCACCTGGTTATGATTAAGGGTTTTTAAATCCAAAAGAAACACCAACTTTTAGGCTCAAAGTAGTTGACTAGGGACTAACTCCTTATTTCTCCAGTGTTTGGGGATTCGAAACAATGCCTTACATCATTGGTAGGATTTTACCCGAACGCATACCGACAATAATTACGGGTATATGCTTTTCATCATCCTCCATCCAATCTTTTTTAAAGCAACATTTTGATAGAGAAAAGTGAATGGAAGAAAAATTAACTTTTTTTTTTTGCGTGAATGAAGGAAAAATAGTAAGAGTGAATACGAAAGGATTGATTCATAAAATGCATGTGTCATACCCCAAATTTTTACCCCTTGGATCTCCATCATCATTTTAGGATCATATTCATTTGATTATCTAACCTTAACCCATTTCAAGTTTGTCTTTGTTAAGATACAGGAATCAGGGTTTCGTACGGTCAAGAATCGGGGTTTCAAGGGTTTGATCAGTCAATGTCTTGGATTGATTTTCCATTGAAACAAGATCAAGGATACTAAGCTGGATCAAGTATGAATCCAATTTGAGGTTGTCACTCGGGGATAAAAAACAGTGCAGTTCAGGATACCCGATTACGATTTTCGATCAGGAAAAGTCATTTGCGGTTTGACTTTTGATTTAAAAGGTGTTACAATGGTGGGATCACAGTCTAAAAAGTTCATATGGCTTGGTAAAGTCTACTCAAGAATTTTCAGGGCCTCAAAAGACCCGGAGCATCAACAGTCGACTCGGTAGTCACCGATCGATCGTCCGGTTGACCGAAAAGTTAACTCTTCACTCATAAGGAATTTGACCTTAAGGTGTGAATAAAAAATGTTCCTAATGACATATTGCACCTACCCATAAAATTTCATGACCTTTGGATCAAGGATTGAGGAGTAATTTCAAAATTTGGGAATTAGGGTTTTGAAAGGGGAAAGACCATAACTCCTTAACCACAAATCCAATTGAGTTGGTTCAAAGCTCATTGGAAAGCTCTTGACACTGTCATACCCCAAATTTGTCCTACTTCGGCAATTAATGAATGTTTTACTACTTCATGACTTCTGGCCACGACTCTCCAAGATTTCTCTTTAAATAAATTGCTTGTATGCACATTTAACTCAAGTTATCCAAAGGTACTTCATACAGTCGATTTAGCCTCAGACTTTGTTCGAGTTGATTGCAAACATCGAGCTATATTTGGATTCTAAATCAGTTTGTGACGAACTTAGATTTAGCTTGCCAATTCCAAAACATAATTGAATTAGAAAGTCAGTTTGTGACAAACTTAGATTTAGCTAACAAATTTCAAGTCATCGGTTTGTGACAAACTTAAATTTGACTTACGAATTTCAGGTCATAATTAGGCTTTGGATGCAATCATCCCAAAATATTTTGATTCATCTCAAAGGCTTATGGTATAATGCATCAGTTCATAACCATACAAGCTATATTTGAGGAATGGACCGCCTATATTGTACAAATCCATTAGCTTCAAGGCCAATCTCATCAACATGGATATTTTGGATGTTTAAAGCAAGAAGTTGTTGGTGTTTCGAGCTACGATGCCTGTAGGCAGAAATGAATGTTTGATTTCCTAGCTAAGTCAAAGAAAGGCATTTACAATGAGTATTTGGTTTGGTGATGGGCCGTGTGGTTAAAGTTATTTCACAAGCAATTGCAAACTTTACCTCATGACTTTACATGTTATCTTAAAGTGGTAACTTCAAAAAAGAATCCATTACGTTTCAAATCATAACTTGTGATTAAATGGTTTTGAAAAAAGTGAGAGACACAGAGGCTAAATTTGTCAGGGTTTTTTTTGGACATTAAGGCGCTGAAGTTAATTTATGCAACACTTCCGAATTCATGGGTCGTGAATATATGCCGTAACGAAAAGGTAATATATACTACATGGCCTTATGTCTCAGGAAGGAATACTGAACAACAAGGAGAGGTTGCAAAGTAAATATGTGAATCCAAGGTGTCCATTCAAGTTGCAAGAGAAATCTAAAGCCACAAAGCTACACCAAATATCATCAAGTTTAAAATATTCATTGCAAGTCATGTTGCGCGACATACAACTCGAGTTTACGTTAACAAGGGATATCATAAATCTCACGCAAGCATCCAACAGGAGTTGCTCTTAAGTCAATGTAGCTGGCAATAAACTCATGGATAAAATCATAATCAATTCATATTGAGTGGTCCAAAATCAACAAATTAAGGATCACTTGGATTTACAAATTATTGTTGGAAGCATAAAACAAAAATTGCGAAACCAATTAAATGCACGGCTTTCTTTGCCAGTAGTCACAACATTCTATCTAACTTTCATCATAAAAAAAACTCAGCCTGCACCAATTCTATCACCGAAACAATTGTAAACCATTTTAACGATTATCTTCATGCTCCCACCATACATTCCCCACCCTTCAGCATTCACGCCATCCACTGTTACCTGTTGCAAACATGAACGTCACCTGCATTGCATATTTAAATGATCACAAAGAAGCAAACAATGCCCAATATGTTGGCAATCACTTTACTTGAAAGACCCTGTCAGTCAAGAGCTTCTTGTTTCCGTGGAGGCTGAGAAAGGCTTAAAATCAAGAGACGATATTCACCTTCACATACTAATCCTCCTGTCGCCTTTGAACATTTTAATGGTGACCATAATGCTTCTCGCTCAGAATGACATTGATTTTGATGAGCAAATTATGCAGCACCTATATGCTGTTGCAAATAGAGCTCGTTTTGTTCAGAGACAGGGAAGACAAGGATGATATCTCCAAAGATAACTCTTGAGGAACCAACAAGCATGACAGCTCTGTTGGGTAGTATTTTTCTGCAAAAAAACCAGTAAACATGACAAGGTTATATAGTTGAAGCTAGAAATTCAAAGTCAGACTTATCTTAAATACTTCCAGCACAAGTTAAGCAACAGAGTTCAAACTCAAAACAGCTCTCTAAAGCTTAAGTTGCAAAAGATCTTGATGTACATGCTGCAAGATTTGTTAGGGTGCAGTCTTCACTTAAGTTGGTATCAGAAATGCCAGTTTCTTCCCAAGCCATCCTAATCTCGAAAATAGTTCCGTTATTGTGCCATCATTCCAAGTCCTCATCATTGAAATGTTTCCTCATGGTGTTGAGTCCCTAGTAGCAGAACCAATAAGAAGAAAGGAAGAATCAATACAAAATGCTAGGCAAAAATGTTGTTCATGCGCGGAACAATATTAAAATTTCAAGGAACAAGTCAATGTGGTTTAGCAAGTGCTCTAAAATAAAATGTTTATGAAGCAGCAATACTAATCTATTTGATAAACCCATCTCCTATGGATATAAAACACTGGAATTTCTTCCCATATTTGTAGAGATTGTATGCACTTCATCACAAAGTTATTACAAGAGTAATAAGCAAGAAAAATCACTTCTTATGACACCTCATGCATCATCATTGATGATTATTGAAGAACTTGTAATTTCATTTGACTATACTTCAAATAACATGCATTTGGAAGCAATTAGTTTACCTCATTTTCTCAGTGGACTTCTCGAAGTTGCTAAGAATGATAATCTTGAAAAGTTTTTCTTCTGTGACTACCATTCTTATAAAGTGCAAGCAGTTTGATTCACAGTAGAAAGTATGTATCGAGGTTTACTCCTCTTGTTCCTTTTCTACATCTTCTAGACGCGGAAAGTATTCGCACTAAATGCATGGTACTTGAGTATGTTCATGAAATCCTATGCACACCAAGATCATCAGCTGGCTCCATGTTACAGTTTCCTCTCTATTAAACATCATCAATTTAAATTTCCAAAGTTATGACATAACTTTATTTCTCTCTAGAGAGCATACCTGAAATAAGGGTGGAAATATAATATTAGAAATAGATATAAGCATAACAGTACAACTGGAAGTTGAGTGGAGAGTTAAGTGGATGTTGTTTTTTAGACCATGATTCAAAAGAGTTTCATTTCTCATAAATCAAGCTCTAACAACAACATGAGAAGTTCCCCTTAAAATTGATCTATGAAAGTAAACAAGCGCAATTGTAAAGAGATCCTGGCTGGCCACTACCGTATCAGACCTTGTATTACCCTGCTACGCTCCAAGCTTATGTTGACAGATTCCCTTGTCGTTGCCGCTAGAATTCTATCACGAAAGGTCACTGTTGCACCTCACTTTACCGATGGAGCGCCAATGGTGGTGGAAGTTTATGTTCAAACTAAAGCATGTCGCAGAAGGCCCTTTTTAAGGGTTATTGAGAATGTCAATGTCATTATGGTGATGTTCGGGTGTATCCGGAGAAAGGAGCCGTTTGTTTTCTCTATGCTGACCTGCATATGACCAAGTCTCACATGAACAAACAAGGATGATCCGCACGAAATCATGTTACAAGGAAATCTATGAAAGACTTACGCATATGGGATTGCTTACAATGAAATTGAACCGACGATGAATTTGAAGCTAGCAGTTCAAGCTACATATGTCTCTTACCAAAGGCAAAGGTGATTTTACTCGTCTGCAGAAATTTTCACCGAGCCTTCATCATACCATGACCAAGCTTCCATTTGGTATCCATTGCACAAGTTAAAACTCCTAGAGCTTAATACCTTCGAATAACAAGCAACACGCAAGGAAAAGCTGGCGCGGGTTCGTTATTGGTCTTTCTCCTCGTCGTATCAAACCATTGTTAGGCCTGCACTCCCATCACGCATATCACGCATACATGAGACGAAAAGATGTAGTATGATCAGTATGGGCAGGAATCATGACAAATTACAAGAAAAAACACAATTGTTAAATAAGTTTTGAAGAAGATTTCTTTTTTCAAACAATACAAAAGGATACAGTCCTGTCTATGCTCCAAAAGTTTCCAGCTTCATCACCAATGCGGACTGCTCTCACTTCCATGTGCCCCTGTACCTGGAATCGAAACCAGATTTGACAAAATGATTCAAAACTCAAAACTACAAGATATTTTACATGGGGTACCAAAACTTAAATTGCAAGTAGTTCAAACACCAAAGCTTATCTTGCAAGATTCAAAGTGCCAAGTGCTAAATGTAGGAGTTATAAATTGCATGATCAAGAAGAATAACATGGATTCAAAGCCCAGTAACTGCATACTTCTGTTAGCAAGCCTATACCTAATAGAGAGAACTTCAGTCCCGCCAAGATCTTATTCCAAGGTCGTCATCATCCTTCAATTGCCTGCATCTCCATAATGTCTGTACTGTCATCACATGATCTACAATAATGAACCAAGAATAATGGATGAGTGTACTCAAAATGGAAAGCAATTCACAAGACTTAAAAGTGTTCTTCACCTTCAATCATTTTTTGTAGAGTTTCTTCATCAACCTGCAACCATTGTTTTTGCACCGTACCAAATCCGTCTCAAAATTACGCCAATTCTTCAATGTCTTCTTCAATCCACCAGCGATAATTTCATCCTCCAACTGACAGCAATCATACGTACCTCGCATTCAACAAAACAAACTGCAATCAGTTCACGATGCGAAGACGACGAGATAACTACAAGCACCAAAGTTGCAGCTATAAGCCAAGTTGGTTGACACAAAAATAGCATTAGGATTAATGAAATAATCTAAACCAAATGCTAAGTGACATTCAAGAATCACAATTTACACGCAGTAAAAATGCAGTGAAGATTTCACATTCGAAAAAGAACTTTTTTCCGGAAGTTGCTAAACGGCAAAATTTGTACAATTGCAATTCCAATTGCAGTCCTTATTCTCACTACCCAAAAACCAGCTTCATCTCGCAAGAAGGCTAGACATGCACAAACCATAACAACAGGATCAATATAACACAATTACAACCAACACCGCTTGATGTATAACATGACATAAGATTAAAACCTTCACCTCAAAACTAATCTTTCTTGAGCATCCTAAATTGGTTTCTCAAACCGCAGTTACTTGCTGCTCTTAAGCTGGTAAATCCTATGGTGAGTTAGCAAGTGACTCGTGAAATAGCTGTGGTTTCTGTCACAGAAGGTATTTCGAGACCTCTCACCAATCAACTTCCAAACCGAGCCGTGAATGAGTGTGCTTAAACTCCACAAGCTTTTCGTTCAGGCCTCATCATCATAATACCTCAAAACCGCATAACTTGCATAGTGAGCATGACAAAGGATGTTAACATCTCTGCAGTTTCGCACAACAAAGACGCGCATCGAATCATACGTGAACCAGGTATAGCCAGAATCGCAAGGAAAGGGTGTTGTATTCTTCTCGCTACCCCGTGACATCATTTGTTACACTTTGGATTGTACAAAGTCGTGAAGGTGTTACATTTGTTCCACCCTGCATCAGATAAGATAAAGTACCTGCAAAACCCAATACAAAAAAAAACACAACTCAGAGCCGGATTCAATATTTGCGATGCTTCGACTACAACTTCATCCACGAGATTGTCTCCATCATCCTCAAGCTACACCAACATATTGTCACTAGTTAAGGAGCCTGGGAAATAAGAAAAGTTATACAAATCTCACATGCTAAGAGTTGATAGTTCAAATGGGATTGAAGGAATGTGTGATAGTTCGGAAGATTACCTCAAAAATTATCCTTAGAGTACCAACCTCAAGTGACAGAAATTGAATTGCTCCTCATTTCTTAACAGCTCGTTTGGATTGAGACTTAGAAAACATCTCAAACTCGCTCGCCAAATCCTACAAAATTATCCACCTCCATAACGATTGCCAAGTCGTGGTAACAATCGTAGCTTCGTGCTTAATCCATGAGGTGGTCTCCATCAAGCCTCATCAAGACTCCCTAATGCAGCATTACACCAATTACATGAAAGTAAGATAAATAACGGGTGAGCCAGGCAGAGCAATAAACGGGAAACAATATAACCATTTTCAAGAGTTGTTCAAAAGGAGGATCACACCGTCAAATGCAGTGAAAGGAAATATTTGTGGTGGTGGTGCTGCTTCTATCGAGACTCCTTAGCTAAGAATAACAGCTCGTCCAAACCTGGTCACAAGGAGCCTATCAGTTCTAAAGCCAAAGCGTGAAGTAGCGAACGTATTGTACTCTGCAAGAAAAAGCAACCAACATTAAGACTTTTGGAAATATTTTGATTATAGAAGCAAAGGATGAAAAGTTGCACATCAGTAATATTTTACACGGTAAAAAAGGATCCCAAGAATTTACACGGTGAAAAATTATCAGGGTAAAAAATAGTTATTTCCAGAAGTTGCTAACAGACAAAATCACAAGAAAGGAGTCTGAAAGCAACCCCAATTTCTACCCAAAATTCACATGTTCTGCTGAGAAAACCCTAATCTCTCATGTATCAGAATATATATAAAAGGGCACTATTTGTTCAAGGAAAAAAAAAGGAAAAAAACCCTAAAAAAAACTACCGGCGGCAGCCAAGAGGAGGAAACCCTATCGTTGCTCTCTACCCTCCATCAAAGCTCTCACTAGTAAGTAATAAAGGCTTCACCTCGAAACTCCAAATTACTCAAAGCTGAGACATTCATGGCGCAAAGAAAGAAGAAATATATCAGATAAAGAAGAAGAGAAACAGAAGATTGATAGAGTGCTCACCATAAACCTGTTTCGGTGTTGACGGAAGCAGCGTCACCGAAGTTGCTTCAGCTAGGTACTTGTTTCTTTGTTGTTGTTAGCCTCGTTAAACTCTCCATGGTGGTTTTATTGAGTTGAATATCAGTAGAATATTACACGCATCGTTCTGGGTTCAATTTTCGCTCTAGGATTTAGGTTTGATTTCAATTGGTGAAAAACTTAGAGTTTGCTGTATGTATCTGAGACATTATTATCCTGAATTTTGAGTAGATGTGAGCATCGATTGAGTGAGTAAGGATGATTTAGGAAGAAGAAGTAGGAAGGGGGAAGACGCGAAGACGTTAGGGATTTAGGGGAGAGAAACGAAGGGCACGCCGGGTTTGAAGGAATATCTGAGTTTTTTTTAGTTTCTCGTGTACCACAACGGCTAGAGTGGGAAGTAATTCCATAACGTTTTTTTATTATTATGCGTATGGTAATACTTGGTGGCTGTGATTGTTTAACTTAATTAATATTAATGAGGCGCCTAATCTTGTGATCCCCCGTGACTGTTGCTATTCCATGCGTACACGTGAAGCAACGAGTAGGAACTAAGAGACTCCAAGTCTCTATTCCATATGGGCCATATGGGGAAACGGGTTACCAATAACCCAGCCAAATATTTATTTATAATATTAACATCTTTAAATTTTATTAGGATAACTAATTGGTTGCGAGGCTGACGTCTCGTTTATCGAATAGTCGTCATTCCTCCTAAATTTCCAACTCATCTAACCTCGTTCCTCACCTTCATACGATGTAGTCTAAACCCTAGTATGTTTCTAACCTGTACGTCAAATCCAAATTATTTTCTTGATTAAACTACGAAAGAATTGAGTTCTTGGAGTCTTGCACTCCTTGAATTTTTTTTGAGTAAGTACTCTCGGGGCCTACGCTTTAGGTTGTGGTTCGCTCGACCTTTCGTTTATAAAACACGTGCCCTAATTATTTGGACAAATATCGCCGTTGTCCATTCAAATACAATTTCATAATTAATTGAGTGAAAAAGGTATCATTGGGATCTAGCATTCCAATGATATCCCGATTAATTGATTGCGAGACTGACGTCTCGTTTATCGAGTTGTCGTCATTCTCCCTTAAAATATTCAATCCAACTCTCTTTTCTCGCCCCTGCGAGATTGAAACTTTCTCAAACACAAATTTCGAAGTTAGTCGAATGAAAAAGGTGTCGTTGGAATCTAGCATTCCAATAATGCCCCGATTAATTGATTGCGAGGCTGACGTCTCGTTTATTGAGTAGTCGTCATTCTCCATCAAATTACCTAACCAAACTCCTGTTTCTTGCCCCCGCGCAATCGAAACCTTAAACCTATTTAAATATATCCTCTAACCAAAACATCCAATGCGATAAACACAAATTCCTCGCCCTCGTGCGATTTCCAACCAAAACACCTTTTGTCAAGAACATTGTTTAGTCCCTTCTTTCGCGCATAACAAATTCATGCTTCAGCCTCCCCTAGCGAGCAGACAAGCCAATGTTTAGCAGTTAGAATGTGACCTAAACACTCGTTCGTAAAACACAAACCCTTTACCATAATCGGCCGAACTACGGCTCCTCTGATTCTTCATTCTCTTCTGAATGTAAGATACGTAGGCACAAGATTGCGATGATCTTGGCGAGCACAATCCCCTCTTTTTCCCGTAGTCCCACGAACTACGAATGCTCTGATTTTCCACTTCTTGTAAGTGAAGATACGTAGGCACAAGGGCCCCAATCCTTGGCGAGCACCCTATCTTAAAACCACCCATTTCCCCCTATAGGAGAAACCTTAGAAGAAAACAAATAAGCATAGTTAACTTTACTCTCGAATCGATCAAGAGGTTCCCGTTGAGTACAACAGACGTAGAGGGTGCTAATACCTTCCCTCTGCGTAATCGACTCCCGAACCTAGAATATTGGTTGCGATGACCATGTTCTTATCTCCTTAAAGGTTTTATCGATATTTTCCTATTCCATCCTTGGAATGAATAAAGTTCGGTGGCGACTCTGTTTCGAACAGTATTTTCCGCGGCCATCGCGAGGATCGTATTTTTCAAGGTACGACAGATGGCGACTCTGCTGGGGAGCGTCATTGCCCTATGCAAGAGAGAGTCAAGCCTAACTTGACTCGATTCGAGAGTACTAACCTTTCGCTTACCTATTTTCTTTATGTTTATTTTCTCTTATTGTTTATTTCTTGTTTTCTCTTTCTGTCGTATGCTGTTTATTATATCTGCCTGCTGGATTCGGGGATAGCATTGCAAGTAAAGCTCTACACCCGAGCTTTGGAAAAAGAAGAGAGAAAACATAGTTTATCATTGGTAGTGATTAGTGTTAGTCCCAAGGACTCGCTCCTTGTGTGCCTAGCATGAAAGCTCCTCCAGAATAGACCTTTTCGTAGATCCTATCGTTACGCAGCTAGCCTGTTACACGATTTGATTCATGAAGGGTCCGTGACTCTGGGAACCACTCGTAGAACCAGTTTCTATATTGGTAGTCGTGTAATGTTAGTCTCCGAGGACCCGCTCCTCGTGTGCCTAGCACGAGGACTCCACTCAGGAGAGACCCTATCGTACTCTCGTTATAATACAGCTATCCTGTTGCGTGATGTTGATGCGATCGGTGTCCGTGATCCTGGGAACCTTATCCATCAACATAGAAGCTATCCTGTGAGTGGGTATGTGGGTAAAGAAAATAGAACTTGCCTAGTGTAACCTACCGGGTAGGGAGATTTGACCTGCTTATGTTATCCTGGATCCTCAAGTGTTCCATAGTCTTCTAGCACTGCTTCAAGTCCAACACGTGTGTTAGGAAATCAACTATGGATTATAGACAAAGGATGGATGTTATCCTGGATCCTGCCTGCATTACATTCGCATGTCATTGCATATGCATTTTATTTGCATTCCAAAACCAAAAAGCTCATCCATCCTTTGTCTATAATCCATAGTTGATTTCCTAACACACGTGTTGGACTTGAAGCAGTGCTAGAAGACTATGGAACACTTGAGGCAAAATCAATTTGAGCTGAGAAAAGACGAGAATAGCAAGGAAGGCAAGATGAAGCAGACGCCAGAAGTGGGAAGAAGAAAGGAAAAGCTTCAAGAAGGTACCACAACTAGGAGTTTTAATCCCATATTTCATCCCACTCCACAACCTCTTGGTTTTTATCCCCAACTATTTCTTCCAAAGCCTCGGAATCAACGGTCATCACCTGTTCTATCCCAGGAACAGGGGAATTTAAACCAGAGAAGCGTCAAGAAGTATCAGTCACGCCCTATTCGCGACCCTATTCCTATACCATGTGGGCAACTGCTCTCGCACCTGATTCAGATTTCATTAGTGGCACCCATATCCCTCGGACCAGCTTGTACTCCTCCTCCGCCTGGATATGATCCTGATGCACAGTGTGAATACCATAAGGGAGCGAGAGGGCACTCTATTGAAGGTTGTTGGTCATTCAAGAATAAAGTTCGGGAGCTAATTAATAACAAGTGCATAGTCTTCGAGGAAGACAACCCAGGGGCAGAGTGTGGGTATCATACTGGAACCATAGGGCATGCTGTCGAAGAGTGTGAAAGCTTTCGAAACAAGTTGCAAAGATTGACCAGAAAGGAAGACCCTATCCCGAATGGTTCAACTCAAAGATCTGGCAAAGAGGAAGTACAAGAGTTTTGTGGACCAATTAGAATCCGGTACCACAAGGAAAAGGTTGAGTTTTTGGCAGACGAGATGCCTTTATCCTCTGATAATCATGTGGAGACCATGATCTCAAGAGAGGAGATGGAAGAGAAGTCTAAAGGGGTTGTATTTGCTGAAGAGACCTCGAAAAGTCACTTGGGAGAGCATCATACCGATACTGAGGAAGATGATGACATCCACCTTTGGATCCCAAAAGGACAGCCAACAATACCCATGGAACCGTGTCGGAAACCTTGGATTGCTCCCTATGCCAATCAACGAGCGTATGGCCGAGGAAATCAGGATCCACGCCAAAATCAACACAGGCCTCACAATAATTTGGGAAGAAGGAACGCTCCTCGTCACCCCGTTCCTGTATCGCACACTCAGCTTCTGCCACATTTGATTCGAAATTCACTAGTGGAGCCTAAGTCTCTCAAGCCAATGCCAGAACCATACCCTCCTGGGTATGATCCCAAGGCACATTGTGGATACCATGCTGGATCAATGGGGCATTCAACAGAAGACTGCAAAGCCTTCCAAGCCAGGGTGCAACAATTGATCGACGAGGGATGCATATCCTTCCAAGAAGGGAGTTTGGTTGTGCGTATTCGTCTCGCACCTGAATGAGTTTGGGGACTTCAAGACGCATCTTCTCAAGACAACTGATCAAGCAAGAAAAGCCCAGTTCATCCATGCTGACATTTTTTTAGATCATGTTTTTTATGCATTTGTAGTTTCTTTTCTGTTAATTACTACTTGCTTTTAGACATTGTTTCTTATTAATGGTATTGTTAATGTGATAATTATGCATGTTTTTGATCAAATCCATTCGTATTCACTCATACTTTCTCACTTATTGCAAAAAAATCACAAATTTTTTTTCACTCCACTTCCTTTATCGCACTGCTGTTTAGCAAAGATTTGAGGGAGGATGACGAAAACTAAATACCCATAATTGTTTATGGTATGCTTTTGGATAAAATTCTGCTGATGATGTACAGGCATTGTTTCAAATCCCCAAACACCGGAGAAATAAGGAGTTAGTCCCTAGATAACCACTTCGGGCCTAGAAGTAGGAGTTTCCTTCGAATTTCTGAACCCTACACTTAACCTTGGACAGGGGTAGCTGTTCAGTTAATTCAATCCCACACTTGAGACAAAATCCAAAAGATATGATGGTTGTTCTTCAAAGTGACTTGGCGGTCACAAGTCTCCAAAAAAATCAAAAGCCTGCTAAGTCAAGCGCCTTAAAGGAGACTTAGGCAAAAAAATCAAGGCAATCCTGATGGATCTGACAAACAAAGTCAGTCCGTGCAAAAGTTAGGGATAAAAAACAAAACCAAAAAGAGGTCCTCAAAAACAAAATAAGTTTCAGTGGCCACCCAAATCAAGGGGTTGCTGACATCCATCAAAACAAGGTGGCTGCCATTTCAAGCAAACTTTGAACCATCAAGTTTACACCGTCAACCAGGTGCAAAATTAACTGAACGTAGGTATGGATATCATTACAAAGAAGGGGTGGGTTAAAATTAAATTTTGAGCCTTGTATCCTTTGTTTCTATAACCGTGAACCAGACACGATACAACCCTCAAAAGACCTAATTGAGGCAGAATTTTATTCTGAAAGCATAACTACAACAAGGTTGCGTAAACTGACTCCTACATTGCTAATCTTATGCATTGGTGTCATATTCTTGCTACACCTTTCACACCAATTAAATCAGCATTGCGTTTGGATTAACAGTCCACTCGTCACACATTTTCACATCATTCCCAATAAATGATATTTTCATAACTTGCATGAATGTCGCATTAAAGTTACCATTTTTGAATAAAAAATTTTATTTGCAAATTAGTAATTGGCATAATGGAAATTCCAACAAAGTGCAATCAAAGAGGAACTTGATCACTCATTGGTGTTGACCTGAATTAAGACTTTCTCCTAACCCTAAGAATCTGGGGCAAGTCCTTCTGAGGTTTAAACCGGGGCAGACCACTGCAAGGTTCAGACACTGGGGAAAATGGGTTCAAGCCATATCCTAGTATAATCACCGCCAAAGTTCTCATCCCAAAAGAAGTCCTTCAAATACCCGGCAGACTGGGGCAAACTGGTTGGACTTGGGGCAAACTAACTGATGGTTGAGTTTAACAAGCGTCACAGGCCTTGGGGCAGAGCAAAAGCACGACTAATACACATTGGTTAAGTCGCTATGCTCGCACAATCCAAACGCATTGGTTAAGTCGCTACGCTCACACGATAAACACGCATTGGTTCAGTCACTACGCTCGCGCAGTCAACATGCTTTGGATAAGTCGCTACGCTCAATGTTTGTAAGCTATCACGACATATCGGCTGGAGGTTCTTACAAGAACAAGTAGACCACTTCTGCAAAAGGATCCAACTTGGGGCACCAAGAGTATCCACATCTGTCTTTGCTCGTGGCGCTGTCTTATACTGTGTGTCGGGAAGTCTAATCCTCTCACCACCCTGCCATAAAAGTCCAATCTCGCTTGGCACATATTAAAAGTCCAATCTTTTATTGGCAACTACAAAAGTCACTCCAGTTGACACCTTCAATTCACCCTAAAAAGCCCAGTCTTCATTGGCAACCACTAAAAGTCCACCTCAATGGTATCTCCCTAAAACCAAAGTCCAATCCATTTGGCAACTACCAAGCCCAGTCTCTGGTGACATCCCTGGCAAGATTTTATCCCCAGCATACCTGATCATGTGCCTGGTCATAAGCATGCAACCTCATATCATAATCATATCAATCATTAACATATCATTTGCATTCGCATCGTACACTCCCTTGCAGTTGCACCTTAGTTGCATGTTTGGGCATCATAAAACATTACATTGCATAACAACATAGCAGGATCCAGGATCAGTTTGTAAACATCTTGGCCAGTCCCCCAGTGAGGTTGGCAGTATGACTCTGAAAAGAGTTAATACCCCACGAGTTCAGAGAATTCTACTCGCCAGAAAGTCATTCTCCAACCATGCAGTTGATGATGATAATCCCCAGCAGAGTCGCCATCTGTCGTACCTTGAAAAATACGATCCTCGCGATGGCCGTGGAAAATACTGTTCGAAACAGAGTCGCCATCGAACTTTATTCATTCCAAGGATGGAATAGGAAAATATCGATAAAACCTTTAAGGAGATAAGAACATCGTCATCACAACCAATATTCTAGGTTCGGGAGTCGATTACGCAGAGGGAAGGTATTAGCACCCTCTACGTCCGTTGCACTCAACGGGAACCTCTTGATCGATTCGAGAGTAAAGTTAACTATGCTTATTTGTTTTCTTCTAAGGTTTCTCCTATAGGGGGAAATGGGTGGTTTTAATATAGGGTGCTCGCCAAGGATTGAGGCCCTTGTGCCTACGTATCTTCACTTACAAGAAGTGGAAAATCAGAGCATTCGTAGTTCGTGGGACTACAGGAAAAAGAGGGGATTGTGCTCGCCAAGATCATCGCAATCTTGTGCCTACGTATCTTACATTCAGAAGAGAATGAAGAATCAGAGCAGTCGTAGTTCGGCCAATTATGGTAAAGGGTTTGTGTTTGACGAATGAGTGTTTAGGTCGCATTCTAACTGCTAAACATTGGCTTGTCTGCTCGCTAGGGGAGGCTGAAGCATGAGTTTGTTATGCGCGAAAGAAGGGACTAAACAATGTTCTTGACAAAAGGTGTTTTGGTTGGAAATCGCACGAGGGCGAGGAATTTGTGTTTATCGCATTGGATGTTTTGGTTAGAGGATATATTTAAATAGGTTTAAGGTTTCGATTGCGCGGGGGCAAGAAACAGGAGTTTGGTTAGGTAATTTGATGGAGAATGACGACTACTCGATAAACGAGACGTCAGCCTCGCAATCAATTAATCGGGGCATTATTGGAATGCTAGATTCCAACGACACCTTTTTCATTCGACTAACTTCGAAATTTATGTTTGAGAAAGTTTCAATCTCGCAGGGGCGAGAAAAGAGAGTTGGATTGAATATTTTAAGGGAGAATGACGACAACTCGATAAACGAGACGTCGGTCTCGCAATCAATTAATCGGGATATCATTGGAATGCTAGATCCCAATGATACCTTTTTCACTCAATTAATTATGAAATTGTATTTGAATGGACAACGGCGATATTTGTCCAAATAATTAGGGCACGTGTTTTATAAACGAAAGGTTGAGCGAACCACAACCTAAAGCGTACGCCCCGAGAGTAGTTACTCAAAAAAAATTCAAGGAGTGCAAGACTCCAAGAACTCAATTCTTTCGTAGTTTAATCAAGAAAATAATTTGGATTTGACGTACAGTTTAGAAACATACTAGGGTTTAGACTCCATCGTATGAAGGTGAGGAACGAGGTTAGATGAGTTGGAAATTTAGGAGGAATGACGATTATTCGATAAACGAGACGTCGGCCTCGTAACCAATTAGTCGGGATATCGTTGGAATGCTGGATCCTAACGACATCTTTCTCATTCCATGATTATGAAGTGTGTTTGTTGGACAATGAAAACTTGTCCAAATAATTATGGAAATATTTTAGAAACAAAAGTTCGAGTGACGCGCTATTCGAGGCGTACGCCTCAATAGTAGTCACTCTCGAATTCGAGGAATGCGCGACTCCAAGAACTCGATTCTCTCGTGATTTAATTAAGAAAATAGTTTGAAAATATTAGCGTATGTAGATTAAACTAGGGTAGGCATATGGCTAGGATCAGGGTTTGCGAATTTTGAACGCTTTAACAGAGTTGGGTAATCTTAAGGATGAAAGACGAAACGACCACAACTCAAGGCGTACACCTCAAGAGCGGTCGCTCAAGGACCCAAGGAGTGCTAGACCCCAAGAGTTCACCACTTTAGATGAATTAATTTATGAAAGAATTTAATACTTTATATTTAGAAAATCAAGTATAAGATTTAAATGCTTAAAGTGAGTTGTACTATGAAATAAAATTAATCAGATTAATATATTATAATAAAATCACATATTTATTTTAGTTACTTAATTAATACAAAAAAAAGTATCTATTAACAAAGCTTAAAGATAATATCGTAATTAATGATCAAATTAATTAATAGACTTCTGAGTTATCCTAATAAAATTTAAAGATGTTAATATTATAAATAAATATTTGGCTGGGTTATTGGTAACCTGTTTCCCCATATGGCCCATATGGAATAGAGACTTGGAGTCTCTCAGTTCCTACTCATTGCTTCACGTGTACGCATGGAATAGCAACAGTCACGGGGGATCACAAGATTAGGCGCCTCATTAATATTAATTAAGTTAAACAATCACAGCCACCAAGTATTACCATACGCATAATAATAAAAAAACGTTATGGAATTAATTCCCACTCTAGCCGTTGTGGTACACGAGAAACTAAAAAAAACTCAGATATTCCTTCAAACCCGGTGTGCCCTTCGTTTCTCTCCCCTAAATCCCTAACGTCTTCGCGTCTTCCCCCTTCCTACTTCTTCTTCCTAAATCATCCTTACTCACTCAATCGATGCTCACATCTACTCAAAATTCAGGATAATAATGTCTCAGATACATACAGCAAACTCTAAGCTTTTCACCAATTGAAATCAAACCTAAATCCTAGAGCGAAAATTGAACCCAGAACGATGCGTGTAATATGCTACTGATATTCAACTCAATAAAACCACCATGGAGAGTTTAACGAGGCTAACAACAACAAAGAAACAAGTACCTGGCCGAAGCAACTTCGGTGACGCTGCTTCCGTCAACACCGAAACAGGTTTATGGTGAGCACTCTATCAATCTTCTGTTTCTCTTCTTCTTTATCTGATATATTTCTTCTTTCTTTGCGCCATGAATGGCTCAGCTTTGAGTAATTTGGAGTTTCGAGGTGAAGCCTTTATTACTTACTAGTGAGAGCTTTGATGGAGGGTGGAGAGCAACGATAGGGTTTCCTCGTCTTGGCTGTCGCCGGTAGTTTTTTTTAGGGTTTTTTTCCTTTTTTTTTTTTTTTTTTTTTACACCAAGACAAACATACTTAAAAATTGTCTTTCAATTTTTAAATGAGGCTGAAAAATTCTGCATAACACAACTACAGGTCAAGTTCTCAATTTCACGAAAGCAACATAACGAAGGCTTCTAAATGAAGAAAAAAAAATTGCCTCCAATATTTTTCCTCTCCTCAGTTATTTATGCATCTTGGGCTCATCCTCTGTCTTCTTGACTTGCTCATCAAATTTTGGTTTTACTTTATCTTCTAATTGAGTTGAACAAGAGTTATCTCCTTCAGGTTCAGAAGAATCATAATCTGAGACAGGTATTATCTGTATCAGGTATGCCATCTTCTGATAACCAAGCTTTTTGATGTCAAAGGATTGTATTCGAAAACAACCTATATTATACCCCTCTGGGTGTTCCCTCAATACATCATATACCAGTTTCTGAAAATCTTGTAAAATATCATTCCTAGACTTCTTAGTATATTTTGTTGTGCTCTTCCAAACTGATTGAATTAGCCTAAAAGGAAATGCTTGTGAGGGGCTCTCCTCCAACCATTTTTTTCCTGCTATCAACAGTTCCACCAATTGAAAGATATCATTTGCAACAAAAGACTTGAGAGTCATGGGTCCATGCTTTTGTAGTTTATGAGCCAAATCCTCCCTGCTTCTAGACTGGGAAATAAGAAGTGATCCTTTGGGGCTGAAAACAAAAGATTCCATGTCATTCCAAAAGGAACCAGGTAACTTGGAATCCTCTAAATTACTATAAACAGTAGAATCATCCGCCTTTACATTGATTTTATGAAATGGCCACCAACTTTTAATCCAGCTAGAAAAATTGGGGCTGTGATCATCAAACTCCTTTCTAGGTTGATCCTCGTGTTTGTTCTTTGCTATATATTTTCCAGATTCACAATTTACTAAATCATTGTTTACCCTCATTGTGTGATCAGTACCAGCAGAGAGTTTCCCTAAAGTGGTACATTTTTCAAGAACTTTTGGACTTGCGTCCGCAGACCTAACAATTTCATCATCAGAAAACTTCATAGATCTCAGGTAGTCTGAGGAGGGTTTTCTAAAACTCTCTCAGCTGCAACAAACAACCATGGCATCCATTTCTGTTCCCAACGATGAACCATCTTCTCCGAAAGAATCTTGTTCGATTTCAACTCTCTAAGTTCGGGTCTTCTCCTACTAGGTATTCTCACTGGAAGCCTCACGGCGGCCAAGAGTCGCCCAAAGTTAGAGTTTACGTGTGGTGGGATTTCGATAACTGCAACCTCCCTCCTGATGTTGACGTTTCCAATGTAGCATCCGCTATCACAAACGCGGTGAGAGCTAATGGGATCAAAGGTACCATTGATATCACCGCGTTCGGCAATGTTTATCAGCTTGAGAAGCCCAATTGGAAGGCACTTTTGTCGGCGGGGATTCATCTCAAACCCTCCAAAGGTGGAAAGAATTGTGCGGATAAATCTCGTCTGATTGATCTTATGAATTGTTTTTCACAAAGCCCTCCGCCTGCACATCTCTTTCTGATATCGGGTGATAGAGACTTTGCTGTCGTATTACAACGGTTTAGGATGTGTAATTATAATATCTTGCTGGCATGTTTTGGAAAGGCTCCTGATGTTCTCTGCTATGCAGTAACTATAATGTGGGAGTGGACATCTTTGCTCAAGGGAGAAGATCTAACTGGAAAACATTTCAACCATCCTCCCGATGGTCAGATTGGTTCTTGGTATGGAGACTCTAAAGTACCTCTTGAAAACCTTTTCTCTGAGGAGTCAACATCTTCACAAAACCCTCTTGGAGGAGTTCCAAAACCCTCCTCAGACTACCTGAGATCTATGAAGTTTTCTGATGATGAAATTGTTAGGTCTGCGGACGCAAGTCCAAAATTTCTTGAAAAATGTACCACTTTAGGGAAACTCTCTGCTGGTACTGATCACACAATGAGGGTAAACAATGATTTAGTAAATTGTGAATCTGGAAAATATATAGCAAAGAACAAACACGAGGATCAACCTAGAAAGGAGTTTGATGATCACATCCCCAATTTTTTTAGCTGGATTAAAAGTTGGTGGCCATTTCATAAAAGCAATGTAAAGGCGGATGATTCTACTGTTTATAGTAATTTAGAGGATTCCAAGTTACCTGGTTCCTTTTGGAATGACATGGAATCTTTTGTTTTCAGCCCCAAAGGATCACTTCTTATTTCCCAGTCTAGAAGCAGGGAGGATTTGGCTCATAAACTACAAAAGCATGGACCCATGACTCTCAAGTCTTTTGCTGCAAATGATATCTTTCAATTGGTGGAACTGTTGATAGCAGGAAAAAATGGTTGAAGGAGAGCCCCTCACAAGCATTTCCTTTTAGGCTAATTCAATCAGTTTGGAAGAGCACAAAAAAATATACTAAGAAGTCTAGGAATGATATTTTACAAGATTTTCAGAAACTGGTATATGATGTATTGAGGGAACACCCAGAGGGGTATAATATAAGCTATTTTCGAATACAATCCTTTGACATCAAAAAGCTTGGTTATCAGAAGATGGCATACCTGATACAGATAATACCTGTCTCAGATTATGATTCTTCTGAACCTGAAGGAGATAACTCTTGTTCAACTCAATTAGAAGATAAAGTAAAGCCAAAATTTGATGAGCAAGTCAAGAAGACAGAGGATGAGCCCAAGATGCATAAATAACTGAGGAGAGGAAAAATATTGGAGGCAATTTTTTTTTCCTTCATTTAGAAGCCTTCGTTATGTTGCTTTCGTGAAATTGAGAACTTGACCTGTAGTTGTGTTATGCAGAATTTTTCAGCCTCATTTAAAAATTGAAAGACAATTTTTAAGTATGTTTGTCTTGGTGTTAAAAAAAAAAGGAAAAAAAAAGGAAAAAAACTATCGGTGGCAGCCAAGAGGAGGAAACCCTATCGTTGCTCTCTACCCTCCATCAAAGCTCTCACTAGTAAGTAATAAAGGCTTCACCTCGAAACTCCAAATTACTCAAAGCTGAGCCATTCATGGCGCAAAGAAAGAAGAAATATATCAGATAAAGAAGAAGAGAAACAGAAGATTGATAGAGTGCTCACCATAAACCTGTTTCGGTGTTGACGAAAGCAGCGTCACCGAAGTTGCTTCGGCCAGGTACTTGTTTCTTTGTTGTTGTTAGCCTCGTTAAACTCTCCATGGTGGTTTTATTGAGTTGAATATCAGTAGCATATTACACGCATCGTTCTGGGTTCAATTTTCGCTCTAGGATTTAGGTTTGATTTCAACTGGTGAAAAGCTTAGACTTTGCTGTATGTATCTGAGACATTATTATCCTGAATTTTGAGTAGATGTGAGCATCGATTGAGTGAGTAAGGATGATTTAGGAAGAAGAAGTAGGAAGGGGGAAGACGCGAAGATGTTAGGGATTTAGGGGAGAGAAACGAAAGGCACGCCGGGTTTGAAGGAATATCTGAGTTTTTTTAGTTTCTCGTGTACCACAACGGCTAGAGTGGGAAGTAATTCCATAACGTTTTTTTATTATTATGCGTATGGTAATACTTGGTGGCTGTGATTGTTTAACTTAATTAATATTAATGAGGCGCCTAATCTTGTGATCCCCCGTGACTGTTGCTATTCCATGCGTACACGTGAAGCAACGAGTAGGAACTGAGAGACTCCAAGTCTCTATTCCATATGGGCCATATGGGGAAACGGGTTACCAATAACCCAGCCAAATATTTATTTATAATATTAACATCTTTAAATTTTATTAGGATAACTCAGAAGTCTATTAATTAATTTGATCATTAATTACGATAGTATCTTTAAGCTTTGTTAATAGATACTTTTCTTGTATTAATTAAGTAACTAAAATAAATATGTGATTTTATTATAATATATTAATCTGATTAATTTTATTTCATAGTACAACTCACTTTAAGCATTTAAATCTTATACTTGATTTTCTAAATATAAAGTATTAAATTCTTTCATAAATTAATTCATCGAAAGTGGTGAACTCTTGGGGTCTAGCACTCATTGGGTCCTTGAGCGACCGCTCTTGAGGTGTATGCCTTGAGTTGTGGTCGTTTCGTCTTACATCCTTAAGATTACCCAACTCTATTAAAGCGTTCAAAATTCGCAAACCCTGATCCTAGCCATATGCCTACCCTAGTTTAATCCACATACGCTAATATTTTCAAACTATTTTCTTAATTAAATCACGAGAGAATCGAGTTCTTAGAGTCGCGCATTCCTCGAATTCGAGAGTGACTACTATTGAGACGTACGCCTCGAATAGCGCATCACTCGAACTTTTGTTTCTAAAATATTTCCATAATTATTTGGACAAGTTTTCATTGTCCAACAAACACACTTCATAATTATGGAATGAGAAAGATGTCGTTAGGATCCAGCATTCCAACGATATCCCGACTAATTGGTTACGAGGCCGACGTCTCGTTTATCGAATAGTCGTCATTCCTCCTAAATTTCCAACTCATCTAACCTCGTTCCTCACCTTCATACGATGGAGTCTAAACCCTAGTATGTTTCTAAACTGTATGTCAAATCCAAATTATTTTCTTGATTAAACTACGAAAGAATTGAGTTCTTGGAGTCTTGCACTCCTTGAATTTTTTTTGAGTAACTACTCTCGGGCCGTGCGCTTTAGGTTGTGGTTCGCTCGACCTTTCGTTTATAAAACACGTGCCCTAATTATTTGGACAAATATCGTCGTTGTCCATTCAAATACAATTTCATAATTAATTGAGTGAAAAAGGTATCATTGGGATCTAGCATTCCAATGATATCCCGATTAATTGATTGCGAGACCGACGTCTCGTTTATCGAGTTGTCGTCATTCTCCCTTAAAATATTCAATCCAACTCTCTTTTCTCGCCCCTGCGAGATTGAAACTTTCTCAAACAAAAAATTCGAAGTTAGTCGAATGAAAAAGGTGTCGTTGGAATCTAGCATTCCAATAATGCCCCGATTAATTGATTGCGAGGCTGGCATCTCGTTTATCGAGTAGTCGTCATTCTCCATCAAATTACCTAACCAAACTCCTGTTTTTTGCCCCCGCGCAATCGAAACCTTAAACCTATTTAAATATATCCTCTAACCAAAACATCCAATGCGATAAACACAAATTCCTCGCCCTCGTGCGATTTCCAACCAAAACACCTTTTGTCAAGAACATTGTTTAGTCCCTTCTTTCGCGCATAACAAACTCATGCTTCAGCCTCCCCTAGCGAGCAAACAAGCCAATGTTTAGCAGTTAGAATGCGACCTAAACACTCGTTCGTCAAACACAAACCCTTTACCATAATCGGCCGAACTACGTCTGCTCTGATTCTTCCTTCTCTTCTGAATGTAAGATACGTAGGCACAAGATTGCGATGATCTTGGCGAGCACAATCCCCTCTTTTTCCCGTAGTCCCACGAACTACGAATGCTCTGATTTTCCACTTCTTGTAAGTGAAGATACGTAGGCACAAAGGCCCCAATCCTTGGCGAGCACCCTATCTTAAAACCACCCATTTCCCCCTATAGGAGAAACCTTAGAAGAAAACAAATAAGCATAGTTAACTTTACTCTCGAATCGATCAAGAGGTTCTCGTTGAGTACAACGGACGTAGAGGGTGCTAATACCTTCCCTCTGCGTAATCGACTCCCGAACCTAGAATATTGGTTGCGATGACCATGTTCTTTTCTCCTTAAAGGTTTTATCGATATTTTCCTATTCCATCCTTGGAATGAATAAAGTTCGGTGGCGACTCTGTTTCGAACAGTATTTTCTGCGGCCATCGCGAGGATCGTATTTTTCAAGGTACGACAAACACGTCCTAAAAAAGTCCCAAAGTGGTCCATGATCAGAGAAGGCATAGATTTGGAGTTATGACCAAATTCATTACAAGAGGGAAAAGTAACTTAGAAAAATTCTAAGTTATTTCACTTTTAGGCTTGTTTTTCAGCAACTTTGAGAGGTTTTTTGGCCAAGTTCCTTTGGGAATATGAAACTCATGAATACATGAAAGTTGTAGAGCTACATGTGGGCTTTCCAACATGTACTAGAACTCCTCCATATCCCTTATGAGCGGAGAGTTATGAATTTAACAAGATGAGGTTTTAACACTTGAGTCCCACACTTTCAATTTTTCACAAACTCATCCTTTGACCACTTGAGCTATTCTCAGCCCTTGGATCTTATTGCTATCTGATATTTATTGGGTTTGAAGAGAAGAAATGAAGAAAATGAGGAGGTTTAATGAATCTTGCAACTTGGAGGCAAGTAGGAGTATTTTAATCATATAATGGAAGAAAGAGAAACTTTATTGCACACTTGGAGCAAACAGCCCCCTATTTCCTAGCCACTATAATCATTATTATGTCATTCATACCACTTGAGCAATGCATCAGTTGAGCCAAAGATTTGAATTTTGCAGCTGCATCAAACCCTCAAGCAAAGTTACCTTTTCAAAATCCCTCCAAAAGTGCCAAGTTACAAATCTGTCCTCACCCTTCATTTTTCTTATAAATAGAGGCTCCCTCTATGTTACTTGATACACCAGATCACTCTTAGAACCAAGAGGAAACCACAACTCTCATTCCTTTCTTGCTTGCCTCTTTTTCAAAATTCCAAGTTTCATAAAAAAATTTCCTTGGGAAGTTGGCTTCCCAAATCCATTTCCACACACTCCAATCCTTCAAGAACTCTATGCACAATCCATAAATGGTGTGTGGAAGGTGTTCATACTCTTAAACCACTCAAAAAACTCCATTCTCCCAAAAGTCAACCTTCAAACCAAGCAAGTTTGACCTCACACACAAAATCAAGCAAATCTCTGTCCAGACATGTTTTCATCATCCTAACCATCCATACACCTTTGATATATGATGTATCAACTATCTATAACATAAAACAACTTCATCCTCATTTATTTTGAGATTTGTCACAAGTTCCTTCAAGTGCAAGCAAGGGTTGTTTTCATCAAAGCATAGTTGGACAGTAGCTGAAGTTTTCTCAAGGCATTCCATATTTCAACAAGCTTGCTTGGAGGTCTACAAGAGGTTGGTGGTCACTATCTTTCTTTCCAACTGTCATGAACATGTTCAAAATGCATTAGTTGTTACAATATGCTTTATGTGTACGTTCATGCTTGAATCTGTCACACTTTGCTTGCTTGCTCATTATTTTATTCTGTTCTTATAAACCTTATGCAAAATGTTATGTGGTTGTGTGTTAAGCTTTGAAGTCTTTTGAGTGCTATTATATGGCATGAATTTATGAGGAACTGTTGCAAATGTTTTGGGGTAGGTGTTGTTTGGTTCTGTTTGTGTTAACTAGTTTCTGTTACAGCAGCCACTTTTATATCATGATCATGTTTTGTTAACATTTTGATATGGAAACCCTTGCATATTAGATCCATGTGATGTTTGCATTGTGGAGAGCTAGTTTGGTTTTTTGGTTCTGCAACAGATCTTGTTCTTGCATTTTTCAGCCCATATGCATTTTTCAACCAACAAGTCATTTTAGGATCTACCATCTTTTAAGATCATGTGTGTGCTTAAACTTGGTCCTTGATACATTTTGAACATGTTTGTGAGTGGTTATTCTTCATTAAACTTGCCAAAGGTTGTTGGAATGACTCATTGGAATAATGAGGACCAATGCCTATTTGTGATGTTTTTTTGATACTTGTAACTGATATGACATGTGTTGTTTAGCTTGATACTTATGCCTTTATATTGCTTTGAGCTTTACCTTGTGTTTGATGTATGTTTGTTAACATGAGATCCTTGTTAATTTAATCATGAATTGTTTGGCACTATGATTTTGCAAGCTGATGTTTTCATTAGATTCATGTAGCATGATTATTTCTAGCTTGATGTTCATATTTCATGGCCCTTATTGCATATGTTTGTTAACATGAAGCATGATAATTGTTGGATCTTGTCTGCTAGATATGTGTTTTTGTTTCATCCTTTGTTTCCACTGTCATCACTTAGACACTATAATAGGGCTTTGATTGTAATCATGTTCTGTCCACATATTATCACATTACTAATTGTGTTAACTTGTATGTTTTGTTCTGGTACATTTCAAACCCTTTGTCATGAATCTGCTTTGAACCTGCTGATCAGCCCCTTTGTTGGAATTCATGAGTACTTGTATTAACCAATTGCCATGATACCTTTGATAACTTACAAACTGGTGTATGCATTAGGCATTAAGACTGACTTGAATGATTTGTGCCAGACATACTTTTTTCATGCTTGCTGTCATAACCTTTGTTGTCTTGTTTCTGTTTTCTATTCCAATCCAATATGCCATCACTTGTGTTAAGTTCTTGCATCTTGTTGAAACATTGATTTTATGTGCATAAATCATGCTGTGTATGATAAGTATCTAGGCTGCATTATGATTGTTTCCATTTGCCAATAGCATTTTAAGCATGCTTGTGCACATCACTAGCAGTCACACACCAATTTCTATTTGAAGCCATCACTACATGATTTTTGCATCCAAATCCCATGAAAAAAGTATTTGTGACTTGTGCATACCATTACACATCATTAATCCCTTCTGTCATGAGATGAAGCTAGCATTTTGCATACCAATCATTTTTGCAACTTACATGCTAGTTTTGGTTTGGAACTGACTCTGTTTGATCTAGGCATCTAGGATCATTGGATAACATGTTTAGAAGATGTGCACACTTTCATTTAGTCATGATCCATTTTATTTTGAGCTATGGCCATCATAATGCACTTTCAAGGCAATTTGTGCTCTTGCATATCATTTTTTGATTGAACTTGTCTTGGTTTGACTTTTGCATCAAGAATCATTGGTTTATGTATTTATGATTTGTGCATACCTTTACATGTCATTAAATCTTGCTGTCATGAGTTGTAGATACTCTAATGCATTTCTAAGCTTCAACTTGCATTTACATTCGAATTTTGAGTTGTGTGCATCATCTTGAAAAACTGAAATCACCACTGAATTCCTTATGAAATTTCACTTGAGATAGGCTAAAACTTTGTTCAAATTGGTTGAGTATTGATTAAGTTATAGTGCTGTCGTTTTTTTATGTTTTGGCTTGTTCTCATGTGTGTTTGCCTTGCCCATTTCTTGAGCTTTGTTAAGTATTTAAGTTTTAGGGGTGGAAAAATACACAGATGTATCGCCACCCCAGTGGTTAAACCTTCACTCTCTCATGCGCCTTGTACCTTTATATCCTGGGTTCGATCCACAGTGGAGATCAACCCTTTTATTCATTTTTCACGTTTTGCCTTGTTTTCATTTTTTTTGTATTTCTTTTCTTCCAATTACCAAATGCGCGCCTTGGCCCAGTGGTATAATTTTGAATTGGTGTTCAAAGGGTGGTGGGTTCAACACCCACCAGGCGCCTCACTCTCTTTTTATCACTAAATTCTTTGTTTTCTTATTTAATTGTTTAATTTTTTTTATAAAAATCATAACTTCCTCTTTTTTTATTATTTTTGATCGGTTCTTTTTGCAACTATCTCGTATTTGTATATATTTTCATGTGGTGCATTAATATACTAGAATTTTCATTTGTGAAAACAACTTTGCATTGAAAACGTTCTTGTTTCTTTTAGGGTTTTTACCCTCCTAATCATTTCAAACTTTTGATTTATTTTTAAGTTGGTTGTTGTGATGTGAGTTCTATGTTTGTCAACCTTTGAGTATGTAATTGCATTTGCTTTGTTGCTTGTGAGCATTATGTTTGATTCATTTGATTTCCATGTAATATCCCCATAATGTTTGACTTATTTGCATTGGTCGTTACCTTCATCTTTGTCAAGATATGCTTAAGTCTTTGTCTTTCATTGAGTCTTGTAAGAACTTATTTTTGCTTGCCTATTGTCATACACTTGCATGCTTTGGTTGTAACCATTCCTCCTATTTAAAATCTTTGCTTGTTGTAACATGCTTGTATGTGCTTGGTTGTAACCATGTTTCTTGCATTTACCCTGTTTGACGTTCATGCTTTGTTAAGTTTATTTTTCCCCAAGTGATGGAACTCTTTAGTTCTCATCCAAGTTGCCTCCCCTTTTATCCTTCCAAAGGAAAGTCTCTCTATTTACCTTTGGGTCATAGACAGCTCATCACCCTCCCTCGACTTTGTCAAGTCATCTACACTTAGTTAAGTTAGAACCTGTCCTTTAGACTTTGCTTAAGTCTAAGAAGCCTACCCCTTGTTAGGAGTGCTCTTTCAATTAGAACTTAGGATAGAGTTTGTTAACTCTATGTAAGAATCATGAAGATGATTAACTACTTCCCTTTCTTGAGTATTCAACTTAGATCTAGAGAGTTTCCTTAAACTCTACACAAGCATTATAATGTTTGTTCTCTATTGAACCTTGGTCATAATCAAGTGTTCTTCAACCCTAGTGAGGTGAACTACGATTGCTCTGATTCTATCCTAGTTAGGATACGTAGGCAGAGGACGCGATGTCTTTGCGAGCAAACTTAGAACTATCCTTAGGTCTTAACCTACGCCTTTTACCCAATCCCTAGCAAACATTTAGCAAACTTAGCACACAAACAAACAAAAGGTTCTTGTAGAGTACTACAGATGTTTAGGATGTGAAATACCTACCCTATGCATAACCAACCCCGATCCCAGAATCTCTTAGCGTTGTTGTTACATCGCGCAAAAGGTTCTTTCTTTCTTTAGACTTTTCCTTTGGATAAATTAAAGTCCGGTTGTAAATTCAATGAATTAAAGATTCAAGTTAATCAATAGCTTGGTATCCGATTCTCACCGCAACAGCATGATCACATCATTAATATTACCATTAAAAGAACAAAAATATTTAAAAATAAGTAGCATTTAACAAACGAAGAAAATACAAATGCAAATGATACAAATGCTCAAAGACTGCCAGCATTGAGAATGACTTCATGTTTGATCCATTGTCTTCAGGAGATGCCCCTTGAGGTCTTCGCACTTATCAGGGTGAGAGGTTGACATTTACCAACAAGTTTCCTTCTGGAAAGGATATGTACTTCTTGTCGATCAATTGTTGTACTCTGGCTTGGAAAGCTTTGCAGTCTTCAATTGAGTGTACTATCGATCCGCCATGATTGCCACATTGCACATAGGGATCGTATCCAGGTGGGTATGGTTCTGGAACAGGCTTCAACGACTTGGGGATCACTAATAAGATTTGAATCAATAGCTGCAGGAGTTGGCTATATGACACAGTGTTAGCTCATAAATTTGACGCCCACATTAAATGAAAAGGGTTTAGGGAAATATTAACTTATCAAGGGAATATGAAAGAAACCTTCGATTGGAAAAAACCTTCGAGTGGTTGAAATGTTAAAGTATTTGGGGACTTAGAAAATATTTCTAACATTAAAGAGACCACCTTCGACCAAGATTGTTGGCCAAATATTAGTGGAATTTGAAATTCAAATAAAGGAGGGAGTAGTTATGCTTTCTCATTGCTGAACAAGACAAGTGGCGTACATCCAGAGAACAACTACATGCGGCGTGACACTTGTCATGGGCTGATCATTTTAGGAGGTTAATGGCAGTTAATTGTATTATTATAAATAGGGTATCTAGCAATGGAATTCAGGGTGTTGTAATTTACTATTGTACAAGTTATTCCAAAATTTACTCAAAGTATCCGAGTGTAGAGAAAAGAGTGTTAGGAGAATGTACGTCATGTAAAAACACCATCTATACGTTTTAATGAAACTTATTTTGATTTATCTTAAATGTTCTTGAAGGCTTTTTACTTTGTTTCCTATAATTTCATGTCCTTTCATTTCAGTCGAACCTCACATTTACATTAACCTTTCTCTCAAAAACACTGTCGAAGTGTTCAGTTTTAGGTAGTTTCTTTCAAGTAAAATTTAACATATGTCCTAGGATCAATCCGATTGATCATATGAGTCACCAAAGTTAGATTTTGAAGATCAACGGTTGTTTTCCAATTTTCAAGGGAAACAAATTGGCATGCCCAGTGGGACAGTGCTAAAAAAAATTGTTTTGAAATTTTTTAAATTTTGCGAAACCGCAGTTGTTATTATTGTCTTTGATAAAACTTTGTTGCATGTTATTAAGAAGTGGTAAGATAGTTGCTACAAACAAAGAAAGACCAAGGAAAAATTACACTAGGGAAATGGCGACAGATGTTAATTAGCCAAATAACCCGAACCTTCGAGGGGATGGTTCTAATATCTAGCCTAGTAACACCAATCCTAGTGATGTGTCCAGGAATGATGTAGTTCCACCCTCAATACCTTCGACAGGAGAGCAGGTACCGGCTCCTGTTAGGCATGCACCAGTGCCATTAGTGTTGGGGTCAGGGTTGACAAGTATAAGGGCCTACACCCAACCCGTGTTAGAGTATGTTGGCCCTCAAGCATCGAATTCCCAAACTCCACCAGAAGGGACTTCGACGTCTAGACATTTTTTTCCTTCAGGGTTTTCACAACCATTACCAAGAAACCCACCATATGGAATGCCAACGATAGTAATGCAAGGCCTCCAAAATGCTCCCCCGATATTCTGAGGGAATGTGATGGCTTCGCCATTACAAGGATCGGGGTCTGGGATAAATCTTGGTCGAAACAATCAAAGTATAGGTGTGAGGTATTCCACTCAGGGCCCTAATTTAACCATTACTTCGATAGCTTGTTTGAGGCAGCAAATGGATGAGAACAACTTGCAAATGGTTCAAACCTTATCCCAAACTATGGGGGAAATCTTCCAACCCTTGATCCAAAACACTACCAAGACTAACCAACAGTTAGCACGGTTGGCAGAATTTATGGGTGTGCCAGCCACTGTCAGAAACACGTCTATTATGGAAAACATTCCATGATAGAACTTAGGGAACCCACCTGAGGTCAATATAGAAAATCAAGGGAGGTTCGAACTCCCTAGACTCGAGCCTCTTAGGGTTGAACCACATAGGGTCCAAAGACCAATTCCGGTAGAAACAGACCCAGAAGTGATTATGGTGAATCGAAACCAAGATGCAGACAATGTCATACAACAGGTTCGACGTAACAACATGGCCGTTGATAACAACTTAGCAGCCATGGTCGAAAGAATAATGGCTCGGAATGGGGTAAACTCCTGTTTCACTAGGCCAAATTATACATCACCAATAATAGATTATATTCTCCAGTCAGAATTACCTCTTAGGACGGAGGTGCCAAAGTTTACCAAGTTTTCAGGAGATACGACAGAATCTACTGTCGAACATATTTTCCGATATATAATTGAAGCCGGAGAGATTGAAAATGATGAAAGCCTTATGATAAAATACTTTCCAAGCTCTCTCATTAAAAATGTTTTCACTTGGTTTACAACCTTACCCCCTAACTCAGTTTCCAATTGGACCCAGTTGGAACGGTTATTTCATGAACAGTTCTATATGGGACAAACCAAGATTAGCTTGAAGAAAATGGCTAGTATAAAACGAAAGTTTTCTGAGCCAATAGAAGATTATATAAATAGGTTTTGACTACTCAAGGCTAGATGTTTTACTCAAGTACCTGAACACAAGTTGGTCGAAATGGCCACTAGTGGCCTCGATTACTCTATTAGGAAGAAACTAGATACCCAGTATCTAAGAGATATGGGCCAACTAGCTGATAGGGTTCGACAACTAGAGCGTCTCAAAGATGAAAAGGCCAAGTTTAATAAGGGTAAGAAGGTATCTTACGTCGAATATAATGAAAATATCAAAGGCGTACATGATGAATCATTATATTTCAACAAAAATGAAATAGATGTTGCTGAATTAAAGCAGGGTCCTCCTTATGCTTGTAAGGTGTTAGCTCCCCCAATTGAAAAAAGTTTTGTCCAATCTGAAAAGAATGACAAGTTTCCAAAGAAAACATATACTTTCGATATCACTAAATGTGACGAAATCTTTGATTTGTTAGTTAAAGATGGGAAAATGATAGTGCCTGCTGGCGCTAAAATGTCACCTTTAGAACAGAAAAAAAAGAGAGGGTTTTGTAAATACCATAATTTTCTGGGTCATAAAACGTCTCAATGTTTTCTTTTCAGGGATTTGGTTCAGAATGTCATCCAATAGGTAAGATTGAAGTTTGGAGAGAAAATCAATATCCAGATGAAAATTGACACTGATCCACTACAAGCGATGGATGCCCATTATGTAGAGCTCACAGAGGCACATGTGGTTGAAGTTGCTAATGGCTTTGATTTTTCGATTAACATGGTGGAAATCACTGAGGATTTTGCCAATGAAACTATACTGGCCAAGGTCACTATAGGCTTTGAGCATGATACCCCAAAAACACTCATGAATGAGGCTGCTGAAGGCCTCGACAAGATTGTGGGTGATTCGAGTAAGGGGGGAACTAAAGGTTCCAGTTTGATGCTGGTAACCAAAGAAGCTGCATATGGTTTTATTAGGATGGATAAGGCTGCTGAAGGCCTTGAGTTGGACCTCCGCAGGCTGAACCTAAATAATGACGTCGACATGGATGTGAATATGGTTGTAATAACACAACATGAGACCATGGAAAATGACGAGTTAAGTTTCCAAGAGAAACGCAATAAAATGGCATATCCAAGACATGAGGAAACCATCATCGAATTCCTCCATCGATTCCAAAAGAAAGAGTATGGTGTCATGTTATGCCCCAAATGTAGTGCAATCTTTGATCAGAAGGCTTCCTAGAAGCTCGAGGGGACGCGATAGAAGAAACAAAAATGGGAGAGGCCCAACTTTATCCCTCGAAGCAGTGATCCAAGAAAATATGAGCCTAACACTAGAGTGCCAAGGGCAAGGCCTCTTACCTTTAAGCCATTTTCCGAGATTGCTAACAGCAAGTGGGTCAGACCTAATGAGGACAGACAAAAGTGACAGCAGAAATGGAAGAATTTCAAATTAAATTGAGGTTCATCGATCACCTATCGAAAAGAGTTCCAATCTTCTAAAACTGCACATGTCTCTATGAATTACAAAGGAAAAAACCTGATGTCACGATCCCAGTGGAGAAGGGAACAAAGAAGAAGGAAGGCCCTTAGGGAGGGCTCATCGAAGAATCAGGGAGAATCTAGCACTAATGCCCCTGCTAAACACAAAGGGGGTCAACTCTAAATTACTGAGAAAATGCCCGTGGGGTGAAAATTGTTCCCTTCTCAAGAGGTCGAACATAAAAGAACGGTCGAAGACGATGAAGAGATGACGGATAACTTCAATTCTGACTCTGACGCCTCTTTAGATATCCTGGTCGATGTGGTATCTATAATGCCCAGGAATTTCAATAGAATTACAGAGGTCGAGAATCTAGATGCCTACACTGAGGCAGAAATGGCGGCACACAAACCTGTATGCTACTATGTCATGAACAATGGTTGTATAGAAGAACATAATGCCTTCTTCGAGCGACCTAAAGAGGCAATGAAAAATCACTTGAAGCCTCTTTACATCACCAGAAAGGTAGAAAATGTGCCAGTAAATAATATTTTGGTGGATTGTGGCGCAACGGTAAACCTGATGCCACACTTCTTACTGAATAAAATTGGCAAATACGACACCGACACAAAGCCACATAATATGGTCCTGTCGAACTACGAAGGAAAGGTTGGCTCGATAGTGGGGGTAATACAAGTGGATCTGACAGTTGGAAGGATTACAAGACCCATCGTCTTCATGGTGGTGGAAACAAAGGCTAATTATAATCTGCTTTTGGGACGAGAATGGATACATGGCATTGGTGCAGTGCCATCTTCGATGCATCAACGAATTACTGTTTGGAGGCCAGATGGCATAGTGGAGAATATCAAAGCTGACCAAGGTGTCGCTTGCGCGAAAATAAGGTGCCGGCATGACAGAAGAGTCGCCACCTTTCGTTATTTATCCCTCAGAGCGGGAAAGGAAACGATCGGAAAAACCTGACGAAAAAGGGTAAGACAAGGTCATCGCAACCATTGTCTGGGTTCGGGAGTCGGTTACGCAAGGGGAAGGTATTAGCACCCCTCACATCCGTCGTACTCGACGGGATCCTCGCTTGTTTGTTTACTTGGACGGGTTGGTTATAATCTATCTACCTATCAAGGCTGGCTGAAAAAGAAAAGAAAAATGACTCGGCAAAGCATCGCACTTTATGCCTACGTATTCTCATCAGAGAATGAGAAATCAGAGTCAACGTAGTTCGGCCTACGAAGGGTTATGGGGGAAGGTAGCTCGCCAAGACTTCGCCATCTTGTGCCTACGTACTCTCAATAGGCATGAGAGATCATAGCTCACGTAGTTCGGGAAACTACAGTTTATTTCCTGTTTTTATGAAAGAAGTGTTTTTTATTGTGTTTGCAATTGCAACCGCACTAGAGACTATGACCTGAGAGTGAATGCGTCGCATGTCACCCAAAGGGTACCATACTAAACATCCAGACCATGGAAAAGAAACTCTCCCACAATCCTTTCTCAGATAGCTTAAGGCTCGTAACGTACGAAAGAAATCATTCATGATTACTGTATTTTAAACTGTTTTGAGATGAGAAGAGAACATGCCCAACTAGGAGGGAGACTATCAAGTCCTACTGTTATCATGCCATGGATTCATCCTATGGTTGAGGTTTGAACAGGGAACTCCTAGAAGTTGTCATGCATAGGTTTCAACCTAAAAGTCTATCATCAAATCCTTATCAAAGGAAATGAGAGTCCTAAGGGATCATGTCAATGATACACCAAAACAGACAAAGCATCAGCTTAACAGTAAAATGCATGCAATGCAAGTGAGGGAGGAAATGTGTGTGGGGCTTCAGCCTCCACAAGCTCATCTCAACCTCAAGCCAGTCATGAAATAACAATAATCATACTGAAACATAAACAACATGCTATCAAGCAATAAACAATAAACTGCAATCATACAGATAAAATGAAATGAAGTGCCCTCAGGCAAACACACCACATGGGCAAGGGAGCTGGGCTCTACCGAATACCCGCAAGCAAAGCCAAGCAATAACAATACAAGCAGAGGGAGCAACTCAACCTCTAATGCAATCATGCTCCTAGACTGAACTTATTCTAGATGAACTTATTCTAATGCAACAGACAAATCAAGCAAAACATACAATACAGACAAGAAAAACAGAGGAAAGCCTCAGCTCCTCCAGCAGCACCTCAGTCTTCAGACTTCAATCATCAAATGCTTTCCAGGTATCAACCCTACAACATGAGTATCAACTCATCTTCTCCCTTAAGCTTCAACTTCTTTGATCAGCCCCACCTTCAGGCTTCACTATCTTCAGGGATCTTCAAGTATCAACTTGATCTTCACAAAGTCTTCAGACTTCAACAATCTCCAAGGAATCATCCTCTTCAAGGCTTCAGCTTCTATCTTCCATGGCTTTTAGGTCCTCAATCAAATCTCTTATCATTCTTCATTGCTTTCTCTATCTTCCACAACCCAAATGCTCCATCACACAAGATTCAGTCAACAAGATGAGATGAGGGTGTTAAAGTGCTCACTGACTTCCAAAGGATGCCATTGAGGACTTTAACATCAAAAGGAAAGGCTCTCTCAAAGTTCTACCTCATAGGGCAAAGTCACTAATCCCTCCAAAGGAGAGAGGTGAATACCCTTAAGGGACTTTATATCATAGAGAGGGAAGGAGGTGAACGAGACACTCCTTGTTTATTGAATGGAATTACTCTATCTAAAGCTCTACCTATGCACTTATGATCCTATAAACAGAACAAACAAAAGCTAAAACTAAGCTACTCCTCAAGGTCTTCCAAGTCTTCAATGATGATCCACAAGGTCTTCAACTCAATCTTCAAGGCTCACACACTCAAAGGAGAAGGAAAGAAAGCAAAACAATACAAACTAGGACCTTAAGCAACACACATACCATCCATACATTCAAAAATCAATTAAAAATACTAAAATACTATATAATACTCTAGTAAAATTCTAGGGGATTCTATACATACTTACCCTTAACCCATATATTCCCCATACACTAATTTGACCTATAAAACCCAAAACAAAATTGTTCAAATCTACTCATGCAACCTAAAACCCTAATTTGAGTACACTAATGCTAGCCTAAAAAAACTAATCAAATTTTATCTAAAAATCATGAATTAAATCCTATATGAACTATGATTCAATATCTAACTATGCCAAAAAGAATGGCTCAAAAATCCTAAGGGAAGGTCCTAAAAGAAATTCTACAAAATTGGGTATCAACTAAAATCAATTAAAAAGGCTATTTAAAAGAATAATATGCTAAAAATATTAAAAGAAAAATAAAATGGAATTTTATTTATTGATATTTTTCTGGACATGATTATGAACATATAGAAAAAACAAGTATTAAAAAATATTAATTTTTCATTTTTATATGATTTTTATAAAAGGCAAGCAAATAAAAGAAATTAAAATAAGAAAATACAAGAAAAATGGGATGGGGGGTGAGAACAGCAAACACGCTCAGTTGCTTTCTATGATGGGCCCAGGAAGGGGGGTGCGCCTAGCATGGCGCGCCTGGGCCCAATTACCATCAGAAAATAAAAAGAAAAATTAACAGAAAATTAAAACGGATGCGGTGAGAATAGCAATCATCTTCAGTTTATTTTTGGATTGGGCCTTGCGAGGGGGTGTGGGTAGCACAAGTTTTAGTAAGCCCAGAACTCATCACTTATTCAAACGGTGCGTTTCGCTCTTAATGTTTCCCTCCGTTTCTGAAATTGAACTGGAGCCGTTAGATTGGATTAAGAAGTCAAGCAAACAGAACGATCTGACGGTAGAAAACTCATCTTCCCCAACTCGACCTAGGGTTTCAGCCAAAGACAGAATTCATGCACAACTCTTCTCCACGCTCGTGCTCCCTCATATGGCCATGAAACTTAAAAATTCTAAAACCAAAAATACTCTACTCGTCACCAGGAACATAGCCATGCTCATAACTTTCTCTGAAACGCCTCGTATCGTCCAAACAGAATGCGTGAAGATTAGGGTTCCACCATTTTTCTCTGTGATCAACCTCCATGGAACTCAACTCTAATGATCTAAACTTGTTCTATGCATTGCCCTAACCAAACTATGCTATCTCATGATCATTAAAACCCCATACACAGCTTGTTCTACAATTTTGAAAAAATCGTGACCTGCCATGAAACCTTATGCCAAGCTCTCTACTTCTCAGAACATCATCAACTAACCTAGCATGCTATCTTTCCACCTAGAATTCTAACAGAAAGGACCTAAATAAGGATCTATGGAGCAAGTTACCAACCTATCAAATATCAATGGTGAGTGATGTTAGGGCTTGATTCAAGACTTGTAATCTTCTCCAAATGCTCCTCCAATGGTGGATATCTTTCTGTTTGCAAGAATTGTGATGGATGAGGCTTGTGGAAGAAGAAATGAAAGCTTGCTTGATTTTGAAGAAATCTTGAAATGGAACTTTCTCTCTCACTCTCTCCAATGGATTCAGCAACTTTCACCAACCCTTTTCCTCATTGTGATTCACTCTTTTTATAACAACCAATGGAAAGGTCTAGAAACTTATGGAAAGAGCTAGAATGTTATGGAACTTCTCTTGAAGTGATATGTGGGATTATCTCCTTTCATGCCTTAAGGCTTTCAATTTTGCTTTAAAATCTCCCCTTGTGAGATATTGAAAGGGAATGAGTGAAAAAACAAGCCTTGGTTTTGCCTTATGTGAAGATTTGCAAGTTGCCTTATGATGCAAGAATGAACTTTACAAAACAACCTCCATTTTAAGACCTCAAATCAAAATTCTACTTGAACCATTGTTTTTAGAATGATGTTGGGAGTCAAAATGACATATTGGATGACCCATTTTGGATTTGTGGATCTCCCAAACCAATTTCCAACTTGGATTCATTTACTTTATAAGTCATTTTTAGGTCATTTTTACCCAATCTTGTAAATACTTGCTACAAGCTTTTTAAACAACTCATGACCACTTTTATAGGCTTAAAATCCCATTTTGAACAACTTTGATGTTTTGAGTTTTTTCATTTGAGGCTTGGAAATAGGAGATATGGCCTTTGCTTAAAATGACCTATAACTTCCAAATGACCAAAATACCCCTGTCTTGTTCAAACCATAAGTTGAGTTCTACAAATCCTATAAAGGACTTCTAGTACTCTCTAGAAAGCTAAGAAGATTCTCTTTAACATTCATGTTGACCAAGAAACCATAGGAATCATCCTACTAGGGCAAAAGTTGTCTGCAAGTTGGGTGACTTTCAAGGACCCAGATTCACACACCTCAGCTGACCTGTAATTTGTCAAAACCATAACTTGAGCTCTGCACATCCTATCAATGACTTCTACCACTCAAATTAAAGCTAAGAACAAGCTCTACAACATTCATGTTGTGGGTAAGATGAGATATCAATCACATCTTGAGCTAAAACTGCCTGGAAGATAGGGATCAAATTAGGGTTTTTCCACTGACAATCCTTAGAAACCCTAACTCAAAACTTCTCAAACTCCTCAATCATGATGAGTTGGTCTAGGAATCATCTTTATAACATCTCCATACATCATTCCATGATCTCATGGCCCTTGGATTAGGTCTCAACCTTCTCCAAATCTTCAGTTGACCTAGGGTTGACCCAGTCAAAACCCTAATTCTACCATTCATGGTTGAATCTTCTGAATTCTTGCACAATGACCTCTATGGGCTTCATGATGACTTTCAAGACATCTCATAGGCTTTCTCAAAGCTTCAAGTTCATTCTCAAAGTCTCAGAATCATCTGAGGAGCTCCCACAACTCTCAAGCTATGAGGCACACAACTCTGGTTTCAACCAATTCTTCTGAGGATCTCCTGAACTTTCTGATGAAGGTGTCAACTTTCAAACACTTGATGGATGAATAAATGTTGGTCAAATTTTGGGGTGCAACAGCTGCCCCTATTCAAACGGCTTGAACCTGACTGGGTGAGAAGCGAACGACTCTCAGCCAATCAAGGTGCGAGACGATTGAATACCGGTAAACCCGAAAATTTGCCAACTGCTCAACTCTTCGAATACTGCAATACTAGCCGCATGGAAACTAGCTGGGGAAATACTGATCTAACACCCCCGTCAGTTATCCACATTAAATTCTTCTGCTATTGGCAAAATACCCAACATCGCCGTTGGAAGACTAAACCATCTTACATACCCAACATCGCCGCTGGAAAACCGAATCTGACATCGCCGTCGGAAACAAACATCACTCTGCTGGGAATTTAAAGAGTCTGACCTCGCCGCCAAAACAAACGTTCAACCTCGCCGCCGAACAAACACAATCTGACCTCGCCGTCAAAACGAACATTCAACCTCGCCGTCGAATAATCAAAATTCCCGCCTCGCCGCTGGAGAAAATACAACGCTGAACAATTCTGGCCTGGGGTTCACCCCTGGTAAATGGAACAAAAAGGTACACTTGCGTATTTGAAACTACTCCGCTGGGAATGAGAGACTCAACCAAGCACACTCTGATCTGGGGTTCACCCTCAGAACCATAACGAACATCCAAATACGACTGCATACTGAGTTCACCGTAGAACTTCAGCATCAAAGCTATATGAAACCCTGGCCCCTGGCCGCTTCCAGCTTCAGCTAGAAAGGATCTTCAAGTATTTCTGAAGATAAGCATCCTTGGCCTTCAAGGATGTAAACTTTGCCTGTCGGCAACTCTGCAGGGGGTATCTTCGACTTCAGTCTGAAGAAAATGATCCTTGGCCTTCAAGGATACATGGATCTGCCTTCAGGCAATTCCGCCTCTGCTATAGAGTATTCGTGACTTCAGTCAGGGATATACTTCGGCCTTCAGTCCGAAAAATGAATCCTAGGTCATTCATGACCTTGGGGATAACCTTGCCTTCAGGCACCTTCGCTTCAGCTTGGGAAATCTATGACTTCAGTCATAGAAATGGTATCCTGAGCCATTCGTGACTCTACGGGGATTCAAACACTTTGCCTTCAGGCAAAACTCCACTTCAGTTGGAGAAACATCTTCGACTTCAGTCAGAAGAAACACTATTCACTTGATCGCAATCAATCGTCACCTCAGGACAACTGACGTGGTCTTCAGGCCAACACGGATCACCTTGCACATAAAAGCTGCATCTACAAACTTTTGAACTCTGTCTTCAGACAAACGTTGATTCATCAACCAGGAAATCTGAATCCACAGGAACCTTCTGATGTCGCCTTCAGGCGTCTACGAAGTCAATCTTCAGATTAGACATCACTGTTGGAGCAAACATATCACGCTGCTAAGGACTTCAAGAATCATCTTGAACAAACAGCTCCGTCGGGCACCTTCAAGAATCATCCTGAACCGATAACCTTTCTGGAGACTTTATTCTGTTGGGGATCTAGGAATCCTCCTGGGCAACTCTTGCTGGGGACGCTACTGGTGAGCTCAAGAATCATCCTAAGCAACCAACTCGGGAAACTGCGCTGAGGTCTTAAGAATCATCTTAAGCAAACGGCCCTGCTGAGGAATTCAAGAATCGTCTTGAACTGAAGACTTCGCTGGGGATCTCAAAAATCATCTTGAGCGAGCGACTGTGGGGATTACACCGGGGTCTTAAGAATCATCTTAAGAAAGCGACCTCGTTGGGGAGAATATCAGGAATCGTCCTGAGCAACTGGTCCTTTGGTGGAACGCCTGTAAAACAAGAATGATAATAACCTAGATCATGTGTATGATGCCTATGCTTCGGCGCCATGCCCCACACGGTGGAAATGCTATGTGTTTATGCTAAATGCTATGCAATCATGCACAATGATGCGATCCCATCAGTAAAATAAATGCCGAGGGGGATATTCTCCTGTCAAGGAGAAAGAACTACTCAGATAGAGGAATCATCCTGCTGAGGAGAACGTGGATACGCCAATATCAATCGGACTCTGTCTGGGGAATTGATCTCCCATTGACTGCTGCAGGGAAAACAACTTCAGTTGATCGCTGCAGGGGAACGAACTCTACGAGAACCTGGACCTGTTGAAGGAATGCGATACCAATCGTGAGAATAAACTGCGGGGCCTTCTCGGCTACTCTTCTGGAGATAACAACTCTGTGGGGAAACAACTTCAGTTGCTCAATACTCCACCGGGGAAAAACCAATCATGATTTGATCAACTTCCAAGGATCCGGCTCTCTTGGACATCTGCAAACTCGGCTGAGGAAGGGGAAGTCATTCCGCTTCGCTGGAGAGAGTGCGACCCTGGGGAAATACAGCATCAGCTGTTCAATGCTCGGCTAGGGAGAATCTACTTGTGGTCTCCACTGCTTCCAAGGATTCGGCTCTCTTGAGGGTTTTGCGGACTCAGCCGAGGAAGGAGAAATCATTCTACTTCACTGGAGAGTACGACTCTGATGAGGAATTCAATTCCACTGGGGAAGAAAGAATCATCTGACTTCGGGGGAAAATACAACTCTGCAGAGGAATACAACATCAGCTGTTCCAACACTCTACTGGGGAAGGAGAAGTCATTCTACTTCGGGAGAGAATACGACTCTGGTGGGGAATCTCAATTCCGCTGGAGACTTCAGTCTGGCACCATCAGTTACTGCATCCTTCGGCATACGAACAACTTCCTACAAGACTTGCACTTGTAACCCGGTACTGGGGGAATGAGCTTTGCCCTTGACTCAGCTGATGAAGCGACATTCCTTCAGGATGCGTCTGCTTGGGGAAGAGAGTCATCTCTGCCCGGGGAGACATATCAATGCTCACTATCCTGCGTTCAGATTCTGCGGAGGAGAGACTACTGAACACTGCTGGAGAAGGAGGGCTCACCCTGCTTCGGGGATGCGCACGACACACTGTCTGGAAGGTGCTACACCTGCAACAACACAAACAAACAGACAAGATACCCTCCTCAAAGGGCCTATCAAGGTTATTATCTCGTGACAATATTCAGGTAATTAATTGTTTCAACAATCAATGGGCCTAGGCCCGCAAGTTTATGTATGCGCATTTTATCAAAAACATTGGCGTTTTCATTCGCAAACAAAGCAGGTAAATGCTAAACATGCAAGCAGAATTGCTGAATAATATGCATTTTATTGATGATGGACCCCTGAATGGGCAAAAATGTTTTACAACAGAGGCAAACTCCTGGAATGAGGAAGCCGCGCAAAAATAAAACATAAATATACATCAGTATATACAAATGTTGGCAACGAGGCGTAGACGAACACCATGAGTTGATCCCTCTAAGACCCACTCGACTTCGATACTTCTCCGACGCTTCAGCTTCGGGAGAGATTGATTCAGATAAACGGCCCTCAGGTCCTCCAAACCATTACACAATGAAAGTCCACACGCGGAACGCAGTCATTTGCTTATTCAAATCCCTAACTTTTGCGTGAACCGCCCGTTACGGGTTTTCAGTTCACCGGGATACCCTTTTTTGCCGAAGCCGCCCAGTGTAGGTTTTCGACTTCGCGGGTGTACATTTTTTCAATATATCCCTAATTTTTGCCCGAACCTTTTATTCTGTTTTTGGTTCGCCGGGATGCCCCTTTTTTGCCTGGAGTCTTTCTTTTTTGTCCAGCGGGTCTCTTTCAAGCAAAGTATTTTTTAACTGCGTCCGCGTTCACCAGGGATGCAAAATCTTCACCATCCATCGTGGATAACAACAAAGCTCCTCCTGAGAATACCTTGCTGACAACATACGACCCCTCGTAATTCGGAGTCCACTTGCCCCGGTGATCGGAGTGTGGCGGAAGAATCTTCTTCAGGACGAGATCACCCGTCTGAAAGCTTCTAGGACGCACCTTCTTATCATAAGCTTTCTTCATTCGGCTCTCGTATAGGCGACCAAATGCAATCGATGCTAACCTCTTCTCGTCCATCAGGCTGAGTTGGTTCAAACGATTCGTAATCCATTCTGCCTCGTCGAGTTTCACATCAACCAAAACTCGCAAAGAAGGAATCTCCACTTCTAACGGTAGGACAACTTCCATACCATACACCAAGGAGAAAGGAGTTGCCCCGGTTGACGTACGCATCGTCGTACGATAACCGTGCAAGGCAAACGGCAGCATCTCGTGCCAATCTTTGTATGTCACAACCATCTTTTGAACAATCTTCTTTATGTTCTTGTTGGCAGCTTCAACGACGCCATTCATCTTCGGCCGGTAAGGAGATGAGTTGTGGTGTTCGATCTTGAAGCTCTGGCACAGCTCCTTCATCATCTTGTTATTCAAATTCGAACCATTATCAGTAATGATCCGCTCGGGAACCCCATAACGACAGATGATGTCCCTCTTTATGAATTTAGCTACCACTTGCTTGGTCACATTAGCGTACGAGGCTGCCTCCACCCATTTGGTGAAGTAGTCGATGGCTACCAGAATGAAACGATGACCATTGGATGCAGTGGGCTCGATCTTGCCTATCATGTCGATGCCCCACATGGAGAACGACCACGGGGAGGACATGACATTTAATGGGCACGGCGGCACATAAACTTTATCAGCATAAATCTGGCATTTATGACATTTCTTCGCGAATCTGAAGCAATCCGACTCCATAGTCAGCCAGTAATACCCTGCTCTCAGGATCTTTCTCGTCATGGCATGCCCACCGGCGTGCGTACCGAATGTGCCCTCATGGACTTCTTCCATGAGCGTACTCGCCTCTTTCTCATCTACACATCTGAGTAGCACGAGATCGTGGTTTCTCTTATACAGCACTCCATCAGGATTGAGATAAAAGTTTCCAGACAGCCTCCTCAGAGTCTTCTTATCCTGGGTTGACGCACCCGCGGGATACTCCTTAGTCATAAGGAAGGTCTGGATGACATGGAACCATGGCTTGCCGTCGGCGGCATCCTCGATTGCAAAGACAAATGCCGGTCTGTCAAGACGCGAAAGCACAATTCTTGGAGCCTCATTCCAAAAATTGACTTTATACATTGAAGCCAACGTGGCTAAGGCATTAGCCATCTGATTTTCAGCCCTGGGTACATGATGAAGTTCCACTCGATCGAAGAACGGAAGCAGCCTTCGGGCATAATTCATGTACGACACCAAATTCGCTTGACGAGTTTCCCACTCCCCTTTTATTTGATTGATTACAAGCGCTGAGTCACCATATACGTCTAGATTCTTGATTCTCAAATCAATTGCCTCTTCTAGACCCATAATACATGCTTCATACTCGGCTTCATTGTTGGTAACTGGAAACGTCAGTCTCGCAGTAAACGGGATGTGGGATCCGTGAGGAGTCGTGATGATAGCCCCGATACCATTTCCATAGGAATTAACCGCTCCGTCGAATATCAACTTCCACTGAGACTTCCTATCTGGCCCCTCGCCGGGCAATGGCTCGTCGCAATCCTTCGCTTTGAGAAACATAATATCCTCGTCGGGGAATTCAAACTTCATCAGCTGGTAGTCCTCGATCGGCTGTTCGGCAAGGTAATCAGACAATACGCTTCCCTTAATGGCCTTCTGGGAGACGTACTGAATATCATATTCTGTTAACACCATTTGCCATCTGGCAATCCTGCCCGAAAGAGCCTGCTTCTCGAAGACGTACTTGATCGGATCCATCTTCGAAATTAGCATAGTGGTGTGATTGAGCATATACTGTCGTAGACGTTTGGCAGCCCAAGCTAGTGCACAACACGTCTTTTCCAGCATCGAGTATCGAGATTCACACTCAGTGAACTTTTTACTCAAATAATAAATGGCATGCTCCTTTCTGCCCGTCTCGTCGTGCTGACCGAGAACGCACCCCATACTATTCTCCAGAACCGTCAGGTACATGATTAATGGCCGTCCAGCCACTGGGGGTATCAAGATTGGAGGTTCTTGAAGATACTGCTTTATTTTGTCGAATGCCTTCTGGAAATCCTCATTCCAAGTAATCGCCTGGTCTTTCTTTAAAAGTTTGAACATCGGTTCACAGGTGGCCGTGAGCTGAGAGATAAACCTTGCAATGTAGTTTATTCGGCCCAAGAAACCACGAACTTCCTTTTCTGTTTTCGGCGCTGGCATTTCTTGAATAGCTTTTATTTTCGCAGGATCAACTTCGATACCTCGTTCACTAACGATAAACCCCAATAACTTTCCGAACCGCACTCCGAAAGTGCACTTGTTAGGATTCAGCCTCAGCCTGAACTTCCTAAGCCTCTCAAAAAGCTTCAATAAGTTGACCAGATGCTCTTCCTCCGTTTGGGACTTTGCAATCATGTCATCAACATAGACCTCGATCTCATGATGAATCATATCATGAAACAAAGTTACCATTGCTCGCTGGTAAGTGGCCCCTGCGTTCTTCAGACCGAAGGGCATTACCTTATAGCAAAATGTTCCCCAGGGGGTGATAAACGTCGTTTTCTCCATGTCTTCCGGTGCCATCTTAATCTGATTGTAACCGGAGAAGCCATCCATGAACGAAAATACGGAGAACTGGGCTGTGTTGTCGACCAACACATCGATATGAGGCAACGGGAAATCATCCTTAGGGCTCGCCCTATTCAAATCCCGATAATCGACACACATGCGTACCTTACCGTCCTTCTTCGGTACAGGCACTATATTGGCGACCCACGGAGGGTAAGTGGTAACAGCTAGAAAACCTGCGTCCAACTGCTTCTGGACTTCTTCTTTGATTTTTACAGCCATATCTGGTCTCGTCCTCCTAAGCTTCTGCTTGACTGGAGGGCAATCTTCTCGCAACGGCAAGCGATGAACCACGATGTCTGTGTCGAGTCCGGGCATATCTTCGTATGACCAAGCAAAGACGTCACTATACTCTCGAAGCATCTCGACCAGTCTATGCTTGACATCATTCTGCAGCGCAGCCCCTACTCTGACATTTCTGACGAGCTCTTCAGAACCCAGGTTTACGATCTCGATATCCTCCTCGTGAGGCAGAATAACCTTTTCCTCTTGTCTCAACAAGCGGGCCAACTCTTCCGGAAGGTCTTCGTCTTCATCAATCTCATCCTCGGCTTGATAAATCGGGCAATCGAAGTCGCAGTGAGCCGTAGAGGGTCCAGAGTCGATGTCGTCTGTTATGTGGATCCTGCAATAACAAGGGTTAAGTTTAAAGCAAGAATATGCAGGTTAGCACAAACCTCGTTGCCATTTTGCTATTTTTCAACATAAAACAGGAATAACAGAGAATACAATATTTGAGTACGAAGAAACCGCCTTTGATTTATTAACAAAATGCATGTACGTAATCCAACAGGGCCCTGACAATAAAACCACTATGCCCCGGGCAGGACACAGGGTTGTACAAAGATTGTAAAAAGCAAATCATTACTCTTCACTTGTCAGCTTGATAATCTCCTTGATAGTCCAATTGTTGAGGCGCTCGCCCGACTTGCTTGGCTGAATCCAGGCGTCAAGATCACAATCGCTATCCCCGCTGTCCTCAGACGCTGCGTTGATGCTTTCGAAAATCACTCCGCCCCTGGTGAATAGGATCGGCCCCTTCCCACGAGACGAACTGCTAGACGAAGAAGATGAAGCTTCAGCTTTAGGAGAATACCCCAATCCAAACTTATCCTGCTTGATTGGTACCTCCAAAACATGCCCCCAGCCTGGGGTGGAACCGGCTTCGACGATGGCCCGAGCTTCTTTGAATGAGGAGAGATTCATCTCTTGCTTCTCTGCGACGACAGGAGCTACCTCTTTCACCTTGACGGTTTCAAATTCTTGGCAGAGAGTTTCATGGATTTCGCCGTCCACTTCAACATATTTAAAGGATGACAAGTGGCTCACCATGATGTCCTCTTCACCACAGACGGTTACTATGCTTCCCCCGACAGCATACTTAAGCTTTTGATGCAGCGTGGACGTCACGACACCAGCAGCATGGATCCACGGCCGACCTAAGAGGCAACTGTAGGCAGGCATGATATCCATGATATAAAAGACCGTATCGAACGTCTCCGAACCAACCTGAATTGGCAGGGTCAACTATCCGAAAACGTGGCGCTTAGTTCCGTCAAAGGCTTTCACCACCAGATCACTGGGCGTGCAAAGCAGTCCACGAGTGTCCAACTTCATTAGTTCCTTCTTCGGAAGAACATTAAGCGACGAACCCGTATCTACCAGGACATGCGACATGATTGTGCCTCTGCACTCTATCGAGACGTGCAAGGCGCTGTTGTGATCTCTCCCTTTAGGAGTCAGCTCTAAATCTGTGAATCCCAGCCCGTTGCCAGCATTAACATGGGCTACCACCTCTTCTAGCTGATTTACTGATATCTCCTGCGGCACGTAGGCAGCGTTCAATACCTTCAGCAATGCGTTGCGGTGCGCTTCAGAACACAGCAACAAGTTAAGAATAGAGATCTTTAACGGAGTCTGATGAAGATGATCTGCAATCTTGTAGTCGCTCTTCTTGATTAACCGCATGAACTCCTCGGCATCTTTAACTAGCAAATCCTTCTCTGCCCCACAAGGGACCTCTTCGACGGCTTTGACTTTACCTTTATCCACAGCGTCAGCTCTGACCGCTTTCTCTGCTGCAACCTCCATCGGCGCAAACACTCTACCGCTTCGAGTAATACCTCTGACTCCTGCGAGACTCTGCACAGTCGATCCGTACGGCTCTAGCTCTATCTTCTGACCATTGCAATAGACTTCGGCGCCGTAATGCCACGGAACGACGTTAGTGCTCTCGAATGGGATTGGCCCGGCTCTAGTAATAGTGATGGTAGGTGGTCGGGGCGCAGAAATAGTAATAGGTTGACGAGGAATAGTAATGGTGGCAACTTCATCTGCCTGCTTCAGCACGACCTCCCCTGATGCACTTTCAACGCTTCGGCTGAACTGCAAAATACCCTCAGACATCAGACTTTGGATACCTTCTACCAGCTGCTCACACCCATCAGGAAGTGTAGCACAAGCCATACATAACTCTCCGTATCCAGGAAAGAAGCCCTTCTTCAGCAGCTTAGCTTTGACGAAACCAAGCGGCGTCTTCAAGTCTTTGACATCAGTCAGCAAGTCTGCGCTCTCCTCTGTGATACGGTGTTTACTCCGCCTCCCCTATGATGAGGCATAGGGTTTTTGGTGACATTGGGCACACTATCAGAAAAGTTAATGACCTTGGCGTCTACCAGGTCCTGCACTTTGTGCTTAAAAGCTTTACAGTTCTCAATCGTATGGCCTGGTGCCCCGGTATGGAAATCACAAGTAGCATTGGCATCATACCCCGGTGGTGGTACCCCTGTCAAGGGAGCCAACGTCCTCTTTTGCACTAGCTGAAGCTGAAGCAAAGTTTGCAGAAGCTGCGCATACGACATAGGTGGTGCTTCAAAATGACGATTTGCCAAAGGAGCCCGATTCTGATATTTCCTATACCCCTGCTGATTCTGTTGCTGAGGTTGCTGCTGCTGTTGCTGTGGCGGAGCAGCTGGGATATTTATGCTAGCAATCTGCTGCTGCGGGCCCTTGCCCTTTCTCCGAGCATTGGTGACAGCACTGGCATCTCCTTCCCGACGCTTGCCAGCGTAAGGTTTCTTACTACCTCCTCCAGCTGAAGATGATTCTCCTTGGATTTTTCCGATTTTTATGCCGTTCTCGACATGCTCGCCCATAGTGATGAGAGCCGAGAATGTCCCAGACATGCCACTGACCATCTTTTCATAGTAGATTCCAGGAAGGGTAGCCACGAACATTTGCACTAGCTCGCGCTCAACCATCGGCGGTTGAACCCGAGCAGCCAATTCACGCCACCGCTGGGCGTACTCTTTAAAGCTTTCATTATTCCGCTGTGATAGATTCTGGAGCTGAACTCGGTTGGGGGCCAAGTCGCTATTGTACTGATAGTGGAGGACGAACGCTTCAGCGAGGTCTTTCCACGTGCGCACTGTAGCGGGCTCCAAGCCCATATACCATTCGAGGGATGGACCAGAAAGACTATCTTGGAAGAAGTGCATCAGCAACTTCTCATCGTCAGAATAGGCAGACATCTTTCTATAATAAGATCGAAGGTGAACACGAGGGCAAGTAGTACCCTTATACTTCTCAAAGACAGGCACCTTGAACTTATGAGGCACCTTGAAATCAGCAATTAACCCGAGCTTGGACATATCAACGCCCAATGTATTCTGATTTTCAATGTCTCTCATTTTGTCCTCCAGCGCTTTGAACCTGAGTCGAGCCTCAGCATTCAACTCTGCTTCCACACCTCTATGAGAGAATACGTCATCCAGATGGTCCTCAAGCCACGGTTGAGGCACCAACAGATTTCCGACACCAGCATTGCCGTTGACCGGCCCTATGTTAACATTGGCTCCCAGACTACCATTGCCGACGCCTGCCGCATTGAGTCCGATATTAGTCATCAGATTGTCGTTAGCACTGCCGTTGCCCCCGGCAACAGGAACAACATTATGTGGAGCATCCACTGGAGGAGGAGTAGGCACAGCCCCTCCATGAAGTATGCCATTACTATCAACCCTGGAGATCAAAGGTTGAACCAGAGTACGAAGCTGGTCCTGACCATTAGCGACCACCTGCATCAGTTCCATAAAACGGTCCATCCGTTCACGGAGCTCTTGAACATCTGACTGCACCTGATCCATGATCCTAGTCTGATTAGCGCGAGTTGAGTAGCGGTGAATGAGTCTTTGATCAATCCTGGAGACCGGAAGCAGCTCGGAACCTGTGAACCTGAAAAACCTGTAAACATTAAAGGTTAGAAAAAACAACAAAATGTACGCCATGCAAATGCTTCATGCATATGCATGCGTGTGTCTGTGTGCGTGGGAGATTTCCCCCGATCCTAGTGCCTTAGTGCCAGTGCTGACAATAATAAGAGGAAGAAGTCTGAGCCCAATCATGGAAACATCAATCTCATATATATATGGAAAGGCCTGTCAAGGCAGTACACAGTATCAGCGAGTACAAAACAAATCAACAGCATGACCTCAGCCAACAAGTCTGGTGATGGTCAGCATACATCAAAGATCAAAACAACAGGAATACAACTAGTCAAGTACGGCCACGGGCGCGATACTCTGCTAATAACTCCTTCGTCTCTGGATGATCTGGCAAAGTGAACAACCCCTCAACGAGTAGTTCCCTCTGCACGATGGTATGCTGAAGCCCCTGAATTGAACTTTCCCAAGCTCCTTCGCCAAAGCAATCCTCCAGTTTCCGCTTCTTAGACTCAAACATCAGCTTATGCTCCTTCAGGTTAGCAAGAGCTTTCTTGAGTCGGCTTTCGGCGGCGTATTTGCGGGCGGTCTCTTCATCAAACCTCCGCTCACTGTTCTTTACTTCGGCTTCCAGCTTAGAGATCTGCAGCATCAGCTTGTCCTCTCGCTCCTTCCTGGTGGCCAGGGAGGTCTTCCAATGTTGGTCGAACTTAGATATCCTCCGATATGCCTCCTCCAAATGCTGCTTCTTAGTAGCTAGCACATCGTTAACAACCCTGAAGTCCTGACCCAAGCGTTCCCGATCAGCAATCTGCTTTGCCAAGTCTGCACCCAGTTGGTTTACCGACTCTGTTTGCTTTTTGAAGGCATGCACGGCTTCGCTCCTCTCACTTCGAAGCTGAGCTAACTCCCTCTCTAATTCTGCGTTTGCCCGCTTCAGTTCATCCCGCTCGGCTAATACCTGGTTGTGCTGATGAATGGACACAGTGGTAGGCTCTTCGACTGGTGGAGGACTCTCTGGTCTGACATGAGGAAATGGCATCCCTATAGCGTTGGCTCTGGCTCTGATCCAAGCTGAATAAGGAGGGTAGGCTTGGCTGTTGCTCTTCCCTAACAAAGGCTTTCCCCTTTTGCTGATACTGTTCCACGCACACTAAAGCTTGGACAACAAATCCCCCTCTAGAGTACCCGTGAGGTACAGAGATTCCTGTACCTCTTCCTCCTTCGGTGGAGTCCTCAAAGCATATGCGAACTGACGAACTAGCAATGACGGATTGTAGTTGATGCAACCCTTCCTACCTATCAGAGGTACATTAGGAAACCCACTACAACTGAAGATCACCTCGGTGCCTAACCTGTCTCTGTCAACGAACCAATCAATATCTTCTGCAGACAAACTCATCAGACGCTCAGGCCACTCAGCTGTGGCTGCTGACAAGACGAAAGAACCCCTCTTGGGCAAATGACTATCAAACCATTTGTACAACAACTGTACGCAGCATGAGACATTCTTCCCTCTCCGGTTCTCGTTCTTGTAATGCACTGAGTGATAGACGTCTCCGATCAGAGTAGGGACTGGATTCCCTGAGGCGAAGATGTGGAATGCATCAAAGTCCACGAAATCAGGCATGTTGGGGAACAGGATAATGCCATATATGCATAAAGCGAGGATGGCATTAAATGCGTCCCAACATTTGTCCTTAGCACACTGCTGAGCCTTAGCTATCAGAAACTGCAGGGAGAACCCAGGAACCTTGTTCCAACTCGTCACTACTAACTCAGAGGCGCCCAAATGGAGTGAAGAAGCTAAACCAGCCAGATCAGGCTCAGCGTCCATGTGGACAAAAGGCATCTGCCCTTTGATAGGCACACCCAGCATATCATCATACTCTTCCAGCGTCGGTGCGAGAATGAAGTCCTGAAAAGTGAAACACCTCAGAGGAGGGTCATAGAACTGCAGAAGAGCATGTAATCCATTCAACTCGGACGTAGAAGGTTTGCAAACCAGACCGAGCAACCTGCCATAAGACTTCCTGAACCTATCCTTCACAGAATCACCTGCCAGAGCTATCAAACCAGTCAACTTCGACACATCAGGGGTCGGGAACTTGTATGCAACAGTCTTCCTGAGAGAGGCCATAATAACAGTAGGAGGCGAGAAATCCTGGATCGGGGAAACGGTACCTGCAACACAGACACACGTTAATGGAATGCAAATGAACATGCAAACTAATGCAAAATGCAGGCAATGCAATAATATATCTGGATAGCTGCCGTGGAGATTCTGTATCAACAATCACTGATGAGAAGAAAACCCCGGTGTAAGACCACTAATCTGATATGCTAATAATGACCATCTGATAGGACCATATATAGGATCATAACTATGCTCTGTCAAGAACACCTGTCTGATAATAAGGACCTCGGATGTATGATCAAGAGATATATGCTGATGAAGTCTTCAGACCCCAAATCAAAAATCTTCCCTATCAAGAACAAACATACAGCTGCTGATGAGATCTTCAGACCCCACTCAAAATCTGCTCCATCAAGAACAAACAACATCTGCTGATGAGACCTTCAGACCCCACTCAAAATTTGTTCCATCAAGAACAAACCACTGATGACAATACTCTGATCAAACCTGCTCTATCAAGAACAGACACACCTGATGATAAGATCCTCTGATCAAACCCTGCTCTGTCAAGAACAGACGAATCTGCAACTGAGAAACCCTGGTACCAACAACACTGATCCACTGTCAAGAAAACCAGGTAGTCTGAAGGTCAAAGTTTCCTGCAATAAACCCAGCCCGCTCACAGGTATGGACCTAAACTGACTCAAGGTACGGCATCCTATGCGTTCATCAGCGTCACAGACTTTCAAAACTGACGATACGATTCCCAGAAGGAGTGGCATCATCAAGTCTTGAAGAGGCCTCACTTAGTTGAATCACAAATGATCGGTCCCCAGAGTCGACAATCCACCAAACTAGCAACCGTCTCAACCCAAAGGGTTGAAAGTGAAGCCAACCGGATGAACCTCGTCTGAGCGTGGATTTCATGAGACACTAGTGCCTGCAAAGCAAGCACGCGCCCACTAATTTCCACTCTAAGTCTATAGTGCACTCAAGCCTGGGTCTGGCTTCTCACTCATCAGAACTCCCATCCCACAACAGCATAAATAATCATATTATACTGAAAATAAAGTGCGGGAAATACAGTGCGAGAAGTAAAAATGCGATAAATAAACGCCACCCAACCAGTAAACACACAAACGGTAGGATTGACTCTCTTAAGGGACGTTGGATCCCAAAACTGACTCGCTTTCGGGACGTTGGATCCCTAGGAAACTATCAAGTCCCCAGCAGAGTCTCCAGCTGGCGCTTGCGCGAAAATAAGGTGCCGGCATGACAGAAGAGTCGCCACCTTTCGTTATTTATCCCTCAGAGCGGGAAAGGAAATGATCGGGAAAACCTGACGAAAAAGGGTAAGACAAGGTCGTCGCAACCATTGTCTGGGTTCGGGAGTCGGTTACGCAAGGGGAAGGTATTAGCACCCCTCACGTCCGTCGTACTCGACGGGATCCTCGCTTGTTTATTTACTTGGACGGGTTGGTTATAATCTATCTACCTATCAAGGCTGGCTGAAAAAGAAAAGAAAAATGACTCGGCAAAGCGTCGCACTTTATGCCTACGTATTCTCATCAGAGAATGAGAAATCAGAGTCAACTTAGTTCGGCCTACGAAGGGTTATGGGGGAAGGTAGCTCGCCAAGACTTCGCCATCTTGTGCCTACGTACTCTCAATAGGCATGAGAGATCAGAGCTCACGTAGTTCGGGAAACTACGGTTTATTTCCTGTTTTTACGAAAGAAGTGTTTTTTATTATGTTTGCAATTGCAACCGCACTAGAGACTATGACCTGAGAGTGAATGCGTCGCATGTCACCCAAAGGGTACCATACTAAACATCCAGACCATGGAAAAGAAACTCTCCCACAATCCTTTCTCAGATAGCTTAAGGCTCGTAACGTACGAAAGAAATCATTCATGATTACTGTATTTTAAATTGTTTTGAGATGAGAAGAGAACAAGCCCAACTAGGAGGGAGACTATCAAGTCCTACTGTTATCATGCCATGGATTCATCCTATGGTTGAGGTTTGAACAGGGAACTCCTAGAAGTTGTCATGCATAGGTTTCAACCTAAAAGTCTATCATCAAATCCTTATCAAAGGAAATGAGAGTCCTAAGGGATCATGTCAATGATACACCAAAACAGACAAAGCATCAGCTTAACAGTAAAATGCATGCAATGCAAGTGAGGAAGGAAATGTGTGTGGGGCTTCAGCCTCCACAAGCTCATCTCAACCTCAAGCCAGTCATGAAATAACAGTAATCATACTGAAACATAAACAACATGCTATCAAGCAATAAACAATAAACTGCAATCATACAGATAAAATGAAATGAAGTGCCCTCAGGCAAACACACCACATGGGCAAGGGAGTTGGGCTCTACCGAATACCCGCAAGCAAAGCCAAGCAATAACAATACAAGCAGAGGGAGCAACTCAACCTCTAATGCAATCATGCTCCTAGACTGAACTTATTCTAGATGAACTTATTCTAATGCAACAGACAAATCAAGCAAAACATACAATACAGACAAGAAAAACAGAGGAAAGCCTCAGCTCCTCCAGCAGCACCTCAGTCTTCAGACTTCAATCATCAAATGCTTTCCAGGTATCAACCCTACAACATGAGTATCAACTCATCTTCTCCCTTAAGCTTCAGCTTCTTTGATCAGCCCCACCTTCAGGCTTTACTATCTTCAGGGATCTTCAAGTATCAACTTGATCTTCACAAAGTCTTCAGACTTCAACAATCTCCAAGGAATCATCCTCTTCAAGGCTTCAGCTTCTATCTTCCATGGCTTTTAGGTCCTCAATCAAATCTCTTATCATTCTTCATTGCTTTCTCTATCTTCCACAACCCAAATGCTCCATCACACAAGATTCAGTCAACAAGATGAGATGAGGGTGTTAAAGTGCTCACTGACTTCCAAAGGATGCCATTGAGGACTTTAACATCAAAAGGAAAGGCTCTCTCAAATTTCTACCTCATAGGGCAAAGTCACTAATCCCTCCAAAGGAGAGAGGTGAATACCCTTAAGGGACTTTATATCATAGAGAGGGAAGGAGGTGAACGAGACACTCCTTGTTTATTGAATGGAATTACTCTATCTAAAGCTCTACCTATGCACTTATGATCCTATAAACAGAACAAACAAAAGCTAAAACTAAGCTCCTCCTCAAGGTCTTCCAAGTCTTCAATGATGATCCACAAGGTCTTCAACTCAATCTTCAAGGCTCACACACTCAAAGGAGAAGGAAAGAAAGCAAAACAATACAAACTAGGCCCTTAAGCAACACACATACCATCCATACATTCAAAAATCAATTAAAAATACTAAAATACTATATAATACTCTAGTAAAATTCTAGGGGATTCTATACATACTTACCCTTAACCCATATATTCCCCATACACTAATTTGACCTATAAAACCCAAAACAAAATTGTTCAAATCTACTCATGCAACCTAAAACCCTAATTTGAGTACACTAATGCTAGCCTAAACAAACTAATCAAATTTTATCTACAAATCATGAATTAAATCCTATATGAACTATGATTCAATCTCTAACTATGCCAAAAATAATGGCTCAAAAATCCTAAGGGAAGGTCCTAAAAGAAATTCTACAAAATTGGGTATCAACTAAAATCAATTAAAAAGGCTATTTAAAAGAATAATATACTAAAAATATTAAAAGAAAAATAAAATGGAATTTTATTTATTGATATTTTTCTGGACATGATTATGAACATATAGAAAAAACAAGCATTAAAAAATATTAATTTTTCATTTTTATATGATTTTTATAAAAGGCAAGCAAATAAAAGAAATTAAAATAAGAAAATACAAGAAAAATGGGATGGGGGGTGAGAACAGCAAACACGCTCAGTTGCTTTCTATGATGGGCCTAGCATGGCGCGCCTGGGCCCAATTACCATTAGAAAATAAAAATAAAAATTAACAGAAAATTAAAACGGATGCGGTGAGAATAACAATCATCTTCAGTTTATTTTTGGATTGGGCCTTGCGAGGGGGCGTGGGTAGCACAAGTTTCAGTAAGCCCAGAACTCATCACTTATTCAAACGGTGCGTTTCGCTCTTAATGTTTCCCTCCGTTTCTGAAATTGAACTGGAGCCGTTAGATTGGATTAAGAAGTCAAGCAAACAGAACGATCTGACGGTAGAAAACTCATCTTCCCCAACTCGACCTAGGGTTTCAGCCAAAGGCAGAATTCATGCACAACTCTTCTCCACGCTCGTGCTCCCTCATATGGCCATGAAACTTAAAAATTCTAAAACCAAAAATACTCTACTCGTCACCAGGAACGTAGCCATGCTCATAACTTTCTCTGAAACGCCTCGTATCGTCCAAACAGAATGCGTGAAGATTAGGGTTCCACCATTTTTCTCTGTGATCAACCTCCATGGAACTCAATTCTAATTATCTAAACTTGTTCTATGCATTGCCCTAACCAAACTATGCTATCTCATGATCATTAAAACCCCATACACAACTTGTTCTACAATCTTGAAAAAATCGTGACCTGCCATGAAACCTTATGCCAAGCTCTCTACTTCTCAGAACATCATCAACTAACCTAGCATGCTATCTTTCCACCTAGAATTCTAACAGAAAGGACCTAAATAAGGATCTATGGAGCAAGTTACCAACCTGTCAAATATCAATGGTGAGTGATGTTAGGGCTTGATTCAAGACTTGTAATCTTCTCCAAATGCTCCTCCAATGGTGGATATCTTTCTGTTTGCAAGAATTGTGATGGATGAGGCTTGTGGAAGAAGAAATGAAAGCTTGCTTGATTTTGAAGAAATCTTGAAATGGCACTTTCTCTCTCACTCTCTCCAATGGATTCAGCAACTTTCACCAACCCTTTTCCTCATTGTGATTCACTCTTTTTATAACAACCAATAGAAAGGTCTAGAAACTTATGGAAAGAGCTAGAATGTTATGGAACTTCTCTTGAAGTGATATGTGGGATTATCTCCTTTCATGCCTTAAGGCTTTCAATTTTGCTTTAAAATCTCCCCTTGTGAGATATTGAAAGGGAATGAGTGAAAAAACAAGCCTTGGTTTTGCCTTATGTGAAGATTTGCAAGTTGCCTTATGATGCAAGAATGAACTTTACAAAGCAACCTCCATTTTAAGACCTCAAATCAAAATTCTACTTGAACCATTGTTTTTAGAATGATGTTGGGAGTCAAAATGACATATTGGATGACCCATTTTGGATTTGTGGATCTCCCAAACCAATTTCCAACTTGGATTCATTTACTTTATAAGTCATTTTTAGGTCATTTTTACCCAATCTTGTAAATCCTTGCTACAAGCTTTTTCAACAACTCATGACCACTTTTCTAGGCTTAAAATCCCATTTTTAACAACTTTGATGTTTTGAGTTTTTTCATTTGAGGCTTGGAAATAGGAGATATGGCCTTTGCTTAAAATGACCTATAACTTCCAAATGACCAAAATACCCCTGTCTTGTTCAAACCATAAGTTGAGTTCTACAAATCCTATCAAGGACTTCTAGTACTCTCTAGAAATCTAAGAAGATGCTATTCAACATTAATGTTGACCAAGAAACCATAGGAATCATCCTACTAGGGCAAAAGTTGTCTGCAAGTTGGGTGACTTTCAAGGACCCAGATTCACACACCTCAGCTGACCTGTAATTTGTCAAAACCATAACTTGAGCTCTGCACATCCTATCAAGTACTTCTACCACTAAAATTAAATCTAAGAACAAGCTCTACAACATTCGTGTTGTGGGGAAGATGAGATATCAATCACATCTTGAGCTAAAACTGCCTGGAAGATAGGGATCAAATTAGGGTTTTTCCACTGACAATCCTTAGAAACCCTAACTCAAAACTTCTCAAACTCCTCAATCATGATGAGTTGGTCTAGGAATCATCTTTATAACATCTCCATACATCATTCCATGATCTCATGGCCCTTGTATTAGGTCTCAACCTTCGCCAAATCTTCAGTTGACCTAGGGTTGACCCAGTCAAAACCCTAATTCTACCATTCATGGTTGAATCTTCTGAATTCTTGCACAATGACCTCTCTGGGCTTCATGATGACTTTCAAGACATCTCATAGGATTTCTCAAAGCTTCAAGTTCATTCTCAAAGTCTCAGAATCACCTGAGGAGCTCCCACAACTCTCAAGCTATGAGGCACACAACTCTGGTTTCAACCAATTCTTCTGAGGATCTCCTGAACTTTCTGATGAAGGTGTCAACTTTCAAACACTTGATGGATGAATAAATGTTGGTCAAATTTTGGGGTGCAACACAAGGGTACTTCAGAGCACCTATAAATCATGTCGACCGAAGACAGTTTGACAAACATTTAGCTAACATTGCCCCATGCGCCCCAGCAGGTTTTGAATTTTTCCCGGACGATGAGACATTCTGCTGCTCATTATACTTACACCCCATCGACAGTTTCCGGTGGGATAAGGAAGTGCCAGGAGAGAGACTTCCATACCTTGGAAATCCTGCAGTAGACCACACATGATGGGGAATTCAGTGAGAATAACTGAGTTTGAAACATTGAAAAGAATTTCGGCCTACGTGGCTGAAACCAAACTTCAGGCGGTTTTGGAAGCTGCTAGTGAACAGATGGCTGACAAGGCCAAATTAGATTTTCACCAAGAAGGTCTTGGTAAGGACTTCGACCCAGAACCACGTAACAAGGGTTAGGATGTGGAGCAAAGCTAGAGGCTTGATGTCATCTATGATGAAGAGCCTCTTGGATTTGAAAAGGGTCCCTTGGCAAATGATATTAAGATGCTAGCGTAGGACCCATTGGAAGAAGTCGATCTAGGAGAAGAGGTGACCAAAAGGCCAACATACGTGAGTGCCAATCTCGACCCACAACTCAAGGTCGAAGTCATTCAGCTACTACGAGAGTATAAAGATTGTTTTGCCTGGGATTATGATGAGATGCCTAGTTTGAAGAGAGAATTGGTCGAACATAAACTGCCAATCAAGCCTGGGAAGAAGTGAGTCAAAAAAAATTCAAGGAATTTCGCCTCGGGAATTCTCTCAAAAATAAAAGAGGAAGTCGAAAGACTCCTTCGATGCAAGTTCATCCGCACGGCCAGGTATATCGAATGGTTGGCTAACACTGTCCCTATTATTAAAAAGAATGGGTCTCTGAGAGTTTGCATAGACTTTAGAGATCTAAATTCAGCAACTCCTAAGGGTGAATATTCTATGCTTGTGGCAGAAATGCTAGACGATTCCGCCGCAGGACATGAGTGCCTCAGCATGTTGGATGGATACTCTGATTATAATCAATTTTTCATTGTTGAAGATGATGTCCCCAAAACAGCTTTTCGATGTCCTAGAGCCTTAGGTACCTTCGAATGGGTAGTGATGCCTTTTGGCCTAAAAGATGCTGGGGCAACATATCAGCGAGCAATGAACTCAATTTTTCATGATTATATAGAGACTTTCATGCAAATATATATTGATGACATTGTGGTTAAGTCCTTTTTAGGGAAAAAAACACTTGGACCATCTTCGATAATCCTTTGAGAGGATGAGGAGATATGGTCTTAAGATGAATCCTCCAAAGTGTGCGTTTTATGTGTAGGCATGGGATTTCTTAGGCTTTGTGGTCCATAAAAAGGGGATCGAGGTTAACCCGAATAAACTAAAGCCATCATGGAAGCGAAAGCTCCATCAACAAAAAGGGAGCTGCAGTCACTGCTGGGTAAGATAAACTTCTTGAGAAGATTCATATCAAACCTAAGCGGAAAAACGCATGCCTTTTCACCATTGCTTCGATTCAATAAAGAGGGTTTCAAATGGAGGAAAGATCAACAGGAAGCCTTCGACAAGATCAAAGACTACCTGAGTCATCCTCCAGTTCTTTCGCCACCTCGTAGAAGCAGGAATATGAGGCTATATATAGCAGCATTAGACAAAATTTTAGGGAGCATGTTGGCTCAAGAGGATGAGAATGGCGTCGAAAGAGCCATATATTATCTCAGTAGAGTTTTGAATGATGCAGAAACTAGGTATAACATGATAGAAAAGTTATGTCTATGCTTGTATTTATCTTGTACAAAACTGAAGCAATATATAAAACCAATTGATGTTTATGTTTCGTCCCACTTTGATGTTATCAAACATATGTTGTCTAAACCTATCTTGCATAGTCGAATAGGCAAGTGGGCACTAACGTTAACTAAATATTCTTTAATATATAAGCCTTTGAAGGCAGTTAAAGGACAGTGGTAGCGGACTTTATTGTCGACCACTCCATAAATGAAAGTGCTTTAAATTACGTCGAACTAGAACCTTGGAAGCTATACTTCGATGGCTCCATCCATAAAGAGGGGACATGCATTGGCGTGCTAATTATTTCACCTGAGAAAATTCCAACAAAATTTAAGTATAAATTCAAATGGGTTTGCTCCAACAACGAGGCTGAATACGAGGCCTTGATAGCAGGACTTGAAATTTTCTTAGAATTGGGGGAAACCTGAGTCAAAATAATGGGAGACTTAGAGTTGGTCATAAAGCAAATTACAAAGGATATACAAATGTGTTAAAGAAAATCTTATCATGTATTTTGTAATAGCCAACAGACTACTGAAAAAATTTGAAGTGGCAAGCATTCAACATATACCTCGAGTAAAGAATCAAGTAGCAAATGACTTAGCACAGATTGCCTCTGGGTATAAGGTTTCGAAGGAAAGCCTATAGGAAACAATCGAAGCTAGGGGTAAAGTTGTGTCTGTTGGATTACGTTCATTAGATCTAGAAGTAACAAAGTTTGGATATGCTGGTGAAGAGAACTTTGAGATTTTTTCAGTAGATAGTTTGACAGATAAAGTCTGAAGGAAGCCTTTGGTCGAATACTTACGTAATCCATCAGCTTCTACAGAGCAAAAAATTAAGTATCAAGCTCTAAATTACGTTCTTCTAGGAAATGAGTTATTTAAAAAGACCCCTGAAAGGGTCTTAGTTAAAATCCTTAGTGAATATGAGGCATATCTAGCCCTTTTGACGATCCATAGTGGGGGATGTGGGGCACATCAGGTAGGCCATAAGATGAAATGGTTATTGTTTTGTCAAGGCGTGTATTGGCCTACCATGTTAAAAGATTGCATCAAATTCGCCAAGGGCTGCCAGGAATGTCAAGTCCATGCTGGCATACAGCATGTCCCGACAAGCGAGCTACACTTTATATTCAAACCGTGGCCTTTTAGAGGTTGGGCTTTGGGCTTGATTGGGGAGATTCGACCAGCATCCTCCAAAAATCAAAAGTACATCCTGGTAGGAATTGACTATTTTACGAAGTGGATCGAAGTCGTACCTCTACCAAAGATGGATCAAGAGGATGTCATCGAGTTCATTCAAAAGTACATCATTTATAGGTTTGGAATACCAGAAATAATTACGACAGATCAAGAGTCAGTGTTTACTAGTCGAAAGATGCAGGAGTTTTCTATGGAGATGGGATTCAAACTCCTAACCTCGACACCTTACTATGCTCAGGCTAATGGTCAAGTCGAGGCAACAAATAAAGTGGTGATCGGGTTGATAAAAAAGCATGTGGGAAAGAAGCCTAAAAATTGGCATAAAACATTAGGCCAGATCCTTTGGGCATGTCGAACCTCTCCCAAAGAAGCCACCAATAGCACTCCATTTCGACTGACTTTTAGCCACGATGCAGTATTACCTGTTGAGATCTACCTATAGTTAATTAGGATTCAGAGACATCATGAAATTCCTCGCGAGACTTATTGGAATATGATGTTAGATGAGTTGGTGGATTTGGATGAGGAAAAACTTAAAGCTCTAGAACTTTTGAGGAGGCAAAAGAAGATAGTAGAAAAATTGTACAATAAAAAGGTTAAGGTTAAGACCTTTTTGGCTGGAGACTTATTTTGGAGGGCAATTTTGCCTATGGATCGAAAGGTCAGAGCCTTGGGAAAATGGTCCCCAAAGTGGGAAGGCCCGTTCCAAATTACGCAAGTGTTCTTCAATGGAGCTTATGAAATTGAAGAATTAAACGAAGATAAGAGAATTTTGAATGTAAATGGCAAGTATTTGAAAAAAATACAAACCAGCGCTCCAAGAAATTAAAATCTCTAGGGAATAATTTAATACATAAAGCAAATCCAAAAATGGTATTTATAAATGCCAAAATGGCTCAAATCATCACATAATCAAGTCTGAAATAATATGGCATATGATGGCTAAAAAGTAAACATTACAAAAGTAGTAACAAGCTAAAATGGGAGGTTCTCTTTCATTTTGAAATATCTTGACTTCTGGAGTTCGAGGCGCTTTTCACACAAGGTTTTGTCAGACTTCAGACGGGCAACCTCTGCTTCCAGTTGACGAGCTTCCTCAACGAAGGTGATGGCATGATCAAGTTCTTTCAAGAGGCCAGAATCGTCGAAGGCAGATAGCTCAGCATTTTGTTTCTTAGCCTTCGAGATCTTGCTTCGAAGTTTCTTAATATTTCGCTTCCAAGAAGAAATGTTCTTTTCATTTGAGGCAATATTTTGCTTGTTCTTTTCTCATGCTTCCTCCAATTCTGCTACCTTGCTTTCAGACTTAGTAGCAGCAGCCCAAGCGGCAGCCTCACTCCCAGCTTTGATCGAAATGGCTTTTTCAATCAGAGGCAGCCGCTTAAGATCTCCATAGACTTGGTCAATCATGGTGCCAAGTTCTAGGATAATGGTAGCAGATTCAGGGGAAATAGCATGAATGTCCACTTGTTGAAGGAGACTCTTCAGAGAAAGGTGGGTGACATGGTCCATTTGCAAGATAGTGAAAAGGTCACCCTTGAAGATTTTTTCTTTGATCTTCTGGAGGATGTTCTCTTCAGGCTTGCTCGAAGCCTGATCTTCGGAAGTTGAAGTACTCAGAGTTTTTCCAGAAGAGCTTCCTCGACATCCAAGAAGGATCTTGATGTACTGTAGAGGGTTGCTGATTTTTAGGGCATTGAGTTCTATTTCAGTAAGGCTCGTTCTACACATAGTAGGCATTACCTTAACTTCTTTAGCCACGACGCTGGTTGGAGTAGCAACAACCTCGACTTGGGTTGGTTCATTGGCAGGACCTTTCTCAATTTCCTCCTCCTCACTTTGACTATCATTTTCCTTGTCTTCATCCATTACATCGCCAGTGTTCTCATCACTATGGTCATCCAACTCAGATTGATACATAGTTTCGTCCTCCTCGGTATCCTCACTCTCTGCTGGCTCAGCATTTTCGACACCAAGAGTGTCGCCCAATGGGGATTTTCCTACATCAGCTAAGGATGTATTTTCCTCCATAGGGACGTCTCTTGCATTGTTTGTCTCAAGATTCTGCTGCGCATCATCTTTTTCATGATCAAAACCATCAGTCTGAGATTATTGAGTAGCAGTTTTTATAGACGAAGGAGGAGTTGTTTCAAGGCCAGGTTTATTAATTTCACCAAGGGAACTCATTCTAGAGCCCAAATCAGATGTGGGATGGTAAGTAGGCTCACCTTGGCTCTTTAAGATGGTCGCTGGGGAAGAGATTTGTCCAACGTTGGCTTCGAGCCACCAGCATCAGCCTGAATCAAAAGAAAATAAGTCATGATAAAAGGGAACAAGGTGTAAGTAAACCAGGACTTCAAGGAAAACTGAGGCATAAATTACCTTGGCGCCCTCATCAGTAGGACTAGAATTATCACTTTCGATAGGGACTGCGGCTGGGGCCGAGGCGCCCTTAGTGGAGGTTTCTACACCACCATTGGCGGGTGTAGCCATTTTTGTGACCTTAGTCGTCGAGGGGTCAGATAGCTTACCAGCAACATTTATCCCTTGACTGATTCTCTTTTTCAGTTGTAATTCCTCAGGGGGAGATTCGTCATCATCCTCTCGATGATAATTTAAGAAGAGGCTCTTTTCATCCTCTTTTGAGGTGTTGAAGGTGGCTTGCGGGACGCCTAAGTTACCAAGAAGTATTAGAAGCAATCAAGAACAAATTAATAAAATAAAGAGGCACGCAAAATACCTTGTGGCCTTCAGTCTTTGTTTCAACCTGTGGTTGAGGTGGATTCTTCTTGGGGGCAGCTGCAAAATAAATAACGTTGATATAAGTTAGTAACAATAGAGTTCAGGTAAAAGAGTCTAAAATCGAACAGTGACAACCTTCAAGAATTTCAGATTCGATGCGAACATCTTTGATACCGACATGAAGGTGCCCTTTGAAACTGTCGAGCGTATGTTTAGTCAAAACCACCCGTTGGGCCTTGGGTTTCAATTGCTGACGAAGGATTTTTATAGAATCCCTACAGATAAACCAATATGGAAATGGAGGCGCAAGAGCCACTCAAAAGTCAGCAGTTGGCAATCGAGGAGTCTTTGGGGGAAATAAGGCGAAAGCCACTTCGTAACGTTTCTCACGAGGAACGTATGAAGGGATTTTTAAATTCTCCATTTTCTGTGAAAATTTTTCCTTCAGTGCGACAGCGGCTTCGCAGATGGTTCGACTAACATCATTTGGTCGATAGGAAGTTTCAAAGTACTTATGGAAGGCTTGAATCTCTTTGATATGAGTGGATATACCCTTCTTTACTTTTTCCCGCATATCAACAAAAGTCTGGTCAATCAAGCGAACAAACCTTGAAACATCAAGGGATTATGAAGTATAGTGCCTCAACCACCAGTTATAGAACTACTGGGTGCAAAGGTAAGAAGGTTCGAAGTAAACAGGCGTGAGAAGGGATTTGTGACCATGTCGAGCAAGATGCGTCAAACTCTCTATAGTATTGAAGACAGTATTGCGGAGAATCACATGGGCTTTCTTATCATATAGGCATTTAGGCAACGTTTGGACTAAGCCAAACTGTCGAGATACAAGGTTTGGCTGGTAGGCCATCAAAGTTGTTTGGCCCCTCAGGAGGTTAAGTTTGTGGACTATCAGTCGAGGAATTAAAAAACCTTCCCAGACAAGAATCGACTCTACTTCATGTTTTTTGAACGCAGGAGGAAAAGCCCTAGTAAACCATTCAGGGCAATATTTACTTTCTGTGAATGGAGCCATCTGTGGTGTGAACTCATAGCGCTTTGCGAACATCTTAATAAAACCAGAGATACTCGCCCTAAATGTTTGTCCCTCTTCACTAGGGGTTAGCTTGACCAGTCGAGTCCATTCAACTCGTCTCCCTTTTATCTCAGGGTTTTCTTCATCGACTACCCTTTTGTTGGGAAGGCTAGTCTCGAACGTGGAATTGAGCCAGAGCTAAAGTAACCATAAGGACCCCGACAGTAAGAGGTTCTCGTTGCTTTATTGGCTTTTTAATCGACCAGCTCCTTCGCTCAGAGACTTATACAGACTTGCCAGAATCATTTCACTTAGACAGATACCTCGATTTAGGTGCAGTTGGTTGGCCAAAATAAGGTACTTCCTTGCTACCTGCAGAGATTTTGTACAGAAAACACAACGAGAAAGCCATATATCTAGAAATGCTATGTGTTCCTAATCTTCGACAGTTTATGTTTGCTTGTTGTAATAATGATTGATGAAATGGGTGTATGTATTCTTGGTGGTCGAAAACCCTATAGTGTCTTGACAATCCACTCCAGGATCATAAACCAATCCATGGGGTTTTAGCCCTGTGATAGAGGTTAGGTCAAATAGAGTGGGTGTCATCATCCCACAAGAAAGATGAAAAGTGTAATGAATGCTACCCCAAAAGTACAAGGAAGAGACCAGCAGAATGGGGCAATAGGTAGGACCTTTTTTCGACATCATGATCAAATCGTAAATCCCAGTTCTCTTCCAAGCGTCGGCTTTGACCTTCTCTACTTTGGTCAACCAGTTCAGGTAAAGATTAGAGTCCTTGAAGTAAGGGGTAGCTCTAAACAACCTGGATCCATCATTTAGATACTTAAGGTCTACATTATGTAAAGTCAAGCTGTCAGGGCCTTCAGTAGGTACTTTGGTAGGATCATTTTTCCCTAAGGTTTCGTTTCGCGGTAAGAGGGAAAAAAGTCACTAAGGGTTGAATAATTGGTTCCTAAAGGAGACAGAGGGTCAGCCAAAGCTAAGGACTTACATGTAACAGTTATAGGGATCATTACCTGTGATTCGTAAATATGCCTCTTCTCTTCTATAAGGGGTTCAGGGATAAATTGTTGGTTCTTCACCATTTTAGGCCCGCTCAATGTAGCAAAGGGAGGAAGAAGTGACACAGTCTTTTGTCCTTTTGTTTGAGGATTCTTCTTCTGATCTTGAGTGGCAGCGGTAGAGGACGTTATTGATGAAGTTTTGGTAGAAATGGGTTTACTGAAGAAAGATTGGGAGTTGTTTTGGAAGAGATGCATAAGTGATTGTTGGAGTGGAAAAAAGTTAAAAATGATTTCTGATGAAATTATTTATAAGGCATTTTTGAAGTAATCAAAAGCCATTATTCATCATTGAGGGCTAAGAGTAGTGGAACACGCGGCGTCCCAGGATTGAGAATGTGGATGGTGGCAGTGATTGCCTAGACCCACGATTTCATAGGTCCTAAGAAAGTGATGATGATATGAGATTTTGTGGGGTTTCCAAGAAATTATTCATAATGGGCCATGACGTCATAGACGTGCGTAAAAAGTAGATGAGCAATTTTCTTTTAAGTCATGGGTAGTCAGTTGTATTTAACATCTATGTAAAGGTCAAAAGATGGCGTCAAATTGGATGCTGTCAAAAAATGTCTTTTTTTCTTCAGCATGGTCGAAAAAGACATTTTTGGGGGGCAATTTGTTAGCTCATAAATTCGACGCCCAAATTAAATGAAAAAGGTTGAGGGAAATATTAAATTACCAAGGGAATATGAAAGAAACCTTAGATTGAAAAAAAAAACCTTCGAGTGGTTGAAATGTTAAAGTATTTGGGGACTTAGAAAATATTTCTAACATTAAAGAGACCACCTTCGACCGAGACTGTTGTCATACCCTAAATTTGCCCATACTTTTTTTTGTTAATCAAAGGCATTGGTACAAACAATCAGAGGGTTGTCAAGAAATTTTAATATTTTTTCATTGGTGTGAGCATGAGGTAGGAGCTTGTTGGGTACCTCAGAGGTCATGGTGGAGTTGGAATGATCACCCAGTTCATCTGCACAATGCCCAAGCAAAGAGGGTGAAATTAGGGTTTCAATTTTAATCAGGATAAAATTGTTTTTAAGGGTAAGACTTGTTTCCATGGCCTTCCATGTGTCCTAAGGTGTGTGAGGATGGGAGATTGACCATCAATTTTAATCAGAAGAGCTTCAATTGATCAGTCAATTGAAAATCAGGAGATTTAGGGGGGAAAGTCAACTATAGTTTGACTTTTAATTTAAATGGTGCTCTAATGGTGGGATGATGGTCCATGAAGTTCATATGGCAAGCCAACAATCAATCTTTACCATAGCAAACAAATTTAGTCCACATCTTGGTATATGGTTCACAATTTTAAGTCATTTGCAAGCAGCAACAGAGATGCATTATGCATGGCTTTTATCAACATTTAACTTGGTTTAATCAACATCCTAGCAATCTAAGTCAATCTCAGCCAGCAGTCATGACATGCACTTGGAAATACATGGAATCTAGAAACAAATAAAGTTTGACAGCACAAATGATTAACCAACCTCAAAGCAAATCAGGACAGTAAGCACCAATATATCACCTCTCAGAAGCATTCATGATGAATTCTAACAATAATGCTTTTACAAAGACAAAACACACACACACAATTCGAACTGATCTAGACAATAACTTTACAATCTAGTATGCCTAGACATGATTAACAGCTTTTCTCAACCACACACATCAATACAGTTTGTTTAAAACAGAAACAAAAATAAAGTTTAGCATAAAAATGAACATGTTACATTGGTGGGCTTGACATAGGTCAAAGTTCAAACAGCAATCCAAACACATGAGTTACTAACAAAGGGCAATGTCTGCTCATGCTTAAAATGCAATATACAAAGAGTTCCAACAGAAAAAATTGTTCAAAAGATATTAGAGAACAATGTTGGTAGTTGGTGAATTTGATGTTATGAACAACTTTGCAAATCAACAACGTTAATAGTTTCATGACAGCAGACCCTTACCAATCCAAACTGCAACATGTTTTGAGGGCAATGCAAACATTTGTTTAATATATGCAAACATCAATTCCACTATAGATCCAACAGCCTAAACACCAAAACTGTCAAGGTTCAAATCAATTCATAAGCAGCTGTGAAACTTCAACTTATAATAGCCATGAATCTAAAATTAAACAGATGCAGCCATAAAGCACAACAAACATACATTCATGTTAGTTACTGCTTCACATGCAAGCTTTAACTATGAGAGACAAATTTACAACAATGAGGTATGAGTTGACATATGTGTCTAGAGCAAGAAATTGGTATAGACAAGCTCCAAACATGAGGTTGAATGGGTTTTAATAGAAGATTCGATCAAAATACATCAGAGCAAGAATATTGTATGTGAGTTGCAAGTTGATGGAACTATGTCTAAAAGACCTTGCATCCAAACCAAGTTAGAACAAATGACTTAGGACAGCCACTGCTATCAATTTAAAATGCAGTAGATTAAGAACTTCAAATACACAAATTGCAAGAGGGCTTAACATGGAGATTGCTAGCACATGAAGTGAAAACAGAACTGGCAGCAAACTTGCTTGCCAAAACAGCATAGGCACACAAATGACTACAAAACCATGATATGAACAAATCATGCTTGCAAACACAACCCTATTATAATGCCTAAGTGGTGACAGCTATTGATGCACAAATGATAAAGTCACTCTATCCACCAACAAGATGCACATGAAAAACACATATCTCAAGTTAACAAATATAGACCAAACACCAAGCAATAGTTCAGGCTATCTCAGATATTCACTTATCATGACAGTGGCAAGTATCAGAATATCAAGGCATATAGCATGATGATTACTAATATTAAGACAACATAACAAGGCATAGTCATCAACAAGCTCCAAAAAGTCACAAGAGCCATCCTAGGTCCAACAGCACCAAACAACTTTCAAACATACTCAAAATATATTATAAACCAAGTTTGAACTCACAAATGATTCAAAAGTAAGCTAGAAATGAAAATGACCTATGAGTTGAAAATGCACATGATTTTGAAAAATGCAAGAACAGAAATGTTGCAGAGTCAACATAGTTCAAATGGTACAATGTTTAAACATCACATGAATCAAAATACAAGGGTTTCTACTTTAAAACACCAACAAACAGATCAAGGTCTAAAATAGTTACTTTGACAGAAGCAAATCATCATCTTACACACAGAAACAGAACCAAACAGCATCAAGACAAGATAATACAACTATCCTCATGTGTTCATACATGACATTTAAGAGGATCTCAAGGTTTCCAAGTTCATACATGACTTAAGGATTCTTGGCAGGCTCTAAGCTTATGCACATTAAACATGATCAAGATGCCAAAACAGGATAGGCTTTTTGTTTCACTGAATTTGGTTGAAATTTGATTAAGTTATGACGAAATCGTATTTTGGATTTTTTGCCTTGAGTCTTGCGTAGCCCATCCCAGGAATTTGCGCGTGTTTGGTATATGTATTAATGGTGTGGCGTTATACAATGGATGTATTGCCACCTCAGTGGTTAGTAACTTGCCTTGCCATGCCTTTGTCCTGAGTTCGACCCCCAGCGGGGGCGTTTTTATTGTTTTTATTTTTTTCTTGATTTTCTTTGTTTTATTATTTTTCTTTTCTTTCTCCAACTTTTATAACATGCATGCGTTTGGTTGAGATGGTAAGATGTTTACTCAAGAGTCATGAGGACATGGGTTCTACCCTTGGTAGAGCCTATTTCTTTTTAATGCCATGTTTTTTCATTTATTTTATTTTAGTTCTTTTTTTTTCTATTCATATTATAACTTTAAAAATCATAAAATACCAACTCTTTTCTTATTTTCATGAGCCATTTTTATTTTTCCATTCTTCTTTATTTCTCATTTTATTTCACTTTTGGTTATTGGGTTTTTTTAGCCCATTTTAAAAAACACCTCTCAATAAGAAAATCCATATCTCTTTATATTGAATTAAAAAGAGAGGATTAAGTGTAGACTTCTTCCTTTCCGAATGTTGGGATGCCCACTGTAGTGTGGGAGGTTTCGACACTCGTCTTTCAATACGAAGACGCTTGTACATTTTCAATCCCTTTTCTCCTAAAAACGCGACCCCGTACCAATCATATTTTCAAAACACTTCCATAAAGCAATAAATTATCTTGAATTAAAAAGAGAGGATTAAGTGTAGACTTCTTCCTTTCCGAATGTTGGGATGCCCACTGTAGTGTGGGTGGTTTCGATACTCGTCTTTCAATACGAAGACGCGACTCTATTTATCACCCATCCGCAACCTTCTCACCTAAAACCTCGGTCCCGTACCAAATCCTTTTTCAAACTCTTTTATTAACAAAACTTGAATGGTCGTGGAGAGGTTAGGCGTAGGCCTTCTCTTATCCCGAGTGCTGACGTTTACCGTAGGGTTCTCTATCGCAGAGCACTTACCATTCAAAACCAAAACACCTTTAATAAGAGAACTAAATTCTCTTTATATTGAATTAAAGAGAGAGGATTGAGTGTAGACTTCTTCCTCTCCGAGTATTAGGATATTCACTGTAGTGTGGGTGGTCTTGATACTCGTCTTTCAATACGAAGACGCTACGTTCGCCACACCTTTCATAACAAAAACTTTAAGATAAAGAATTGGGTACTACCCGTAGGGGTTACTATCCGAGAACTTATCTCTCCCCCTAAAAACATTCCACCAATCAAACGTGACTTCTTGCCTCGTATGGAGAAAACCCGTCTTTCAAAAAGGATATGTTACGTCCATTCTACCGCAAACAGGTAACGCATAAGTCTCCTCACATGCGAGCAGCAAAACGCCTAAACTGCTAGAATGCGCATGATAACATCATCCACAAAAACACCAGTTACCCGTAGGCACGAACTACGTTGCTATGATTTCTCATGCATATTGAGAATACGTAGGCATAGGATTGCGACAATCCTAGTGAGCACCCTTTTCTCTTTTCCACCCCTTCCCAGAAAGGCATGCTACATCCGTTCTACCATAAACAGGTAACGCCTAAGTCTCCTCACATGCGAGCAGCAAAACACCTAAACTGATAGAATGCGCACGATAGCATCATCTACCAGAACTTCCCCGCAAACCGTAGGCCGAACTACGGCTGCTCTGATTTTTTACTTCTTACAAGTAAAGATACATAGGCACAAGGGCCACAATCCTTGCCGAGCACATTCCCCTTATATCCGTAGCCCCGAACTACGTCGACTCTGATTTTCTCACATTCGTTGAGAATACGTAGGCCTAGGACCACGAAGTCCTATCGAGTCTGTTCTTTCTCTTTTCTTCCCCATTCTCTCTTTCCTCCTAACCTTTCATTCTCCTGTTTCAATCCCTTTTCCATCCCCGTTTGGAACACTCTTTTATAGCATAATATTTAAGCAAATAAATTCACACATGCGACAAACAAATGGTTCCCATCGAGTATGATGGATACGAGAGGTGCTAATACCTTCCCCTCGCATAACCGGCTTCCGAACCCGTTCTTGGTTGCGAGACCATCTTATCCATTTCTTTCTTGAGGTTTTCTCGATATTTTCCTTTCCCCTCATGGGATAAATAAAGTTCGTTGGCGACTCTTCTATCCTTCCCTTTTCGCCTCCCCGTCGTTGCGTGATGCATTTTTCGAGTAGCGACAACTGGCGACTCTGTTGGGGACCCTAGCGAGCCAAACCTAGTTTGCTTGTTGCATATGTGTTTTGTTTGCTTTTGTTTTTTTCTTTCTAACCTGTTGGGTTTATTTGGGATTGGTTTGTGAGAATAAAGCTTTCTACCCGAGCTTTCGAGTATACACTAAGTTAGGGGGTGGTTTTCTTTCTGATTTGCGAGACATAGGACTCATTGAGTTGGATCGAATTCCACCGCTCAGATGAGACCCCGTTGGAATTATTATGTCTTACGTGTAGTCGTAATTGCGTTTTTATTTCCAACTTGGGAGTCCGTGACTCTGAGGACCTTTTGTAGAACCTTATTCCGAAGGTTTCTAAAGCATAACTCCATGTTCATCCTTTTAAAGGATTACCGTTTTACGAGTAGTCGTTCTGATGGAAAACTTTTGAGGGTTAGTGCATGGGACTTTGTTTTAAAGCCTTTGGGATACCCTCTTAAACCATTAGATTACCCACCCGATGGGAGAGATACCTTTTGTTGCTGTCTTGCAGGATCTGTGACCTTGATCCTTGTTGTGGGTCTGTTCTCGTGTGCACTCATGACATTGCATTTGCATAAGCATCTCTGCATCATTTTGCATTTTCTTCCCTAACCAGATACCGAGGGCTTACCCATCCTCTGTTCGTAACCCGCAGTTGATTTCCCGACACTCCCATTGAACTTGTGAGAGCTGTGAAGCATTTGAAGCAAGAGGAACGTAAACACCTTGAAAGGCAAAGTCAGACAATGCAAGCCGAGGTAGCTATGGAGCAGAAGCAGTCTATAGAGCAGATTCAAGCAGAGTTGAAGGAATTCCGAAGCCATATGGGACAATCCATGGTAGATATGCGAGCTTTCCATCAAGATCATAAAATGCTCAAGGAAGAAGTCCATCAACTGAAAACTCAGATGATCCAAATTATGGAGGTCTTGGAAAATGTGCTAAGAAAGGATGGAAATCTTAGGCCTGAGGTCGCAGCAGAAATGATCGTCCAACCCGTGCCTGTGGAATATCTTCAAGAGCGCGATACACCTCGTAGATCTTTTGCACAACCTGGGTGTTGCACCCCAAAATTTGACCAACCGGTTCTCGTATCTGGTCCTATGTTTCGACGCATGACCGCATTCGCATCTGCATATCGCATACAGTGCATATTTTCATTCGTTTTGATTTTATCGGGATCACAACTCTCGTCTCGCGTCTAAGGTGTTTTTTTTCCCAGCTTAGATAGGTAGAATCATATTTTTTGGGAAGCCGTGCTATTCCCGGTGTTTTCAGCTCGCGCTGTTGTTTTTAGGGGTATTTCGGGGTCTATTGATTTTTGCCGGCTATTTTGGTGCACTCTCGCAGTGTTTTTTGTCGTTCAATGCTATTTTTGTTCCTTCGGGAATTATTGTGATTTTTCTAGAATTTATTAGCTATTTTTAGATTTTTTTATAGCTTTAAAATCATTTTTAGATTAATATAGAATATTAATAGATTTTTCTTTTAGAATATTAATTGAATTTTGAATATATTTTTTTAGATATAGAATATTAATAGATTTTTCTTTTAGAATATTAATTGAATTTTGAATATAGAATATTAATAGGTTTTAATATTTTTAGAATATAATAGATATTTCTAATAGCTTTTAAAGATTTAATATTTTTCTGTTAGAATATAATAGTTTCATTAGAAATAAATAGGTTTTTTTAATAGGATAAATAAATAGATATAGTTTTTTCTTTTATATAGATTTAATTAGATTGGATATTAATAGATATTAAATAGCTTTTTAATCATTTTAATAGAAGAATATAGATTTTTTTCTTTTTATTAATAGTAGAGTTGCTTTTACTAAATAGTATAATTTTGTTGAAGATTTAATATAGGAGATTTATTAGAGATTTATTAGAATTGTTAGATTAGAGAATTATTAGAGTTTTTTAATTAGAGTTTAATTGGATATTAATCAGTTTTTAGGATATTAGATTGATTAGGTTTAAGTGTTAGATTTTAATTGAGTCTATTAATCTTTTTAATTTGTATTAGTAGTCCATTTAATTTTCATTCAGATTAGTTAGTTAGTTTTGCTAGTTAATTAGGTCTTTAATTACAATTTTAGATCAGTATTAGGTCTTAATCAGCTTTTTAATCCCATTTTTGGTCATTAATCCTTTTAATGCAGTTTTTTGGAGTTTGTTGGCTGATTTTTCATGGGCCCAATTAGGGTTTTTGAAGCCCAATTCATGCAGAAGAATCCAGAATTGTCCAGAAATTCAAAGTCCTATAAATTCAGTCAGCAGCCACGTGTTACAAGGAGGAGACCCCACATATCATCAATTCACCACGCCACCTCACCCTTCCCACTTCCTCTCTCTCTGCCACGCCTCACAACAAGTGGCGCACATGCGTACAATTCCTCCACTCACCATTGCCAAGTGTCATCTCCACAAACCTCACCGAACTCCACCAGTTGCATGGCCGGCGGCCATGCAACCGCCACCCCAACCTCCATCGCCGGCGACACCAACTACCTCCGGCCGCCATACCCGTCGCCGGAGAACACCAAAAACCCAGATTTCCGACCAATCTTCATCTCTTCTCCTCTAATCTTCATCATCTCAAGCCCAGACTTCCTCCAACATTCTTCCAGAATCCTTCAATCTTCATCCTCTCCGGTCCAGTCTTCACCAACAATAACCAAATTTCCAGATTCGAAGCTTCATCGTGTATCAAGAACACCTTCAAGAACTTTCCAGATTTCGCCTCCAGATTCTTCATACTCTCCAGAACGTCATCCAAGAACATTTATCGTTCGTCAACTTTTTCATCGTTAGTTCAACATTCATTCAACGTTCAAGAACTTCGATGAATCTTCAACGAACAAATCATCCATCAAGAACAACTTTCCAGATCCTCATCACATATTCTCCGATCTTCAAACCACAACACCATCAGAGATCTCCCACCGTTGTAGATCCAGATTTCTTCCAGATTCCTCAACCTTCAAAGACCTTCGATCTTCAGTAAGATCATCAACCATCCATCAAAACTCGCTCGAACATCGTCATCCATCCGGTAATAGCGAGATCTCCACCCATATTTTCAAGTATCATCATCATCATCTGTTCTTCTTCAAGCATCTTCCTTTTGAAGTCTTCATATAGTCTCGGTAGATCTTCTTGGTTCGTGGAGATTGGCAGTGTTTGTTGTTGAGGATTCAGAGTAGAGATTGGAAGAGCGAAGGGATGATTGAATCGGAGAAGAGGATTGGATTGAGGGAGACGAGAGAGGCTCAGAGGTGAGAAACGGCGCAGTGAACAGTGTTTGAGGAGAGTTAGGGTTTCTCAGATTGTTGAGATTGGGAGAATGGAGATCAGTTTGGGCCTTGGGCCCAATTCCTTTCGGTTCACACACCTCCATTCCGTTTCCCCACCCCCCTTTCGTGGGTCCCTGGATTCTGGGCCTAAGCCCAGCGAATTCCTCGCCAGCACCCCCCATTTGTCCATACACCCTCCGTTTCAGTTTTTGTCTTTTTTGCTGAACCATGGGCTGGACCCAGTTTCGCCCCTCCCCTCCTTTGTATTTTTTTTCTTTATTTTTATTTTGTTTAGCTTTTCTATTGAAAAAGAATATTAAAAAAAAATAGAGAAAGAAAAAGAATTTGAAAAGAAAAAGAATATATATAAAAAAAAAGAAATATTGAAGGAAAAAATGAAAAAAATATATAGAAAAAATATGAAAAAATATATAGAAAAAATATGAAAAAATATATAGAAAAAGAATATGAAAAAATAGTGAGAAAAGAAAGAGAAAATATTTTGAAAAAAGAGATGAATAAAAGAATAGAGAAAAAAGAAAAGAAATATTTTGAAAAAGAAAACACTTGAAAAAGAAGAGAAAAAAATATTAATGTAGATTTAATATTTTTTAGAGTTTCTTCATAGAGTTTCTTTCGCACCTTTTAGAGGTAAGTTTATAGGTCCACTTGTTAGGGGACTATTTTTCACTTGATTTTTCATAGGATAAGATAGTATTTCCTAGGGGTTTATTTTCAGTATTCAATCATTGTAACCATTTTTCAGTATATCAATAAAATGAGATTTGAGTTGTGGTCCCGAAAGTAGCCGAACTACAGCTGCTCTGATTTCTCGTACCAGACGAGAATATGTAGGCATAGGATGTGATATCCTAGCGAGCACACTAACAACTAACCTTTCTGTTCTCTCGCGGCTGTGCGATCGAGACTTTCCCGCTGACGACTAATTGTTACCCTTTTTTCTCTCTTGCCCGAGTGCATTTGAGACCAGACCGTAGTTTTGCCCATAGGTTCCCGTACCTTTGAAACCAGTTTGATTTCTCACTGCTGTGTGAGAATACCCTGTTTAGCCGTAGTTAGCCTGAACTACGTAAAGCTCTGATCTTCCATGCAGTATGGAAGTACGTAGGCACAAGACGCGATGTCTTGGCGAGCCAATTTCCCCGTAGTCCCGAACTACGTTGACTCTGACTTTCTCTCTTGAGAATACGTAGGCATAGAGTGCGACGCTCTATCGAGTCAATTCCCTTCTGTTTAGATTTAGCAGCCGTAGATAGATTGTTTTGCATCCTGTAGACAACCCAAGCAAGCGTGGTTCCCATCGAGTACGATGGACGTGAGGGGTGCTAATACCTTCCCCTTGCGTAACCGACTCCCGAACCCAGGTTTTGGTTGCGATGACCATACCTTTTCCCCGTTTTTTGCGAGGTTTACTTCGAGCGTTTCCTTTCCCTCCGTTGGGATAAATAATGCACGGTGGCGACTCTTTTGTCAGCCGGCGCCGATTTTCGCAGTAGCGACAGCTGGCGACTCTGCTGGGGATGTGCGATAGTTCCCCATGCATGTGGGATCCAACGTCCCCTAAGAGAGAGTCAATCCTAGCGCTTGTTTGCTTGTCTATTGGTGTTTATTTATTGATAGTATTTGTTGATGTTGGGGTGTGACGGGTGTTCTATGATTGAGTGATAAGCCGGACCTGGGCTTGAGTGCACCTTAGACTTAGAGTAGAGATTAGTGGGCGCGCACATGCTTTGCATGTCCTAGTGTCCCGCGAAATCTACACTCAGACGAGGTTCTTCTGGTTGGCCTCTTGTCCCACCCTTTGGGTGGCTCGGGTTGCTGGTTAGTTGGATTGTCGACTCTGGGAACCGATCATTTGGAAGTTAGCTAAGTGAGGCCTCTTCAAGACTTGATGATGCCACTCCTTCTGGGAATCGTATCGTCAGTTTTGAAAGTCTGTGACGCTGACGACCGCATAGGATGCCGTACCTTGTCAGATATAGGTCCATACCTGTGAGTGGGGGGGGGGGTTTGCAGGAAACTTGACTTCCAACCTACCCGTTATTTTGGTCTTCTCTTTAGAGCGAACGTACTCCGTCAGCAGTGCAGCAGTATTCAGATTGTGTGGGGGCTGTGATCCCGTGTTTGTTGCATTGCATTGCATTGCATTTGCATAGGCATCTTCGCATCATATTGCCTAGCATTTCTCCAGCTAGCCAGAGTTCTGATCCAGCCTTTGTTTCCTGATGGTGAGTACTCGGAGTTTGGATTGAGCAACGTTTAATTGTCAGAAGACGACCAAGGGGTTGGAGCAGATTTGAGCAGATTTCAGAATCAAGCAGGGTAGCCAGTTACAGGTAATTGGTAGCTATGTCTGAAGGCAATTTCCAGTCTCCTACACCTTGACAGGGTTTACTATGACGTCCAACCATCGGTATGATTCTATGGAAGGCTTCCCGCAAGCGAACAACCTGACTGCATACCAAGTGGTACAGCCTACTGTTGGGAACCGAGATCGACATGAGCAGTTTATTGCCCGAAATGAACGTCTTCCTCCTGTTAGCAACCAAGGTGCTGTTTTCCTTGAGAGGAATCCATGCAGAGGTATCCCGGTAGCCAGGACTGTAAACTCAAGGGCTCTTGAAGGTAATAGAAGTCTCCGAGCATTGGAGGAAAGAGTTAAAGCTTTGGAGGTCAAAGACACTGTTAACCTGAATGCTGCAGACATGTGTTTGGTCCCTGACCTGGTGTTGCCTTACAAGTTCAAAGTGCCGAAGTTCGAAAAGTACACGGGAGATAGCTGTCCGAAGATGCATTTGATGATGTTCTGTCGAAGGATGACTTCGTTTGTGCGAAATGACCAGTTGATGATCCATTGCTTTCAGTATAGTCTGACTGGGGCATCCTTGAGGTGGTATGTGCAATTAGGGAGTAATCAGATTCGATCATGGGTGGATTTAGCCAGAGCTTTCATGAAGCAGTACGATTACAACCTGGATATGGCTCCTAGTCTCGTACATCTGCAAGAATTAGCTCGGGCGGAGGATGAATCATTCAGAGGGTATGTGCAAAGATGAAAAGAATTAGCTGCTAGTGTTCAACCACCGCTTCAGGAAAGAGAAATGGTTGACATCTTCTTGGGTACTCTGAGAGGCCATTATTATGACAAATTGTTCGGTTGTACCAGCTTTGTGGGCCTGATGAGAATGGGAGAGCTTGTTGAGAGAGGACTCAAAAGTGGAAAGCTTCGAGATGTTCCTTATATCCCAGTTGATAAGAATGAGTCAGTTGTCAGTTCTCAAGAAGAGTGGGAAGAAGGAAACGACGTCGTCTCAAAATCTCTAGCATCTCAGGATCGGTTTTCAGACACTTCAAGTCAACGGTCATCCTGTCATAGATCGCGTCAGCACGCCCAACGAAGACCAAGGAAGCCTGAAAGGCAGTTTACTCAGCTGCCGGTGCCGTACAGTCAGTTGTTGCCAGATCTGGTCAGAAGTGGATTGATAGTGCCGAAAGAGACTAATCCAGTGATTCCACCGTACCCTCCAGGTTTTGATGCCAGCGCCCGATGTGAGTACCATGCTGGGGCACAGGGGCATTCAACGAATGATTGTAAGGTGCTTAGAAGCCAGATTCAGGATCTGTTAGATTCTCACCGGATTTTCATCGCGCCCCAGGGTTTTGTTCAGATTAATGATTCTCCGTCATCCAGCTGCGTGGGTTCGTCAGTTAATGTCATGGAAGACTCCACAGGAAGTGTGTGCTCTGAAGATTGTCAATCGGAAAGTTCAGTTGAATATGGGAGAAGTTCCTAGAAGTTTCTGTGTCGGGTGTCGCCTCTGCTTTCTCTGCCTAATCCGTTTAGCTTTTGTGCACTAGTGTTTGCCGACCACCACCAGGATTGTTGGCTGGGGTCATTGTATTCGTACTCTTTTGTGCTTAAGTGCTGATTTTGTTGGTTATAAATGTGTGGGAGATGTTCGTCTGTGTGTTGATAGCTTGAGTTTCTCTTTGTCTCGTTATGAATATGTGTTCTGCGTTGCATTATCATTCAACAGGTACATCAGAACGTGGGTCTTATTTCCTCATCGTTCCAGTTTGTTGCAGGAATTCCTTCAGAGATATGGAACAGAATCAGGTTGAATTGATTGAAGTCCGAAGCCAGCTGGAGCAGATGATGAGAGACATGCAAGAGATGCGTCTGGAGCAGAGGATCCTCAAAGAGGAAAATAGTCAGCTGAAGACCCAAATGAGCTTGATCATGGAAGTAGTCAAGAATGTGCTTAGGAAAGAGGATGATCAGCCATTTGAAACCGCAGTGAAAAAGCTCGTGCCACCTGTGGAACCTGAGCAACAACAACCAAGGGTACATCCAGCTCTACGGAGGATTCAGGAGGGGAAGCCAAAGAGGATATTTGAGGCGCCACCTACAACATATGCTGAGCTCTTGCAGGCTTTATTGAGGTTTAATCTGGTTGAGAAGAGAATGTTGGACCCACCCACAGGAGCGCTTCCTCATGGGTACGATGCCAGTAAGCAATGTGAATTTCATTCTGGGGCATTCGGACACGACATCGAGGGTTGTCATGCTTTTAGACACAATGTTCAAGACCTGATTGACTCAAAAGATATTGAATTCACGCCGAGCGGCGTAGCTGTACGTATTGCTCCTATCCCAGTTGATGTCAAGATGACGGATGTTTCTAAAACTGCAGTAGGTCAGAAGCGTATCCTAGATTCCATGGTGTCAGAATCTCCATGCCCATAATTGTTGCCTATTCCTGGGGCAGATCTGAGAAAGAAAATGGCTAAGCATGAGGAGTGCTTTAATCAGTGCAGTGAATGTCAAGAAACCGATGTTGTATTTGCTACAAAGGTTGTTCAAGAGTCAACCCGATACCAGCAACAACAGCAACGATCTCAACAGTGGAAGAGGCAGCAACATCCCAATCAGCGAAAAGCTCAAAATCAGAGGCTGTTGAGGGTATTTAAGGTGCCTCCGATGCCGTATGTCGAACTTCTTCAGGTGTTGCTACGATTGCAGTTGGTTGAGAAGAGGAAGTTAGCCCCGCTGACAGGTACGCCTCCAGCAGGTTATGATATCAAGGAGCGCTGTGATTTCCATTCAGGAGCACAGGGGCACAACATTGAAGATTGTCTGGCCTTCAAACACAAAGTGCAGGATCTACTTGATAGTGCAACAATCAACTTCGGGCAGGAAGGTCCCAAAATCATCTGAATGAAGGAGAAGGGGCTCTATAATTTGGTGGGGTCGCTGAAAGCAGATCAGGACCGCTTCAGGCTGCCTCTAATAACTGATTGTGAAGATAGCTGGTTCAGCAGCAGGACAGATGTGAAAGCCCGGTTCTCGGAAGCTGGCATTTTTTCTTTGTTTTATCTTGTTCATTTCTTTACGTTTGTGGTTTCTTTCCTGTTTAAATTGCAATCTTGTTTGTAAAACTCGTTGTTTTCATTCAATCGATGATAATGAAATAAATATGCATGTTTTGATTGAATCCATTCGTGTTCACTAATTGTTTTTACAGATGTCCAACACCTGGTTAAGAGGAATCTGGGGAGGATGACGAAAATGAACGACACGCAAACTTCCGATATTGTATGCTTTTGAGATAAAACCTGCTGATGATGTACAAGCATTGTTTCAAATCCCTAAACACCGGTGATATAAGGAATATAATCCCTTGTCAACCCCTTTGAGCCTTGTAGTAGGAGTTTCTTTCTGTGAATGAAAACCCTCAATCTTAACCTGGGGCAGGGTAGGTGTTAGCTAATTTGACCGAGCGTCCAAATTGCAAAAGGAGTGTCCGTTCGAGGATCAATCACGCCTCTAGAGGTCGTGCCTAAAAAACCACAATGGTTCAATCAAGAGTGAGACAGTCACTTTATTCCCCAAAGAGTCAGGCAACCAGTGTCACACGACTTGTTCGGAAAAAGAAAGCAAAAAAGAATCAAAAGCCCGCTAAGTCAAGAAAAGAAAACAATTGACTTAGGCAAAATGAGGGCATCCCGCTGGACTTAAAAAATCAAAAGAAACTCAAAAGGAGTCAGTCCAGGCAAAAGTTAGGGATAAGGAAAAAAAAGAAAAGGATGACAAAAGAAAAATCCTCAAATGAAACACGAGTCGTGTGACCTCAAGTGTCAAAGACAAAGAGTGAGTGGTTATCACTCCAAAATCCAAAAGTTTCTCGAACTATCACTCCTATCTTTCAGCCTCTGAGAGGCGAGCGCTAAGGTCGAATTAGCTGAACGTAGGATGGGAGAACATCAAGGAGAATGGGTGGGTTAAAATAAACTTTGAGTCTTTATCCTTTCTTTCAAAACCGTGAACCTGACCATGTTACAACCTTCAAAAGTCCTAATTGAAGCGGGTTATTTCGAAAGCATACTTCGGTAAAGGTCGCGTCGATTCTGATTCCTAAAAGGGTTCTTCGTACCATGTTGGTACTGATATTGATATTCTTGATAAATGTTTTGTGCATTATATGCCATAAACTGTTTGTTTTTTCCTATTCCCAGTGAACAGATTGGATGTCAAAGCTGTCATATGTGTTGCATTAGTATATCTTTTACGCAGAACAACTTGTTTTACTTGCGAGTAAGCGCTTGACAGCAGGAAAGTTTCCTACAGTGGAAAGGTATGGTCAGGATAGAATGCAGAGCGCCCGAATGTTCTGAGAGCAGGGGCAAGCTATTATCGTGATCCCCAGTCAGGTCAGCCTTTTGAAGTCAGTTATCCTGGGGCAACCAGGTTGAGATTCGGTGAATATCTTATAGTCAGGGGCACTACCTGGAATCAGCTAATCAGGGGCGAAGTCCTTGCAGTCGGGGGCAGGCCATTTTAAGAACGCAGAGGTTATTCTGTATTCGAGAAGCATTTGGCGGGAAGTATCTCTCCGAAGTTTAGAATGCTGGGGGCATGTCATATCAGACCATCAGGGCTCAGATTTGCAGATTTCCTTTCGAGGACTATCCCCACAGAGATCCCGTAGGCAGGGGCATATCATAAGCGAAGGGTTTGTTCTTCTCCGTATCAGCAGGGTTATTCAGAGCTATTCGAGCAGATTCAGCCAATTTTCGAGTGCGAGACGAATGTCGAGAAGTTGTGTTACTATCCCGTAACTCTTCAACCAGGAGACTGTGTATTCAGTCAGAATGTTTTCCAGCAATCTAAATGCCCAAGTCTATGTTGGTGATCACTGTGAGGCCCATCCGTGTCGGCGCATCAGTTTCCAAATCCAATCGTCATCAGTACGCAGGAAGACTTCGGCTTTTTTCTCCAGCAAAGTCCAATTTTTCATTGGCACGGGTGAGCTATCCCCAGAGAAGTCCAATCATACTTGGCACATCTGTTATTCCCCAGCAGAGTTATATTCCTCAGCAGGTGTTACTTCGCCGAGGTGCTCGGTTAAATTCCTAATTTCCCCAGCGGAGTTGATTTCACTCGTCCAGCATTTATTTTGTTGGAATGATTCTGTGATATTCGGGTTATCCCCAGCGGAGGTGGCTTCGTCTTCAGCATTTATTTTGCTGAAATGGTTTTCTGTACCCGACTTCGACCAGCAGCTCGAGTTTGCGTTAGCATAGTGCATGCATCATCATATGTGCATCATAATTGCATTTCATTTTCAAAATGCGTGGCATTCCCATTTTGAATGGAGCATTACGCCATAGAAAGATTAAAGCATGGGCATATGCATACGAAGCATAAGTCAGGTTTTCTACCAGCCTCATATGGCGCGTGAATTACTCTGTGATCAGTTCAGGGGCATTTATCCCGCAGCAGTGTTCAAGCCATTCAGCAGTTTATTCGTATTCTCAGATCATACAACAGTTATGCTTTGATCAATCAGTCATCTGGTATCGACAGACTTTTCTTACCGTCAATTCATATTGACGATGTGTTCCTCCAATAAGTGGGTTTCTCCGTCTATCGTTAGACGTCTTGAGTTCGAATATAGCTTTCCTCCCGTCTATCCTTAGACGATGTGAAGTTTCAGGTGATTTTTCAGCGGGTTTTTTATTATCAGATCGTATGGATGGTGTGTTTCCCCAGCGAGTCTTCTCCAACTATCATTAGATGTTGAGGGGTTTCAAAGTGATCTTTCGGATAGTGGTTTTCTTTCTGTTTATTGGATGAGATGACATTTCAAGTTGGTTTTCGTGATTGTCGATTCTTATTGACGACAGAGCTATTTGAAGGTGGTTTTCTTCCCGTCTATCCTTAGACGATGTGAGTATTGAATTATTTTTCCTCCGGGATTATGGGTGTCTTCCCGTCTATCATTAGACGATGTGAGTATTGAATTTTTTTTTCCTTCGTGGATTTTGGGTGTCTTTCCGTCTATCCTTAGACGATGTGAGTATTGAATTTTTTCCTTCAGGATTAAGGGTGTCTTTCCGTCTATCCTTAGGCGATGTGAGTATTGAATTTTTTTTCCTTCATGGATTATGGGTGTCTTCGCGTCTACCCTTAGACGATGTGAGTATTGAATTTTTTTTCCTTCGGGATTAAGGGTGTCTTTCCGTCTATCCTTAGACGATGTGAGTATTGAATTTTTTCCTTCGGGATTAAGGGTGTCTTTCCGTCTACCCTTAGACGATTTGAGTATTGAATTTTTTTCCTTCGTGGATTTTGGGTGTCTTCCCGTCTATCCTTAGACGAGGTGAGTATGGATAAAGGTGTCTTCCCGTCTATCCTTAGACGATGTGAGTATTGGATTTTGGGTGTCGTCCCGTCTATCATTAGGCGATGTGAGTATATTTCTCTTCCTGTCTATCAATAGACGATGTGAGAGGATCAGGTGTTTTGTTGCAACCCTCGGGTTTGTTAAATTTGGTATCCCACAGGTAACTGGCATTAAAAATCAGGAGTTCTTTATCAGATGATTGATTAGTTTGTTGCTGTGACGGCTGGGCTCGGTTCTGGATTTTATTCCTCAAGCAGTGTTGCAGTATATTCTCACGGTTGGCAAATTTTCGGGTTTCATTGGTATTCAACCGTCATCTACCTGTGAATATTTGAAGGCTGAGCGCTCTTCAACCATTCAGGTCCAAGCCGTTTGAATAGGGGCAACTGTTGCACCCCAAAATTTGACCAACCGGTTCTCGTATCTGGTCCTATGTTTCGACGCATGACCGCATTCGCATCTGCATATCGCATACAGTGCATATTTTCATTCGTTTTGATTTTATCGGGATCACAACTCTCGTCTCGCGTCTCAGGTGTTTTTTTTTCCAGCTTAGATAGGTAGAATCGTATTTTTTGGGAAGCCGTGCTATTCCCGGTGTTTTCAGCTCGCGCTGTTGTTTTTAGGGGTATTTCGGGGTCTATTGATTTTTGCCGGCTATTTTGGTGCACTCTCGCAGTGTTTTTTGTCGTTCAATGCTATTTTTGTTCCTTCGGGAATTATTGTGATTTTTCTAGAATTTATTAGCTATTTTTAGATTTTTTTATAGCTTTAAAATCATTTTTAGATTAATATAGAATATTAATAGATTTTTCTTTTAGAATATTAATTGAATTTTGAATATATTTTTTTAGATATAGAATATTAATAGATTTTTCTTTTAGAATATTAATTGAATTTTGAATATAGAATATTAATAGGTTTTAATATTTTTAGAATATAATAGATATTTCAAATAGCTTTTAAAGATTTAATATTTTTCTGTTAGAATATAATAGTTTCATTAGAAATAAATAGGTTTTTTAATAGGATAAATAAATAGATATAGTTTTTTCTTTTATATAGATTTAATTAGATTGGATATTAATAGATATTAAATAGCTTTTTAATCATTTTAATAGAAGAATATAGATTTTTTTCTTTTTATTAATAGTAGAGTTGCTTTTACTAAATAGTATAATTTTGTTGAAGATTTAATATAGGAGATTTATTAGAATTTTTAGATTAGAGAATTATTAGAGTTTTTTAATTAGAGTTTAATTGGATATTAATCAGTTTTTAGGATATTAGATTGATTAGATTTAAGTGTTAGATTTTAATTGAGTCTATTAATCTTTTTAATTTGTATTAGTAGTCCATTTAATTTTCATTCAGATTAGTTAGTTAGTTTTGCTAGTTAATTAGGTCTTTAATTACAATTTTAGATCAGTATTAGGTCTTAATCAGCTTTTTAATCCCATTTTTGGTCATTAATCCTTTTAATGCAGTTTTTTGGAGTTTGTTGGCTGATTTTTCGTGGGCCCAATTAGGGTTTTTGAAGCCCAATTCATGCAGAAGAATCCAGAATTGTCCAGAAATTCAAAGTCCTATAAATTCAGTCAGCAGCCACGTGTTACAAGGAGGAGACCCCACATATCATCAATTCACCACGCCACCTCACCCTTCCCACTTCCTCTCTCTCTGCCACGCCTCACAACAAGTGGCGCACATGCGTACAATTCCTCCACTCACCATTGCCAAGTGTCATCTCCACAAACCTCACCGGACTCCACCAGTTGCATGGCCAGCGGCCATGCAACCGCCACCCCAACCTCCATCGCCGGCGACACCAACTACCTCCGGCCGCCATACCCGTCGCCGGAGAACACCAAAAACCCAGATTTCCGACCAATCTTCATCTCTTCTCCTCTAATCTTCATCATCTCAAGCCCAGACTTCCTACAACGTTCTTCCAGAATCCTTCAATCTTCATCCTCTCCGGTCCAGTCTTCACCAACAATAACCAAATTTCCAGATTCGAAGCTTCATCGTGTATCAAGAACACCTTCAAGAACTTTCCATATTTCGCCTCCAGATTCTTCATACTCTCCAGAACGTCATCCAAGAACATTTATCGTTCATCAACTTTTTCATCGTCCGTTCAACATTCATTCAACGTTCAAGAACTTCGATGAATCTTCAACGAACAAATCATCCATCAAGAACAACTTTCCAGATCCTCATCACATATTCTCCGATCTTCAAACCACAACACCATCAGAGATCTCCCACCGTTGTAGATCCAGATTTCTTCCAGATTCCTCAACCTTCAAAGACCTTCGATCTTCAGTAAGATCATCAACCATCCATCAACACTCACTCGAACATCGTCATCCATCCGGTAATAGCGAGATCTCCACCCATATTTTCAAGTATCATCATCATCTGTTCTTCTTCAAGCATCTTCCTTTTGAAGTCTTCATATAGTCTCGGTAGATCTTCTTGGTTCGTGGAGATTGGCGGTGTTTGTTGTTGAGGATTCAGAGTAGAGATTGGAAGAGCGAAGGGATGATTGAATCGGAGAAGAGGATTGGATTGAGGGAGACGAGAGAGGCTGAGAGGTGAGAAACGACGCAGTGAACAGTGTTTGAGGAGAGTTAGGGTTTCTCAGATTGTTGAGATTGGGAGAATGGAGATCAGTTTGGGCCTTGGGCCCAATTCCTTTCGGTTCACACACCTCCATTCCGTTTCCCCACCCCCCTTTCGTGGGTCCCTGGATTCTGGGCCTAAGCCCAGCGAATTCCTCGCCAGCACCCCCCATTTGTCCATACACCCTCCGTTTCAGTTTTTGTCTTTTTTGCTGAACCATGGGCTGGGCCCAGTTTTGTCCCATTTTTGCTGGTGTAATCCCCCTGCAAGCTGGGTACCCCCCTCCCCTCCTTTGTATTTTTTTTCTTTATTTTTATTTTGTTTAGCTTTTCTATTGAAAAAGAATATTAAAAAAAAATAGAGAAAGAAAAAGAATTTGAAAAGAAAAAGAATATATGAAAAAAAAAGAAATATTGAAGGAAAAAATGAAAAAAATATATAGAAAAAATATGAAAAAATATATAGAAAAAGAATATGAAAAAATAGTGAGAAAAGAAAGAGAAAATATTTTGAAAAAAGAGATGAATAAAAGAATAGAGAAAAAAGAAAAGAAATATTTTGAAAAAGAAAACACTTGAAAAAGAAGAGAAAAAAATATTAATGTAGATTTAATATTTTTTAGAGTTTCTTCATAGAGTTTTTTTCGCACCTTTTAGAGGTAAGTTTACAGGTCCACTTGTTAGGGGACTATTTTTCACTTGATTTTTCATAGGATAGGATAGTATTTCCTAGGGGTTTATTTTCAGTATTCAATCATTGTAACCATTTTTCAGTATATCAATAAAATGAGATTTGAGTTGTGGTCCCGAAAGTAGCCGAACTACAGCTGCTCTGATTTCTCGTACCAGACGAGAATATGTAGGCATAGGATGCGATATCCTAGCGAGCACACTAACAACTAACCTTTCTGTTCTCTCGTGGCTGTGCGATCGAGACTTTCCCGCTGACGACTAATTGTTACCCTTTTTTCTCTCTTGCCCGAGTGCATTTGAGACCAGACCGTAGTTTTGACCATAGGTTCCCATACCTTTGAAACTAGTTTGATTTCTCACTGCTGTGTGAGAATACCCTGTTTAGCCGTAGTTAGCCTGAACTACGTAAAGCTCTGATCTTCCATGCAGTATGGAAGTACGTAGGCACAAGACGTGATGTCTTGGCGAGCCAATTTCCCCGTAGTCCCAAACTACGTTGACTCTGACTTTCTCTCTTGAGAATACGTAGGCATAGAGTGTGACGCTCTATCGAGTCAATTCCCTTCTGTTTAGATTTAGCAGCCGTAGATAGATTGTTTTGCATCCTGTAGACAACCCAAGCAAGCGTGGATCCCATCGAGTACGATGGACGTGAGGGGTGCTAATACCTTCCCCTTGCGTAACCGACTCCCGAACCCAGGTTTTGGTTGCGATGACCATACCTTTTCCCCGTTTTTTGCGAGGTTTACTTCGAGCGTTTCCTTTCCCTCTGTTGGGATAAATAACGCACGGTGGCGACTCTTCTGTCAGCCGGCGCTGATTTTCGCAGTAGCGACAGCTGGCGACTCTGCTGGGGATGTGCGATAGTTCCCCATGCATGTGGGATCCAACGTCCCCTAAGAGAGAGTCAATCCTAGCGCTTGTTTGCTTGTCTATTGGTGTTTATTTATTGATAGTATTTGTTGATGTTGGGGTGTGACGGGTGTTCTATGATTGAGTGATAAGCCGGACCTGGGCTTGAGTGCACCTTAGACTTAGAGTAGAGATTAGTGGGCGCGCACATGCTTTGCATGTCCTAGTGTCCCGCGAAATCTACACTCAGACGAGGTTCTTCTGGTTGGCCTCTTGTCCCACCCTTTGGGTGGCTCGGGTTGCTGGTTAGTTGGATTGTCGACTCTGGGAACCGATCATTTGGAAGTTAGCTAAGTGAGGCCTCTTCAAGACTTGATGATGCCACTCCTTCTGGGAATCGTATCGTCAGTTTTGAAAGTCTGTGACGCTGACGACCGCATAGGATGCCGTACCTTGTCAGATATAGGTCCATACCTGTGAGTGGGGGGTTTTTTTGCAGGAAACTTGACTTCCAACCTACCCGTTATTTTGGTCTTCTCTTCAGAGCGAACGTACTCCGTCAGCAGTGCAGCAGTATTCAGATTGTGTGGGGGCTGTGATCCCGTGTTTGTTGCATTGCATTGCATTGCATTTGCATAGGCATCTTCGCATCATATTGCCTAGCATTTCTCCAGCTAGCCAGAGTTCTGATCCAGCCTTTGTTTCCTGATGGTGAGTACTCGGAGTTTGGATTGAGCAACGTTTGATTGTCAGAAGACGACCAAGGGGTTGGAGCAGATTTGAGCAGATTTCAGAATCAAGCAGGGTAGCCAGTTACAGGTAATTGGTAGTTATGTCTGAAGGCAATTTCCAGTCTCCTAACACCTTGACAGGGTTTACTATGACGTCCAACCATCGGTATGATTCTATGGAAGGCTTCCCGCAAGCGAACAACCTGACTGCATACCAAGTGGTACAGCCTACTGTTGGGAACCGAGATCGACATGAGCAGTTTGTTGCCCGAAATGAACGTCTTCCTCCTGTTAGCAACCAAGGTGCTGTTTTCCTTGAGAGGAATCCATGCAGAGGTATCCCGGTAGCCAGGACTGTAAACTCAAGGGCTCTTGAAGGTAATAGAAGTCTCCGAGCATTGGAGGAAAGAGTTAAAGCTTTGGAGGTCAAAGACACTGTTAACCTGAATGCTGCAGACATGTGTTTGGTCCCTGACCTGGTGTTGCCTTACAAGTTCAAAGTGCCGAAGTTCGAAAAGTACACGGGAGATAGCTGTCCGAAGATGCATTTGATGATGCTCTGTCGAAGGATGACTTCATTTGTGCGAAATGACCAGTTGATGATCCATTGCTTTCAGTATAGTCTGACTGGGGCATCCTTGAGGTGGTATGTGCAATTAGGGAGTAATCAGATTCGATCATGGGTGGATTTAGCCAGAGCTTTCATGAAGCAGTACGATTACAACCTGGATATGGCTCCTAGTCTCGTACATCTGCAAGAATTAGCTCGGGCGGAGGATGAATCATTCAGAGGGTATGTGCAAAGATGAAAAGAATTAGCTGCTAGTGTTCAACCACCGCTTCAGGAAAGAGAAATGGTTGACATCTTCTTGGGTACTCTGAGAGGCCATTATTATGACAAATTGTTCGGTTGTACCAGCTTTGTGGGCCTGATGAGAATGGGAGAGCTTGTTGAGAGAGGACTCAAAAGTGGAAAGCTTCGAGATGTTCCTTATATCCCAGTTGATAAGAATGAGTCAGTTGTCAGTTCTCAAGAAGAGTGGGAAGAAGGAAACGACGTCGTCTCAAAATCTCTAGCATCTCAGGATCGGTTTTCAGACACTTCAAGTCAACGGTCATCCTGTCATAGATCGCGTCAGCACGCCCAACGAAGACCAAGGAAGCCTGAAAGGCAGTTTACTCAGCTGCCGGTGCCGTACAGTCAGTTGTTGCCAGATCTGGTCAGAAGTGGATTGATAGTGCCGAAAGAGACTAATCCAGTGATTCCACCGTACCCTCCAGGTTTTGATGCCAGCGCCCGATGTGAGTACCATGCTGGGGCACAGGGGCATTCAACGAATGATTGTAAGGTGCTTAGAAGCCAGATTCAGGATCTGTTAGATTCTCACCGGATTTTCATCGCGCCCCAGGGTTTTGTTCATATTAATGATTCTCCGTCATCCAGCTGCGTGGGTTCGTCAGTTAATGTCATGTAAGACTCCACAGGAAGTGTGTGCTCTGAAGATTGTCAATCGGAGAGTTCAGTTGAATATGGGAGAAGTTCCTAGAAGTTTCTGTGTCGGGTGTCGCCTCTGCTTTCTCTGCCTAATCCGTTTAGCTTTTGTGCACTAGTGTTTGCCGACCACCACCAGGATTGTTGGCTGGGGTCATTGTATTCGTACTCTTTTGTGCTTAAGTGCTGATTTTGTTGGTTATAAATGTGTGGGAGATGTTCGTCTGTGTGCTGATAGCTTGAGTTTCTCTTTGTCTCGTTATGAATATGTGTTCTGCGTTGCATTATCATTCAACAGGTACATCAGAACGTGGGTCTTATTTCCTCATCGTTCCAGTTTGTTGCAGGAATTCCTTCAGAGATATGGAACAGAATCAGGTTGAACTGATTGAAGTCCGAAGCCAGCTGGAGCAGATGATGAGAGACATGCAAGAGATGCGTCTGGAGCAGAGGATCCTCAAAGAGGAAAATAGTCAGCTGAAGACCCAAATGAGCTTGATCATGGAAGTAGTCAAGAGTGTGCTTAGGAAAGAGGATGATCAGCCATTTGAAACCGCAGTGAAAAAGCTCGTGCCACCTGTGGAACCTGAGCAACAACAACCAAGGGTACATCCAGCTCTACGGAGGATTCAGGAGGGGAAGCCAAAGAGGATATTTGAGGCGCCACCTACAACATATGCTGAGCTCTTGCAGGCTTTATTGAGGTTTAATCTGGTTGAGAAGAGAACGTTGGACCCACCCACAGGAGCGCTTCCTCATGGGTACGATGCCAGTAAGCAATGTGAATTTCATTCTGGGGCATTCGGACACGACATCGAGGGTTGTCATGCTTTTAGACACAATGTTCAAGACCTGATTGACTCAAAAGATATTGAATTCATGCTGAGCGGCGTAGCTGTACGTATTGCTCCTATCCCAGTTGATGTCAAGATGACGGATGTTTCTAAAACTGCAGTAGGTCAGAAGCGTATCCTAGATTCCATGGTGTCAGAATCTCCATGCCCATAATTGTTGCCTATTCCTGGGGCAGATCTGAGAAAGAAAATGGCTAAGCATGAGGAGTGCTTTAATCAGTGCAGTGAATGTCAAGAAACCGATGTTGTATTTGCTACAAAGGTTGTTCAAGAGTCAACCCGATACCAGCAACAACAGCAACGATCTCAACAGTGGAAGAGGCAGCAACATCCCAATCAGCGAAAAGCTCAAAATCAGAGGCCGTTGAGGGTATTTAAGGTGCCTCCGATGCCGTATGCCGAACTTCTTCAGGTGTTGCTACGATTGCAGTTGGTTGAGAAGAGGAAGTTAGCCCCGCTGACAGGTACGCCTCCAGCAGGTTATGATATCAAGGAGCGCTGTGATTTCCATTCAGGAGCACAGGGGCACAACATTGAAGATTGTCTGGCCTTCAAACATAAAGTGCAGGATCTACTTGATAGTGCAGCAATCAGCTTCGGGCAGGAAGGTCCCAAAATCATCTGAATGAAGGAGAAGGGGCTCTATAATTTGGTGGGGTCGCTGAAAGCAGATCAGGACCGCTTCGGGCTGCCTCTAATAACTGATTGTGAAGATAGCTGGTTCAGCAGCAGGACAGATGTGAAAGCCCGGTTCTCGGAAGCTGGCATTTTTTCTTTGTTTTATCTTGTTCATTTCTTTACGTTTGTGGTTTCTTTCCTGTTTAAATTGCAATCTTGTTTGTAAAACTCGTTGTTTTCATTCAATCGATGATAATGAAATAAATATGCATGTTTTGATTGAATCCATTCGTGTTCACTAATTGTTTTTACAGATGTCCAACACCTGGTTAAGAGGAATCTGGGGAGGATGACGAAAATGAACGACACGCAAACTTCCGATATTGTATGCTTTTGAGATAAAACCTGTTGATGATGTACAGGCATTGTTTCAAATCCCTAAACACCGGTGATATAAGGAATATAATCCCTTGTCAACCCCTTTGAGCCTTGTAGTAGGAGTTTCTTTCTGTGAATGAAAACCCTCAATCTTAACCTGGGGCAGGGTAGGTGTTAGCTAATTTGACCGAGCGTCCAAATTGCAAAAGGAGTGTCCGTTCGAGGATCAATCACGCCTCTAGAGGTCGTGCCTAAAAAACCACAATGGTTCAATCAAGAGTGAGACAGTCACTTTATTCCCCAAAGAGTCAGGCAACCAGTGTCACACGACTTGTTCGGAAAAAGAAAGCAAAAAAGAATCAAAAGCCCGCTAAGTCAAGAAAAGAAAACAATTGACTTAGGCAAAATGAGGGCATCCCGCTGGACTTAAAAAATCAAAAGAAACTCAAAAGGAGTCAGTCCAGGCAAAAGTTAGGGATAAGGAAAAAAAAAAGAAAAGGATGACAAAAGAAAAATCCTCAAATGAAACACGAGTCGTGTGACCTCAAGTGTCAAAGACGAAGAGTGAGTGGTTATCACTCCAAAATCCAAAAGTTTCTCGAACTATCACTCCTATCTTTCAGCCTCTGAGAGGCGAGCGCTAAGGTCGAATTAGCTGAACGTAGGATGGGAGAACATCAAGGAGAATGGGTGGGTTAAAATAAACTTTGAGCCTTTATCCTTTCTTTCAAAACCGTGAACCTGACCACGTTACAACCTTCAAAAGTCCTAATTGAAGCGGGTTATTTCGAAAGCATACTTCGGTAAAGGTCGTGTCGATTCTGATTCCTAAAAGGGTTCTTCGTACCATGTTGGTACTGATGTTGATATTCTTGATAAATGTTTTGTGCATTATATGCCATAAACTGTTTGTTTTTTCCTATTCCCAGTGAACAGATTGGATGTCAAAGCTGTCATATGTGTTGCATTAGTATATCTTTTACGCAGAACAACTTGTTTTACTTGCGAGTAAGCGCTTGACAGCAGGAAAGTTTCCTACAGTGGAAAGGTATGGTCAGGATAGAATGCAGAGCGCCCGAATGTTCTGAGAGCAGGGGCAAGCTATTATCATGATCCCCAGTCAGGTCAGCCTTTTGAAGTCAGTTATCCTGGGGCAACCAGGTTGAGATTCAGTGAATATCTTATAGTCAGGGGCACTACCTGGAATCAGCTAATCAGGGGTGAAGTCCTTGTAGTCGGGGGCAGGCCATCTTAAGAACGCAGAGGTTATTCTGTATTCGAGAAGCATTTGGCGGGAAGTATCTCTCCGAAGTTTAGAATGCTGAGGGCATGTCATATCAGACCATCAGGGCTCAGATTTGCAGATTTCCTTTCGAGGACTATCCCCACAGAGATCCCGCAGGCAGGGGCATATCATAAGCGAAGGGTTTGTTCTTCTCCGTATCAGCAGGGTTATTCAGAGCTATTCGAGCAGATTCAACCAATTTTCGAGTGCGAGACGAATGTCGAGAAGTTGTGTTACTATCCCGTAACTCTTCAACCAGGAGACTGTGTATTCAGTCAGAATGTTTTCCAGCAGCCTAAATGCCCAAGTCTATGTTGGTGATCACTGTGAGCCCCATCCGTGTCGGCGCATCAGTTTCCAAATCCAATCGTCATCAGTACGCAGGAAGACTTCGGCTTTTTTCTCCAGCAAAGTCCAATTTTTCATTGGCATGGGTGAGCTATCCCCAGAGAAGTCCAATCATACTTGGCACATCTGTTATTCCCCAGCAGAGTTATATTCCTCAGCAGGTGTTACTTCGCCGAGGTGCTCGGTTAAATTCCTAATTTCCCCAGCGGAGTTGATTTCACTCGTCCAGCATTTATTTTGTTGGAATGATTCTGTGATATTCGGGTTATCCCCAGCGGAGGTGGCTTCGTCTTCAGCATTTATTTTGCTGAAATGGTTTTCTGTACCCGACTTCGACCAGCAGCTCGAGCCTGCGTTAGCATAGTGCATGCATCATCATATGTGCATCATAATTGCATTTCATTTTCAAAATGCGTGGCATTCCCATTTTGAATGGAGCATTACGCCATAGAAAGATTAAAGCATGGGCATATGCATACGAAGCATAAGTCAGGTTTTCTACCAGCCTCATATGGCGCGTGAATTACTCTGTGATCAGTTCAGGGGCATTTATCCCGCAGCAGTGTTCAAGCCATTCAGCAGTTTATTCGTATTCTCAGATCATACAACAGTTATGCTTTGATCAATCAGTCATCTGGTATCGACAGACTTTTCTTACCGTCAATTCATATTGACGATGTGTTCCTCCAATAAGTGGGTTTCTCCGTCTATCGTTAGACGTCTTGAGTTCGAATATAGCTTTCCTCCCGTCTATCCTTAGACGATGTGAAGTTTCAGGTGATTTTTCAGCGGGTTTTTTTATTATCAGATCGTATGGATGGTGTGTTTCCCCAGCGAGTCTTCTCCAACTATCATTAGATGTTGAGGGGTTTCAAAGTGATCTTTCGGATAGTGGTTTTCTTTCTGTTTATTGGATGAGATGACATTTCAAGTTGGTTTTCGTGATTGTCGATTCTTATTGACGACAGAGCTATTTGAAGGTGGTTTTCTTCCCGTCTATCCTTAGACGATGTGAGTATTGAATTATTTTTCCTCCGGGATTATGGGTGTCTTCCCGTCTATCATTAGACGATGTGAGTATTGAATTTTTTTTCCTTCGTGGATTTTGGGTGTCTTTCCGTCTATCCTTAGACGATGTGAGTATTGAATTTTTTCCTTCGGGATTAAGGGTGTCTTTCCGTCTATCCTTAGGCGATGTGAGTATTGAATTTTTTTTCCTTCATGGATTATGGGTGTCTTCCCGTCTACCCTTAGACGATGTGAGTATTGAATTTTTTTTCCTTCGGGATTAAGGGTGTCTTTCCGTCTATCCTTAGACGATGTGAGTATTGAATTTTTTCCTTCGGGATTAAGGGTGTCTTTCCGTCTACCCTTAGACGATGTGAGTATTGAATTTTTTTCCTTCGTGGATTTTGGGTGTCTTCCCGTCTATCCTTAGACGAGGTGAGTATGGATAAAGGTGTCTTCCCGTCTATCCTTAGACGATGTGAGTATTGGATTTTGGGTGTCGTCTCGTCTATCATTAGGCGATGTGAGTATACTTCTCTTCCTGTCTATCAATAGACGATGTGAGAGGATCAGGTGTTTTGTTGCAACCCTCGGGTTTGTTAAATTTGGTATCCCACAGGTAACTGGCATTAAAAATCAGGAGTTCTTTATCAGATGATTGATTAGTTTGTTGCTGTGACGGCTGGGCTCGGTTTTGGATTTTATTCCTCAAGCAGTGTTGCAGTATATTCTCACGGTTGGCAAATTTTCGGGTTTCATTGGTATTCAACCGTCATCTACCTGTGAATGTTTGAAGGCTGAGCGCTCTTCAACCATTCAGGTCCAAGCCGCTTGAATAGGGGCAGCTGTTGCACCCCAAAATTTGACCAACCGGTTCTCGTATCTGGTTCTATGTTTCGACGCATGACCGCATTCGCATCTGCATATCGCATACAGTGCATATTTTCATTCGTTTTGATTTTATCGGGATCACAGCTCTCGTCTCGCGTCTCAGGTGTTTTTTTTTCCAGCTTAGATAGGTAGAATCGTATTTTTTGGGAAGCCGTGCTATTCCCGGTGTTTTCAGCTCGCGCTGTTGTTTTTAGGGGTATTTCGGGGTCTATTGATTTTTGCCGGCTATTTTGGTGCACTCTCGCGGTGTTTTTTGTCGTTCAATGCTATTTTTGTTCCTTCGGGAATTATTGTGATTTTTCTAGAATTTATTAGCTATTTTTAGATTTTTTTTTATAGCTTTAAAATCATTTTTAGATTAATATAGAATATTAATAGATTTTTCTTTTAGAATATTAATTGAATTTTGAATATATTTTTTTAGATATAGAATATTAATATATTTTTCTTTTAGAATATTAATTGAATTTTGAATATAGAATATTAATAGGTTTTAATATTTTTAGAATATAATAGATATTTCTAATAGCTTTTAAAGATTTAATATTTTTCTGTTAGAATATAATAGTTTCATTAGAAATAAATAGGTTTTTTTAATAGGATAAATAAATAGATATAGTTTTTTCTTTTATATAGATTTAATTAGATTGGATATTAATAGATATTAAATAGCTTTTTAATCATTTTAATAGAAGAATATAGATTTTTTTCTTTTTATTAATAGTAGAGTTGTTTTTCTAAATAGTATAATTTTGTTGAAGATTTAATATAGGAGATTTATTAGAGATTTATTAGAATTTTTAGATTAGAGAATTATTAGAGTTTTTTAATTAGAGTTTAATTGGATATTAATCAGTTTTTAGGATATTAGATTGATTAGGTTTAAGTGTTAGATTTTAATTGAGTCTATTAATCTTTTTAATTTGTATTAGTAGTCCATTTAATTTTCATTCAGATTAGTTAGTTAGTTTTGCTAGTTAATTAGGTCTTTAATTACAATTTTAGATCAGTATTAGGTCTTAATCAGCTTTTTAATCCCATTTTTGGTCATTAATCCTTTTAATGCAGTTTTTTGGAGTTTGTTGGCTGATTTTTCGTGGGCCCAATTAGGGTTTTTGAAGCCCAATTCATGCAGAAGAATCCAGAATTGTCCAGAAATTCAAAGTCCTATAAATTCAGTCAGCAGCCACGTGTTACAAGGAGGAGACCCCACATATCATCAATTCACCACGCCACCTCACCCTTCCCACTTCCTCTCTCTCTCTGCCACGCCTCACAACAAGTGGCGCACATGCGTACAATTCCTCCACTCACCATTGCCAAGTGTCATCTCCACAAACCTCACCGGACTCCACCAGTTGCATGGCCGGCGGCCATGCAACCGCCACCCAACCTCCATCGCCGGCGACACCAACTACCTCCGGCCGCCATACCCGTCGCCGGAGAACACCAAAAACCCAGATTTCCGACCAATCTTCATCTCTTCTCCTCTAATCTTCATCATCTCAAGCCCAGACTTCCTCCAACGTTCTTCCAGAATCCTTCAATCTTCATCCTCTCCGGTCCAGTCTTCACCGATAATAACCAAATTTCCAGATTCGAAGCTTCATCGTGTATCAAGAACACCTTCAAGAACTTTCCAGATTTCGCCTCTAGATTCTTCATACTCTCCAGAACGTCATCCAAGAACATTTATCGTTCATCAACTTTTTCATCGTCAGTTCAACATTCATTCAACGTTCAAGAAATTCGATGAATCTTCAACGAACAAATCATCCATCAAGAACAACTTTCCAGATCCTCATCACATATTCTCCGATCTTCAAACCACAACACCATCAGAGATCTCCCACCGTTGTAGATCCAGATTTCTTCCAGATTCCTCAACCTTCAAAGACCTTCGATCTTCAGTAAGATCATCAACCATCCATCAACACTCGCTCGAACATCGTCATCCATCCGGTAATAGCGAGATCTCCACCCATATTTTCAAGTATCATCATCATCTGTTCTTCTTCAAGCATCTTCCTTTTGAAGTCTTCATATAGTCTCGGTAGATCTTCTTGGTTCGTGGAGATTGGCGGTGTTTGTTGTTGAGGATTCAGAGTAGAGATTGGAAGAGCGAAGGGATGATTGAATCGGATAAGAGGATTGGATTGAGGGAGACGAGAGAGGCTGAGAGGTGAGAAACGGCGCAGTGAACAGTGTTTGAGGAGAGTTAGGGTTTCTCAGATTGTTGAGATTGGGAGAATGGAGATCAGTTTGGGCCTTAGGCCCAATTCCTTTCGGTTCACACACCTCCATTCCGTTTCCCCACCCCCCTTTCGTGGGTCCCTGGATTCTGGGCCTAAGCCCAGCGAATTCCTCGCCAGCACCCCCCATTTGTCCATACACCCTCCGTTTCAGTTTTTGTCTTTTTTGCTGAACCATGGGCTGGGCCCAGTTTTGTCCCATTTTTGCTGGTGTAATCCCCCTGCAAGCTGGGTACCCCCCTCCCCTCCTTTGTATTTTTTTTCTTTATTTTTATTTTGTTTAGCTTTTCTATTGAAAAAGAATATTAAAAAAAAATAGAGAAAGAAAAAGAATTTGAAAAGAAAAAGAATATATTAAAAAAAATATATTGAAGGAAAAAATGAAAAAAATATATAGAAAAAATATGAAAAAATATATAGAAAAAATATGAAAAAATATATAGAAAAAGAATATGAAAAAATAGTGAGAAAAGAAAGAGAAAATATTTTGAAAAAAGAGATGAATAAAAGAATAGAGAAAAAAGAAAAGAAATATTTTGAAAAAGAAAACACTTGAAAAAGAAGAGAAAAAAATATTAATGTAGATTTAATATTTTTTAGAGTTTCTTCATAGAGTTTCTTTCGCACCTTTTAGAGGTAAGTTTACAGGTCCACTTGTTAGGGGACTATTTTTCACTTGATTTTTCATAGGATAGGATAGTATTTCCTAGGGGTTTATTTTCAGTATTCAATCATTGTAACCATTTTTCAGTATATCAATAAAATGAGATTTGAGTTGTGGTCTCGAAAGTAGCCGAACTACAGCTGCTCTGATTTCTCGTACCAGACGAGAATATGTAGGCATAGGATGCGATATCCTAGTGAGCACACTAACAACTAACCTTTCTGTTCTCTCGCGGCTGTGCGATCGAGACTTTCCCGCTGACGACTAATTGTTACCCTTTTTTCTCTCTTGCCCGAGTGCATTTGAGACCAGACCGTAGTTTTGCCCATAGGTTCCCGTACCTTTGAAACCAGTTTGATTTCTCACTGCTGTGTGAGAATACCCTGTTTAGCCGTAGTTAGCCTGAACTACGTAAAGCTCTGATCTTCCATGCAGTATGGAAGTACGTAGGCACAAGACGCGATGTCTTGGCGAGCCAATTTCCCCGTAGTCCCGAACTACGTTGACTCTGACTTTCTCTCTTGAGAATACGTAGGCATAGAGTGTGACGCTCTATCGAGTCAATTCCCTTCTGTTTAGATTTAGCAGCCGTAGATAGATTATTTTGCATCCTGTAGACAACCCAAGCAAGCGTGGATCCCATCGAGTACGATGGACGTGAGGGGTGCTAATACCTTCCCCTTGCGTAACCGACTCCCGAACCCAGGTTTTGGTTGTGATGACCATACCTTTTCCCCGTTTTTTGCGAGGTTTACTTCGAGCGTTTCCTTTCCCTCCGTTGGGATAAATAACGCACGGTGGCGACTCTTCTGTCAGCAGGCGCCGATTTTCGCAGCAGAAATGATCGTCCAACCCGTGCCTGTGGAATATCTTCAAGAGCGCGATACACCTCGTAGATCTTTTGCACAACCTGGGGTTCCAAGATTTCCCCGTCAGCGGCTACCTCCTGTTTCCTAGGACAATCCTGAATTTAAGAGGTGTGCGCAAAGGACGAAGCGCCCCGAAAGAATTTTTGACCGGATCTCTATGACTTACACTCAGTTATTGCAGCTCTTGCTTCAATTTCAATTAGTTGAACTTCAGACTCTGGCTCCTTGTGTTGGTAAGCCACCACCAGGCTATGATGTAAGTGCCCACTGTGATTTCCATTTTGGGGCTCCGGGCCATAATGTGGAAGAATGCAAAACTTTTAAACACAAAGTTCAAGACCTAATCGATTCAAAAGCATTCGAGTTCACGCCAAACAGTATGAGAGTAACAGATGAGCTTATTCCAGTTTTTGTAAAAGAAGTGGATATCCCGGCTTTCTCCCCTGAAGCTGTATCAGGTCAGAAGCGTATCTTACAATCTTTGGTTTTGAAATCTCCACGTCCACAGCTATTCCATGTCCCTGGGCCAAATTTGAGGATGAAAGTGACTACACGTGAGTAATTCTCTAATCAGTACCAACAACCTTATGTTCCTCAACAACAAAACCATCAGCGCCAAAATCAGAGGAGGCCTCGCAACAACTTGGAAAGAAGGATGGCTCCTCTTCATCCAGTACCTATGTCGCAGAGTCAACTTTTGCCGCGTCTGATTCAAAAATCTTTGGTGGATCCCAAGACTCTCAAGCCGTTGCCAGAACCTTACCCTCCCGGGTACAATCCCAATGTTTAGTGTGGATACCATGGAGGATCCAAGGGGCACTCAACTGAAGAATGCAAAGCCTTCCAGGCCAAAGTGCAGCAATTGATTGACAAAGGGTACATATCATTTCCAGAGGGAGGTTTGGTCGTCCATATCAACCTCTCAACTATCTAAAATCTCGAAGATTTGAAGGGTCATTTCCAAAAGCCAGTGGTCCATATAGGCAGACGTCCTCAACATTGGCAGTCCTTGGGTGCTTTTATCATTTACATCTTGTAGTTCATTTTCTGTTAATTGCTACTTGTTTTTAAACATTGTTGTTTTGAATGGTAATATTAATGAAGTGATTATGCATTTTCCGAATCAGTCACGTCGTGTTCACTCATTATTTCCGCTTATCACAAACACATACGTTTTTATCCACTCCACTTCATCACTGTTGTTTTAGCAAAGATTGGAGGGAAGATGACGAAAACGAAATACCCATAATTGCTGATAGTATGCTTTCGGATAAAATCTCGTTAATGATGTACAAGAATTGTTTCAAATCCCCTAAACACCGGTGATATAAGGAGTTAATCCCTAGTCAGCCACTTCGAGCCTAGAAGTAGGAGTTTCCTTCGGATATTCAAACCCTTAATACTCAACCTGGGGCAGGGTAGTGTTCAGTTAATCCAATCCCGCATTTGAATCAACAAAGCAAAAATAAGACGGTTGTTCATCAATGACCCATGACATGGCAGTCACAATCCTCCAACAAAATAATAAAATAAAAAAATCAAAAGCCTGCTAAGTCGAACACCTCAAAAGGGGACTTAGGCAAAAATCAAGGCAATCCCGATGGATCTGATAAGCAAATCAGTCCATGCAAAAGTTAAGGGATCAAAACAAAATCGAAAGAGGTCTTTAAACCCTCAAAGAAAACAAAATAATATTCAATGGTCAAACCAAAGGGTCACTGACATCCATCGAAAAACCAAATAAGGTGACTGCCATCTCAAGCAAACCTTGAACCATCAAGCTTACACCGTTAAGATAAACATGCGCAGAATTAACTGAGCGTAGGTATGGAGATCATCAAGAAGAAGGGGTGGGTACAAATTAAGTCTGAGCCTGATATCCTTTGTTTCTATACCCGTGAGCCAGACCACGTTACAACCCTCGAAAGACCTAATTGAGGCGAGGTTTATTCTGAAAGCATACTATCGCAAGGTTGCGTAACCTGACTCCCCACATATTTGTTAATCATCAGCATTGGTGTCAGTATCCCTGCTATATCTTTCACACCAATCAATTCAACACAATGTTTGGACTAAACGATCCATTCGTTTCACTATCACGACACTTAAATAAAAGACGCTTTCTTTCGAAACTTGCATGAACTTTGCATTAAAACTACCATTCGTGAACAAATGATTTTATTTACAAGTCAGTATTTGGCATTAAGGAAATTCCAACACAAAGCAATCAAATAGGACTGGATTATTCAGCGGTCTGGATCAGAACCAAGTATACCGTATAACCTTATGGATCTGGGGCATTGACGTCCAACGAATTTGGAATCAGTCAGTCTAAGGCAAATCCCCAAGCATTGTTTGAGTATGGGGAAATCATTCAAGAAGCGGTGGATCAAAAATGGATTATACCAATTAGGGGCAGGCCACCCAGAGTTTCTTCGAGCTAGGGGCATGTCCCTCTAATGTTTATTCAAGACAAGTTAAGTCGCTTCGATGCTCTTTCAGGGGTAAAATACTCCAAGAGTATGTCGAAGTCAATTACCATGAGAATCGATTAAACAATGATGAATCCTTTCGTGGTACCAATCAGGGGCAAACCACCCAGAATTTCTTTAACTTAAGGGCGGATCCCTCTAGTGCTCATTCAGGACAAGTTAAGTCGCTTCGACGCTCTTTTAAGAGCAAGATACTTCAAAAATGTATTGAAGCCAACCACCAAGAGTTGGTTGATCAAGGATGAATCCTTTCATGATACAAATTCTGGGGCAAGCCATCTTGAGGCCGTCTCATGGCAAGTTACCATCTTTTCAAGATGAACTTTCTCAAAGATCATACTAGGGCAAGTTTGAACTACACTAGGGCAAGTTACTCAAGCAAGTACATTTTCGTCAGCAACTGTTGAGTTCAAAACGAGTGTTGGGGATTCGTACCTTCACCTTCCCACCCAAAGTCCAATCCGCATTGGTAGCTACAAAATTCATCTGTGTCGACACCTGCATTTCCAATCACCCGTTTGCAATCATATGCATCATACACATCGCATTCGACATCATGAGCATACTGCTTCATAATCACTTTTGTATCATATGCATACCCAGAATCATATCATACTCTCCCAACTCTTGCGTCTCCACGTGTTAGCATTTGCATTTACATTTCCGTTTTTGGAACATCATTATCATCAACCATTCACATATGCGAGTTCAGGTCCAGGATCAACCTCAAAAATTTCCAAGATCTTAATCAGCCCAGGCAGGGGAATTTTCTGCAAGACCGTGGGTGTTCCCCACGAAGTTGTGCAGCCTTTTGTTGGACAAATTCCAGAATTTCAAAATGATCATCAGCCCGGTCAGGGGCATTGTCTGCAAAAAGCGTGGGTCTATCAAAAGAAAATCCAGCCTAATCATGGGCACTTCATTTAGGGCCATGAGCGTTCCTCATGGGAGTTATCCCTCTTTATGGTAATAACTTATAGCGTATTTTCCATTATCCTTTTGGTAATTGATTCCCTACATCCTTTTGGTGTTATGGTTGATTTTGTTTCGCTTCATCATCCTTTCAGTGATGGGTCTGGCATCCTTTTGGTGTCATGACTAGCGTTTCCGCTCCATTATCCTTTTGGTAATGGATTCCCTACATCCTTTTGGTGTTAGGTTTGTTTTTGTTTCGCTCCATCATCCTTTTGGTGATGGGTCTAGCATCCTTTTGGTGTTATGACTAGCGTCTCCGCTCCATCATCCTTTTGGTGATGGGTCTGGCATCTTTTTAGTGTCATGACTAGTGTATTCTTCATTATCCTTTTGGTAATGGATTCCCTACACCTTTTTGGTGTTAGGGTTGATTTTATTTCACTCCATCATCCTTTTGGTGATGGGTCTGGCATCCTTTTGGTGTCATGACTATCGTATTTTCTATTATCCTTTTGATAATGGATTCCCTACATCCTTTTGGTGTTAGGGTTGATTTCGTTTCCGCTCCATCATCTTTTTGGTGATGGGTCTAACATCCTTTTGGTGTTATGACTAGTGTCTCTGCTCCATCATCCTTTTGGTGATGGGTCTGATATCCTTTTGATGTCATGACTAGCGTATTTTCCATTATCCTTTTGGTAATGGATTCCCTACATCCTTTTGGTGTTAGGGTTGATTTTGTTTCGCTCCATCATCCTTTTGGTGATGGGTCTGATATCCTTTTGATGTCATGACTAGCGTATTTTTCATTATCCTTTTGGTAATGGATTCTCTACATCCTTTTGGTGTTAGGGTTGATTTTGCTTCGCTCCCCTATCCTTTTGATAGTGGGTCCCTTAATTTCTTTTAATGTCAGAGCAGTGTGTGTGAGTGTACTATCATCCTTTTGGTGATAGGTTTGTCATCCTTTGGGTGTCAAGTTTTCTTTGTTAACATCCTTTTGGTGTTAGCGACCTTAGCAAGATATCCAATATTTCATTCCCAAGCAGTTCCTTTCTTTTCGGACAAATTCAGGGTCTTCTATATCTAATCATCTTCTACCTCGAAAGAGTGAATGCCGTAGCATTTCGTCTTACCAGGTTTAAGCCGATTAGATAGGGGCATCTGTCATACCCTAAATTTGTCCATACTTTTTTTGTTAATCAAAGGCATTGGTACAAACAACCAGAGGGTTGTCAAGAAATTTTAAGATTTTTTTCATTGGTGTGAGCATGAGGTAGGAGCTTGTTGGGTACCTCAGAGGTCATGGTGGAGTTGGAATGATCACCTAGTTCATCTACACAATGCCTAGGCAAAGAGGGTGAAATTAGGGTTTCAATTTTAATCAGGATAAATTTGTTTTTAAGGGAAAGACTTGTTTCCATGGCTTTCCATGTGTCCTAAGGTGTGTGAGGATGGGAGATTGACCATCAATTTTAATCAGAAGAGCTTCAATTGATCAGTCAATTGAAAATCAGGAGATTTGAGGGAAAAAGTCAACTGTAGTTTGACTTTTGATTTAAATGGTGCTCCAATGATGGGATGATGGTCCATGAAGTTCATATGGCTTAGTGAAGTCTACTCAAGAAGTTTCAAGGCCTCAGAAGACCCGGAACATCAATAGTCGACTCGGTAGTCATCGATCGATCATTTCGTTGACCAAAATGTCAACTCTTCAACCATAAGGATTTTGACCTCAAAGTGTGAAGCAAAAATGTTCCTAATGCCATATTACACCTTCGGGAAATTAGGGTTTTGAAAGGGGCAAGGCCATTATTTCTTAACCACACATCCAATTGAGTTGGTTCAAAGCTCATTGAAAAGCTCTTGACAAGTCCTACAAAAATCCCACAGTGGTCCATGAGCATACAATGCATAGATTTGGAGTTATGGCCAAAGTCATTACAAGAGGGGAAAATAACTTAGAAAAATTCTAAGTTATTGAACTTTTTAGGCATGTTTTTCAGCAACTTTGAGTGGATTTTTGACCTAGTTCCATTTGGAATATGAGGATCATGAAAACATGAAAGTTGTAGAGCTTCATGAGGGCTTTCCAAAATGTACTAGAACTCCTCCATAGCCCTTATGAGTTGAGAGTTATGAATCCAACAAGATGAGGTTTCAACACTTGAGTCCACCATTTTCATTTTTTCACAAACTCGCCTTTTGATCACTTAAGCTATTATCAGCCATTGGATCATGTCTTAATCTAATATTTAGATAGGAGTATGATTAGAAAATGCAGAAATAATGAGGTTTTGAAAGCTTGGCAAGGTGGCAAGCAAGTGGACATTATTATATTCATCAAAAAGCAAGAGGAAAGAGAAACTTTTTTATAAGGTAGCTTGTAGCTGCAGCTCCCTACTATCTAGCCTCACTTCAATCACCTCACGCCCTTCATTTCACTTGAGTTTCTGACTTGCATTAAGCCAAGGGGCTGATGTCTGCAGCTGTACCAAATCTCATGAGATTTTCACTAAAAATCTCCCTCCAAGGCAAAAAAACCAAATCTGCCCCAATACCCCTCTTGGCCTATAAATAGTGACCTCATCCCACTCTTCAAAATACACCAGAGCACTCTAAAACCCAAGAGAAAATCCTTGCTCTCTTCTTGCTTTGCATTTTCTTACAAGTGAAGAAAACCATTCCAAAATGCCTAAAAATCTGCTTTGAGCAAAACATCCTCCAAAATCATTTTCACCCACTCAAGCTCACCACAAACCATCCATACAATTCACAAATGATGTGTGGGAGGTGTTCAAGCTTTTAAACCAACCAAAAACCTAGTATTTCCAAAAGTCAACCCTCAACCTTAGAGAACTTTGACTTTTTGTATAAACAAAGGGAGTTCTCTGTTCAGGCTTGTTTCAACCCTCATGACACCTCAAACACCTTGGATATAAGGTGTGTCAACTATCCAAAACATTTAAAAACAACTGCATCATCATTTGGTGGATCTGTCACAAAGATCCATTTGTTGCTTCAAGTGTAAGAAACTTGCTTTTACACCAAGACTTGCTTGTAAGAGGTTGAATCTGCTTGGACTGTGCATTGGTGGTGTGGAGCAGCTATTTAAGACAAATATTCTCAACTAGGCAGCTTATCATTAAAGATTACATTGGAAGTCTTCAAGAGGTAAGTGAGCTCTATTCAATATACTCATTGTTTTGGCATCTTGATCATATTTAATGTGCATAAGCTTAGAGCCTGCCTAGAATCCTTAAGTCATGTATGAACTTGGTAACATGAGGATAGTTGCATTGTCTTGTCTTGATGCTGTTTGGTTCCGTTTCTATGTGAAAGATGATGATTTTCTTCTGTCAAAGCAACTGTTTTAGACCTTGATTTGTTTGTTGGTGTTTTGAAGTAGAAACCCTTGTATTTTGATTCATGTGATGTTTAAACATTGTACCATTTGAACTATGTTGACTCTGCAGCATTTTTGTTCTTGCATTTTTCAAAATCATGTGCATTTTCAACTCATAGGTCATTTTCATTTCTAGCTTACTTTTGAATCATTTGTGAGTTCAAACTTGGTTTATAGTATATTTTGAGTATGTTTGAAAGTTGTTTGGTGATGTTGGACCTAGGATGGCTCTTGTGACTTTTTGAAGCTTGTTGATGACTATGCCTTGTTATGCTGTCTTAATATTAGTAATCATCATGCTATATGCCTTGATATTCTGATACTTGCCACTGTCATGATAAGTGAATATCTGAGATAGCCTGAACTATTGCTTGGTGTTTGGTCTATATTTGTTAACTTGAGATATGTGTTTTTCATGTACATTTTGTTGGTGGATAGAGTGACTTTATCATTTGTGCATCAATAGCTGTCATCACTTAGGCATTATAATAGGGTTGTGTTTGCAAGCATGATTTGTTCATATCATGGTTTTGTAGTCATTTGTGTGCCTATGCTGTTTTGGCAAGCAAGTTTGATGCCAGTTCTGTTTTCACTTCATGTGCTAGCAATCTCCATGTTAAGCCCTCTTGCAATTTGTGTATTTGAAGTTCTTAATCTACTACATTTTGAATTGATAGCAGTGGCTGTCCTAAGTCATTTGTTTTAACTTGGTTTGGATGCAAGGTCTTTTAGACATAGTTCCATCAACTTGCAACTCACATACAATATTCTTGCTCTGATGTATTTTGATTGAATCTTCTATTAAAACTCATTCAACCTCATGTTTGGAGCTTGTCCATACCAATTTCTTGCTCTAGACACATATGTCAACTCATACCTCATTGTTGTAAATTTGTCTCTCATAGTTAAAGCTTGCATGTGAAGCAGTAACTAACATGAATGTATGTTTGTTGTGCTTTATGGTTGCATCTGTTTAATTTTAGATTCATGGCTATTATAAGTTGAAGTTTCACAGCTGCTTATGAATTGATTTGAACCTTGACAGTTTTGGTGTTTAGGCTGTTGGATCTATAGTGGAATTGATGTTTGCATATATTAAACAAATGTTTGCATTGCCCTCAAAACATGTTGCAGTTTGGATTGGTAAGGGTCTGCTGTCATGAAACTATTAACGTTGTTGATTTGCAAAGTTGTTCATAACATCAAATTCACCAACTACCAACATTGTTCTCTAATATCTTTTGAATAATTTTTTCTGTTGGAACTCTTTGTATATTGCATTTCAAGCATGAGCAGACCTTGCCCTTTGTTAGTAACTCATGTGTTTGGACTGCTGTTTGAACTTTGACCTATGTCAAGCCCACCAATGTAACATGTTCATTTTTATGCTAAACTTTATTTTTGTTTCTGTTTTAAACAAACTGTATTGATGTGTGTGGTTGAGAAAAGCTGTTAATCATGTCTAGGCATACTAGATTGTAAAGTTATTGTCTAGATCAGTTTGAATTGTGTGTGTGTGTTTTGTCTTTGTAAAAGCATTATTGTTAGAATTCATCATGAATGCTGCTGAGAGGTGATATATTGGTGCTTACTGTCCTGATTTGTTTTGAGGTTGGTTAATCATTTGTGCTGTCAAACTTCATTTGTTTCTAGATTCCATGTATTTCCAAGCGCATGTCATGACTGCTGGCTGAGATTGACTTAGATTGCTAGGCTGTTGATTAAACCAAGTTAAATGTTGATAAAAGCTCTGCATAATGCATCTTTGTTGCTGCTTGCAAATGACTTAAAATTGTGAATCATATACCAAGATGTGGACTAAATCAGTTTGCTATGGTAAAGATTGATTGTTGGCTTGCCTTATGAACTTGTTGTCTAGATTGATTGAGATGGTTTGTCAACCTAAAATTATGATCAGAATTCTAGTTAGTCTTTGAAGAGTGCACATAGGTTAGGTTTTTTTGGATTAACTGCCCTGCCAGGTTTAATTTGTAAGTTTCTGTTCAGTTTTGTTGTGAAAACCACTGGTAAGTGTACCAATGCTTTGGCCTACTATCAATACCTAGGACTTGCTAGTTTATGCTAGGAGTTTAGGACTCAGTAAGAACTTTTGGCTTGCTTGAGTTGGTGTTTCTGCTGTTAGAACTTGGCCCTCGTACTAGATGTTTGTGTGTTAGCTTGATGGTTGTCTTTATGGCAATGTGTGTATGTTATTTCTTTTGCAAATGCTGATCTATGATGTTGAAACATGTGGTGAAGTTTAGGATTGACTTTATTAGGTCAAGCATGTGTACATTGCTGGACAAAACCTTTTTCTCATTGCTAAAACTTGTTGTTGGTGTGGCAGTTCCTTGTTTTGATTATGGATTTTTGACTTCACATATGCTTGGAGCAGTCATAGATTATGACAGTTGTAAATATATTATCAAACATTGTTTTGAAATCTGAGTTGCTGACTTATACCTTGCTACTATCAGTATCTGTTCCTCATTTGATAAAATTTGGTTGTGTTGTGACTTTCATTTGAAGTTAATGTTTGGGTTTAGATTGGTAGGACTCAAAAGCTCTCCCTGCTAGTGTGCTTTTTAGTTTAAGAGCTGTTACCATTTGGAGTTCATGACAGGTTGGTGATCGCGACTTTTTATGTCTAATACAACCTAACTGCAAGTGCACAGTCTATCGCGTAGTAATAATAGATATCGATCCCACAGGGACTCGTAATCAAACTAGTGTTCTTGGGAGTTACTATGTTTAGCTAGGTAGAATATGTTTAAGGGAATAAGATTGTCACTAAAAGGGAACTAAGAATGCTACTTAGATTATAATTGATTGAATCGATATGCAGTAATTATGTTCTTCGGGGATTTGACAAGTTACCGGTGTATGAAATAATTTTCAAAGTTTACTTAAGCAGAAAATGGTGATTTAAAGACTCTCGCCTCACGATGGTTATTGACGCTAATCATAATTCTAAGGGCCAAACATACACTTTCGTATCCCATTCGGGGTTTAAATTATTTTTTGGAAATCTCTAAGTTCTAATTCATTTTAAAGTGCTTTCGCTGTTATTAAAATGAATGACTAGTGTTTACTATCTGATCTTACCGCAGCTTTCGCTTGTTGATTCGTATCTTAATTAATTTCCCACTTTCGTGGCAAAACTACTTTTAAATAAGTTCTCGCTTTCGCGACGAATTTTATTCAGTAAATTAATTTTAAACACTCAGACCATAAATTACTTTTTTTGAAAAGAAAGTTTTTCACCAGTTGCTGTCAAATCCCATTCGAATTATTACTACATATCGATTACCTAAGTTTAGCTAGACATGGATTTGGGAAAGATAAAACATAAATAAAAATAATAAATAATGATTTGCATTATAATAAAACTGGAATCGATTGAAATGAGAAACCTGTAAATATTCCAATTGGCCTTTGGGCAGATCCTCCACAGATGTTGGCAGGATTCTGGTATTTATGCCAAATTGATCGTACAATAAAGTAGAAATTACAGAAGAATGAAAATGGAATACAGAAGAAGTAAAGAGAAATAAATAAGAATATAAAACTGGAAAGTGTGTTCTAGAAATAAATTTGGCAGCACTTCGTTGTATGAATGCGGCTCTCTTTCTGAAGTCCCCTGCTTCCCCTTTTATAGAGATGGAATTCTAACGGTTACTGCTGGAGAGAGTGGACTTTGAGGCAGATAATTCAGGGAGTAGTGGTCCACTCTTTGGGAATTGGAACTGCTTCTTTAACGTGTAATTGAAGTGGGGCGTTTTTGCCTGCATGACGGTCGTCACAAGGTGTGACGGTCGTCACCCGTGTGACGGTCGTCATGGAGCTGTGACGGTCGTCACATCAGCAAAAACAGCTTCTGCGCTTTTCATGATGTTTTCACTCCTTTTTCGTCCATATTTCATCTGAGATTTCTTCTTTTCTTCATGTTGCCTTGTATAGACATGATAGTTGAATACCTGCAAAACATCAGACAAATAACACGGAAATAACCCGAAATCGGATCGAAAACGGTTAAACTTTAGTTGAATTATGCATCAAAATATATATACGATTTCGTGTTATCAAACTCCCCTAAGCTTGAATCTTTGCTTGTCCTCAAGTAAAACATGAAAAAGTCGGCAAGCACGAGGCAGCTTCTTCGTTCGTAAAAGTCGGGAAAAACCGGGATTCTTGGTAGGAACAAAACGAGTACCATGACGACACTAGACTACAAGTCTTCGGAGGTCTCCTTCTTATGCAAACCGGTCCCAGTCATGCTACTGTAGCTCGGCGTCAAGGTTCTCGCGGCAAGTTCACCATGTTTGTTCTGGCGCAATCACATTAAGCCCGTTGTCCATACACTTTCATGGCAAGTCGACCTGTTAGTGAATATGATCTCATTTTTGTTTTTGATCTTCTACATTGATCATAAGCTTATGTCATTGATTTTTCAATGAGTTTTCGTGCCGTTGGGCTAAATGCTCGGGTGAGGAGCACCTAACTTAGAAGGAAACGTGTCTTATATTTTTGGGCTATTTAGCTCTCTTTTCATGATTTTTCATCTTTTTGGAGATCATACACTTATTTGCATCAGTCGCTCACTTAGAAGTGCTTTAGGATGGTGCTGACTGCTAGTATAAACTACTTGGGGCTGAGTTTGCATAGACACTTGAGACTTTGGTACACGTAGGTAGTGAAACCGACTCGCATAAACCGGAGATCTAAGTTGTCAGGACGGTACTGGTTTTGTTAGAACTGTCATTTCCTCGGAGTTTCAAAACTTGGTTTGAACTCGGTTGCATTCTCGCGATGCTTTTGCTTTTGAGGAACGAACCAAAATTTTTGTTTACGTTGAATAATGTGGGGATGTTTGCGTAACGGGAAAAGGATATATAAACGAGCTTTATTTGCTAAAAATAGAAAATGTTTAAATAGAACTTACGAAATTCAAAGTACAGTGGAATGGAAATAAAGGTGGAATGGAAATAAAGGCTCCACTCCCACACTATCTCAATCAGTGTCCCCACTGATTTTTGAAACATGCGAGAGGGAGGTACAACTGAAATGAAAGTACAAATAAACTGGAAATATAGTAAACAAATAAGGAAAAATGGAAAACTAATCACGTCCGCTGCCTCTGTCACGTCCGCGCTGGCGTCCTCTGGCTTTTGCAAGGGCTACTCTGTCCTCATAACTCATAGCTCCGGTATGGTAGACGGTGTCCCGGAGTCCTTGGACCTGCAAAGTCAGATTCGCCAGGTTCTCAGTAATGGTAGCTTGGCCGGTTTGAAGTTGTTGCATTTGAGTCCGGTGCCAAGCTTCGAACTGGTCAGCTCGCTGATTCTGCTGCTGCAGCATAGCGAGTATCTGTGCCTGCTGGTCTAGAGAGCGGCGGAGATCCTCTTCTGTGTAGTCTGGCACGGGATGATGGCGGCGGCGGCGAGAGGATGTACCTTCGTAAGGAGGAGGTTGTGATGCCTCTGGCTGCTCGGACCTGTCCAACTCAGCTTGGATTTCATCGTCAGAACTTTGGGTGTGGTCCTGAGTAGGAACAGCGGCAGCAGGAGGGGCAGTGAGGTCAAATAACCAGTTGGTACGATCCTCTGGGTGTGTGCGGGTGCGTGACGGAAGGATGACGCTTCGGACGGTCTTGCCACGCACTACCGGATGGTACTTGCCGTCAGCTCTGGAGCGGATAAGGTGGGAGGCTCTGCAGTGGTCGGTGTCAAGGAACACCGAGGGGATGGAACGGAGGTGCTGGAGGCGGTCGCCAAGGTTCAGCCCAAGTGCAATGGCAGTGACAATCCCGCCAAAGTAGAATGGCTTCGAGCCACAGTTGCAGTTGGCCTGAATGTGAGCCAGCAGAAACGGAGCGGCGTTGATAGGTTCGTTGTTGAAGACGCAATGGAGGAAGAAGAGCTCTTTCGAGTTCACCTTATGATTGTTGTCTCTGGCGAAAATTGTGTTGCTCAATGCTCTGTGAAAGTACCGGATGGTTGGGTTATGGATATGAGTGGCGTGCAGAGAGTCCCAACCATCGGCATTGATGCCGGTCAACTGGTACCACAGCGCGAAAGCTTCATGCTGGAACTGATCGGTGAGGCGGCGGTGAGCATTGTCGCCTCGAGGAAGTTGTAAGAGGGCAGCTATCTGGTTCTGGTGCATCTGATAGTTTGTGCCGAACATCCGGAAACATGCGGCACCGGAATGTTGGTTGAGGTCGCCGCTGGATGTGACGTAAGTAAACGAACTCAAGAACTCGAGAGTGAGTTGTTCGTATGTTGGCAGTGGGTTGGTGCAGAGGTTCCAGATGCCTGCTCTTTGAAGCATCCAGGTTACGCCTTCAAGGAGTCCGAGCTCCGTAAGCGACGAAATGTGTGGATAATGAGTCGGCTGGAGCGACCTCTGATGAAATACGATGTAGTTTGCTCGCTGTCTCTCGCCTAAGTCACCTTTGCTGAAGATAATGTTGCTGATATCTGGGGTTTCTGCATTTCTTGCCATTGTTGGAAGATTGAGAGGGTTCTGAAGATTGGGGTTTTTCTGCAGAGTGGGAAGAACTGACAGAAGTGTGGTTGGAGGTTGAGATTGGAGTTGAAATATATGGTGCAATGTGGGGAGAACGAAAATTCGTAGTGGGGGAGGAGTTTTGATGATTGGAAGTTGAACTTAGGGTAGTGGGAGAGAAAACGCAGCCCTGCTATATCAGATAGTAGTTCTGGGCTCGTGACGGTCGTCACATATGTGTGACGGTCGTCACCCGCGTGACGCTCGTCACCCGCGTGACGCTCGTCAGGGTCCTGTGACGGTCGTCACAGCAGCAAAATCTGCAGAACGCAGAATTTTGCTCTGAGGGCGTTCTTGCAGTGATTTTTAGGCTTAGTAATGATACAGCAATGTGTTATAACAGCCAACAAACAAAGAGTAACATAAAAATAGAATAATTGAATAAAGACTATGATTGAAATAACATGAAATTGAAATAATTGTATGTAGTGCATAAAGAAAGTAACAATGCGAAAATTCCAAATGATTAAACGAAACTAAACTAAACCAAACTAAACTGAATCTACTGCTAAAACTAGTATCTAGTCTTTTCGTGTCTTCAACTCATCGAACTTCCGTGCGTAGTAGTCGAGCTGGTCACAGACTAAGTCCATGAAGACTACCAGTTCGCTGTGTATGCCTGCGAGTCATCTTTTACAGTAGTCAGAGCTGCATCAACGTTGTCCAATCGTAGTAGAACAGTATCCATTTTGTCGGTGGTCTCCTCAGGGATAGGCTCAGGATAGGTGTTGTAGTGCGGAGGAGTCATAGGGTCTACTTCAGCTTCGGATACAACATCCTCATAGTACATATAGTCGTGTGCCTCAGAGATGTGGTCACTGTCATACATATAGTTCTGTGGTGTTGACTGTGGTGAAGGAGGTCCCATAGGCTCGTCCAGTTCATAAAGCCAGTTGTCCTTGTTGTGGATACTTGTCATCTGATGATCAGGCAGTGTGAATAGCTGTACTGGTTTTTCGTTAATGAGGTACTCATACGGTCCAGGTCCCATAGTTCCTAAAATGCGCCTGTTAAAGCAGAATTGTATGTTCATGGGTCGGATAGTGCCAAAACGAGTGCTTGCATTTAAGTGGAATCTAAGGCCAAGCTCGTGGGCAATCATTGTCACGAGGCCTCCTATAAGAATAGGTGTCTGTGGTTCCTGCGTGAGGCGTTTGAAAGATCTCATCATGAAAGGCACTGCATTTACTGTACGTCCCTGAGAAGCACAGAACATGATGAATAACTCCTCTTTAGATACTGTAGTAATATTTTCTTCTTTCCTAAACAGGGTGTGAGCTAGTATCTTATGGAAGTATCTGAAAGCTGGGTTATGGATATCATCATTATACATTTTGTCTGGTTCAGGGTGATAGTCACCTGTGATTCTACCCCAGAATTGGTCGAGTTGAAAATCAATATCGTCATCTTCTGCACTGATGAACACATGCGGTCCGCTAGGAAATCCTAAGAGGTTAGCTAGTAACATCCGGCTATGGGTTTGGTCCATTCCAAACAATCGGAAGGTAATCAGCTCTGTGTTGGATCCAAAGCCATAGTTGGGTATATATCTGAAAGAACTAAGGAATTCATAGGTAAGATCCTTATAGGTAGAAAAATGTGTTTTCAAAGCAGTGTTCTCCCAACCCAGTTGATTGAACAGGAATTGAATACTATCCGTGATTCCTAGTTTATCCATGGTAGACTTATCATAATACAGCGTTAAGGCGAATTCTCTTTCAGTTAGTGCTGCAAATCTTGCCTTTTGAGCTAGTCCTCTAAAGTGAACCTTTGTGAAGTCGTACTCGGCCATACTCGCAGGTAATTCGGAGAAAACAGAAGGAGTGTTTTGAAGACTTTAAAAATCCTGAAAGGTTTAAAACAGGAGTTTGAAGTCAGGATTTTTGAAAACAAAAGCGATAGAAATAAAAGACAAAAGAGAAAAATAAAATAGAATAAAAATATGAAACTAAACGAAAGTAGAAAGTAATAATAATTATAATTTTAGAATTTTTGTTGGATTTTCAAAGTAAAATTTTAAATAAAGAATGAAATACAGTAACGAGGGAAATTGGGTTGCCTCCCAGTAAGCGCTGTTTTTAACGTCTAAAGCCTGACGATAGCTTGGTGAGAAGTTATTCGGGTGTTTGAGCTGGAAGCTCAAGCAGTGTCATATTGCTGACTTGAGGGTTGTTGTCGTTCTTATTATAATGTTTTAGACGTTGCCCGTTTACGATAAATGGTGCATTCGTCTTATCGGTAATTTCAACAGCTCCACTCTGAAGTACTTTAGTCACTTCATAGGGTCCAGACCACCTAGATTTTAGTTTACCTGGGAAGAGTTTTAATCTTGAATTAAAGAGCAATACGATGTCTCCCACACTGAATTGTTTCCTGACTGAACGTTTATCATGCCACTTTTTAGTTCGTTCTTTATAGATACGGGCATTTTCGTAAGCGTCTAATCGAAGTTCTTCCAATTCGTGTAAGTTCAAGATTCGCTTTTCTCCTGCCTCGGTGTAATTGAAATTGAGTGTCTTAATGGCCCAGAAGGCCTTATGCTCTAATTCTACAGGGAGATGGCAGGATTTACCGTAAACTATTTTGTAGGGGGTAGTACCTATTGGTGTCTTAAAAGCGGTCCTATAAGCCCATAAAGCTTCTTGTAGCTTTGACGACCAATCTTTCCTTGAGGTAGCGATAGTCTTTTCCAATATCTGTTTTATTTCTCTGTTCGAGACCTCTACTTGTCTGCTAGTTTACGGGTGATAAGGTGTAGCTACTCGGTGTCGGACTCCATATTTAGAGAGAATTTTATCGAATATTCGCGATATGAAGTGAGATCCGCCGTCACTAATGACGAGTCTGGGTACACCGAATCTAGGAAAGATTGTGTTTTTAAAGAGTTTGATTACTACTCGTGCGTCGTTTGTTGGAGCAGCAATGGCTTCTATCCATTTAGACACGTAGTCTACAGCGAAGAGTATGTAGTTATTACCAAAAGAAGGTGGGAAAGGTCCCATGAAATCTATTCCCCATACGTCAAAGATTTCTACCTCTAAGATTCCTTTCTGAGGCATTTCATCGCGTCGTGAGATGTTGCCACTTCGTTGGCATCGATCATATTTTAGCACAGCGATGTGAACGTCTTTCCAGAGGTTAGGCCAGAATAAGCCGGCTTGGAGAATCTTAGCGCACGTCTTGGATGTACTAGCATGACCACCATATGGTGCTGAATGGCATTGGGAAATGATATTCTCTATTTCTTCCTCTGGGACACAGCGACGGTATATGTTGTCGGCCCCTCTCTTGAAGAGTAGAGGTTCGTCCCAATAATAGTGTTTCAGATCGTGGAAGAATTTCTTCTTTTGCTGATAAGTGAGATCCGGTGGAAGCACGCCTGCAGCGAGGTAATTAACGATGTCAGCATACCAGGGTAATGTGACCTGGGCATAGGTGGCTTCTACAGCTTTTTCGAATTCTGGATCTTCCGAGATTGAGTTGGGTATGTCACTTTCTAATTTGGCTATCAGACTTTCGTACGGGAAATCGTCATTTATCGGTACTAGTTCGTGTCTGATGCCTTCTATTCGGGATAAGTGATCTGCAACAACGTTCTCGGTTCCTTTTTTATCTTTGATTTCTAAGTCAAACTCTTGTAATAACAGGATCCATCTCAATAGTCTTGGTTTGGCATCCTTTTTGCTTATTAGGTACCTTATGGCAGCGTGGTCTGTGTATATGATAATTTTTGCTCCTACTAAGTAAGAACGGAATTTGTCAAGCGCAAATATAACTGCTAGAAGTTCCTTTTCTGTGGTAGCGTAGTTCATTTGGGCAGGATCTAAGGTTCTACTGGCATAGTAGATGGCATGGAGTTTCTTGTCTTTCCTTTGTCCTAGAACTGCGCCTACGGCATAATCACTCGCATCGCACATGATTTCGAACGGTAATCGCCAATCGGGCGGTTGCATAATTGGTGCGGTGATAAGGGCTGATTTTAATGTTTCGAATGCTTTTAAGCAGTCATCGTCGAAGACGAACTCAACATCTTTCATCAACAGGCCGGTCAGAGGTTTTGTGATTTTCGAAAAATCTTTTATAAATTTTCTGTAGAAACCGGCATGTCCCAGAAAACTCCGTATTTCTCGAACGAATTTTGGAGGTTGGAGATCTTTTATAATCTCTATTTTAGCTTTGTCTACCTCAATTCCTTTATCTGATATGACATGTCCTAGAACTATTCCTTGTCGGACCATAAAATGGCATTTTTCCCAATTTAGGACGAGGTTTACTTTTACGCAACGTTCTAAAACCATTTCTAAGTTTTGTAGGCATCCTTCGAAACTTTGTCCACATACCGAGAAATCGTCCATAAATACTTCCATGATGTCGTCTATGAAATCTGCGAAGATTGCCATCATGCATCTTTGGAAGGTTGCTGGTGCATTACAGAGTCCGAACGGCATTCGGCGGTAAGCAAAAGTACCATAGGAACAGGTGAATGTAGTTTTTTCTTGGTCATCAGGATGAATGGGAATTTGGAAGAATCCTGAATAACCATCTAGATAGCAGAAATACGAATGTTTGGCTAGTCTTTCCAACATTTGGTCTATGAAGGGTAACGGGAAACGATCTTTGCGTGTGGCCTTGTTAAGCTTCTTATAATCAATGCACATCCTGCTTCCAGTCACGACTCTTTTTGTTATTGATTCGCCTTTTTCGTTTTTAACTACAGTGACTCCTCCTTTCTTTGGTACGACATGAACTGGGCTGACCCATTCACTATCGGAGATCGGATAGATGATTCCTGCATCTAGCAATTTCTTTACTTCATCTCTGACTACAGTGCTCAGGATGGGGTTCAGTCTTCTCTGATGCTCTCGAGAGGTTTTAGAGTCTTCCTCTATTGTAATTCGATGCATACAGATCGAAGGGCTTATACCTTTTAGATCGCTTATATTATAGCCTAACACGGTGGGGTACTTCTTTAGGACTTCTAATAGCTTTTCGGTTTCTGGTTGTCCTAAGTTGGCGTTGACTATCACTGGTCTTTTTAGTTCATCGTCTAGAAATTCATATCTGAGGTTTTTGGGTAGTGTTTTAAGTTCTAAAGATGGGTTCTTCGGACCTGGCATGTGGTTTGGAGTCAGTGCTAAGCTTTCGCTTAGGCTGTCGTCTTTATACGGTTTACGCCAGTCGTCGTCTTCAGAAATATCGGGTATTTGAATCTTTATTATTTCTGAATACGTGGTCTCTTCGTTTTCAAGTTCTCTTATGCATTCGTCAATTTCGTCTACTAAATAGCAGGTATCGTCTATGGCTGGTGCTTGTAAGAACTTGGTGAGAATGAACTCTATCTTTTCTTCTCCTACTTCGAATGTTAGGCTTCCTTTCTTCACGTCTATAATAGCTCCGGCTGTAGCTAGGAACGGTCTTCCTAGAATAATTGGGGTTACAGTATCCTCCTTGATGTCCATGATTATGAAGTCGGTTGGAATGTAGAATTATCCTATGCATACTGGAACGTTTTCCAGTATTCCGACGGGGTATTTTACTGATCGGTCAGCTAATTGAACGGACATTTTGGTTGGTCTGAGGTCTCCCATATTCAGCTTTTTGCATATAGATAAAGGCATAACACTGATACTGGCTCCTAAATCGCATAGAGCTTTGTCTATTACGAACTTTCCTATGACGCAGGGTATGGAGAAACTACCTGGGTCTTTTAATTTAGGAGGCATGCGGTTTTGAATAATGGCACTACACTCCGCAGTAAGTGTAACTGTTTCGTTATCCTCGATCTTCCTCTTATTCGACAGGATTTCTTTGAGAAATTTAGCGTATGACGGCATTTGAGTTATCGCTTCTGTAAAAGGAATGGTAATATTCAGCTGTTTAAGGAGCTCTACAAATTTCTTAAACTGTCCTGAAGTTTTGGAATCTATTAATCTTTGAGGATAAGGGATAGGTGGTTTATATGGCGCTGGAGGTGCTTGAGTTTTTTCACTTGCGGTATCCTCCTTCTCATTGTCTTCCTTCTTCTCTAACTCGGATTCCTTTTCAGCTTGTTCAGTTGGTTTTTGTTGCATGGCTGAGTTTTCGGTCCTCGGATCGATCGGTTCGTCCAATTCTTTTCCACTTCTTAGTATTATAGCATTTGCTTGGCCTTTTGGATTCTGTTCGGGTTGTCCAGGAAATGTGCCAGCAGGTGCGGCAGCAGAGGCTTGTTGTTGAGCCACTTGTGATATCTGTGTTTCTAACATTTTGTTGTGGGTGGCTAAAGCGTCTACTTTTCCTGTCAACTGTTTAATTTGCTCGCTAGTGTGTATGTTTTGATTCAGGAATTCTTTGTTTGTTTGAGCTTGAGTAGCTATGAATTTTTCCATCATCAATTCGAGGTTGGATTTCCTAGGTGCATTCTGAGCAGCGGCTGGTTTCTGATATCCTGGCGGAGCAGTAGGCATTTGCAATGCATTTTCGCTTTTGTAAGAAAAGTTTGGATGATTTTGCCAACCTGGGTTATAGGTATTTGCATAAGGATTTCCTTGAGCATAATTTACCTGGTCTGGTGGGATTCCGGCTAGCAATGGGCATTCGGGTGCATTATGAGTGGTGCTTTCGTATAACTCGCAATTCGGAGTTACAGCAGTGACGGTTGCAGTGGGGTTAACGGTCAGACTATCAATCTTCTGTGCTAGAGCATCTACTTTAGCGTTGAACTTTTCAAGGCTGCTGATCTCGTACATCCCACCTTTCGCTGTGGTTTTCTCTGTCGGAGTGCGTTCACCTCCCCATTGGCAATGGTTTTGTGACATGTTTTCGATTAATTGATAGGCTTCATCGTATGGCTTATCCATAAGTGCACCGCCCGTGGCAGCGTCTATTGTTAATCTAGTATTGTATAAAAGCCCATTATAGAAAGTATGGATTGTCACACAGTCTTCTAGACTGTGGTGAGGACATATTTTCATCATATCTTTGAATCGTTCCCATGCTTCGTAAAGAGATTCAGTATCTTTTTGTCGAAATCCGTTGATTTGAGCTCTAAGCATAGCAGTTTTGCTTGGCGGAAAATATCTCGCTAAGAAGACGTTTTTCAATTGTTCCCACGTCGTAACGGAGTTGGATGGTAAAGATTGTAACCACGTCCACGCTCTGTCTCTAAGAGAGAATGGGAAAAGACAAAGTCTTATCGCGTCTGGAGTTACTCCATTTGCTTTCACTGTGTCTGCGTATTGTACAAACTTCGTTAGATGTTCGTTCGGATCCTCAGTTGCATTTCCTGAGAATTGGTTTTGTTGTACAGCTGACAGCAATGACGGTTTTAGCTCAAAATCATTTCGGGTAATAGCTGGGGCAGCAATGCTACTTCTAGGCTCCATCTGAGAGGGTGTAGCGTATGCCTTCAGCGGTTTGTTTGGAGGTCCTTCAGCCATGTTTGATTCTTCTTCGGATTTGGGAATGGGAGTGAGAGGATCGGGAATGTTATGTTTGAGTTGGTACTCAATGATTCGGCTTCTTAGATGTAAGAAGCGTTCTAGTTCTGCGACTGAAGGTTTCAAGATATCGCCTTGTGAGCGATTACTTGGCATACAATCGATAGCACTAGTAAAGGAAAAATGAAAATTGTTAACCTAGTCTATACGGCGTAACAGAAGGTTACACTATTGACTAAACGGGTCCCCGGCAACGGCGCCAAAAACTTGATTGCGACTTTCTATGTCTAATACAACCTAACTGCAAGTGCACAGTCTATCGCGTAGTAATAATATATATCAATCCCACAGGGACTCGTAATCAAACTAGTGTTCTCGGGAGTTACTATGTTTAGCTAGGTAGAATATATTTAAGGGAATAAGATTGTCACTAAAAGGGAACTAAGAATGCTACTTAGATTATAATTGATTGAATCGATATGCAGTAATTATGTTCTTCGGGGATTTGACAAGTTACCGGTGTATGAAATAATTTTCAAAGTTTACTTAAGCAGAAAATGGTGATTTAAAGACTCTCGCCTCACGATGGTTATTGACGCTAATCATAATTCTAAGGGCCAAACGTACACTTTCGTATCCCATTCGGGGTTAAAATTATTTTTTGGAAATCTCTAAGTTCTAATTCATTTTAAAGTGCTTTCGCTGTTATTAAAATGAATGACTAGTGTTTACTATCTGATCTTACCGCAGCTTTCGCTTGTTGGTTCGTATCTTAATTAATTTCCCACTTTCGTGGCAAAACTACTTTTAAATAAGTTCTCGCTTTCGCGACGAAGTTTATTCAGTAAATTAATTTTAAACACTCAGACCATAAATTACTTTTTTTGAAAAGAAAGTTTTTCACCAGTTGCTGTCAAATCCCATTCGAATTATTACTACATATCGATTACCTAAGTTTAGCTAGACATGGATTTGGGAAAGATAAAACATAAATAAAAATAATAAATAATGATTTGCATTATAATAAAACTGGAATCGATTGAAATGAGAAACCTATAAATATTCCAATTGGCCTTTGGGCAGATCCTCCACAGATGTTGGTAGGATTCTGGTCTTTATGCCAAATTGATCGTACAATAAAGTAGAAATTACAGAAGAATGAAAATGGAATACAAAAGAAGTAAAGAGAAACAAATAAGAATATAAAACTAGAAAGTGTGCTCTGGAAATAAATTTGGCAGCACTTCGTTGTATGAGTGAGGCTCTCTTTCTGAAGTCCCCTGCTTCCCCTTTTATAGAGATGGAATTCTAACGGTTACTGCTGGAGAGAGTGGACTTTGTGGCAGATAATTCAGGGAGTAGTGGTCCACTCTTTGGGAATTGGAACTGCTTCTTTAACGTGTAATTGAAGTGGGGCGTTTTTGCCTGCATGACGGTCGTCACAAGGTGTGACGGTCGTCATGGAGCTGTGACGGTCGTCACATCAGCAAAAACAGCTTCTGCGCTTTTCATGATGTTTTCACTCCTTTTTCGTCCATATTTCATCTGAGATTGCTTCTTTTCTTCATGTTGCCTTGTTTAGACGTGATCGTTGAATACCTGCAAAACATCATACAAATAACACGGAAATAACCCGAAATTGGATCGAAAACGGTTAAACTTTAGTTGAATTATGCATCAAAATATATATACGATTTCGTGTTATCAGTTGGAGATTCAGACCTTGTTTGACTTAGTATGATTGTGATTTGGTTTTGTGTTTGTTGTCCATGTTGTTGGGAGGATCATCAACTTGGTGTCTCATCAGGCTGGCATTTTAATCTGTTAGAACTCACTTAGAACCAACTCATTACTGGCTGATGAGACCTATTGCTCACACTGTAGTTTGGTTTATGTTTACTTTGACAATTTGTAACTGTCACAAGAACTTAGTGTTGAATGTGTAGATCTGTTATAACCAAAGCTGCCTTCATTATCCTTGGATTTTGCAACTGTTATAGTGAGTTGTTCATATTAATGTGGATCTGTCTAGCTTTTGTGGTTTACATTATGGACTGTCTTAAAGTATTTGTGTTAGGCCTACAGTTTGATGATTGGCAGTGGTTGTGTCTAACATGTTGTTTTTGCCTCTGTCTAGATGTTATGCCAATATGTTATTCAAGGCATTATGTGGAACTGGTGTATGCATTGTCATGCTAAGTTTGGTATTTGCTTCTTGTTTCAAGCAAGATGAGTTGGTCACTGTTGTGGTTATGAATAACCTTTTTATTTTTATAAACAAAACCTGTTTTGAATCAATGAATTGCACATGAAGAAGTGAGGCTCATCATTGGATTTTGAACATTGATGTGTGTGGTACTGTCATTCTGAGTTAGTGACTATTATGGAGAGCATTGGTTTGAGGCATTTTAATTTATTACTGATCATCCAGATCCTCATTGCTTTATCTTCTTATGAGTGTTGTCACAAGGTTTTGCTTTATTCACTGTTGAGTTTTTGTTCAAAGTTAGTCAGCTGTTGTTTTAAACCTTGGATATCATCAAGCTTCATTTTTAAGGCTATTGCATCTTGTGAATTGAAGGTCATAACATGTTACATACTATTGAACACATTGTGTTAGATCATTGTTGAACACATTGGTTATGTACAAAGAAATTCCTCAAAACACATTTTTGCAACTTGACAGCCATATCTTGATTCAATGTGGAAATGAGTTCATTCTTTGAACTTAATCCATGAGCAACATATTTCAAACATGGGCATACCATTGTTGGTCTTGAATTCACCCATTATAATCACTTTGTCTTGGTTTATGTACAATTCATGCTCTTTGGTGCAACTCATATATCAATTTCTCACTTTAGTGTCTTTTGATCCAACTGTCTGTTGAGACACATCCCATATCAAATTTAGAACTTGCTCAAACCACCTCCTACCACTAATTGCATCAGTTTGTAAATTTTGATCTTCAAGTGCATCTCCAAACTCATGGTTGCAACTCATAGGACCATCCTGCTATAATAACAATTTGGATTATTTTGTTGGTTAAAATTGGATCTATGATGTACTTGAATCATGTGCAGACCCTCACCTGTTTTTAAACTCATCAGTTTTGGTCATCATTGTCCAAAATGCATTTCAAGCTCCATTATGCGTGAGCCATCGAATTTTATTTTGTGGGTATCCTTTGAGAATTTGATCTGCACCATTGTAATCCTCAGGAAAAATCAAGCAGGATAGGCTTTTGTTTCACTGAATTTGGTTGAGATTTGATTAAGTTATGACGAAATCGTATTTTGGATTTTTTGCCTTGAGTCTTGCCTAGCCCAGCCTAGGAATTTGCGCGCGTTTCGTATATGTATTAATAGGGTGGCGTTATACAATGGATGTCTCGCCACCTCAGTGGTTAGTAACTTTCCTTGCCATGCCTTTGTCCTGAGTTCGACCCCCAGCGGGGGCGTTTTTATTGTTTTTCTTGACTTTCTTTGTTTTATCATTTTTCTTTTCTTTCTCCAACTTTTATAACATGCGCGCGTTTGGTTGAGATGGTAAGATGTTTACTCAAGAGTGATGAGGACATGGGTTCTACCCTTGGTAGAGCCTATTTCTTTTTAATGCCATGTTTTTTCATTTATTTTATTTTAGTTCTTTTCTTTTTTCTATTCATATTATAACTTTAAAAATCATAAAATACCAAATCTTTTCTTATTTTCATGAGCCATTTTTATTTTTCCATTACTTCTTTATTTCTCATTTAATTTCACTTTTGGTTATTGGGTTTTTTAGCCCATTTTACAAAACACCTCTCAATAAGAAAATCCATATCTCTTTGTATTGAATTAAAAAGAGAGGATTAAATGTAGACTTCTTCCTTTCTGAATGTTGGGATGTCCACTGTAGTGTGGGTGGTTTCGACACTCGTCTTTCAATACGAAGACACTTGTACGTTTTCAATCCCTTTGCGACCCCGTACCAATCATATTTTCAAAACACTTCCATAAAGCAATAAATTATCTTGAATTAAAAAGAGAGGGTTAAGTGTAGACTTCTTCCTTTCCGAATGTTGGAATGCCCACTGTAGTGTGGGTGGTTTCGATACTCGTCTTTCAATATGAAGAAGCGACTCTATTTATCACCCCTCCGCAACCTTCTCACCTAAAACCTCAATCCCGTACCGAATGCTTTTTCAAACTCTTTTATTAACAAAACTTGAATGGTCGTGGAGAGGTTAGGCGTAGGCCTTCTCTTATCCCGAGTGCTGACGTTTACCGTAGGATTCTCTGTCGCAGAGCACTTACCATTCAAAACCAAAACACCTTTAATAAGAGAACGAAATTCTCTTTATATTTAATTAAAGAGAGAGGATTGAGTGTAGACTTCTTCCTCTCCGAGTATTAGGATATTCACTATAGTGTGGGTGGTCTTGATACTCATCTTTCAATACAAAGATGCTACGTTCGCCACACCTTTCATAACAAAAACTTTGAGATAAAGAATTGGGTACTACCCGTAGGGGTTACTATCCAAGGACTTATCTCGCCCCCTAAAAACAATCCACCAATCAAACGTGACTTCTTGCCTCGTATGGCAAAAACCTGTCTTTCCAAAAAGGATATGTTACGTTCATTCGACCGCAAACAAGTAACGCATAAGTCTCCTCACATGCGAGCAACAAAACGCCTAAACTTCTAGAATGCGCACGATAACATCATCCACAAAAACACCAGTTACCCGTAGGCACGAACTATGTTGCTCTGATTTCTCATGCATATTGAGAATACGTAGGCATAGGATTGCGACAATCCTTGCGAGCACCCTTTTCTCTTTTCCACCCTTTCCCAGAAAGGCATGCTACGTCCGTTCTACCGCAAACAGGTAACGCCTAAGTCTCCTCACATGTGAGCAGCAAATCACCTAATCTGCTAGAATGCGCACGATAGTATCGTCTACCAGAACTTCCCCGCGAACCGTAGGCCGAACTACGGCTGCTCTGATTTTTTACTTCTTACAAGTAAAGATACGTAGGCACAAGGGCCACAATCCTTGCCGAGCACATTCCCCCTATATCCGTAGCCCCGAACTACATCGACTCTGATTTTCTCACATCCGTTGAGAATACGTAGGCCTAGTACCGCGAAGTCCTATCGAGTCTGTTCTTTCTCTTTTCTTCCCCGTTCTCTCTTTCCTCCTAACCTCTCATTCTCCTGTTTCAATCCCTTTTCTATCCCCCTTTGGAACACTCTTTTATAGCATAATATTTAAGCAAATAAATTCACACATTCGACAAGCAAATGGTTCCCATCGAGTACGATGGATGCGAGGGATGCTAATACCTTCCCCTCGCATAACCGGATTCCGAACCTGTTCTTGGTTGCGAGACCATCTTGTCCTTTTCTTTCTTAAGGTTTTCTCGATATTTTCCTTTCCCATCTGTTGCACCCCAAAATTTGACCAACATTTATTCACCCATGAATTGTTTGAAAGTTGATATCTTCATCAGGAAGTTCAAGAGATCCTCAGAGGAATTGGTTGAAACCAAGGTTGTGTGCTTCATAGCTTGAGAGTTGTGGGAGCTCCTCAGATGATTCTGAGACTTTGAGAATGAACTTGAAGCTTTGAGAAAGTTTATGAGATGTCTTGAAAGCCATCATGAAGCCCAGAGAAGTCATTGTGCAAGAATTCAGAAGATTCAACCATGAATGGTAGAATTAGGGTTTTGAATGGGTCAATCCTAGATCAGCTGAAGATTTGGAGAAGGTTGAGACCTAATCCAAGGGCCATGAGATCATGGAATGATGTATGGAGATGTTATAAAGATGATTCCTAGACCAACTCATCATGATTAAGGAGTTTGAGAAGTTTTGAGTTAGAGTTTCTAAGGATTGTCAGTGAAAAAACCCTAATTTGATCCCTATCTTCCAGGCAGTTTTAGCTCAAGATGTGATTGATATCTCATCTTCCCCACAACATGAATGTTGTATATCTTTTTCTTAGCTTTAATTTGAGTGGTGGAAGTCCTTGATAGGATGTGCAGAGCTCAAGTTATGGTTTTGACAAATTACAGGTCAGCTGAGGTGTGTGAATCTGGGTCCTTGAAAGTCACCCAACTTGCAGACAACGTTTGCCCTAGTAGGATGATTCCTATGATTTCTTGGTCAACATGAATGTTGAAGAGCATCTTCTTATATTTCTATAGAGTACTAGAAGTCCTTGATAGGATTTGTAGAACTCAACTTATGGTTTGAACAAGATAGGGGTATTTTGGTCATTTGGAAGTTATAGGTCATTTTAAGCAAAGGCCATATCTCCTATTTCCAAGCCTCAAATGAAAAAACTCAAAACATCAAAGTTGTTCAAAATGGGATTTTAATCCTAGAAAAGTGGTCATGAGTTGTTGAAAAAGCTTGTAGCAAGGATTTACAAGATTGGGTAAAAATGACCTAAAAATGACTTATAAGTTAAATGAATCCAAGTTGGAATTTGGTTTGGGAGATCCACAAATCCAAAATAGGTCATCCAATATGTCATTTTGAATCCCAACATCATTTTAAAAACAATGGTTCAAGTAGATTTTTGATTTGAAGCTTAAAAATGGAGGTTGCTTTGTAATTTTGATTCTTGCATCATAAGGCAACTTGCAAATCTTCACATAAGGCAAAACCAAGGCTTGTTTTTCACACTCCTTCTCAATATCTCACAAGGGGAGATTCTAAAGCAAAATGACAAGCTTAATGCATGAGATGAAGGGATATACAATGTATCACTTCATGAGAAATTCTAAAACTTTCTAGGTGATTCCATAAGTTTCTAGACTCTTCCATTGGCTGTTATAAAAAGAGTAGATCACAATGAGGAAAAGGGTTGGTGAAAGTTGCTGAATCCATTGGAGAGAGTGAGAGAGAAAGTGCCATTTCAAGATTTCTTCAAAATCAAGCAAGCTTTCATTTCTTCATTCACAAGCTTTCTCTTTCAAGATTCTTGCAAACAGAAAGATATCCACCATTGGAGGAGCATCTGGAGGAAATTACAAGTCTTGAATCAAGCCCTAACATCACTCACCATTGATATTTGACAGGTTGGTAACTTGCTCCATAGATCCTTATTTAGGTGCATACTGTTAGATTGCTAGGTGTAAGGATAACATGCTAGGTTAGGTGATGATTTTCTGAGGATTTGAGAGAGATCCATGGAGTTTCGTGACAGGGTGCCATTTCTTGCAAGTATAAGAACAAGCTGTATATTGAGTTTTGGTGATTATGTTATAGTATAGAATGATGAGGACAACATGTAGAACAAGTTTATACCATTGGAATTAAGCTTCATCGTGATTGATCTCAGAGAATTATGGTGGAACCCTAATGTTCATGCTTTCTGTTTGAGTGATATAAGAGGTTTCAGTGGAAATTATTGGCACCATCGTGTTCTTGGTGATCAGTGGAGCATCTTTGCTTTTGGAAGTTTTGAATTTCATGGAGCGAGCAGAGAGAACGATTGGAGAGAAATTCGTGCATGAATCCTGCGTTTTGGCTGAAACCCTAGCTCGATTGGGGACGATGGCCATCAGCCGTTGGATCAGTCCCAGAAGTTGACTCTTTCATTCCATCGCACGGCCATGATTTGATTTCAGAAACGGAGGGAATTTTAAAAAGCAAAACGCACCGTTTGAGTAAGTGGGAGATCCTGGGCTGAATGCAGTTTGTGATACTCACACCCCCACCATGGGCCCAATCCAATTTTTAACTTGAAATTGTTGCTATTCTCACTGCAACTGTATTTATTTTCTGTTAATTTTTCTTTTAATTCTTCTGAGCGCATATGGGCTTAATCAATTTAATATCTGCACCCCCATATTCTCAGCCCAACAGCGATTGAACTGGGCGCTTTAAGGTTGACACCCCCATCCCATTTTTCTTCTATTTTCTTATTTTAATGTCTTTTAATTTTCTTGCATTTTATAAAATCCATATAAAATTGAAAAAATGATTGTTTTTTAATGATTGTTTTTTCTACATGTTCATGATTTTGTTTAGAAAAATACCAATAAATAAAATTCCATTTTATTTTTATTTTAATATTTTTAGCATATTATTATTTTAAATAGCCTTTTTAATTGATTTTAGTTGATACTCAATTTTGTAGAATTTCTTTTAGGACTTTCCCTTAGGATTTTTGAGCCATTCTTTTTGTCATAGTTAGGTATTGGATCATAGTTCATATAGGATTTAATTCATGATTTTTAGATTAAAATTTGATTAGTTTGTCAAGCATAGCCTTAGTGTACTCAAAATTAGGGTTTTAGGTTGCATAAATAGATTTGAACAATTTTGTTTTGGGGTTTTATAGGCCAAATTAGTGTATGGGGAATATGTGGGTTAAGGGTAGGTATGTATAGAATCCCCTAGAATTTTACTAGAATATTATATAGTATTTTAGTATTTTTAATTGATTTTTGAATGTATGGTTAGTATGTGTGTTGCTTAAGGGCATAGTTTGTATTGTTTTGCTTTCTTTTCTTCTCCTTTGAGTGTGTGAGCCTTGAAGATTGAGTTGAAGACCTTGTGGATCATCATTGAAGACTTTGAAGACCTTGAGGAGGAGTTTAGTTTTAGCTGTTGTTTGTTCTGGTTATAGGATCATAAGTACATAGGTAGAGCTTTAGATAGAATAATTCCATTCAATAAACAAGGAGTGTCTTGTTCACCTCCTTCCTTCTCTATGATATAAAGTCCCTTAAGGGTATTCACCTCTCTCCTTTGGAGGGATTAGTGACCTTGCCCTATGAGGTAGAACTTTGAGAGAGCCTTTCCTTTTGATGTTAAGTCCTTAATGGCATCCTTTGGAAGTCAGTGAGCACTTTAACATCCTCACCTCATCTTGATGACTGAGTCTTGTTTGATGGAGCATTTGGGTTGTTGAAGATAGCAATGAAGATGATAAGAGATTTGATTGAAGTTCTAAAAGTCATTGAAGATAGGAGCTGAAGCTTTGAAGAGGATGATTCCTTGGAGATTGTAGAAGTCTGAGGACTTTGTGAAGATCAAGTTGAGACTTGAAGATCCCTGAAGATAGTGAAGCCTGAAGGTGGAGCTGATCAAAGAAGATGAAGCTTAAGGGAGAAGATGAGTTGATACTCATGTTGTAGGGTTGATACCTGGAAAGCAGTTGATGATTGAAGTCTGAAGACTGAGTAGCTGCTGGAGGAGCTGAGGCTTTCTTCTGTTTTTCTTTTCTGTATTGTTTGTTTTGCTTGATTTGTCTGTTGCATGATTGCATTAGAGGTTGAGTTGCTCCCTCTGCTTGTATTGTTATTGCGTGGCTTTGCTTGCGGGTATTCGGTAGAGCCCTGCTCCCTTGCCCATGTGTTTTGTTTGCTTGATGGCATTTCATTTCTTTTATCTGTATGATTGCAGTTTACTGTTTATTGCTTGATAGCATGTTGTTTATTTTTCAGTATGATTATTGTTATTTCATGACTGGCTTGAGGTCGAGACGAGCTTGTGGAGGCTGAAGCCCCACACACATTTCCTCCCTCACTTGCATTGCATGCATTTTACCGTTAAGCTGATGCTTTGTCTGTTTTGGTGTATCATTGACATGATCCCTTAGGACTCTCATTTCCTTTGATAAGGATTTGATGATAGACTTTTAGGTTGAAACCTATGCATGACAACTTCTAGGAGTTCCCTGTTCAAACCTCAACCATAGGATGAATCCATGGCATGATAACAGTAGGACTTGATAGTCTCCCTCCTAGTTGGGCCTGTTCTCTTCTCATCTCAAAAGAGTTTAAGATACAGTAATCATGAATGATTTCTTTCGTACGTTACGAGCCTTAAGCTATCTGAGAAAGGATTGTGGGAGAGTTTCTTTTCCATAGTCTGGATGTTTAGTATGGTACCCTTTGGGTGACATGCGGCGCGTTCACTCTCAGGTCATAGTCTCTAGTGCGGTTGAAATCGCAAACACGATAAAAAACACTTCTTTCGTAAAAAAACAGGAAATAAGCCGTAGTTTCCCGAACTACGTGAGCTCTGATCTCTCATACCTGTTGAGAATACGTAGGCACAAGATGGCGAAGTCTTGGCGAGCTACCTTCCCCCATAACCCTTCGTAGGCCGAACTACGTTGACTCTGATTTCTCATTCTCTGATGGGAATATGTAGGCATAAAGTGCGACGCTTTGCCGAGTCATTTTTCTTTTCTTTTTCAGCCAGCCTTGATAGGTAGATAGATTATAACCAACCCGTCCAAGTAAACCACAAGCGAGGATCCCGTCGAGTACGACGGACGTGAGGGGTGCTAATACCTTCCCCTTGCGTAACCGACTCCCGAACCCAGACAATGGTTGCGACGACCTTGTCTTACCCTTTTTCGTTAGGTTTTTCCGATCGTTTCCTTTCCCGCTCCGAGGGATAAATAACGAAAGGTGGCGACTCTTCTGTCATGCCGGCACCTTATTTTCGCGCAAGCGACAGCTGGCGACTCTGCTGGGGACTTGATAGTTTCCTAGGGATCCAACGTCCCGAAAGCGAGTCAGTTTTGGGATCCAACGTCCCTTAAGAGAGTCAATCCTACCGTTTGTGTGTTTGCTTGTTGGGTTGCGTTTATTTATCGCATTTTACTTCTCGCACTTTACTTCCCGCATTTTATTTTCAGTATAATATGATTATTTGTGCTGTTGTGGGATGGGAGTTCTGATGAGTGAGAAGCCAGACCCAGGCTTGAGTGCACTATAGACTTAGAGTGGAAATTAGTGGGCGCGTGCTTGCTTTACAGGCACTAGTGTCTCATGAAATCCACGCTCAGACGAGGTTCATCCGGTTGGCTTCACTTTCAACCCTTTGGGTTGAGACGGTTGCTGGTTTGGTGGATTGTCGACTCTGGGGACCGATCATTTGTGATTCAGCTAAGTGAGGCCTCTTCAAGACTTGATGATGCCACTCCTTCTGGGAATCGTATCGTCAGTTTTGAAAGTCTGTGACGCTGATGAACGCACAGGATGTCGTACCTTGAGTCAATTTAGGTCCATACCTGTGAGCGGGCTGGGTTTATTACAGGAAACCTTGACCTTCAGACTACCTGGTTTTCTTGACAGTGAATCAGTTATGTTGGTACCAGGGTTCTCAGTTGCAGATTTGTCTGTTCTTGATAGAGCAGGGTTTGATCAGAGGATCTTATCATCAGGTGTATGTCTGTTCTTGATAGAGCAGGTTTTGATCAGAATATTGTCATCAGTGGTTTGTTCTTGATGGAACAGATTTTGAGTGGGGTCTGAAGATCTCATCAGCAGATGTTGTTTGTTCTTGATAGAGCAGATTTTGAGTGGGGTCTGAAGATCTCATCAGCAGCTGCATGTTTGTTCTTGATAGGGCAGATTTCTGATTTGGGGTCTGAAGACTTCATCAGCATATATCTCTTGATCATATATCCGAGGTCCTTATTATCAGACATTTGTTCTTGACAGAGCAGAATTTTGATCCTATGTGTATCGTCCTATCAGATGGTTATTCTTAGCAGATCAGATTAGTCGTCTTACACCGGGGTTTTCTTCTCATCAGTGATTGTTGATACAGAATCTCCACAGCAGCTATCCGGATATATTATTGCATGCCTGCATTTTGCATTAGATTGCATGTTCATTTGCATTCCATTAACGTGTGTCTGTGTTGCAGGTACCGTTTCCCCGATCCAGGATTTCTCGCCTCCTACTGTATTATTATGGCCTCTCTCAGGAAGACCGTTGCGTACAAGTTCCCGACCCCTGATGTGTCAAAGTTGACTGGTTTGATAGCTCTAGCAGGTGATTCTGTGAAGGATAGGTTCAGGAAGTCTTATGGCAGGTTGCTCAGTCTGGTTTGCAAACCTTCTACGTCCGAGTTGAATGGGTTACATGCTCTTCTGCAGTTCTATGACCCTCCTCTGAGGTGTTTCACTTTTCAGGACTTCGTTCTCGCGCCGACGCTGGAAGAGTATGCTGATATGCTGGGTGTGCCCATCAAAAGGCAGATGCCTTTTGTCCACATGGATGCTGAGCCCGATCTGGCTGGTTTAGCTTCTTCACTCCATTTGGGCGCCTCTGAGTTAGTGGTGACGAATTGGAACAAGGTTCCTGGGTTCTCCTTGCAGTTTCTGATAGCTAAGGCTCAGCAGTGTGCTAAGGACAAATGTTGGGACGCATTCAATGCCATCCTTGCTTTATGCATATATGGCATTATCCTATTCCCCAACATGCCGGATTTCATCGACTTTGATGCATTTCACATCTTCGCTTCAGGGAATCCAGTCCCTACTCTGATCGGAGACGTCTATCACTCAGTACACTACAAGAATGAGAACCGGAGAGGGAAGAATGTCTCATGCTGCGTACCGCTGCTGTACAAATGGTTTGATAGTCATTTGCCCAAGAGGGGTTCTTTCGTCTTGTCTGCAGCCACAGCTGAGTGGCCTGAGCGTCTGATGAGTTTGTCTGCAGAAGATGTTGATTGGTTCATTGACAGAGACAGGTTAGGCACCGAGGTGATCTTCAGTTGTAGTGGGTTTCCTAATGTACCTCTGATAAGTAGGAAGGGTTGCATCAACTACAATCCGTCATTGCTAGTTCGTCAGTTCGCATATGCTTTGAGGACTCCACCGAAGGAGGAAGAGGTACAGGAATCTCTGTACCTCACGGGTGCTCTAGGGGGGGATTTGTTGTCCAAGCTTCAGCGTGCGTGGAACAGCATCAGCACGAGAGGAAAGCCTTCGTTGGGAAAGAGCAACAGTCAAGCCTACCCTCCTTATTCAGCTTGGATCAGAGCCAAAGCCAACGCTATAGGGATGCCATTTCCTCACGTCAGACCAGAGAGTCCTCCACCAGTCGAAGAGCCTACCACTGTGTCCATTCATCAGCACAACCAGGTATTAGCCGAGCGGGATGAACTGAAGCGGGCGAACGCAGAATTAGAGAAGGAGTTAGCTCAGCTTCGAAGTGAGAGGAACGAAGCCGTGCATGCCTTCAAAAAGCAAACAGAGTCGGTAAACCAACTGGGTGCAGACTTGGCAAAACAGATTGCTGATCGGGAACGCTTGGGTCAAGACTTCAGGGTTGTTAATGATGTACTAGCTACGAAGAAGCAGCATTTGGAGGAGGCATATCGGAGGATATCTAAGTTCGACCAGCATTGGAAGACCTCCTTGGCCACCAGGAAGGAGCGAGAGGACAAGCTGATGCTGCAGATCTCTAAGCTGGAAGCCGAAGTAAAGGACAGTGAACGGAGGTTTGATGAAGAGATCGCCCGCAGATACGCCGCCGAAAGCCAACTCAACAAAGCCCTTGCTAACCTGAAGGAGCATAAGCAGATGTTTGAGTCTAAGAAGAGGAAACTGGAGGATTGCTTTGGCGAAGGAGCATGGGAAAGTTCAGTTCAGGGGCTTCAGCATACCATCGTCCAGAGGGAACTACTCGTCGAGGGGTTGCTCACTTTGCCAGATCATCCAGAGACGAAGGAGTTATTAGCAGAGTATCGCGCCCGTGGCCGCACTTGACTAGTTGTATTCTTGTTGTTTTGATCTTTGATGTATGCTGACCATCACCAGACTTGTTGGCTGAGGTCATGCTGTTGATTTGTTTTGTACTCGTTGATACTGTGTACTGCCTTGACAGGCCTTTCCATATATATATGAGATTGATGTTTCCGTGATTGGGCTCGGACTTCTTCTTATTATTATTGTCAGCACTGGCACTAAGGCACTAGGATCGGGGGAAATCTCCCACGCACACAGACACACGCATGCATCTGCATGAAGCATTTGCATGGCGTACATTTTATTGCTTTTCCTAACCTTTAATGTTGACAGGTTTTTCAGGTTCACAGGTTTCGAGTTGTTTCCGGTCTCCAGGATTGATCAAAGACTCATTCACCGTTACTCAACTCGCGCTAATCATACTAGGATCATGGATCAGGTGCAGTCAGATGTTCAAAAGCTCCGTGAACGGATGGATCGCTTTATGGAACTGATGCAGGTGGTCGCTAATGGTCAGGACCAGCTTCGTACTTTGGTTCAACCTTTGATCTCCAGGGTTGATAGTAATGGCATACTTCATGGAGGGGTTGTGCCTACTCCTCCTCCAGTGGATGCTCCATAGAATGTTGTTCCTGTTTCCGGGGGCAACGGCAGTGCTAACGGCAATCTGATGACTAATATCGGACCCAATGCGGCAGGCGTCGGCAATGGTAGTTTGGGAGCCAATGTTAACATAGGGCCGGTCAACGGCAATGCTGGTGTCGGAGATCTGTTGGTGCCTCAACCGTAGCTGGAGGACCATCAGGATGACGTATTCTCTCACAGAGGTGTAGAAGCAGAGTTGAACGCCGAAGCTCGGCTCAGGTTCAAAGCGCTGGAAGACAAGATGAGAGACATTGAAAATCAGAACACATTGGGCGTTGATATGTCCAAGCTCGGGTTAATTGATGATTTCAAGGTGCCTCATAAGTTCAAGGTGCCTGTCTTTGAGAAGTATAAGGGTACTACTTGCCCCCGTGTCCACCTTCGCTCTTACTATAGAAAGATGTCCGCCTATTCTGACGATGAGAAGTTGCTGATGCACTTCTTCCAAGATAGCCTTTCTGGTCCATCCCTTGAGTGGTATATGGGCTTGGAGCCCGCTACTGTGCGCACCTGGAAGGACCTCGCTGAAGCGTTTGTCCTCCACTATCAGTACAATAGCGACTTGGCCCCCAACCGAGTTCAGCTCCAGAATCTATCGCAGCGGAACAATGAAAGCTTTAAAGAGTACGCCCAGTGTTGGCGTGAATTGGCTGCTCGGGTTCAACCACCGATGGTTGAGCGCGAGCTAGTGCAAATGTTCGTGGCTACCCTTCCCGGAATCTACTATGAAAAGCTGGTCAGTGGCATGTCCGGGACATTCTCGGCTCTCATCACTATGGGCGAGCATGTTGAGAACGGTATAAAGATTGGAAAAATTCAAGGCGAATCATCCTCAGCTGGAGGAGGTGGTAAGAAACCCTACGCTGGCAAGCGTCGAGAAGGAGATGCCAGTGCTGTCACTAATGCTCGGAGAAAGGGCAAGGGCCCTCAGCAGCAGATTGCTAGCATAAATATCCCAGCTGCTCCGCCGCAGCAGCAGCAGCAGCAGAACCAGCAGGGGTATAGGAAATATCAGAATCGGGCTCCTTTGGCAAATCGTCACTTCGAAGCTCCACCTATGTCGTATGCGCAGCTTCTGCAAACGTTGCTTCAGCTTCAGTTAGTGCAAAAGAGGACGTTGGCTCCCTTAACAGGGGCACCACCACCGGGGTATGACGCAAATGCTACTTGTGATTTCCATACTGGGGCACCAGGCCATACGATTGAGAACTGTAAAGCTTTTAAGCACAAAGTGCAGGACCTGGTAGACGCCAAGGTCATTAACTTTTCTGATAGTGTGCCCAATGTCACCAAAAACCCTATGCCTCATCATAGGGGAGGCGGAGTGAACGCCATTATCACCGAGGAGAGTTCAGACTTGCTGACTGATGTCAAAGACTTGAAGACGCCGCTTAGTTTTGTCAAGGCTAAGTTGCTGAAGAAGGGCTTCTTTCCTGGATGCGGAGAGTTATGTATGGCTTGTGCTACACTTCCTGATGGGTGTGAGCAGCTGGTAGAAGGTATCCAAAGTCTGATGTCTGAGGGTATTTTGCAGTTCAGCCAGAGCGTTGAAAGTGCATCAGGGGAGGTCGTGCTGAAGCAGGCAGATGAAGTTGCCACCATTACTATTCCTCGTCAACCTATTACTATTTCTGCGCCCCGACCACCTACCATCACTATTACTAGAGTCGGGTCAATCCCATTCGAGAGCACTAACGCCGTTCCGTGGCATTAAGGCGCCGAAGTCTATTGCAATGGTCAGAAGATAGAGCTTGAGCCGTACGGATCGACTGTGCAGAATCTCGCCGGAGTCGGTGGCATTACTCGAAGCGGTAGAGTGTTTGCGCCGGCAGAGGCTGTGGCAGAGAAAGTGGTCCGAGCTGACGCTGTGGATAAGGGTAAAGGCAAAGCCGTCGAAGAGGTCCCTTGTGGGGCAGAAAAGGATTTGCTAGTTAAAGATGCTGAAGAGTTCATGCGGTTAATCAAGAAGAGCGACTACAAGATTGTAGATCATCTTCATCAGACTCCGTCAAAGATCTCTATTCTCAACTTGTTGTTGTATTCTGAAGCGCACCGCAACACATTACTGAAGGTATTGAACGCTGCCTACGTGCCGCAGGAGATATCAGTAAATCAGCTAGAAGAGGTGGTAGCCCATGTTAACGCTGGCAATGGGCTGGGATTCACAGATTTAGAGCTAACTCCTAAAGGAAGAGATCACAACAGCGCCTTGCACGTCTCGATAGAGTGCAGAGGCACAATCATGTCGCATGTCCTGGTGGATACGGGTTCGTCGCTTAATGTGCTTCCTAAGAAGGCACTAATGAAGTTGGACACTCGTGGATTGCTTTGCACGCCCAGTGATCTGGTGGTGAAAGCCTTTGACGGAACTAAGCGCCACGTTTTCGGAGAGTTGACCCTGCCGATTCAGGTTGGTCCGGAGACGTTCGATACGGTTTTTTATATCATGGATATCATGCCTGCCTACAGTTGCCTCTTAGGTCGGCCATGGATCCATGCTGCTGGTGCCGTGACGTCCACGCTGCATCAGAAGCTCAAATATGTTGTCGGGGGAAGCATAGTAACCGTCTGTGGTGAGGAGGACATTATGGTGAGCCACTTGTCATCCTTTAAGTATGTTGAAATGGACGGCGAAATCCATGAGACTCTCTGCCAAGCATTTGAAACCGTCAAGGTGAAAGAGGTAGCTCTTGTCGTCATAGAGAAGCAAGAGATGAGTCTCTCCTCGTTCAAAGAAGCTCGGGCTGTCGTCGAAGCCGGTTCCACCCCAGGCTGGGGGCATGTTTTGGAGATGCCGATCAAGCAGGATAAGTTTGGATTGGGGTATTCTCCTGGGTCTGAAGCTTCATCTTCTTCGTCTAGCAATTCGTCTCGTGGGAAGGGGCCGATCTTATTCACCAGGGGCGGAGTAATTTTCGAAAGCATCAACGCGGCGTCTGAGGACAGCGGGGATAGCGATTGTGATCTTGACGCCTGGATTCAGCCAAGCAAGCCGGGCGAGCGCCTCAACAATTGGACCATCAAGGAGATTATCCAGCTGACAAGTGAAGAGTAATGATTTGCTTTTTACAATCTTTGTACAACCCTATGTCCTGCCCGGGGCATAGTGGTTTTATTGTCAGGGCCTTGTTGGATTATGTACATGCATTTTGTTAATAAATCAAAGGCGTTTTCTTCGTACTCAAATATTGTGTTCTCTGTTATTCCTGTTTTATGTTTATTTTGAAAAACAGCAAAATGGCAACGAGGTTTGTGCTAACCTGCATATTCTTGCTTTAAACTTAACCCTTGTTATTGCAGGATCCACATAACAGACGACATCGACTCTGGACCCTCTACGGCTCACTACGACTTCGATTGCCCGATCTATCAAGCCGAGGATGAGATTGATGAAGACGAGGACCTTCCGGAAGAGTTGGCCCGCTTGTTGAGACAAGAGGAAAAGGTTATTCTGCCTCACGAGGAGGATATTGAGATCATAAATCTGGGTTCTGAAGAGCTCGTCAGAAATGTCAGAGTAGGGGTTGCATTGCAGAATGATGTCAAGCATAGACTGGTCGAGATGCTTCGAGAGTATAGTGACGTCTTTGCTTGGTTGTATGAAGATATGCCCGGACTTAACACAGACATCGTGGTTCATCGCTTGCCATTACGAGAAGATTGCCCTCCAGTCAAGCAGAAGCTCAGGAGGACGAGACCAGATATGGCTGTAAAAATTAAATAAGAAGTCCAGAAGCAGTTGGACGCAGGAATTCTAGCCGTTACCACTTACCCTCCGTGGGTCGCCAATATAGTGCCTGTACCGAAGAAGGACGGTAAGGTACGCATGTGCGTCGATTATCGGGATTTGAATAGGGCGAGCCCTAAGGATGATTTCCCGTTGCCTCATATCGATGTGTTGGTCGACAACACAACCCAGTTTTCCGTGTTTTCGTTCATGGATGGCTTCTCTGGTTACAATCAGATTAAGATGGCACCGGAGGACATGGAGAAAACGACGTTTATCACCCCCTGGGGAACATTCTGCTATAAGGTAATGCCCTTCGGTCTGAAGAACGCAGGGGCCACTTACCAACGAGCAATGGTAACTTTGTTTCATGATATGATTCATCATGAGATCGAGGTCTATGTTGATGACATGATTGCAAAGTCCCAAACGGAGGAAGAGCATCTGGTCAACTTATTGAAGCTTTTTGAGAGGCTTAGGAAGTTCAGGCTGAGGCTGAATCCTAACAAATGCACTTTCGGAGTGCGGTCCGGAAAGTTATTGGGGTTTATCGTTAGTGAACGAGGTATCGAAGTTGATCCTGCGAAAATAAAAGCTATCCAAGAAATGCCAGCGCCGAAAACAGAAAAAGAAGTTCGTGGTTTCTTGGGCCGAATAAATTACATTGCAAGGTTTATCTCTCAGCTCATGGCCACTTGTGAACCGATGTTCAAGCTTTTAAAGAAAGATCAGGAGATTACTTGGAATGAGGATTGCCAGAAGGCATTCGACAAAATAAAGGAGTATCTTCAAGAACCTCCAATATTGATACCCCCAGTGGCTGGACGGCCATTAATCATGTACCTGACGGTTCTGGATAATAGTATGGGGTGCGTTCTCGGTCAGCCGATCGAAGACCTGGCCGAACAGCCGATCGAAGACTACCAGCCGATGAAGTTCGAGTTCCCTGACGAGGATATTATGTTTCTCAAGGCGAAGGATTGCGATGAACCATTGCCCGGTGAGGGGCCAGATAGGAAGTCTCAGTGGAAGTTGATATTCGACGGAGCGGTTAATACCTATGGAAGTGGTATCGGGGCTATCATTACGACTCCTCACGGATCCCACATCCCGTTTACTGCGAGACTGACGTTTCCAGTTACCAACAATAAAGCAGAGTATGAAGCATGTATTATGGGTCTAGAAGAGGCAATTGATTTGAGAACCAAGAATCTAGACGTATATGGTGACTCAGCTCTTGTAATCAATCAGATTAAAGGGGAGCGGGAAACTCGTCAAGCAAATTTGGTGCCATACATGAATTATGCCAGGAGGCTGCTTCCTTTCTTCGATCGAGTGGAACTTCATCATGTACCCAGGGCTGAAAATCAGATGGCTGATGCCTTAGCCACGTTGGATTCAATGTATAAGGTCAATCTTTGGAATGAAGCTCCAAGCATTGTTCTTTCGCGTCTTGACAGACCGGCATTTGTCTTTGCAATTGAGGATGCCGCCGACGGCAAGCCATGGTTCCATGACATCCAGACCTTCCTTATGACTAAGGAGTATCCTGCGGGTGCGTCAACCCAGGATAAGAAGACTCTGAGGAGGCTATCTGGAAACTTTTATCTCAATCCTGATGGAGTGTTGTATAAGAGAAACCACGATCTCGTGCTACTCAGGTGTGTAGATGAGAAAGAGGCAAGTATGCTCATGGAAGAAGTCCATGAGGGCACATTTGGTACGCACGCCAGCGGGCATGCCATGACGAGAAAGATTCTGAGAGCAGGATATTACTGGCTGACTATGGAGTCGGATTGCTTCAGATTCGCGAAGAAATGCCATAAATGCCAGATTTATGCTGACAAAGTTCATGTGCCGTTGTGCCCATTGAATGTCATGTCCTCCCCTTGGCCGTTCTCCATGTGGGGCATCGACATGATAGGCAAGATCGAGCCCACTGCATCCAATGGCCATCGTTTCATTCTGGTAGCTATCGACTACTTCACCAAATGGGTGGAGGCAGCCTCGTACGCTAATGTAACCAAGCAGGTGGTAGCTAAATTCATAAAGAGGGACATCATCTGTCGTTATGGAGTTCCCGAGCGGATCATTACTGATAATGGTTCGAATTTGAATAACAAGATGATGAAGGAGTTGTGCCAGAGCTTCAAGATTGAACACCACAACTCATCTCCTTACCGGCCGAAGATGAATGGCGCCGTCGAAGCCGCCAACAAGAACATAAAGAAGATTGTTCAGAAGATGGTTGTGACGTACAAAGATTGGCACGAGATGCTGCCGTTTGCCTTGCACTGTTATCGTACGACGGTGCGTACGTCGACCGGGGCAACCCCTTTCTCCTTGGTGTACGGTATGGAAGTTGTCCTACCGTTAGAAGTGGAGATTCCTTCTTTGCGAGTTTTGGTTGATGTGAAACTCGACGAGGCAGAATGGATTACGAATCGTTTGAACCAACTCAGCCTGATGGACGAGAAGAGGTTAGCATCGATTGCATTTGGTCGCCTGTACCAAAGCCGAATGAAGAAAGCTTATGATAAGAAGGTGCCTCCTAGAAGCTTTCAGACGGGTGATCTCGTCCTGAAGAAGATTCTTCCGCCACACTCCGATCACCGGGGCAAGTGGACTCCGAATTACGAAGGGCCATATGTCGTCAGCAAGGTCTTCTCAGGAGGAGCGTTGTTGTTATCCACGATGGATGGTGAAGATTTTGCATCCCCGGTGAACGCGGACGCAGTTAAAAAATACTTTGCTTGAAAGAGACCCGCTGGACAAAAAAGAAAGAGTCCAGGCAAAAAAGGGGCATCCCGGCAAACCAAAAACAGAATAAAAGGTTCGGGCAAAAATTAGGGATATATTGAAAAAATGTACACCCGCGAAGTCGAAAACCTACACTGGGCGGCTTCGGCAAAAAAGGGTATCCCGGTGAACTGAAAACCCGTAACGGGCGGTTCACGCAAAAGTTAGGGATTTGAATAAGCAAATGACTGCGTTCCGCGTGTGGACTTTCATTGTTTAGTGGTTTGGAGGACCTGAGGGCCGTTTATCTGAATCAATCTCTTCCGAAGCTGAAGCGTCGGAGAAGTATCGAAGTCGAGTGGGTCTTAGAGGGATCAACTCATGGTGTTCGTCTACGCCTCGTTGCCGACATTTGTATATACTGATGTATATTTATGTTTTATTTTCGTGTGGCTTCCTCATTCCAGGAGCTTGCCTCTGTTGTAAAACATTTTTGCCCATTCAGGGGTTCACCATCAATAAAATGCATGTTATTCAGCAATGCTGTTTTCCTGTTTAGCATTTATCTATTTTGTTTGCGAATGAAAACGCCGATGTTTTTGATAAAATGCGCATACATAAACTTGCGGGCCTAGGCCCATCGATTGTTGAAACAATTAATTACCTGAATATTGTCGCGAGATAATAACCTTGATAGGTCCCTTTGAGGAGGGTATCTTGTCTGTTTGTTTGTGTTGTTGCAGGTGTAGCACCTTCCAGAAGATGTGTTGTGCGCGTCCCCGAAGCAGGGTGAGTCCTCCTTCCAGCAGAGTTCAGTAGTCTCTCCTCCGCAGAATCTGAACGCAGAATAGTGAGCATCGATATGTCTCCCCAGGCAGAGATGATTCTCTTCCCCAAGCAGACACATCCTGAAGGAACGTCACCTCATCAGCTGAGTCGAGGGTCAAAGCTCATCCCCAGCACCGGGTCACAAGTGCAGATTTCATAGCAATGTTCGGGTGTCGAAGCTTGTGTTTCTCCAGTAAGATCACCGAAGCAGGTGCCTCCCCCAGCACCGGGTCGCAAGTGCAGGACTTGTAGGAAACTGTTTGTACGCCGATGTATGCCATAACTGATGGTGCCAGACCGAAGTCTCCAGCGGAATTGGAATTCCCCGCTAAAGTTGTATCCTCTCCCGAAGTTGGATGATTCCCTCTTCCCCCAGTAGAAGGTTGGAACAGCTGATGTTGTATCCCTCTGCAGAGTTGTATTTTTCCCCGAAGTCAGATGATTCTTTCTTCCCTAGTGGAATTGAATTCCTCATTAGAGTCGTACTCTCCAGCGAAGTAGAATGATTTCTTTCTCCCCCGGCTGAGTCCGCAGATCCCCAAGAGAGCCGAATCCTTGGAAGCAGTAGGGACCATGATTGGTTTTCCCTAGCAGAGCATTGAACAGCTGATGCTGTATCTCCCCAGAGTCGCACTCTCTCCAGCGAAGCAGAATGACTTCTCCTTCCTCAGCCGAGTTTGCAGATGTCCGAGAGAGCCGAGTCCTTGGAAGGTGATCAGATCATGATTGGTTTTTCCCCAGTGGAGTGTGGAGCAGCTGAAGTTGTTTCCCCACAGAGTTGTTATCCCCAGAAGAGTAGCCGAGAAGGCCCCGCAGTTTATTCTCACGATTGACATCGCATTCCTTCAACAGGTCCAGGTTCTCGTAGAGCTTCGTTCCCCTGCAGCGATCAACTGAAGTTGTTTTCCCTGCAGCAGTCAACGGAAGATCAATTCCCCAGACAGAGTCCGATTGATATTGGCGTATCCACGTTCTCCTCAGCAGGATGATTCCTCTATCTGAGTAGTTCTTTCTCCTTGACAGGAGAATTTCCCCTTCGGCATTTATTTTGCTGACAGGGTCGCATCATTGTGCATGATTGCATGGCATTTAGCATAAACGCATAGCATTCCCACCGTGTGGGGCGTGGTGCCGAAGTATATGCATCATAAGCATGATCTAGGTTATTATCATTCTTGTTTTACAGGTGTTCCACCAAAGGACCAGTTGCTCAGGACGATTCCTGATATTCTCCCCCAACGAGGTCACTTTCTTAAGATGATTCTTAAGACCCCGGTGTAATCCCCACAGTCGCTCGCTCAAGATGATTTTTGAGATCCCCAGCGAAGTCTTCAGTTCGAGATGATTCTCAAATCCCTCAGCAGGGCCGTTTGCTTAAAATGACTCTTAAGACCTCAGCGCAGTTTCCCGAGTTGTTTGCTTAGGATGATTCTTGAGCTCCCCAGTAGCGTCCCCAACAAGAGTTGCCCAGGAAGATTCCTGGAATACCCAGCAGAATAAAGTCTCCAGAAAGGTTATCAGTTTCAGAATGATTCTTGAAGGTGCCCGACGGAGTTGTTTGTTCAAGATGATTCTTGAAGTCCATAGCAGCGTGATATGTTTGCTCCAACGGTGATGTCTAATCTGAAGATTGACTTCGTAGACGCCTGAAGGCGATATCAGAATGTTCCTGTGGATTCAGATTCCCTAGTTGATGAATCAACGTTTGTCTGAAGACCAAGTTCAAAAGTTTGTAGATGCAGCTTTTATGTGCAGGGTGATCCGTGTTGGCCTGAAGACCAAGTCAGTTATCCTGAGGTGATGATTGATCGCGATCAAGTAAATTGTGGCTTTCCCGACTGATGTCGAGGCCTGAAGGCTGTGGTACCACATTGACTAGCGGTTTTTCCCGACTGAAGTCGAGGCCTGAGGGCTATGGTATAACCGGACTAGTGTTTCTTCTGACTGAAGTCGAAGACGTTTCTCCAGCTGAAGCGGAGTTTTCCTGAAGGCAAAGTGTTTGAATCCCCGTAGAGTCATGAATGGCTCAGGATACCACTTCTCTGACTGAAGTCATAGATTTCCCAAGCTGAAGCGAAGGTGCCTGAAGGCAAGGTTATCCCTAAAGTCATGAATGACTTAGGATTCATTTTTCGGACTGAAGGCCGAAGTATATCCCTGACTGAAGTCACGGATACCCTATAGCAGAGGCGGAATTGCCTGAAGGCAGATCCATGTATCCTTGAAGGCCAAGGACCATTTCTTTAGACTGAAGTCGAAGATACCTCCTGCAGCGTTGCCGACAGGCAAGAGTTTACATCCTTGAAGGCCAGGGATTCTTATCTTCAGAAATGCGTGAAGATCTTTTCTAGCTGAAGCTGGAAGTGGCCAGGGGCCAGGGTTTCATATAGCTTTGATGCTGAAGTTCTACGGTGAACTCAGTATGCAGTAGTATTTGGATGTTCGTTATGGTTCTGAGGGTGAACCCCAGATCAGAGTGTGCTCAGTTAAGTCTCTCATTCCCAGCGGAGTAGTTTCAAATACGCAAGTGTACCTTTTGTTCCATTTACCAGGGGCGAACCCCAGGTCAGAGTTGTTCAGAGTTGTATGTTCTCCAGCGGCGAGGCGGGGAATTTTGATTATTTGACGGCGAGGTCAGATTATGTGTGTGTTCGACGGCGAGGTCAGACTCTTTAAATCCTCAGCAGAGATGATGTTTGAACGGCGGCGATGTCGAGTGTCTCTCAGAATGATGTTTGCTTCCGGCAGCGATGTAAGATTCAGTTGTCCAGCGGCGATGTTGGATGTACCAGATGATTTAGTTCTCCAGCGGCGACGCGGGGTATTTTGTTTGTTCGACGGCGATGTCAGATCAGTATTTCCCCAGCTGGCTGTTGAGCAGCTAGTATTTCAGTGTTCGAAGGCTTGGTCTCCGCAGAGTATCGTATGCTTGTGCAGTTGGCAAACTTTCGGGTTTACCGGTATTCAATCGTCTCGCACCGTGATTGGCTGAGAGCCGTTCGCTTCTCACCCAGTCAGGTTCAAGCCGTTTGAATAGGGGCAGCTGTTGCACCCCAAAATTTGACCAACATTTATTCACCCATGAAGTGTTTGAAAGTTGATATCTTCATCAGGAAGTTCAAGAGATCCTCCGAGGAATTGGTTGAAACCAAGGTTGTGTGCTTCATAGCTTGAGAGTTGTGGGAGCTCCTCAGATGATTCTGAGACTTTGAGAATGAACTTGAAGCTTTGAGAAAGTTTATGAGATGTCTTGAAAGCCATCATGAAGCCCATAGAAGTCATTATGCAAGAATTCAGAAGATTCAACCATGAATGGTAGAATTAGGGTTTTGAATGGGTCAATCCTAGATCAGCTGAAGATTTGGAGAAGGTTGAGACCTAATCCAAGGGCCATGAGATCATGGAATGATGTATGGAGATGTTATAAAGATGATTCCTAGACCAACTCATCATGATTAAGGAGTTTGAGAAGTTTTGAGTTAGGGTTTCTAAGGATTGTCAGTGAAAAACCGTAATTTGATCCCTATCTTCCAGGCAGTTTTAGCTCAAGATGTGATTGATATATCATCTTCCCCACAACATGAATGTTGTAGAGCTTGTTCTTAGCTTTAATTTGAGTGGTGGAAGTCCTTGATAGCATATGCAGAGCCCAAGTTATGGTTTTGACAAATTATAGGTCAGCTGAGGTGTGTGAATCTGGGTCCTTGAAAGTCACCCAACTTGCAGACAACTTTTTCCCTAGTAGGATGATTCCTATGATTTCTTGGTAAACATGAATGTTGAATAGAATCTTCTTAGCTTTCTATAGAGTACTAGAAGTCCTTGATAGGATTTGTAGAACTCAACCTATGGTTTGAACAAGACAGGGGTATTTTGGTCATTTGGAAGTTATAGGTCATTTTAAGCAAAGGCCATATCTCCTATTTCCAAGCCTCAAATGAAAAAACTCAAAACATCAAAGTTGTTCAAAATGGGATTTTAAGCCTAGAATAGTGGTCATGAGTTGTTGAAAAAGCTTGTAGCAAGGATTTACAAGATTGGGTAAAAATGACCTAAAAATGACTTATAAGTTAAATGAATCCAAGTTGGAATTTGGTTTGGGAGATCCACAAATCCAAAATAGGTCATCCAATATGTAATTTTGACTCCCAACATCATTTTAAAAACAATGGTTCAAGTAGATTTTTGATTTGAAGCTTAAAAATGGAGGTTGCTTTGTAATTTTGATTCTTGCATCATAAGGCAACTTGCAAATCTTCACATAAGGCAAAACCAAGGCTTGTTTTTCACACTCCTTCTCAATATCTCACAAGGGGAGATTCTAAAGCAAAATGACAAGCTTAATGCATGAGATGAAGGGATATACAATGTATCACTTCATGAGAAATTCTAAAACTTTCTAGGTGATTCCATAAGTTTCTAGACTCTTCCATTGGCTGTTATAAAAAGAGTAGATCACAATGAGGAAAAGGGTTGGTGAAAGTTGTTGAATCCATTGGAGAGAGTGAGAGAGAAAGTGCCATTTCAAGATTTCTTCAAAATCAAGCAAGCTTTCATTTCTTCATCCATAAGCTTTCTCTTTTAAGATTCTTGCAAACAGAAAGATATCCACCATTGGAGGAGCATCTGGAGGAAATTACAAGTCTTGAATCAAGCCCTAACATCACTCACCATTGATATTTGACAGGTTGGTAACTTGCTCCATAGATCCTTATTTAGGTGCATACTGTTAGATTGCTAGGTGTAAGGATAACATGCTAGGTTAGGTGATGATTTTCTGAGGATTTGAGAGAGATCCATGGAGTTTCGTGACAGGGTGCCATTTCTTGCAAGTATAAGAACAAGCTGTATATTGAGTTTTGGTGATTATGTTATAGTATAGAATGATGAGGACAACATGTAGAACAAGTTTATACCATTGGAATTAAGCTTCATCGTGATTGATCTCAGAGAATTATGGTGGAACCCTAATGTTCATGCTTTCTGTTTGAGTGATATAAGAGGTTTCAGTGGAAATTATTGGCACCATCGTGTTCTTGGTGATCAGTGGAGCATCTTTGCTTTTGGAAGTTTTGAATTTCATGGAGCGAGCAGAGAGAACGATTGGAGAGAAATTCGTGCATGAATCCTGCGTTTTGGCTGAAACCCTAGCTCGATTGGGGACGATGGCCATCAGCCGTTGGATCAGTCCCAGAAGTTGACTCTTTCATTCCATCGCACGGCCATGATTTGATTTCAGAAACGGAGGGAATTTTAAAAAGCAAAACGCACCGTTTGAGTAAGTGGGAGATCCTGGGCTGAATGCAGTTTGTGATACTCACACCCCCACCATGGGCCCAATCCAATTTTTAACTTGAAATTGTTGCTATTCTCACCGCAACTGTATTTATTTTCTGTTAATTTTTCTTTTAATTCTTCTGAGCGCATATGGGCTTAATCAATTTAATATCTGCACCCCCATATTCTCAGCCCAACAACGATTGAACTGGGCGCTTTAAGGTTGACACCCCCATCCCATTTTTCTTCTATTTTCTTATTTTAATGTCTTTTAATTTTCTTGCATTTTATAAAATCCATATAAAATTGAAAAAATGATTTTTTTTTAATGATTGTTTTTTCTACATATTCATGATTTTGTTTAGAAAAATACCAATAAATAAAATTCCATTTTATTTTTCTTTTAATATTTTTAGCATATTATTCTTTTAAATAGCCTTTTTAATTGATTTTAGTTGATACTCAATTTTGTAGAATTTATTTTAGGACTTTCCCTTAGAATTTTTGAGCCATTCTTTTTGACATAGTTAGGTATTGGATCATAGTTCATATAGGATTTAATTCATGATTTGTAGATTAAAATTTGATTAGTTTGTCAAGCATAGCCTTAGTGTACTCAAAATTAGGGTTTTAGGTTGCATAAATAGATTTGAACAATTTTGTTTTGGGGTTTTATAGGCCAAATTAGTGTATGGGGAATATGTGGGTTAAGGGTAGGTATGTATAGAATCCCCTAGAATTTTACTAGAATATTATATAGTATTTTAGTATTTTTAATTGATTTTTGAATGTATGGTTAGTATGTGTGTTGCTTAAGGGCATAGTTTGTATTGTTTTGCTTTCTTTTCTTCTCCTTTGAGTGTGTGAGCCTTGAAGATTGAGTTGAAGACCTTGTGGATCATCATTGAAGACTTTGAAGACCTTGAGGAGGAGTTTAGTTTTAGCTGTTGTTTATTCTGGTTATAGGATCATAAGTACATAGGTAGAGCTTTAGATAGAATAATTCCATTCAATAAACAAGGAGTGTCTTGTTCACCTCCTTCCTTCTCTATGATATAAAGTCCCTTAAGGGTATTCACCTCTCTCCTTTGGAGGGATTAGTGACCTTGCCCTATGAGGTAGAACTTTGAGAGAGCCTTTCCTTTTGATGTTAAGTCCTTAATGGCATCCTTTGGAAGTCAGTGAGCACTTTAACATCCTCACCTCATCTTGATGACTGAGTCTTGTTTGATGGAGCATTTGGGTTATTGAAGATAGCAATGAAGATGATAAGAGATTTGATTGAAGTTATAAAAGTCATTGAAGATAGGAGCTGAAGCTTTGAAGAGGATGATTCCTTGGAGATTGTAGAAGTCTGAGGACTTTGTGAAGATCAAGTTGAGACTTGAAGATCCCTGAAGATAGTGAAGCCTGAAGGTGGAGCTGATCAAAGAAGCTGAAGCTTAAGGGAGAAGATGAGTTGATACTCATGTTGTAGGGTTGATACCTGGAAAGCAGTTGATGATTGAAGTCTGAAGACTGAGTAGCTGCTGGAGGAGCTGAGGCTTTCTTCTATTTTTCTTTTCTGTATTGTTTGTTTTGCTTGATTTGTCTGTTGCATGATTGCATTAGAGGTTGAGTTGCTCCCTCTGCTTGTATTGTTATTGCATGGCTTTGCTTGCGGGTATTCGGTAGAGCCCTGCTCCCTTGCCCATGTGGTTTGTTTGCCTGATGGCATTTCATTTCTTTTATCTGTATGATTGCAGTTTACTGTTTATTGCTTGATAGCATGTTGTTTATTTTTCAGTATGATTACTGTTATTTCATGACTGGCTTGAGGTCGAGACGAGCTTGTGGAGGCTGAAGCCCCACACACATTTCCTCCCTCACTTGCATTGCATGCATTTTACCGTTAAGCTGATGCTTTGTCTGTTTTGGTGTATCATTGACATGATCCCTTAGGACTCTCATTTACTTTGATAAGGATTTGATGATAGACTTTTAGGTTGAAACCTATGCATGACAACTTCTAGGAGTTCCCTGTTCAAACCTCAACCATAGGATGAATCCATGGCATGATAACAGTAGGACTTGATAGTCTCCCTCCTAGTTGGGCCTGTTCTCTTCTCATCTCAAAACAGTTTAAGATACAGTAATCATGAATGATTTCTTTCGTACGTTACGAGCCTTAAGTTATCTGAGAAAGGATTGTGGGAGAGTTTCTTTTCCATAGTCTGGATGTTTAGTATGGTACCCTTTGGGTGACATGCGGCGCGTTCACTCTCAGGTCATAGTCTCTAGTGCGGTTGAAATCGCAAACACGATAAAAAACACTTCTTTCATAAAAAAACAGGAAATAAGCCGTAGTTTCCCGAACTACGTGAGCTCTGATCTCTCATACCTGTTGAGAGTACGTAGGCACAAGATGGTGAAGTCTTGGCGAGCTACCTTCCCCCATAACCCTTCGTAGGCCGAACTACGTTGACTCTGATTTCTCATTCTCTGATGGGAATACGTAGGCATAAAGTGCGACGCTTTGCCGAGTCATTTTTCTTTTCTTTTTCAGCCAGCCTTGATAGGTAGATAGATTATAACCAACCCGTCCAAGTAAACCACAAGCGAGGATCCCGTCGAGTACGACGGACGTGAGGGGTGCTAATACCTTCCCTTTGCGTAACCGACTCCCGAACCCAGACAATGGTTGCGACGACCTTGTCTTACCCTTTTTCGTTAGGTTTTTCTGATCGTTTCCTTTCCCGCTCCGAGGGATAAATAACGAAAGGTGGCGACTCTTCTGTCATGCCGGCACCTTATTTTCGCGCAGGCGACACCATCATGGGATAAATAAAGTTCGGTGGCGACTCTTCTGTCTATCTTTTTCGCCTCCTCGTCGTTGCACGATGCATTTTTCGAGTAGCGACAACTGCTAGCCAAATATTAATGGAATTTGAAATTCAAATAAAGGAGGGAGTAGTTATGCTTTCTCATTGCTGAACAAGACAAGTGGCGTACATTCAACGAACAACTATATGCAGCGTGACACTTGTCATGGGCTGATCATTTTAGGAGGTTAATGGCAGTTAATTGTATTATTATAAATAGGGGATTAAATGTAGACTTCTTCCTTTCTGAATGTTGGGATGCCCACTGTAGTATGGGTGGTTTCGACACTCATCTTTCAATACGAAAATGCTTGTACGTTTTCAATCCCTTTTCTCCTAAAAACGCGACCCCGTACCAGTCATATTTTCAAAACACTTCCATAAAGCAATAAATTATCTTGAATTAAAAAGAGAGGATTAAGTGTAGACTTCTACCTTTCCGAATGTTGGGATGCCCACTGTAGTGTGGGTGGTTTCGATACTCGTCTTTCAATACGAAGACGCGACTCTATTTATCATCCCTCCGCAACCTTCTCACCTAAAACCTCAGTCCCGTACCGAATGCTTTTTCAAACTCTTTTATTAACAAAACTTGAATGGTCGTGGAGAGGTTAGGCGTAGGCCTTCTCTTATCCCGAGTGCTGACGTTTACCTTAGGGTTCTCTGTCGCAGATCACTTACCATTCAAAACCAAAACACCTTTAATAAGAGAACGAAATTCTCTTTACATTGAATTAAAGAGAGAGGATTAAGTGTAGACTTCTTCCTCCCCGAGTATTAGGATATTCAATACGAAGATGCTACGTTCGCCACACCTTTCATAACAAAAACTTTGAGATAAATAATTGGGTACTACTCGTAGGGGTTACTATCCGAGGACTTATGTCGCCCCCTAAAAACAATCCACCAATCAAACATGACTTCTTGCCTCGTATGGCGAAAACTCGTCTTTCCAAAAAGGATACGTTACGTCCATTCTACCGCAAACAGGTAATGCATAAGTCTCCTCACATGCGAGCAGCAAAACGCCTAAACGGCTAGAATGCGAACGATAACATCATCCACAAAAACACCAGTTACCCGTAGGCACGAACTATGTTGCTCTGGTTTCTCATGCATATTGAGAATACGTAGGCATAGGATTGCGACAATCCTAGCGAGCACCCTTTTCTCTTTTCCACCCTTTCCCAGAAAGGCATGCTACGTCCGTCCTACCGCAAAAAGGTAACGCCTAAGTCTCCTCACATGCGAGCAGTAAAACACCTAAACTGCTAGAATGCGCATGATAGCATCATCTACGAAAACTTCCCCGCGAACCGTAGGCCAAACTACGGCTGCTCTGATTCTTTAATTCTTTCAAGTAAAGATACGTAGCCACAAGGGCCACAATCCTTGCCGAGCACATTCCCCCTATATTCGTAGCCCCGAACTACGTCGACTCTGATTTTCTCACATCCGTTGAGAATACGTAGGCCTAGGACCGCGAAGTCCTATCGAGTCAGTTCTTTCTTTTTTCTTCCCCGTTCTCTCTTTTCTTCTAACCTCTCATTCTCCTGTTTCAATCCCTTTTCTATCCCCCTTTGGAATACTCTTTTATAGCATAATATTTAATCAAATAAATTCACACATTCGACAAGCAAATGGTTCCCATCGAGTACGATGGATGCGATGGGTGCTAATACCTTCCCCTCGCATAACCGGCTTCCGAACCCGTTCTTGGTTGCGAGACCATCTTGTCCTTTTCGTTCTTAAGGTTTTCTCGATATTTTCCTTTCCCCTCATGGGATAAATAAAGTTCGGTGGCGAATCTTCTGTCTATCTTTTTCGCCTCCTCGTCGTTGCACGATGCATTTTTCGAGTAGCGACAACTGCTAGCCAAATATTAGTGGAATTTGAAATTCAAATAAAGGAGGGAGTAGTTATGCTTTCTCATTGTTGAACAAGACAAGTGGCGTACATTCAACGAACAACTACATGCGGCGTGACACTTGTCAATGGCTGATCATTTTAGGAGGTTAATGGCAGTTAATTGTATTATTATAAATAGGGGTTATAGCAATTGAATTCAGGGTGTTGTAATTTACTATTGTACAAGTTACTCCAAAATTTGCTCAAAGTATCCGAGTGTAGTGAAAAGAGTGCTAGGAGAATGTACGTCATGTAAAAACATCATCTCTACATTTTAATGAAACTTATTTTACTTTATCTTAAAGAGTTTATCTTTACTTCCTTGTAATTTACACCTTTCTAACATTATGTTTTACTTTGTTTAAATGTTTTTGAAGGCTTTTTACTTTGTTTTCTATAATTTCATGTCCTTTCATTTTAGTTGAACCTCACATTTACATTAACCTTTCTCTCAAAAACAATGTCGAAGTGTTCAGTTTTAGGTAGTTTCTTTCAAGTAAAAGTTAGCACATGTCCTAGGATTAATCTGATCGATCATGTGAGTCACCAAAGATAGATTTGGAAGATCAGCGGTTGTTTTCCAATTTTCAAGGGAAACACACGGGAATTGGATCAAGAGGAGCATATTCCTTCTTTCTAAGTTGTTGCAAGACCTATGTTGATTCTGATATCCACAACTTTGGTTTCATTGATTTGAAAGAGGAGCCTTTTGAGGTTATTGGTATGGTGCTCTAGGCATTGCTAATTACCCATAAGGATAACATGGCACTGGAAATGATGACCGCTGATAAAATGAGGGACCATAAGGTGTGGCTAGTGCATCATGAGAATACTCGACATCTTCCATGACTGCATTAATTACATCCTCATTTTCCTTTTGGGAATTGTTATTCTCACTAGCCTGACTGCTTGAGGTGTCTTGGATTTTCCGTTCTTGAGCCGCCCTCGATGTGTTCTCCAACTTTCACCAAGTCAGAGAAGTCTAATCATGTAATTCCTACTATTATTTCAAAGTATGGGCTTTACAAGGTAACCATGAATATGTCAACTAACTCTTTGTCTAAGAGCAAAGGTTACATTTGGGCAGCCAATTCTCTACACCGCTGTGCATATCCTCTGAAGGATTCATTGTCTTTCTGAGACATACTTAACAATTGTCTTCTATCCAAAAGAAAATTCAAGTTGTAGTTTTACTGCTTCAAAAAGGTGTTGGCTAAGTCTTCCCATGATCCAATATGACAATTTTCCAGCTTCATGTACTAACTCAATGATGTCCCACTCAAACTGTCTTAAAAATAGTGAATCATCAACTTATCGTCATGCGTATGAGAGGTCATTTTTTGGTAGAACATCACCAAATAGTGTCTTGGGAAACTATCTCTTTTGTGGTTCTCGAAGTTGGGTACTTTAAACTTCAGAGGTATGATAAGACCTGGCGCCAAACACATGTCATTAAGTCTCACGGTGTTAGAACCTTCCATAGCCTTCAATCCTTTCTCAAGATCACGACTTATTTTTGTGACTTCAGCCACTTAAGAATGCTCTATTTTTGTCATTAGGTGTGCACCTTTAGAATTTGGAATTTTCCTTATAAATTGAGGATTCCCTTCATCAACATGAACAGTGGGGTTCTTCTGCAAAATGGGGACCTCATCAGATAACGGGATATGTACAAACTAAGGTTAAGTAGGAACATTCACTTGTTGAGGAAGACAACCAGGGGATGATCGTACATTGAGTTAGTCACCACAGTAAAGCCTGGTGGGGGCCAACATTCTCCATAACAACATGCTAAAAATTTGACATAGCTACCACAGGTCCCGACGTCTGGTCTAATTCTTCTTTCAAGGTATTTGTGTTCCTCTTATCATTGTATGATCCTACTTAAAACATTTTATCGTCTTTCAACAGCTACCACTGGTTTAGAGCAGCAATCAAAAAATCAGCTGGCTGGTCATGGACAAAGGCGAAATGAGTTTTTGCTTTGTGGAAATGATATGCATGCATGCTGATGAGCTGCATATGCAATGGAATGGATGCAATGATATGTCATGTATTTTTGTTTTTTTGTTGTTTTTTTTAGGTACATGGGTTCAAAGGCAACATATAAATCTGATTTAGGTACATAGATTCATATGAATGTTGTCTGCCTATGGCAGCTACATGTCGGTCATTTCCATCATATGAATCTATTCTGGATGAGATCTTCATACCAACCCTCCGAGATCTACCTCTTGGGGGGCCCGCACTATGGAATCATTATTCCTAGTAGACCAAGGGTTTAAGGTTCTACAAAAGTTATTAAAGTCATGGATCCTTATGCAAACATCGAGGCTAATGAAAACTACATTTCGGGTGCCAATATTCTCAAAGGATCTACTATAAGTGAGGTTCTCGTGTCGACCTCAACGAGATCTAAATCTCACAGACCCACATTACTCAATCATCATCCTATCTTATGTTTTTACTCAAAACTAGGGTATAGAGTCTTTCCCTCAAGGTTTTGCAATCAGAAACCCAAATACCAAATACCCAATCACAATATAACAATATAATAATATAACAATACAACAATATAACAACAATAAAAACATAAGATAGAAGAAAAGCCAAACAAATAAACAAACACCGACACACACAAAAATCTAACTAGGCTTGACTCACTTAGGGATGAGAGCTTTCCCCAGCAGAGTCTCCATCTATCATACCTTGAATAATGAGAGACAACCTTGCGAAGCACAATCGCACGCTCGCGGGATATACTAACAGAATCTCCACTAAACTTTATTGATTCATATAACGGGAAAGGGAGAATATCGATGGAACCCCTAAACGAAAGGAAAGAACATGCTCATCGTAACTAAAAGTTTGAGTTTGGGAGTCGGTTATGCAAGGGGAAGGTATTTTCACCCCTCACGTCTGTTATACTCAACAGAAATCGTTAGGTTAAGTGTGTATGTTAGTGTTTACTTAAAAATGATAAGTTTCTCGAGTTATTAGCAAGGAAATAGAATAAGGAATAGGTGGTTTATTTTATAAGGGTACTCGCCAAGGTCTTCGCAATCTCGTGCCTACGTATCCTCATAGTGTAATGAGAAAGTCAGAGCAATCATAGTTTGGGTAAAAAAGTTTATTTGTTGGTCAATTTTAGTGAGAGTTATCTTGTATTAATCGACATAAAACATTGTTTTACCTAAAACAAGTGAAGAACAGACGTTTACACCACATTGAATAGATTTACAAAATCTCATCCATGTCACTTATCTCAACTCAATGGTTGTGGATGAAGCATTGCTCTTGAATCATCTTAAGACAAATTGCCTTTCGTTTTTGAATAGGTATTTAGGGTTATGCCAAAAGGCAAAAAAAGTTTGAATGAGTTTGATGTGTTTTAGACTTGATGAGAGAGTTCAGACGAGCGAGAACTACATATCGTGTCCTTACTCTCGAGAGATCATTGACTACATTTAGCTCCTTTTTCATTTTTATTATTGAAAAGTGTTTGAGTATTTTTAGATGTTTTGAGATTTTGATTAAGAAAATGGCTTGACATTGGATCAAGCTTTTATTTATGATTAAGAGTGTTTAAGTGATTGGAAAGGAATGGTTAATGGTGATGCAAGAAGAGACCGACTTACAAGTTGGGTATGGTTTGATGATTGGATCAAGAATACTTTGGATTTGGTTGATAAAAATGCACAAGATGATCGACTTACAAGGGTTAAGAAAACGGTGTGGTTGATCCTAGTCCCTAAGGATAACTAGCAAGCAAAAACCGAATCAAAGCAAGATAAAAAATATTACATCAAATGGGGGAGAGGGATACATAAAAAATACAAGGGAAGTATTGATGAAAGAAATAAAAAGGTTTCGTTGTAAGAAGGCTCAAGAGTAAACTACGGAACCGAAACCGAACCGAAATCAAAAGCAACTGAATGTAGCTCTATTTTACTACCCACAAATCCTCTCTTTGTTTTTTTCTCCTTTTTTACCAATAAAAAGATGCTTAATTGATGTAAATATTCAGACCTCCCCTTCTGATTTTTTGAATTAAGAGAGAGCATGGCAGATGACGCTACTTTTATTATATTTTAGTGTGAAAATGAGTTAAATAAAAATAAACAATTAAAATTAAACAAAATCTAAATAATCAATATTTATTACTAAAATGAACTTACAAGAAATCCTAATTAATTACTTTGAAAATATTGACAGAAAAATAAAAATAAATGGACTCAAAAATAGAAAAATTCGAATGTGAAAGTGCTCGATAAATTAAAATGATTGCACTAAAATGATCAGCGCGGAAAAAACTTATTGGAAACATACAACGTTAGATTAATATTTGAAATAAATTTTGACCGGTTGAAATGGTCATATTGATCAAAATGCGACTGAGACAATAGTCAAAAAATTAAAATGAGCACGCCAAATTAAACTACGTGAAACGTATATTAATATAATTGATATTTGCAAACTCAATTTTGAAATTTTTCGTCCACTAATTTTATGCACAGTTGAGATTCGTTTGACCGGTCTGTCTGTAAATCCGAAAAATTATTCTGACTAGCATTTGGGCATTATGCGATATGCTATGCAGATGATGCGTATGTCATGATAACTATATTGATTTAGTGATTCAGGGTCAAAATTGAGGTATGACAGACACAATCAAAATTTGCCCCGAGAGACTTAACTTAAAGTCTTCTTTGATTTCTTTATTGAAGTCCTTCTCAAGGGGTTCAACGGCTCTCCTCAAGGAACGGGAGTCCCATCAAACTGACTTATTTAAACATTCTCCATAAGTAACTTAGAGTTTCTTCAAGCGGGACCCAACTTATAGTCTGACACAGGAGATGTGACTAAAGTCTGGCCTGAGAGACTTAACTTCAAGTCTTATCTGAGTGCTCGATCGAAGTCCCACCCAAGGGGATCAACGCCTCACCTGAGGAGCTTTGAGTTTCATTAACTAGGCTCAACATATAATCTCGCCTAAGGGACTGAGAGTCTCATCAAACAGGCTTATCTAAACTCTCACACTTGAGTAAGTTGGATTTTCCTCAAGCGGGATCTAGTTTAAAGTCTCTCCCAAAGGACGTCACTGAAGCCTGACCCGATAGACTTAACTTAAAGTCTTGTTTAAGGGATTGATCGAAGTCTCGCTCAAGGGGATCAACGCCTCGCCTGAGGGACTTGGAGTTTCATTAGTCAGGCTCAACATATATCTCGCTTGAGGGAATGAAAGTCCCATCAAAAAGACTTATCTAAACGCCCCGCCTGAGTAATTTGGAGTTTTCTCAGGCAGGATCTAATTTAAAGTCTCACTTAAGGGATGCGAATGAAGTATGGCTCGGGAGACTTAACTTAAATTCTTGTTTGAGGATTTGATCGAAGTCCCGCCCAAGGAGTTCAACGCCTCTCCTGAGGGACTTGGAGTCTCATCAGTCAGACTCAACATATAATTTCTCCTAAGGGAATCAGATCTCATTAGACAGATACCCCTTAATGCTCTGTCGTTTAAAGCACTTCGCTTTTTATCAAAGCCTTCGTGCTTGAGGGATTGCATAGTGATATATTTGCAAAAGATCTATTAAGGGTGAGGGTAACAAACTGCTCGTAGGGGAAGATACTCGTCTACCACCCACCTTTAGAGACTATCTCACCCTGAGTGCTTCTACTCACTCCGTCATGGAAAACGCGGGAAAAGGCGTTCCTCAGTCAAAGAGAAGTCAGGGTCAATAGGATAAATCCATGTCTGCCTAAGAAATAAAGATTCAAATGTCCACCATTGACTAAGTGTGCGATTATCAATTCCAAGAAAACCCTAGACCCAAATACCTCTATAAATACCTCGTCCCTAGAGGGTGAGAGGACAAATCACGATACACATGATACATCCTAAAAAGTCACAGAGTTTTTCACCTCACATGAGTTTGTCCTCTCTTCACCACAAACATCACTGAAGAGAGTCTCTCGCCTCCACGAGAAAACCCTAAACCACCAGAACAATACTAAGGCCTCTCTGATCACCTCTATTAGCTTACGAGTACCAACATTCTATACTTTTTTACAAATACAATACCAGTCACAAAAATCTCAATAATACTCATAAAAACACATGTATCACGTAGCATAAATAACTTACAATTAGAATCACACACATACTTCTATCATAAGAACTTCCTCAAAGTAATTACAATGTAAGATCATGTTCTTAAGCTCTTAAGCTAAAGTCTTTAATTCGAACTTCTAAAATTGTCAGAAACCTAAGCTATTTACATTTGATCATTCTTGTTTATCTTAATCATAATTACTCACTAAGCTCACTAAAAGGATAACTGCTTTATTTGTTTTTAAAGGTAATGCATTCATTAAATTAAGAAAGCACAACATTACAAACGGAAGTCAAACCCAATTGCACAAGGTCGTTTCCAATCCAGGTCATGGAAACAAAACGTTTAGCAAGGCCAACAAACCTGTGAGCTTCACTATTCCTACATCTACCAACAAACCTAACTAGAGCTCAATTTAACTCAAAGATGATTGCAATGCAGTCCTTAATAATCGGTCCATTAAGGCCTCAACCAAGCACAATTCTACTTCATCGCTCTGATTTTTGCAAGCTTGTAAAGAAATTGCACTGGATCAGGTCCAAACCACACTTGCTTGGAAGCATGACAGTTCAAGAAAAGATGCTCTTGGATTTCAGCTTCATTGTAGCAGAAGGGCATATAGGATCAATCTTCGTTCCTTTCTTGTTTAGACTGACTCTTGTTGGAAGAATCCCTTTCACAAGTCTCCTCTTAATCTCTGTGGTAGTAAGCGGACTTTACTATCATGTATTTCACATCTTCCAAACAAAAATTGTCCTCAGAGTATTTAAATGATTTACAATAGAACTCTTTTACTTTAAATGTTATTTTACTGGATCTAACTTATACACATCATTTATTCATATCTTTTAATGTAAATATCTAATATGCGCATACTTCTTCCAACTCAGCCTCTTCCTTCTATTTGCACACTGCAGTTTAATTAAAACAGAAGCACAACACTTGTGAATCTAGTCACTGATTGTAGAACTTGGTATCCCTATAATTGTAACTCATATTCTGTTATAACTTCAATAGTATCACAAGGAGAGAAAACCTTGATTCGACATATATGAATACCCTAAACATTTTGTCAAAAAAAAAAAATCTAACCATGACAAAGGATTTGAGTTCTTATGCATTACACCACAACTTTTGATGGAAAAGAATATAAATCTTAAAAGATTTTATTCCAAATTCTTAAATCGTATATATCTGTTTATACCGAACATATTAAGAGTCTGCATCTCAAACACCTGTAAGATAATAAGAACTGTTTACATTGCCCTGCCTGCGATTAGAGGTTTAGGAGGGGATAGAGATCTAATCTCAGGTGCAGAATTAGGGAAAAGTATGTTAAGCTTGTGCATCAAGATATCAGCTCTAGACGGAATTTCATTCAGAAGAAACTGCTGAACTATTGGTTTCTTAAACCACTCCATCACCGAATCTCCTGGCGCCCTAAGAACCACTTTACTCACCTCAAATGGAGACTCTACTGAGCTTAACATCTGCGCAATTACAATTTTTAACGTTGGTCCTGTCACCAATTTAATCCGTCTAGGGACAATGCCGTAGTAGAGCATACGTTTTCTGAACCTGTGAAGAGTGTGCACTGAAGCTATAAGCGCGGCTCCAACCGACAAGTTTCTAACATCAAGGGACCAAGCAATGTGCTGATCGAAAACTATAGCCTTTGGGAAAAGCTTATTCTCATAAGCAACCTTCCAAACGCATCGAGCTCGGTTTATCTGTCCCATAAGAACTAGGTAATTGAGAAGAACATTGACAAAGTACTTTGCAGCACCTTCCTCCAATTCATAATCAATACTTTGGAAGAATTCTCTTACGAAAGTCAACACCGGTTGTCCCCTCTGTTCGGGACCTGTGAAAAGTCCACACATAAACGAGTGCGCCTTATGCTTTGTTGCGCTAAGGATAGACATCAAATGCCTCTCATTCTCTTCTTCCTGACACCTAACAAGATGAGCTAAAATTGAGGTGTAAAGTATCAAATCAACTTTGGCGGCGGAGTTAACATATGTTTCAAGAAGAGGCTTCGCTGACTCGTAGATCCCATTCTTCATGCACGATTCAAACAATTGCCTGATTATAAAATTATTGGTTCTGATCCCCGACGATCCCATGAAACGCAGCCACCTCAAAGCAAGATCAACTGAACCTTCCTTGATATACACCATCAAAACATCACTAGCTGTCACATCCACAGAATATCCCATGGCCTTCATTTCAAGTAGAATCTTGGCAGCAACATCCACCAGCTTCTTATTAGCCAGTAGAGTTAAAAGTACGGTGTAGGTGCTTAGGCCAGGCCTTAAACCTGCATTAGTCATTGAATTGTACAACTTCATGGCATGATCGATTTGTCCAGACGCAGCATGCATTTCCAAGAGACAAGCATATGTAGATGGAGTTGGTAGAAATCCAGCTTTCTCCATATCAGAAAACGCAGACATAGCAATATCAAGCTTCCCTGATTTTGCATGAGACTCAATGATCAATGTATACAAGCCAAAGTTAGGCCTGAACCCTGCTAATTTCATCTCATCCCAAAGCCTCAAAGCAGTTTCTAACTTTCCAGATTTCACATAAGATTCAATCAAAGAGACATAAATGGTAGGGGGCGGCCTGTATCCGTAACCTCGCATCTCCATGTAAACTTTCATCGCACTATCCAACCTCCCAGCCTTCCCCATTGAATCAACAAGTGACGCAAAAATGTTTAAACCCGGCCGGAAATCTCTTCCTTTCATTTCTTGAAAGAGTTTGAAAGCAGCATCAAGACGGCCCGACTTTGCCAAATTCGGAATCATCAACTCATAAGTTGAACTATCCAATTTACAATTGGCTTTCTCCATCCTCTCATATATCTCAAACGCCTTATAAGGCAAACCCTTATTCAAAAACAAAGTAATGAGCGAATTATACGTTTCAGTATCAACCTCACCACCACCATCCTGTATTTTCTTAAAACAACAAAAAGCAACTTCCAACCTCTCCGCCTTAGCCAAGTACCGAATCACTCTATTACACGAAACAACCAACGAAACCCCGCTATTCCCAGAATCACCAACCATCTCATCGAACAACGACTGTATCCCATCGAAATCCCTCCGCTGATTCAAACCATCAAACAACATAACATAACAATCATCACTCGGCGAATACCAAGATTGCCTCTTAGACCACCTAAACAAACTCAAACAAGCATCACCATCATTAATGACCTTCAAAGCTTGAGCAATGTGAGTCATGTTTGGTACAAACTGAAGTTTGTCCAATTGGGTCTCCAATTCTGGACCCCACTTCCATCTCTTAACAACCTCAACAATTTTAGCCACAGCTAAAGCATTCAAAAAGGGCTTTTTAACCTCACCCACCATAACATGATCATCAATCCCAGGTTCTACAGACCTAACACCCTTACCCTTATAAATAACACTACCAGATTCATCCAAGTACTCAATTTCCTCAGTCCATTCCTTTGACCCACCACTATTATTATTATTACAGTAGCATCTCGATAAACTAAGGTGACCTAAAAAGTTGGAGTTTTTGAACAAACCTGGGGTTTTCCGAGTGGAAGTGAATCCGGTTGTAGAATGTAAAGATGTTAACTTTGCGGCAAAGGGTGTTGGGGAAGTGAAGGACTGAGAGCGAGAGAGAAAGGAAAAATGATGGGTGAGTTTGCAGAGATTGGAAGTAGTGAAAAGCAATTGGCGATTGTAAATCATTGAATTGAAAAAATAGTGATGGTAATTGAAGAGTCGCTTCGTGATGATGTTGTAGAATAGAATGCTAAAACCCTGAAATGGTTGTTTGAGAGATTTATCTTGCATACTGCTTCAAAAGTTCAAAGTTCAATCCAATTTGTTTATTTTTTTATTTATTTTTTATATATAAGCAAATTTATATTAAAAAGAGGAGCATAAGGGTACTCAATTAATATAAGAGAAGATTAAAAACAATTCAAGGAATGTCAATTGAACCAATGTCCAACTAATGAAAATAAATTAATTATTAACAAGACAATTCATTAGGTTTAAACACCAGTCAGACCAACAAAATATCTTTGTACATTTGGTTTTAATAGCAAATCAATTTTAAACTAAGACTTTGGCCCTATCAACCACCTCAACAATATGAAAGATCGATCTTTGGAATACGATCTTAATTCTGCTCAGTCAGAGGACCCAACAAACGGCAAACCACAACAAAAGATGAAGGTTCTTTTAGACTCTACCTTTGAGCATAAGACGAAATTGTTGTAATTTGTACCCGCGACGTCCAACACGAATTGGAATAGCAAATCAAGTCACTTATAAATCTATCTCCAAACCCGAGAAACCAGAAAACATTCCAAGAACAAATGGGAAATAGTTTCTTCAGTTGAACCACAAATTGGACAAAGGAGGTTATGAGATCCATTGATGACCCCCTTGTTGGCCAAAGCAATGTGTGTTGGTAATCGGTTCAGCAACAACCTCCACCCAAAAACAAGAATTTTACTAGGCAGAATTATAATTCAAAGCTGATCTAACAATTGAATAATGTTTTCATTCACTTGCACATCAACATCCAGCACTGGTTCTAAAATTTGATGTTCTGGACTGAGACCTGCCTCATAGTCACGGGCTCCACGTGTCCCCCACGTGGGGACACGTCATCAAGCAACTACCCACTTTCGAAAGAGTTGGTCACCCCACCTTCTGAAGATCATGGGGCAGTTGATCCAGGGCGAAGACCACGTGTTGGTCTTCCCTACGCCACGTAAGCCCTGACAGTTACTCGTATTGGGTCTTACAATCCGGTCCAATACAAAGTAATCGTTGGCCCTGCGCTGGGGGCACGTTATAAATACCCTCTTTTGCTAGAGGGTCAGGTATTCTATTCTCAACACATATTCTCTTTGTACTTTCTCTTTCTAACTCCATTACTCACATAGGCATCGGAGTAACTTGTAGGTACACCCCCTCCTCCTCTTCAACATTGGTGAACACGAGAGCTCATGACGCGTAACAGGCTGTTGATTCCTTTCTGATCAGGTAAGATCAGTGGAGCCGACTGTGGGGACTCTTTGCTCCCCCATTCTTTTTCCTATACAAGCGTAGAAGCTCAAGAATCAAAGCAACATCCAACTTCCGTTTGATCATGGTCGGCCCACGCAATGACAATGTTCCAAAAACCACATTCGCTCCATTCACCAATGGTGACGACCACGATCCTAATGTGACCGTTCACATCAAAGAGGGTAGATCCAAGGACGGGCACACTGCCTCTTCCTCCTCGGGAGACGTGGCCTTCAAGGGTCGCTCGACACTTTGATAGCCCGACTGTCTATCAGCCAATCTCGCTGCCACTCAGCCCCGATCCTACCATGGTGGCTCTATTTGCGGCGATCAACCAGGCCAATCTGATGATCACGCTCTCCCCCGCAGAGACATCGTCGCCCCGTTTCCAGCAGCCCATCTCCTCCCCCGCGGAGGATGCAACACGACGACTCTCGGAGCTCTTCTCCCCGACAGACTGGACTTCGCCCTCATTTGAAGTGGCCTCATCCAATGGTCTTCCAAAAGCGCGACCAATCACCTCCTCAGAAGGAGCGACGCTCCCCTCACTCAGAAGAGGAACAAAGCTTAAGGAGGCGTTGAAAAGGCAAGGAGCCAACCGAGGAGTCCTCCTCGACAAAACAGAAACAAGCGGGGATCCGTCTCCCCTTTGGCGTACGGGCAAGCAAGTTCCTCGAGTTCTACCTAATGAAATGAGGAATAAAGGAAAATCCAGACAAATGCAAGGCTTTCTCCGAGTTTACCACGCCGAACACGAAAAAAGTTTATCCAGTCCCTAAACGGGATGCTCGCGTCGCTATCCTATTTCATTGCCAAGTTTGTCCAACATGTCCTTCCTTTCTTCAAGCTCCTGCGTAAGGAGGTCGCGTTCAAGTGAACCAAGGAGTGCGAGCAAGCCCTCTTCCACCTCAAATAAGTCCTCTCAGAACCACCGGTATTGTCGAGGCCCGAGGTCGGGGAAACCTTGTACCTGTATCTTGTTGTCAACGCAACACTGATCCGCGATACCCCCGAAGAGCAGAAGCTGATATACTTCACGAGCATAGCCCTTCAAGGTCTGAGCTCAGGTACCATCAGATCAAGAAGGTCGCTCTGGCCCTTATCAACGCGGTCAGGAGGTTACAACATTACTTCATGGCCCAAACGATCATGGTCAGAACCGACCAGTTCGTCAAGCAGTTACTCAGGCGTCCGGACATGTCAAGCAGAATGCTCAGATGGTCGCTCAAACTCTCAGAATTCGATGTCTAATACGAGAGCAGAAAATCCCTCAAGGCACAAGTCCTGGCCGACTTCATCGCGGAAATGACTTCCACGGAGTCCCCGACCCCCAGGGCACACAAATGGACCATCTTCGTCAACAGCACCTCTAGCTCGACCGGAAGTGGAGAGGGCATCATCTTGGAGAATGAAGAAGGCATCTTGATAGAAGTCTCCCTTACTTTAGATTTCCCGACATTGAACAAACAAGTCAAATACAAGGCATTCCTTGCAGGACTCCGCTTGGCCAAAGACCTTGGCGCAAATGAGGTAAAGATCTTTACCGACTCTTAGTTCATGGCCTCCCAAGTGTGGGGACAGTACCAAGCCAAAAACGACAACCTCGCATAGTACCTCGCTTTGGTAAAATAAAAAATGAAGAGCTTCAATTCCGCGGAAGTACGACACGTTTCACGCGAACATAACACTAGGGCAGACATCCTGTCAAAACTAGCTAGCACGAAGAAAAAGGGTGGAAACAAATTCGTAATCCAAGAGGTTCTCTCTCGCCCGAGCATCGAGAATGACACCACGACTGTCGATATTAATGTTATCGACGACGACAACTGCTGGATAACCCATGTATATACCTACCTCAATACAGGGCTGAAGATGAGAAAATACTTAGAGGGGGATTGAATAAGGATTTAGAAAATATTATGGCAATAAAAACACAAAGATTTTTATCCTGGTTCATTGAACTCAACTAATTCAGTGCACCCTATCAAGAGTGATTTGCCTTTCTCCACAAGGACTTAATCCACTATAATCAAACTGATTACAATATCAAACACTAAGAACAACTGTCTTAGTCTTCTCAAGAACTACTGACCACAACTTGGTCTTCTCAAGGAACTTTTACAATCAAATGTAAACTAAACAAGTGTTTAAATGCTTCTAAGAAAGCTATATCACAACTGTGATTTACACTTAAGTTTAAGAACGTATGAAATAAATTTAGCAAAGAGTAATAATTTGTATGAGAGTTTTTCAATGAATTTTTGTCAAAGTACGTCAACTGAAGAAATTTGTTGAAGGCTTGCTTTTATAGACTTAGAAGTCCAAGACGTTGCAGGCTTGAAGACCGTGTACTACAAAGTAGTTGTAGCCTTTTGTCTTCACATCACTTGACCTTTCCTAGAAGTAGAACGTTTAGAGAAATCCTTTTTGCCTGAGTTCTTGTGTCTAGCATAAAAGAGGAAAGAGTCATTTGGCATAACCAACGGATATAACTTTGAATAATCTTCTTCAACAAGTTTCTAATTCACAACAATTAACATCAGAGCCTTGAGTGATCAGAGTCTTAATGTCTTCAGAGTTTGCTGTATCAGAGTGTTGCAGCAGGTGTGCTTTAGCGTGAGTAATAATCAGAGTATAGTTTAGAGATCAGATCCTCAGTACTTGCAGCAAACAGTACTATCAGAGTCTTCTGAAAAACAATGCTTGAAACTCTTCATAAAAAGTCTTCAGTCTACGCTTCAGATGCTTCTGTAGCTTCTGCTTCAGATCCTTCTGTAGGCAGCACTTAGAGTCTTCTGTAGGCAGTATTCAGAGTCTTCTAATTAGATGCTTCTGACGCTTCAGAGCCTTGCGTAGTTCAACGTTCAGATCCATTTTTGCTTTCAGAAGAATATTAAATTTAATATCTGCAGCAAAAATACTTGAACAAATTTAGAGTATATAATTTCTTAATACAAAATTTCATAAGTGTTATCATCAAAACATAGAGATATAACTAAGAACCAATTTATGTTCTAACAATCTCCCCCTTTTTGATGATGACAAAAACATAGGAAATTTTGTTCAATAAAGAGATAATTATAACTCCCCCTGAGATTATGAATCTCCCCCTGAATTGAATACTAAGAAAGAATAGAAACTTCCCTTTTTGCATGAGTATTCTTTTCAGAATCAGAGCTTGAATGTTCAAAATTAGAGCTTGATTTGGATGAACGTTTCAGAATCAGAGCCTGATTGGTTAAAACTTGATCTGGGGATCTCAGAGTTACTCTAAAGAATTTTGTCAGATTTATCATTATAGTTCTGAAATACTAAAAATTTACGTTAGTTATAATTTGATATGTCTGAATTTCGTTCAAGTAAAGTTTATTTGAACAGTCAGAATTTCATTTTCTCCCCCTTTTTGTCATAATCAAAAAGAAAACTTTTAAAGACAAATAAAAGGAAACAGAGAGAAAAGATATAATCATATAGAGAAAACAGTCAGATTCATTCATTCATTCAAATATTCAAATAGGAAAACAACAGATGAGGAATTCAAAACAAGTGCTCAAACATCAAATAAAGAAAACATAAATCTAGGATTGTTTGGAGAGAAGCATCTTCAGAAGGTGAGTGATCTCAGAAGAATATTGTTCTTATTTGGACATCCATTTCTCAATGTTGTCAGTCTTCTGATCTTGCCTTGCCATCCAGGACTTTATCGCAGATTGACCAGCTTCCAGCACAACAATCTTATCTTCTAATTCTGGGTTCTCTTTCTTAATATCAGAAGAAGTAGACGGATCAGATTCCGATGCAGGTGTAGGAGCAGAGTCAATATCCATTGGAGTTGCAGAGTCTGGAGCCACAGATTCAGATGATTTATCCACAGTTATCAGAGCTAAAGTATTTTCTTCCAAAATGACTTCAGAAGCAGATCCTTCAAAAGTTTCTGTAGCAGACACTCCAGAAGATGAAGGAGCATCCTCAAGAAGCAGTGCAGGAGATCTGGTAACATTCCAAAGCATTGTTCTGGTAGTCTCAGCAAATCTGATCTTCGCATCATCAGAGCAGACACTCTTCATATTTGAAGCAACAGTGTTGAATATGGAGATGAAGCTATTCCAAATAACATCAGATTCATTTGCATTCATGGTTGACAGGCATCTCTTCTTCATAGAGTCTAAACTCATCCTTATTTCTTTCATAAAATTAGCAAATTAAATATCAACATTTAGCCTAGGTTTAGGTTTAAGAAAGGCTTCCAAAGTTGATGGTTTGATTTGTCTTGGTGGAGTTGGTATGGTAAATGTTGGGATAATAAACAGAGGACGAGGATAAGAAGAAAAAGAGGAATGGTCAGATGATGAAGTAGAGGTTTTGAATCTGGATGAAGTGTGAAATAGAAATGGTTTAACACTTGATATAGAGGGAATAACATCAAATGGTGTGGAAGTGTAGGGGATAGAAACAGATTTATCAGACAGCGGAGGTTCTGAAGGAATGATATCTGGTAGTTGTTCTAGGTAGGTTTGAAGTACAGATGGAAGAGTAGTTGAAGAACTAGGTTTGTATAGAGTGATAGGGTCAGATGGTTCTATTCTGGTATAAAAGTTTTTAATTTTTAGACCAGAAGGAAGGGGATCAGAGGGATGTGGTTTAAAGGATGCAAATGAAACAAACTCAGATGTTCTTGGTTTAGGTTTTGGAGAGGGTTTAGGAATGGTAGCATCAGATGAAATAGATGTATCTGGTTGTTTAGGTTCATATCCTCTGAGAGAGGGGGTGAGCTTACTTCTGGATGAACATCAGATTCAGATGAATCAGATGAGATAGATGAGGGACAGGATGTGGAAGATACGTCAAACATAATTTTGAGGGGTTGGATGTCCAGAACCTCAGAATCAGATATGCATGATTTAGTAGGTTTGGGTTGCTCTGGTTGAGGACTAGGTTGTGGATTGGAAGGTATAGATTTTGGTGGTTCAGATACAGTAGGTTCAGATGGTATTGGTTCAGGTACAGAAGTTTGTTGAAGTTCAGGATGTTGTGGAGAGGGTTCTTGTGGTGTTGGTGTTGGTTCTGCTGGTTTTATTGTTTGTGGTTCGGATGGAGGAACGTCAGATAATTGTTGTGGTGCAGATTTTGTTTGAATGGATTCTGGGAGAGTAGTAGATATAGGTTTAGTGGGAACAGGATCAGTTGGAATTTGTGATTTAGAAACTTTTGGTGGTTCAGAGGATTGAGATGGAAAAGAAGTGGTTTGAGTTTGAGAAGGAGGGGGTTCAGGAATAGAACTAACTGTTGATAATTCTACTGCAATTTCAGAAATAGTAGGTAAGGATTTTTTAGTATCTCTTATCTTGATGCGTTTGGTAGGAGCAGAAGGAGCTTCTCCAGAAGCTTTTCTTTTCATTGTCTTGTGAGGTTCTTCAGAAGTTTTCTGCTTCTTCTGATTAGCAGCTTCTTCCACCTCTAATTGTCTTCTTTTCCTCATATTCTCCTCATAAACATCTGGGATTGGTTCTCTTGCACGTAGCAGAATATCAGCAGGTACAGGTGTTCCATCTGCCTTGCACGTCTGAATGTATGTAAAAATTGCGTCTCTAGGCTCCTCAGCACCAAAAATAGGAAAGTCTTTTATTGGAATCCTTCTTTTACTGACTTCAACAATATTCAGCTTAGCAGGAGCAGTTGTGAGTTCATCCACAACTTTCAGCCTTTGGAGACTCTTCCCATTCAAAGGTTTTCCTATAATTGAAGCAAGTTCTTCTTTCACTCCAGCTTCATGTAGAGAAGCTACCAGATCATTCTCAGTCAGAATGTCTGAAATTAATCTTCCAAAAGGGATCCAAGTTCTGATCTTTTGACCCTTAGTCTTGACAGATTCTCTGGATGCATTAATGTGATTCCACAGATGCATGAAGAGAATGTGTGGCAGATCCACTTTAGTACTCTGACTCAAGCAGTACATGAAGTAAATTTGTTCATTGTTAACATAGTCAAGAGAATTTGTGGATTTTCTGTGGTTTATACAGCCCAGAAAAATCTTGGCCCAGATCTTGTATTCAGGTTTCAGATCCTTGAACTTGTTGGAAGCTTGTCCAGATGAAATCACTTCAGCATAAACTTCTTCCATTTCAACATGCTTAGCTGGCAGATGAGAAACTCCATCAGTTTCTTCATACCCAATGAGTTTTCTGATCAAATCTTCAGTGATAATAATCTCTTTTCCCAAAACTGAAGAGATTATGAACTTTGGGTAGACAAATGCGTGAATCCAGAATTCTTTCACTAAATGTGGATAAACTGGTCCAAACAATCTATCAAAGTACTTTACCCAGCCTTGAGCATCAATGATAGGATGCAAATCAAAACCATTATCAGCCAAGGAGTCAAATTCCACCATTGATTCACATAATACTTCAAGCTTATCAACTGGTGTTAAAAGAGTTCTCTCAGGTTCCTTAAAAGGGACAGCACCCATGTTTGATGAAGAAACAGCAGCCATTGAAGATTGGAACAGAGCTGAGGTTGAATATGAAGTAGCCATTGAAGAAGATGATGAAGGTTTAGGGTTTAGATGGAGGCTAAAGAGCAAGCAAAAATTCATAAACGTGTTTGTGAGAGTGAAAAGTGTGAAATGTTGAGATTTGTGGAATTTATAGAGAAATTTAGGGCACACAAAAGGTCACACATTCAGCACGTTCTCCTTTAACATTTAATGGCATTCAATAAAAAGAAATTAATCATTTCAAAGCATTTATTATTCTGACAATTGGGGGAAAAAACAAGAAACCAACTATTCAAACGTTACCTCAAACGTCTCTTCAGTATTGTGCATTCCATCTTTTTAGATTCTGAGTGACACGTGTTTGCTTGCATGTGCTTCTGAAAACTCTTTGAGAAATGAAACGTTAACCAACGTTCAGATCCTCTGAGACTTGTTAGTTCAGATACACACAGAAAAAATAATTCAAGAAATTAAATAATTGACAGATGAAATACTTCAGAGTTTAAACATTTTGCATATGAGAAAGTTGCTTCTGATAAATATTATTCTGGACAAAATTCCATACCAATATTTTTCAGAATAAACTTAAACCTATCTTCAGCAAGGGGTTTTGTGAAAATATCAGCCCATTGATGATCTGTATCAACAAAGTCTAATTTTATAATACCCTTCTGAACATAGTCTCTGATGAAGTGATGTTTAATTTCTATATGCTTAGCCTTATAGTGTAAAATTGGGTTTTTAGACAAGCATATAGCATAAGTATTATCACAGAATATAGAAATGTTACTCTCAAAGATCTGATAGTCTTCTAGCTGACTTTTCATCCAGAGCATCTGTGTACTACATCCAGCAGCAGCAATATATTCTGCCTCTATAGTTGATAGAGCAATTGTAGGTTGTTTCTTGCTGTACCAGGAGATTAAATTTCTTCCCAGAAATTGACAACTTCCAGAATTATTTTTTCTTTCAACTCTATCTCCAGCGTAATCAGCATCACAGAATCCAACTAATTTAAATTCATCAGATTTTCTGTAACACAAGCCCACATTAGAAGTACCTTTCAGATACCTTAGAATCCTCTTAACGGCTGTTAAGTGTGATTCTCTAGGATCTGATTGGAGAAGAGATCCAATCATACCTCTGTAGAGTTTCTGATCTACTTTATTCCTTACCTCTTCCTTACCAAGAGTGCCTGTTAGATGCATAGGAGTCTTTGCCATCTTACTATCAGTCATGTTGAACTTCTTCAGAAGCTCTTTTACATATTTAGTCTGATGAATGTAAGTGCAATCTGGAGTCTGGTTGACTTGAATTCCCAGAAAGAATCTCAATTCTCCCATCATGCTCATCTCAAATTCAGCCTGCATACATTGAGCAAACTCCTTTCCCAGCATAACATTTGTAGATCCAAATATAATATCATCCACATATATTTGACAAATTAACAGATCTTTCTTAAATGTTTTACAGAAGAGAGTTGTGTCCACTTTGCCTCTGATAAAGTTTTTCTCTAGAAGAAAATTACTTAATCTCTTATACCAAGCTCTGGGAGCTTGTTTTAAACCATAAAGAGATTTCTTAAGTTTAAAAACATGCTCTGGAGATTTATCACTTTCAAAACCAGGAGGTTGATGAACATAAACTTCCTCTTCTATAATCCCATTTTAGAAGGCACTCTTAACATCCATCTGATATAGAGTGATGTTATTTTGTGCAGCAAAAGAAATGAGTAAACGAATAGACTCTAACCTGGCCACATGAGCCTAAGTCTCTGTGTAATCAATTCCTTCTCGCTGGCTATAACCTTGAGCAACAAGCCTTGCTTTGTTTCTTTCAACTTCTCCTTTTTCATTCAACTTGTTTCTGAAGACCCATTTAGTTCCAATTATGTTGAATCCTTTTGGTTTTGGAACGAAATCCTAAACGTCATTTCTTGTGAATTTATTGAGCTCTTCTTGCATGGCAATTATCCAGTCATTGTCTTGCAGAGCTTCATCCATAGAAGTTGGTTCAATAACTGACACCAACCCAAATAATGAGACATCAGATGATCTGAGGTAGGATCTTGTTCTTATAGGGTCATCCTTCTTTCCAATGATCACATCCTCTGGGTGAGAGGCCTTGATTCTGGAAGATGATCCTCTAACATTTGATTCTTCAGAAATATTCAAGTTTTTCATTTGAGAAGCTAAAGGAGTTGCATTTGGCGTTGCTTCTGGCTCTTTCACTTGAACCTTTTCTGCCTCTGAGCCTTCAGAGTCTGTGAGAATTACTTCTCTATCTGCAGAACTTTCAAACTGCTTTGGCTTTTGAATGCCAAGCTTATCATCAAATCTAACATGTATAGATTCCTCCACAATCTGTGTTTCAGTATTGTATACTCTGTAGCCTTTAGAGCATTCAGAATACCCAAGCATGAAACACTTATGTGCTTTAGAATCAAACTTGTTTAGGTTCTCTTTAGAGTTCAACATATAACATATACATCCAAAAGGATGAGAATAAGAAATATTGGGCTTTCTGTTCCTCCACAATTCATAGGGAGTCTTTTCCATAAGAGGTCTTACAGACACTCTGTTCTGAATATAACAAGTTGTGTTTATTTCTTCTGCCCAAAAATGTTTTGCCATATTAGTCTCGTTGATCATGGTTCTGGCCATTTCTTACAAAGTTCTATTTTTCCTCTCTACAACTCCATTATGTTGTGGAGTTCTAGGGCAGGAGAAATCATGAGCAATGTCATTTTCATTAAAATATTTTTCAAAATATTTATTTTCAAATTCGCCACCATGATCACTTCTGACTTTAACAATTTTAAAATATTTTTCATTATGGACTTGTTTGCAGAAGTCAAAGAACACAAAATGTGACTCATCCTTGTGTTTTAGGAATTTCACCCATGTCCATTTGCTATAGTCATCCACAATGATTAATCCATACTTCTTGCCTCTGATGGATGCAGTTTTCACTGGTCCAAACAGATCAATGTGAAGTAACTCTAATGGTCTTGAAGTTGAAACAACATTCTTAGTTTTAAAAGAAGATTTTGAAAATTTTCCTTTTTGACATGCTTCACAAAGAGCATATGAGTTGAACTTCAACTTAGGAAGTCCTCTAACCAGATTGAGTTTATTAATCTGAGATATACGTCTCATATTAATATGCCTCAATCTTATGTGCCAGACCCATTGCTCATCATTAACAGACATAAGGCATTTAACATTTTGAACCTTAAGTTCTGAAAGATTGATTTTATAAATATTGTTCTTCCTCTTTCCATTAAATAGGATTGAGCCATCCTTCTAACTAATAGCTTTGCAACACTTTTGATTAAAGATTATGTCATAACCATTGTCACTTAATTGACTTATGGACAATAGATTATGCTTTAATCCTTCTACAAGTAAAACATTAGATAAAGAGGGAAGGTTACCATTGCTAATAGTACCAGAGCCAATAATCTTGCCCTTCTGATTCCCTCCAAACTTCACGTCTCCTCCAGATTTAAGCTTCAGGCTTTGGAACATAAACCTTTCTCCCGTCATGTGACGTGAGCAGCCAGAGTCCAGGTACCATGACTGGCATCTTGACTTTGCTGCTAAATACATCTGCAACAGGTATTATCTTATCCTTAGGTACCCAGATCTTTTTGGGTCCTTTTGGGTTAGTTGCCTTAAAAGTTTGTCTGAACTTCTGTCTTTTTACAACAGTTTTGTTCTGACTAACTTTTGGTTTAAACACAGGAACGTTCTGATAAGAACGTGTGTGTTTAATATCATTCAGATGACCAAACTTAAAATGAGAATATAAGGGAGTCTTCTTAATGATAATTTTATCAACAGGCATTGGATTTAAATCCTTTCCAGAGGAAGATTCATATCCAATTCCTTTCCTGTTGTTTCTGCTAACTCCATAGATCATTGAAGCCATCTTGCTTTTATCTATGCTTTTAGCCAGAAACTTCTAAAAACTGTAGTCATATTCTTCTAAAATATTTTTGCATTTTGACTTAGTTTCAGATTCAGAGTCTTGTTGAGCTTTTTCAAAATTGTTTTTCATTTTCAAATTGTTTTCTTTGAGCTCAGCAACTTCTGACTTTAACAGATTATTCTCAGATTCAAGATTGCATTTAAGCTTCTTGCATTTGAGCTTAATCTGGTTATAGTTTTTCAGGACTTCTGATAAAACCTTAATAAGTTCTTCCCTAGAGAGATCAGAAAGTACCTATTCTGAGTTAGATTCAGAATCAGATTCATATCCAGATGATCCTTCATCTTGATCTTCTACACCAACCATCAGTGCCATGTTGGCGCATTATTCTTCTGACTCTCATGAAGATTCAGATGCATCTGAATCATCCCATGTAGCCATCAGAACTTTCTTTTTATGCTCAGGCTTCCTTCTTGGCTTCTCCTTATGAAGCTTTGGGCATTCATTTTTGTAGTGCCCAGGTTCCTTGCATTCATAGCAAACAACCTCCTTTTTTCCAGATCTTTTATGTCTAGAGGACTCTTTGGGTTGATCTGGCTTCTTGAGGTTCTTGAACTTCCTCTGTTTTTGCTTCCAGAGTTTGTTGATTCTTCTGGACAACAGGGACAGTTCATCTTCTTCAGAAGAAGAAGACTCTTCAAAACTTTCTTCTAACACCTGCAACGCTTTAACAAATTTGTTAGATTTTAAAGCAATTGACTTACCTTTCTTTGGAGGCAATTCTTCTTCAAGTTCAATTTCATGGCTCCTCAGAGAGCTGATCAGTTCTTCTAATGTAATCTTGTTCAGATCCTTTGCTAGCTTTAGAGCAGTGACCATAGGTCTCCATCTGATTGGCAAGCTTCTGATGATCTTCTTCACATGATCAGCAGTTGAATAGCCTTTGTCCAGCACTTTTAATCCAGTTGTGAGGATCTGGAATCTAGAGAACATAGCTTCTATAGATTTAGATTCTTCCATTTTAAAGGCTTCATACTTCTGGATCAGCTCTAGAGCCTTGGTCTCTTTAACTTGTGAGTTCCCTTCATGTGTCATCTTCAAAGACTCAAACAAATCAAATGCAATTTCTCTGTTGGTAATATTCTCATACTCAGTATGAGATATAGCATTTAATAAGATTGTTCTAGCTTTATGATGATTTCTGAACTCCTTCTTCTAGGCTTCAGTCATAGATTTTCTATCAATTTTCTTGTCATCCCTATCAGTGGGGTGAACATAACCATCAATGACTAAGTCCCATAGATCAGCATCATAACCAAGGAAGAAACTCTCTATTTTGTCCTTCCAATAGTCAAACTTCTCCCCATCAAACATATGGGGTTTTGTGCTGATTCTATCCCTTTCTTCATATCTGTTGTTGTTGGATGTTGAAGCTTCAGCCATAATATCAACCAAGAATATATATCAAGAGTTTTCTCAACTGGATATTTTCTGTTCACAGTGAAGTGATAGCACACACAGATCCGGAGCTCTGATGTCAACTGTAGGTGAGAAAATACTTAGAAGGGGGGGAGGGGGGTTGAATAAGGATTTAGAAAATATTATGGCAATAAAAACACAAAGATTTTTATCCTGGTTCGTTAAACTCAACTAATCCAGTCCACCCTATCAAGAGTGATTTGCCTTTCTCCACAAGGACTTAATCCACTATAATCAAACTGATTACAATATCAAACACTAAGAACAACTGTCTTAGTCTTCTCAAGAACGACTGACCACAACTTGGTATTCTCAAGGAATTTTTACAATCAAATGTAAAATAAACAAGTGTTTAAATGCTTCTAAGAAAGCTATATCACAACTGTGATTTACACCTAAGTTTAAGAACGTATGAAATAAATTCAGCAAAGAGTAATAATTTGTATGAGAGCTTTTCAATGAATTTTTGTCAAAGTACGTCAACTGAAGAAAGTTGTTGAAGGCTTGCTTTTATAGACTTAGAAGTCCAAGACGTTGCAAGCTTGAAGATCGTGTACTGCAAAGTAGTTGTAGCCTTTTGTCTTCACATCACTTGACATTTCCTAGAAGTAGAACATTCAGAGAAATCCTTTTTGCCTGAGTTCTTGTGTCTAGCATAAAAGAGGAAAGAGTCGTTTGGCATAACCAACAGATATAACTTTGAATAATCTTCTTCAACAAGTTTCTAATTCACAGCAATTAACATCAGATCCTTGAGTGATCAGAGTCTTGATGTCTTCAGAGTTTGTTGTATCAGAGTGTTGCAACAGGTGTGCTTTAGCGTGAGCAATAATCAGAGCATAGTTTAGAGATCAGATCCTCGGTACTTGCAGCGAACAGTACTATCAGAGTCTTCTGAAAAACAATGCTTGAAACTCTTCATACAAAGTCTTCAGTCTACGCTTCAGATGCTTCTGTAGCTTCTGCTTCAGATCCTTCTGTAGGCAGCGCTTAGAGTCTTCTGTAGGCAGTGTTCAGAGTCTTCTAATTAGATACTTCTGACACTTCAGAGCCTTGCGTAGTTCAACGTTCAGATCCATTTTTGCTTTCAGAAGAATATTAAATTTAATATCTGCAGCAAAAATACTTGAACAAATTTAGAGTATGTAATTTCTTAATACAAAATTTCATAAGTGTTATCATTAAAACATAGAGATATAACTAAGAACCAATCTGTGTTCTAACAAGGGAGACTTTCCGACGATGCCAAGAAGGACAAGGCGCCGAGCCTACTCATACGTCTTGATTGAGGACAAGTTGTACCGGAGGGGATTCTCCATTCCCCTCCTCAAGTGCTTCGACAAATCCAAGGTACTAGGCATACTCCATGAAATCCACGAAGGAATCAACGCCCAGTACCTCGGCGGGCGATCAGTTGCTCGTAAGGCTCTACGAACAGGTTACTATTGGCCCATCATACAGCAAGACGCCAAAAAGCACGTCAAGAAGTGAGACAAATGCCAACGACGCGGGGATATTCACCTTGACCTGCCTAACATGCTCAAAACGCTCTTGTCCCCATGGTCATTCGCCTAGTGGGGGGATGTACATCCTCGGTCCCTTTGATAGTCGGCGTCGACTACTTCACTAAGTGGATAGAGGCCGAAGCCTTGGCCAAAATCACGACCCAAAACATACTCCGCTTCTACAAAAGGAATATACTTTCCCAGTTAGGTGTACCCCAGGCCATCGTCACTGACAAGATGGTGTGAACCATGTTGGATGACGGGTGAGGGACTCAGTTCACCGATAGGAACTTCCAGGACTTTGTTACCAAGCTGGGAACGAAGCAACACTTCACCTCAGTCGAGCACCCGCAGATGAACGGGCAGGCTAAATCCGCGAACATATTGGTTATGTGTGGCCTGAAGCGAAGGTTGGGAGACGCCAAAAAGAGGTGGCTCGAAGAGGTACACACCGTACTCTGGGCCTATAAGACGGTCTCGTATTCGACAACCGGGGAGACCCCATTTCGACTAACCTATGAAACCGAGGCAGTAATTCTGGTGGAAATAAGATAGCCCTCCAGGAGAACCGAGTCTCCCCTTGATGAGGAAGAAAATGAGGAGACCTTAAGGGAGGAACTTGACCTAGTAGAGGAAATCCGATCAGGGGCATCCCTCCATGAAGCCTCGCTAAAATAAAATATAACTTTGCGGCATGACAACAAAGTCATCAAGTCCGGGTGGGCATCCTAGTCCTACGAAGGAATCAGAAGGACTCACGTGAGGGAAAAAATCTCCGCAAAATGGGAAGGCCCCTACTGGGTCCGAGACAAAACGGGAAACAAAGCATATTACCTCAAAAACCTACACGAGGAAGAACTTTCTCAACCATGGAATGCTGAAAAACTCAAACAATACTACAGTTAGACATTTCCTGCGACCCACTAGCGTTGCGACCACAGGGGGAACGACATGGTACAAGCCCGACTGCTAAATTCAAAACAAAAAGATAAGAGTCTGCCATTTGTGTGCGCGAGCAGGCTCTTGATCCGACGGGGACCCCTTAATCGAGCTCCATAGTTGTTGTACCGGCAAGGCAGAACGCCCATCTCGCGATGGGAAGTTCATGCCGCGAAGCGAAGACCTCGATCAAGGTCTTAGCCCCGCTACCGATCAAATACCAACTCTGATCACCCGACCAGTTCCCTAAAGGGTCGATCACAACACATGTCGAGCATAAACCTAATAATGAACAAACAATAACTATTTCATACATACATGAAAAACAAGAAAAATAAGGCACACACATCATGAAAGTGAAATACTGCATTTCCAAAGGCGAGCAAAGCACATTGTTCAACGTTACAAAATACGGCACACAGGCTGGAGACAGTTATATCAAAATGTGGCGTGCACGTCAAAAAAATACAATGAAAAAAGCACTAAAAAACTACATTCTCCTCGGGTTGGTCGCCCATCACGGCTTGACCGTTATCTTCCTCTTCAGCTTCTGGCGTGACTGCGCGACCCTGGACCACCTGATGATAAGGTTCTGTTCCCTCGGCAACAAGATGGATGTCAGGTTTCATGACCTGGAGCTACTCCACGGCACAATTAAAACCCACCTCAACAGCCTCCAAAAAATCCTGCTCGAGCTTCCGGATCTTTGACACCGGGTCAGCCCGAGATGCCATGAGTTTCTCTTTGGTGGATTCATCCTCAGTAGGCCTAGCTTTGGCCTCCATATCGTCCATATTAGTTTGCAGTCGACCCCGCTCCTCCTTGGTCTTCTTCAGCTCGTCTCTCATTTTGTTCATCTCATGGAGGAGGTGTACATGGGATTCATACCTCGTCTGAGCCTCTTGCAAGTTACTCTCTGCCTTGTTTTTCTCAGCCTCAAGGACATCGTTCTTTTCTCGGAAATTCTTTAGCTCTGAGGTTAGGTTGTTTTCATCGTTAAGGACCAAGGTCGTCTCAAAGATCCTTATCATGGCGGCCATATCCTCAGTCAGCGCTTTCCTTTGGGCCGCCCGATTAATCCCCATCATCGCCTTAATTTCAGCCTCAACCACCATCGCGGAATGGTCCCCAGAGAATAAATCCCGCTTGGTGTGGCAATGAGGTAGCGCGAACTTCTCCAAGGGTACATTCTCCTCGAGGTTGACAAGCACTGGTTCCTCGGTGCACCGCCTTTTGGAGGAAATCTCCTGCAAGGGAGGAGACTGGTTGCATTAAGGGGAGGAAGAATCTCTAGCTCCTGGGTCGGGCCTCACCGTTTGTTGGATTTGAGAGACTTTACCCTTGCCTTTCTTCCCACCTTTGGTCGCCGTGAGCTTCAGTATGCATTCCTGAGCATTCGACATCTGCCCTGCGACAATGAACAAAGAAGATCAAGTAAGTAATAAAGGGAAAAAAAAAAAGGCAGGCTCCCCGCCAAAGAAAATATTTGTTACCTAAAAATTTCAAGGCCTCCTCGTGAGATTTGCACTCGAGGAGAGTGAAACCAAAGAAAAAATCGACCATATTTTGGTAAGATAAACGGTCGTCAGCATCTAGGTCGACATGCTTCACGATATAGTTGTCCGTGCTCTAGTTGAAGTGGTCCTCAATCCACTCGAGCGAAAATTTCGACACCAAGGTTTCCTCACGCTCCTCGTTCTCCTTTGTGACCACAAGGTCATACAAAGAGTCGACGACTGCGTACGAAACGGGCTTCACAATGTAAAACCTGACCTTGAAGGTGCGGACAGAATCTTGATACGCCCGGAACAACTTCCTCGGCTGCTTCAAGGACACCCAATTGTGCCTACCTTCGAAGGATTGACGGTGAAGGTGGAAAGTGAGAAAGAACGGGGGAAGTGTGGTTCCAATAACGAGATATGAAGACATGTTCAAACGCTCGTGTGAATGCTATGGCATTATGGTGTAGTTCCAGGCGGAGCCACTAGAACATTCCCCCTGAAAATCACTGAAGGGGAGGCGAATCCCCACTTCCCGAAACGCAAATTCATACATTGAGAACCTCAGCTCCCTGAAACTCGAGCAGAGGCGATTTTGTTCCTTGGGTTTATAGACCATACAGCTCGTGGAGGAACCCTCGAGACGGTCCTCCATAGTGGCAAAAGTGTTTATGTCATCGAAGGAGAAACGAGATGTTATAGTGAGAGGTTCCTACCCAACCCAGTCTTCAGGTGTATGAACTGGTTCAGCTCCTTCGACCTCGACGGGAGTGTCGGGCTCGGACTCGTCATCTGTATGGATGACGACCTCAATTCTTACATCCATTTTACCTGAAAAGTATAGGAAAATAGTGAATCTGACTTCAAAGATCAAATCCACCATTCCATCGTAAATCAAGTGAAAGGGCTAAGGGAGGGAAGGGGAATCCCGGAACAACGGACCCCCTCCTTGACGGAGGCTCATCAAAGAAGAAACCCTACGTCAATTTGACACGGTGAGCCTCCACAATTGGGAAGAACCCGACATACGCGGGGAGACCCTGAGTGATACCTCCCCGCGATAGTCGCAGGCTTGCAAGGAGAAAGGCTCCCCAAGGCGTTCATCCCAGCTCCCCGATACCTTCATCGCAGGTCCCCGGGGCCTTCATCGGGAACTTCATAAAGCTCTCGGAATCCTCATGGACTTCTCGGTGTCTTGGCCAGAAACTTCATAGTTTGGCCGAAAACTTCACGAGGCAGGCCGAAAAATTTATAGCTTTTCCGAAAACTTCATGGGAGTTGCCGGAAAACTCATAACGCTAGAAACAGGAAATGAAAACTTACTTGAAGGAAGAGGATCTGGACGATGGAGAGTGGTGACGGTGATAGTGGCAGCAGGCGCGATCTGAAGAACTTGAAGATACTTGCATAGAATTCTGGTGGATGTGAAAGGGAAATGTGAAAATGAGAGGATTTTTCCTCCTATTTATAATCTTGGCACAAGAAGTGAGGTAGCCTTATGCACTTAAGTGCCCTTACATGTAGCCACCCTAGGCATTGATTACATGTGACATGTGGCACTAGATGACACCACGTGCGCCCTCTTAGCTTCCCTGCATGCCCGAAGACTAAGTATTCCCGTTCCCTTTCCACCTCCGCCATATCGTCGACCAGAACCCTAAACAGGGACATACCTAGAAGGGAAGAGGGGTCAGTAGTACGGTCGGCATACAGATCTCTCTGTGACCTACTATCTTGTCGAGCATCTCTCACTCCTGGCCACGCGCACAACCCCTAACTCTGTATGTCGGACAAGCTGCCCATCCTCCAAACTGGTCCTCGACACTCTAACTAGCTCTTAAGTCATTACTCCTCTGCCTCGGAGCAACGACTTAGGGGCTCCTTTTTTGGACTGGGCCGAGACCTGCCCCACAATCGGGCAGGCCCAATCCAACACTATGTTGGGGAGGCTCAATCCTCTCCATGTTAGGCACGCTTAACTCTATCGTTGGACAGACTACTACCTAGTACAGGGAGAGCTTTCACATCTTCCCCACGAACTCCACGTGCCCCCCACGCGGGGACACGTCATCAGGAAACTACCCATTTCCAAAAGAGTTGGTCAACCCACTTTTTAAAGATCATGGGATAGTTGATCCAGCGAAAAAACCAAATGCTGGTCTTCCCTACGCCATGTAAGCCCTAGAAGATACTCGTATTGGGCCTTGCAATTAGGCCTAATGCAAAGTAATTGTTGGCCTTGCGCTTGGGGCATGTTATAAATACCTCATTTCACTAGAGGGTCAAGTATTCTATTCTCAACACCTATTCTTTCTATACTTGCTCTTTCTAACTGTGTTACTCACTTAGGCATCGGAGTACATTGCAGGTACACCCCCTCCTCCTCTTCAACACTGGTGAACACAGGAGACCACGGCGTGTGGCAGGCTATTGATTCTTTTTTGATCAGGTAAGATCACTTGATAACAATTATTTATCGAGAATCTGTTTTTGCTCTACCACCAAACAAAATGATTGTCAACATGTTGATTCAGCTGTACATCCTGCAAAATGGATAAGAGAGATTCCAATTCAACTTCTTCTTCCAACCGCAATGGCCTGTCATCCTTAAGTTTCACATTCCAAATCCACTCATAGTCCACTAAATCTCTCATATTTGATACTTTAAATTTATGTTGTGCTGCCTGTAACGCCTCGTTTTATTTTAATTATTTTTTCGTAATTAAAATTATGTGATGTTGTGTGTATATATGTGATTATGTGTGTTTTATTATGTTGGGGTACCTTGTGATAGAGGGTAGTGACCTTAGAATTATAGACCCTAATGATAAAGGGTGTATGATCGATTGCCTAGAACTTGGTGGTGTGGTGAGAATGACTAATTAAATAATATTAGTAATATTAGTTGAATATTACTAATTTAAATAATTAGGAAATATTATTATTATCATTTAATTTGTGGAATAATAATAATAATAATAATAATAATAATAATAATAATAATAATAATAATAGAAAAAGGGAAAGTTGAAAGGAGTGGTTGTCAGACAGTGAAAACAGTGAAAAAGTGAAAAAAGGGAGCAGAAAGGTTGGGGCTCAGGAGAAGAAACTCCATTGTTGAGGAAGAGGAAATCATCGTAAGAACTCTAAGGTAAGGGTGGGGTTCTAACTAGCTAAGGGTTAGTATGATGACAATTGTGGGTAGATTATTTCATGTAAGTTTTGTATTTCTCTTCTTGTTGTTCGTAATTTCAAATGAATGGTATTTATTGAATTGATTATTTCTATTGATCGTTGTATGTTGATGTTGGAACTTTGTTGTTGATGAATTTGATGCTATTGTTGTTGTTGTTGATTTGTTAATTGATGGTTGATTGATGTTGGTTTTATGGGGATTTGTTGAATTTTATGAATTTTGTATGTTGTTGTTAGAATTGTTGTAGTTGATAAAATTGTTGCATTATTGATGTTGTTGAATCGATTAATTTTCGTTGTTTGATGTTGTTGGTTGTTTTGATCATGAGTCAGAGTCGGAACAAAGTCATGAGCAATTTTTGATGAAAATGATTTGGGTTTTGGGACTTTAGAAAATTCTTTTTTTTGTCAAAACATGTTCCAAACAATTTATATGATAAGCTGCTGAAAAAGTAATTTTGGTTGCAGCGCAATCGATTAATATAACCTTTATGAAAATAGGTAGATCAAAATTGTTAATACTATGAAAATAAAATGGGTTTCGCGTTAGATGAATAAAGCATTCACACTTGACATGCAAAGTATCCAACTTAGTGAAAGCTTGAATGCTCACTTTAAATCTTGTGTGAAACCAAATGTGAATATTATATAGTTTTTCAAACACTTTGAACAAGTTGTTGAGGGTATAGATACAACGAGAATTTAACCTGTCAACCCCCCCCCCCCCCCCCCAACTTTCATATTTTAAAAATTACCCTTGACTGGAAAAGACCAAATTTTCGTATGAAATTTCTGGTAGTGTATTTGAAATTTCCGGTACGTTGCAATTTGTACCAGAAATTTGAAATTTATAGGTTCATACCGAAAATTTCAACCTAAGTGAAATTTCTGATATTTTTATTTTTTTTATCTTTTGAATGATCAGAATTTTGCCGATGGTTTTGGATGGTTGTGATTGCACTGGCAGTTTGTGTGGTCCAGAATAAATACAAAGTTGTATAAATAGAAGGTCATATGTTGTTCTCAAAAAATGCATCTTCCATAATTTTTTATTAAGGCAAAAGTGTACTTCAACAGAGCTTCTTCTCCTATAGAGTTTTGGCTTCCATATGGTATAACATCTCTTGTCGGTCTGACGTCCAAGTTGAATGAATTGTTGTCTGATGCTGAAAATATAAAGGTAAGAAAGATTGAGTTACGTGAAAATTGGATTGATACTAACGGGAGGGTGAAATAAAACTTTATTGAGTTGAAGACCGACGAAGATGTGAAGGAAATGTAGAGATCATTTTGTCGTAGGATAACAAAGGGTTTGATTGAGTTAGATGTTAAGCTTTTAAGATTCATTGTCGACATAATGGATATGCTCAAACGTCTAGAAACATCTGGTAGTGTTTAAATTTTTGTTATTTATTAATCATATTGTAGTGTTAAGTTTTTTATGTTATCTTATGTAATTTGTCACACCCTAATTTTTAACTCTAGTATTCCATCACATTTTGCATTGTTTTATATAACATTATAGATCAATCCATCATGCATAGCTAACCAATTTTCAAGGTTTTATTTTGTTTAATTTGTGAACTATGGTTTGCCCTAAGAGGCTTAAAAGCTTGATCAGTCAAAGTTTTGGATGGATCATCAATCAAGCAAGCTCTCATACATCCAAGGGATCTCCCTTCGTCAATAACCAAGTTCAATGAGGCTTCATTACAAGCTCTTCAAGATTCAACTTCATCTGACAAGAATTAGGGTTTTTCCAGTCAAAGTCAATTGCATCTTTGACTTTTGATCAAGACATGATTTCTAGACTTGGGACATGATTAAATACATTCAAATATACCCTTGGAGTCTATATATGGTGTTCAAATATCCCAAGAGATTGATTTTATTGAATATCAAGAGGTGAAGATTCATTTGATAAAAGCCAATAGTTTCTCCAAATCAAGGTTTAACTTTTGGGAATTTTGGTCAACCATGGCTTCCTCAAGTCAAGGATGATGATAAAATATGGTTTGGATTATGATCAATCAAGAAGAATCAAGAAATTGAAAGTTACTTGCAAAAAGGGCAACCATGGATAAATTGAAAAAAAAATTGAAGTTACAGAAGACTATGATTTTTACCCAACTTGCCAAGACTATAACTTCCAATTTAGACATCTATTTTCCTTGCTCCAAAGATCAATTTGAAGAGCTCATTCCATACCACAACTTTGACAATTATGATGAATTCCCAAAAAATGCATAGATTTCAAGTTATGAGACCATGAAGTTGTTGGTTCGTTCAAATGTGAATTCCAACACTTAGAAAAATTTCCAGCAAAATCTGCCTTATAAAGTAGCCAACTTTGAGACCATTTTTCACCATGGTCCATTTTGATTCAAGAAAAACTCAAAACATGAAAGTTGTAGGGCATGTTTCAAGATTTCTAATGAGTCTAAGAACTCATTTTTTCCATGCCTGAGCTATGAGATTCGAATAGATGAAGTTGGCTTCTCCATGCTGAATTTCAAGTCATGTTCATGCCAAATCTTTGTTGCAAATCCATGTCAAGCTGCATAATATCTCTTTACAGGTCATGTAACTTATAAATATTCCCTAATTAGATAATTACACAAACCTTTGGTGTATTACACAAGGAATTGAGCCATTAATCAATTTTCATTTCCATTTATGGAGCATTTTGCAAAAAGCTCCATATCCATTTCCATAAAGATCCACTTTTCCAACAACTCTGGCATTGAGCTTCCAAGATGTTTCTTCTGCACACAAACTATATTTAGTGATTAGAAGAAACCTATAGACCACAGAAAAGCAAGCCTACTTTCCTCGATTCACTCCACTTTTTCATCATGATAAAAATTGCAATCTTGTGCAAATGGAACTAAACCTCAAAAACCATAATTGCATTGGAAGTAAACCAAATTTATGTAAGTTTTTTGAGGTCCCTATAAATAGATCTTTTCTCATTTCAACACACCAACAATCAACAACAAAACACATAAAAAATATACCTCAAAGCCTTGCAAAACGCATCTACACCAGAACTTGCACAAGAACATCATTATAGCAAATTCTCTCTACCTCAAAATCTCACCTTCCATTTCTATTGATTTTTCTCTCAACCAACCATTCAAACATCTTTTAAACATCCATTAGAGGTTACCCAAACACTAAAACAACTTATGTATCAATCATATCACCATCCTCCAAACCTCACTTTCTCCATTTGCAAGAAGAACCGTGTGAAGGATTACAAGCAGGTGTAGAACAAGGCAAGCACTTAAACTTTCTCCTTAGGGTTCAAGAAGGGTAAATGAATAATTATCTTGATTTTGGAAGACTTGAGAAGAGGCATTAGACATTGATATAATAGGTAAGGTTCTTACACTTTGAGATTCTCTATTCATGCATCATTATTGATTGATTCCTAAAGCAAAAATTTAGACATTGGTGTGTTAAGAATGACTCTTATACTATTTACAAATTTGTCATGCTTGTATGTGAAGTTTGTGATGTTTGATCTTTTAGGGCTAGGCTTGGTTTTATGCTTTGTGTGTTTCATCCTTTGAATTACAACTTGTATATATGATACCATTAAACTTCTTGTTGAAAACTGAGTAATTTTGGTTCTTACATTTTTAAATTTCATCAATAAATAAATGAGATATGATGAGTGGAAGTTGCTTTTAAATCTGTATGAAGGAACTTTTGGTCAATTTTTGCACTGAACATCTACCAGTGGAAGTTGCCTTTGAATCTGTCTTTTTGAACTTTGGCTATGTGCTCATAAATGCCTTAGCATTGGCAACATGCCTTAACATGATTCATAACTTGTATGCTTGTACATTTTTACTTTGTGATGTTTAAACTTTGTTCATAACTTCCATCAATTCATGTATGTTTATGTGATCAATCATTATCGCCTTATTCCAAGGGAAGGGATTGTTGTTGACATTTTTGTCTTGCATTTTGCATCTTGGCATTTTCTTGTATATATCCCCTTTTGTAATCCTAAAACTTGTTATCCCTTAGGAAGTTTACCTTAAGATTACCTTTTCAACTTAGACATCTCAATTAGGGTTTTCCCCTTTTTCAACTCAAAATCACTTTCATAAAAAACCTTGACACTTGGTCATTGATATTTTCACAATCTTTTCTTAATCAAATGCTTCAAAACTATTAAGCATATTCAAACTTCTTTACAAGACTAAAAAACATAAACTCAATTCAAACAATTTTGCCACTTTTACTTTTCAACTTTAAGTCTTTTCAAATAGATTAGACACGAGTCATCTATGTAGTTGAGATCTAAATCTCCTACCCCATAACATGATTGAGAAAGAGCTTCATTATTTTCCACTTGAGAGAGGTATATGGCATACTTGTTGATTTTATATCCAAGTTATGAGCCATTCTCTTAATGTGAAGCAAATATCCCTCTTCCACATGTTTTTGGTGGTTTAGATGAGTATTCTCCCTTGGATTACAACTTGTTTCTTCTTCAATTAAAATCCACTGTAATAGACCTCTTTCAATTTGTACCATGAAATACGATGTTATGATCCTTTATTGGTACGTAGGCATAAGACTTTGTGTCTTTCCAAACACAAAAAACAATTAAAAAAACATTTCTCTTCCCATCACCTCAATCAAACCCAATTAGCAAACAAACAAATAACACAATTTAACAAGAGGTTCATATAGAATACTATAGATAATTAGGATGTTAATACCTTCCTTTAGTATAACCAACCCTCGAACCTTATATTTTCTTTATTGCATTGCATGATTATGGGTTTATTCGTTCTTTTTCCCTTCCCTTGGATAAATTAAAGACTGATACTGATATCTATGTTTTGTGAAGCCTAGTTAACTTAATAGATATGGTCTCCGATTCTCACTGCGACATAATCCATTGTCATATGTTTGAATAATATAAGGAAGATCAATAATATTAGTTAATAAAGTGTTATGATGAAGATGTATGAATAATATAAAAATAATACAAAAGATGTCTAAATAGGCCCCCGACTGGCTATGTGTGTAGCTCGATCTAATCCAGTATAAACCTCATCATCTGGGTTTACCAAACCCATGAGGTTATCCATAAAAACTACAATCATCTAAAGGCATTGTTGGTCATTAGGGTTATTTGCTGGAAGAGGAGAAGATGACACGTCATCAACAGTTGCCTCATCACCAAAAGGCCTAGTATCAGCTGCATGTGGTGTTATGTAAGAGTGTGATACAATGAGGTATTACTCTAAGTAATCATCCTCACATTGTGATGGGTGTTGAACCGGCACTGCTCGATCTCTAATGGCATGACCAAAGATGATGAAGTTACTCTAAAACCACCCATCAATACTTGAAGATGATATATCTGGAACTGGTCGTGGGATACTTTGAACATAACCATGGTGTCGCAGACACCTCTCAGTCAAGTGTCTAGCAACCATGGTCTTCCATCGCATATAACCTGAATATAAAGAGGACTCCTCAAACTCACAGTGGATTTTATGACCAGTGTATGGTGTCCAGATGACATCATTTATAGTCAGTGCATTGAGCCTCTTCCTGTACTTAGCTACACCACCTCGATGTGCCTATCTGACCTTCCGATTCTTCGCTCGTGGGGCCCCCACCTCGCAATGTTGCACCTTCATATCACATATGGTTGGAAAATGTTTGTATATCCAGCACTGATATCAAAACAGAGATACAACAAATAATAAATATGAAATGTCGTTCATAACAGTTAAATAAGATATCAACAACAAATAATGATATCAAGTATACCTATAACAGACTCAAATAACCAGCAAGTTGTTTGGTCTCAAATATTGTCATTACTCCAAGGGTTGTATACAATTGGGTCAGCAGCACACCCCCGAGCCCAACAGGCGTCCTCGAGGCTACTTAAAAGGCACGCGTATCGGGCATCAATATAAACATCAGACTTATTCGCAAAGAGAGTACATGTTATTATATGTAGCATGTACGCCCTAGCGGCATCCTCATACCTCCTAGCACCTATAAGTTTATCGTATATCTTCTAAAGCCAAGAGATACGAAAGTGCGCGCACATGGTCTTACCAAAGTCTTTCAGAACCTCTGTCTCAGACAAACTCAAATCATGTGCCACAATCTGGCATGCAAGGGTCATGCTAAGAACGGGAGCCATCAGAAATCTACCGCCTATGGGGAGATGGAGCAATACGGAGACATCATCGAGAGTGATAGTCATCTCCTCGAACGGAAGCTAAAATGATGATGTCTCATTGTGCTACCTCTCAACAAATGTACAAAGTAATTGAGTTTTTAATATGGTGAGGGAGCAGTGGTAAAAGCAAACAGTTGGAAGTCGCGTATAACCCGACTAACCTACTCAGGCATCAGAATCTTTGAGAAGACTTTCATCTTTGACTCGTGCGATGTCACCTTCACTGTGGGTCGCTTATGTGACAACAAATTATAAACAAATTAATTGATGCATTATGTGACAGACATATATAAAAAAACTAGGGTTAAACATAAAAGACATATACCTCGCTTTGCCATAATCGTAAGGCTACATGTCCATCATACTTTGTGAGCATCGATTGGTCGATGGGTTTTCTTGGAAATCCTCCATCTGTGTGCATAGAGGGCTTAGTCGAAGGAGTCGTAACCTCCGTGTAAGCAGAAACTGATAGGACCGACTCACCACCAACAACAACCTCCTCCTCAACAACTAGATCAACATTCGGATCAACCATCAGATGCTCAACAAGATTAGATACGACAACATACGGCACCACCTCATCTGTAGGTTGCTATACTGATCGACTCGATCAGTGTCAAATGGAACGAGGTGTCCGGAACTGACCCCGCTCAGCCAACTGCTTCCGTTGTGAATCAGTTATAACCAATCATCCTGCCTATATATGGGAAGACTCATCATCAGTACCCCTGACAACTCTGCTATAATATGTCGCTTGATCCACAGCTCCCCCTGCAATAGTGTCGTCTCTCCCTCTAGATTTCACTTCAAAAGAAGAAAATTGTAAAATTTTAAAAATTGACAACTACCGAAAATATCAAAAATTTCGATACTAAACAAAATTATTTCACATACTAAAAATTTCAAAATTTTCGATACAAATCTCATTTTTTATGTCGGAAATTTCAAAATTTCTTATACAAAACAAATTTTTTATAACTATCAAAATTTTTGAAATTTTCAATAAAGAATGTGATTTGTACCGAAAATTTTAAACTTTCTTATATACATTTCAAATGAAATATTGAAAAATTTAAAATTCTTAATACATATTTCACTAAAAATACCAAAAATTTTAAAATAATTTTGTCTTTTCAAACGCTTTGGAGGATCAGGTTAAATCCTTATATACAACAAATTAACTTGTGAGTATGAGTCCAAGCATCCAAGGCTAAACATGAGACTTCTTTGTGAGTATGAGTCCAAAATTCAAGCTTGCAAAGCTAAGACATGAGACGTCTCTTATACTCTTACAAATAACATAGATTTACACCATGATATATTTGATTTGTTTTAGAACAAGTTTGCGCTATTCTTAACAATGAGCATACTTGAAAGAAGTGAGTCTCACTCTCTATGCAAATATTCCATCATTGTGAACAATCATGAAATATCTTAAAAAGTATAGGTTTGATTGCAATTTTGATCCTTCAGTTTTCATCTTTTGTTTAATTTTGATCCTTCTATTTTAAAATTCGGAATTTTTCCCCCTCCATTTCTAGTTTTTTCTAGTTTTGATCCCCTATTTTAAAATTCAAAATTTTGGTACTTCTATTTTCATTTTTTTATAGTTTTGGTCCCTTATTTTAAGTTTTGTTTTGCATTTTGGTCCCCCTTTCCAATTTGAAACAAATTTAATAGAAGACCAAAAGTTTAAAAAAATAAAAATAAAGAAATCAAAACTCAAAAAGAATGAAAATAGAGGGACAAAAATTCAAGATTTTAAAATAGGGAGATCAAAACTCAAAAAAACTAAAAAATAGAGGGACAAAAATTCCGAATCTTAAAATAGAAAAATTAAAACTCAAAAAAATAAATATAAGAGGACCAAAATTGCAATTAAGCCAAAAGTATAATTTGATCATGCTCCATCCTTATAACTTGAAGTTCTTGAAAAGAGACAGTGCTCCATCCTTATAACTTGTAGTTCTTGAAAACAGACAATTAGCATACTTTGTTCACACGCTGTGAATGTTGAGGGAAATGATGTTAAGGTCGTTCATGGTAAATATATTTTAAAAAGATAGACATTAGAAGCCTGTCTTGTTAAAGACTTGAGAGAGAAAGAGTTGGAAAGAGATTCAAAATCTATCACCCTAAAATTTACAAGCGTTTATAAACATATTGCAGTCCTAAACACTCACCTAGCATTTTATAAACATATTGCAACCAAACACCAGCCCGGCATGTTGTCAATTTTACAAGCATATTGTCTTAAATAAACAAGGACGGTGCAAAAAACAATGCCTGCATTGTCCTCGTACTCTCCAACTTAAAAATGTGTAGTGCTAATCGAACCAATGATGCGCAATGCCACTAAAGATCTCAACATTTGCTTCAATGTTAAATTGTGGGATTAATAAATCAAATGAAATCTAAAATGATAAGCAGTAATCAATAAACAAAGGCAAAGGCAAAGGCAAATGCGGGTACTTAAGATCCCGAAAATATAAGCTTTCATAGAAAATAGCCAATACAATAGAGAATACCATCTGGTTCTATTATGGTCTAAAACAAAAGATAAATTCTCAAAAACTGATGCAGAGATGACAACAATCTCTATCGAAATGAAACAAAAAGCTTTGTGACGACAAATTAGCTGACAACTCTGCTGATGAACTCGTAAATCTGTAACGAAATTTTCAATGTAAAATTAGGAAACATAAACACGATAAACATGATAACATAAAAATAAAACTGGCAAACATAAAACATGCAATTGTATCTCACTAATAAAAACGATATATGCATAAATCCATTGTTGTAGATGATGGTTTGCAAAAAATAGTAGCTTGTCCTAATCCCACTACACAGCAGTACTTCGACAGCACTATATCATATCTAACAACAATTTGAACATTCAGGTTTATAGTTTAACACAGAACATAATGATTAGTTCACATTCCACTATATGAACACCTCAACATTTACAGAACACATACTTAATTTACATTTATCATTACTTATAGCACATAGATTCAACTACAAAGAAATAACAAATCTATGTGGAAGTAACAATCACATAAAAAGGTTAACCAAAAAAATAAACAGTACAAATAAATCTGAAACACAGTTATAGATTTAAACAAACACCATGTCAATAAAACAAATTTCAAAAACATGCCTTAAAACATATATAATGTGACATAGAAAAAAAATAGAACATGTTCAATAAACATCATCAGTGGTGATTTTACCTCTCATATGTTACTTGGATACATGAACACTCTCACACGTGCACCCTGCAAATGAATCAAAACTCAAAAGTTACAGCTATATCGTAAAACAAATCAAAATAATAAAAAAGAAACACCAAATTCTATTACAAAATGATTACCATTGATTTAGGTGGAAGATTGGACTTGAACTTAGCACGAACAATACCACTGTTACCATGAGGTCTAGTAACCTTGCCCCATAAACAACGGTAATGGGTACCATTTTTCTTCACCTTAGCCTTATAGATATAGGCCATTTTCTTTCCAGCATACCACGCTACCTCTTCCTTGGTGTTCACTCCCTCGATTTGAATCAGTGATGTGTTTGGGTACTGGTTTGATTTGGATCTAAATCACACAAAAAACAGCATCATCATCAATAACATCAAACACAATAAAAAAATAATTTTTGAAATCTAAACACGAAAAATGGAAATGTTACCTCTTGTATCCAAGGATTGTACCCCTGACGTAAAGTCTAATTCAAATGAAACGAAGAAAGTGTGAAATTATGTTTAAAAATCGAAGAGAAGAGAATGAAATTGGGAGTTAGAAGAGTAGTAGTACCTGATGCGTTCTCCTTGGCGACCCTTCACCATGTTTGCTGATTGGTACCGCTGAAAGAACGATGCTGCTTAACCTAAATTCAGAGTGACGGTATTCTAGGGTTTTACAGTAAAGAAAGCATTGGTGTAGTAGATTGGGCTTTTATATGTAACCCAGCCCATGCATGGCCCAATAGGTTTCGGGTTATTATTTGTACCTTGTTTTTTTTGTAATACACCTTCTCTGCATATGAAAGTTACCATTTAATTATGCTATTGTTTTTCCGATTTTAATTTTATCACATTATTAGTCTCTTTATTTTTATTAGTTTTTTACAAAATTTCTCATGTTTTTTTTTGATAAAACGATATTTCAAAAATAATATTTAATATACATCTTATATATAAAAGTTTGTTAAGTCTCTTAATAATTTTTGGAAAAAATATTAAGAATATTTTTATAATTTCCTTATTTATTTATCAATTGTTTTATTTAAATATTTTATAGTTTTTAGTCTTGTATATTATATTCGAGATTCATTTTGGTCTCATGATTTTAAAAGGGGTAATCCAAACTTGTGCCCTTGAAATCCACTTGAAATCCACTTATAGTAAATTTGTATTGAAAAAAACAATTTAAAAATTAATTTTATGCTTTAATTAAAGTTTGTACACAATTTTCAAGATAATAATATTTCTTAATTTAGGTTTTAATTTGTATCCTTGTGGCACAAGTTAGCATTGCCCTTTTAAAAATAACCATATTAGTCTTTTAATTATACAAAAAATATCACGTTAGTCTTTTTCGTCAATTTCCTTTTACAAGAGTTAGATTTTTCCACGTGACATCTATGTTAGCTTCATTTTGCATCAATGTCACCAGTTCATCTTAATTTTCATTTTGCGTATTATATTTTATTGAAATAATTAAATATAAAGGTTTAAATTAAATTCACATTAATTTTTTTATTGAAAAAGATTCATCTTCAAACTTAAAACATTAAAAGTTTAACTATACAATTAACAAGACTTAGAATTCCAACAACATCGGCAAAAAAATAATAACACAATGTCAACAAAAATATCCTAACAATAACACTCTCGCTCAGCTTAACCGAAGCAACAACGAGCATGATGAGATCCATAAGGTTACCAGGCATACCAACTTCGGCTGGAACGTTGTTAATGAACTGCCAACTTATATTATCGTAGGCCTTTGCAAGGCTGACCTCGATAGCGAAGGAACCCATTTCACATTTGGATCTATGCATATTGTGCATAATTTCCCACGCCACGACAATGTTTTCATGAATACTACGATTGAACAAAGCATATGCAAACCTTCTTATTCAACTTTGAAGTGTATTCCTTTAATAACAGGCATAACCAACAAAGGTTTAGTGAGATCCACTTGTATGCACAACCTCGCATGTTTCCCCCCTTCTCTATATAAAGTGCTCTTGTCAACTTTTATGACTTTTCCTATCGTGTTGCTAATGAAAGTGAGCATGTGTTGGTCATAATACTCAATAGGGAGATCTGAAATTCTCACCTACACTGCAAGTTGATTCAATGTGTCTCTAGAAGGCCAAATATTAAGGCTTCATTCACACACTGTGAGGTAATTATCATAAATCAGCCAAGGGATTTCAAGAATAGTGAGTACTTAATTGATCTTCCTAACTGGTGAAGGTGACCAGGAAAATATCTTGTCCAAGGTCAATGGTCTTGAGAACCCCTTGTTTTGCCCACATGAGTTTCATACGATTTTCCAGCGACCTATAGCCAATGTTTTGCCCAAGCATCTTAATTATGACTAATTTTCCCCAGGGCTTGGCAATCATTCGTTCTTGCAAATCATAGATGACAAACTCGAGGCATTCATAACCACCGATCAAACATTCCTCCACCCTGATTTCATGAGATCCGTCTTCAAGATCTTGCATGTCAAGTTCTTCGTCTCTATTCAACCCCAATTTCCCAGAGGTCTCCCTAGTCACAATATTTTCATATGAGATTGTCGCAGTCTGTGTAGTATTGACAGAAGAATCTTCTATTCCAACAAAATATGAGATTAAATCTTCGTTATCCCAAACCTTGTTGGAGACGTAATTCGGAATATCATTCTCTTGCATGTTCGAGATTGCGAGAGCAAACCCTAAAGATGACGATGTAGTTATGAGCTCACCGAATAAGCAAAAACGAGGAAGACGAATAGACCCAATAGACCAAAGAAACAGCTTGATTTAACACTCCTCCTTAAGAATCCCTATTGATCAGCTCCCTAATCCTAGGACGAGTTTAAACCAAGATCATATGAAACATCATATAAGAGTTCAAATCTTGTTGTAAAGAAACAAAGATGTTACCAGGAATCGTCTTATATCGCGCATGTAAACATATAGCACCATATCAGGTGACATCTGTCAGACTGCCACTGTGTTAGAAATAGCCAGCCACTGCGCTGGAAATCGCTTAAAATCCTAACAGAGCTAAAAAAAATGTTTTTTTAAATGTACCAAAAATGAAAAAATGTGAGTATATATCATCATGCATTAGTTAATTTCTACCACCTCGTCCAATTTGATTTTGTTTGGCTCGACTTTTTTATGCTCAAAAATTTGTTTTTAGAATTAAGTTATAAGTAATAGCTTTAGAAATAAAGTTAAAGTTAGTTTAGAAGTTTTTCTTTTTTGATTTTTTCAAAGCAACTTTTAAACTAAAAGTTGTTCGGTAAATTGTTTCAATAAAAATTTGATAAAATTATAATGAATTAAAATAACAACTAAAAGTTATTTAAATATTAAAAAATGATTAAAAATTTATATTTATTCAAAACCTTTTATTTGTTATACCATGAATACGAGTTGATAATTATTATATATAAATATTTTACTAAGAAAAATAATTTAAAGAGACTTAAATAATATCAAAAGACTTCACAAATTATACAAGACTGAAAACATAAATCATGGAAAAAATTCTCATACATTTATAATTTCCATCAGTGCAATATCTATTATATTTCTATTTATATTCGTGTAACCTCCGTGTTATACTCTTTTTAAATTATATAAGCCTACATTTTCATTTATATTTATTTCTTCTTCATAATCAGTCATATACTAAGAGGTATAGTTATATTTATTAAATTTTCAATCTTCAACATCACATATTCGAATAAAGTTACCAAGTATTTGTTGCAAGTAATGGTTGAGCCATAACCCTAAAGCAGGGGTGCAAGATTTTAATTTTCTTTTTTTTTTTTTGACAAAATATAATCTTTTCACGTTGGAAGTAAAATTTGTTGGGAGTAAATTAAAACAATTTTGAACTTAAAATATATCTAAGTGTGCTAAATATTTGGTTTATACAACCAAAATTGGAAAATTTTACCCAACACCCTGCATTTATATTCATACATTTACATTTTAAAAAAATATTCATTTTATTCTTATATATTTTAATATTTTATTATTTTTTTCACTTTTTATATTTTTAAGTCTTCTGAAAAAATTCATCCCACGATCTATCGGAACACTTTGAAAATGACTTATGGTAGGCATTTTTTCTCAAACCGGAAGACTTGGACAAAGAGTTTCGGTTCACAAAAATACTTTACCGGAAGACTTTAGGAAAGACTTCCGGTTTGTTAATTTTCGTGAATGTTCACCGGAAGACTTGTAAAAAGTCTTCCGGTTTGTTTTTTAGCTACCGGAACACTTGCTACAAGTCTTCCGGTTTGTTTTTTAGCTACCGGAACACTTGTAGTAAGTGTTCCGGTTTGAGTTTTTTTTTTTGAATTTTTGAATTTTTTTTATGTAATTATTTCAGAAATTCCTTTACAAATATGCGATAAAGATCAGATATCCGTAGATACGTTTCTGATGTTTTTTCAACAACTCAGAGATTCGGTACACGAGAAGAGGTTTCAGACATTCCTTTACAAATATGCGATAAAGATCAGATATGCGTAGATACGTCTGATGTTTTTTCAACAACTCAAAGAGTTGGTACACGAGAAGAGGTAATAAGATGGATTAAAGAGATCGGAATCCGAAATAAAGTTACGGTTATCATCACTCGTTCAGATATTAAAACAGGCAAGAGAGGAAGAAGTAACAAATTAATATTTGGATGTGATAAAGGAGGAAAACACAGAGATATTGGTAGTGGAACCCAGAGTGCGACGAAAAAATGTGGATGTCCATTTAGAATCAGATCGATTCGAGCGGCTGATGGATCTGGATGGAAGATTGATGTAAAATGTGGAGTTCATAACCATGGTTTACCTGATAGATTAGAAGGTCACGCATTTGTCGGTAGGTTGACAGCTGATCAGAAGCAACATGTTGTTGATTTGACAAAGAGAAAGGTTCCATCTAGACATATATTGCTTTCATTGCAAGAGCAAGATCCAGATAATGTCACTCGGATCACGCAAATATACAAACAGAAAAGTATGATAGAAAAAAAATATAAGAGGTCCTAGAAGTGAGATACAACATTTGTTTAAGCTTATTGAGGAAGCGGGTTATGTTTATTGGAGTAGAAAAAAAGATGACTCTGAAGTAATTAGAGATACCTTTTGGGCTCATCCAGATTCAATTAAGTTGTTGAATATTTTTCCTATTGTGCTAGTCATGGACAACACTTACAAGACAAACAAATATAGGCAACCTTTGTTTGAAATAGTTGGCATGACATCAACCGAGTTGACTTTTGCTGTCGCATTTGCCTATATTGAGTCTGAGCAAACTGAGACTTTTTGTTGGGTGCTAGATAAGCTTAAACAATTGTTTGTGAAGAAAGAGTTGTGTCCACAAGTGATTTTGACAGATAGAGATCTTGCTTTGATGAAAGCCATTGAAATTGTGTTTCCAAGGTCGATCAATATGCTATGTCGATTTCATATTAACAAGAATGTTGGTGCAAAACGGAAACAATATGTGGCTAGTGACATGCAAAAGAAAATTGACGAGTTATGGACGGATGTTGTATGGGCTAGTGATGAGGTTGAGTATGATCAAAGGTTGAGCCAACTTGAGCAGGCGTGTGTTGATTGTAGTGAATTTATTGATTATGTGAAGGATACATGGTTGACACCACATAGACAAAGATTTGTTGGAGCATGGATTAATCGAGTGCTACATTTGGGTAACACTACGACTAATCGGTATGTATTTATTTTTAGTATTTATAAATTGAATTTTTTTTTGAATTTTTTTTAAATATTTTAAATATGTATTAATTTTAGGGTTGAGTCTGCTCATTGGAAGTTAAAGCAAATGTTGGGGAACAGTATTGGTGACATGGTCAAATGTTGGGAGGCTATGAATGACAACTTAAAGTTACAATTGAGTAATATTAGAGCTTCTTTTCAAAAGAGTTTTTATGAAGTTGAGCACGCCCACGTAAGTCCATTTTACAATAATTTACGTGGTTCAGTGTCTCGAGAAGCATTGAGACGCATTGCTGAAGAGTTAAAACGAGTTGATTATGTTGGAACTAACAAGGAAATATGTCGTTGTACTCTTAGAACAACCTACGGATTATCTTGTGCTTATGAGTTGATAGGATATAGAATTGATGGTTTACCGATACCAATAGATGTTGTACATGTTCATTGGAGAAAATTAAGTATGGAAGTTAAGTTGGACGAAGATGTAGATGATGGATCAGAGGTGGATATGAGTAGTGCAATAGATGAGTTATGGAAAAGGTTTAAGTCACTGGATGTTGTTGGGAAAAGGGCATTAAAAAGTAGGGTTTTTGAACTTGCCTTCCCTACAATGACTTCTATGTGTCCACCACCTGAGAAAATAAAAACTAAAGGGGGAGTCAAGAAGAAATACAAAAAACCAGTAGCATATGATGTTTATAGAGACTCTTCGTATCACGAGTATGTTGATCAAGCATCTCAATCTTCACAGATGCAATCTCAACCATCACAAACTTCGAAGAAATTGAAATTATCACAGTCTTCACAAAAGAAATCTCAACCAGCACAGGCTTCAAACAAGTTGAAATTATCACAATCTTCACAGTCATCTAAGCAGTTCATCCTTCAATTTCCTAATCACATCAGATCATATATTGATGATGTAGTTAATGTTGTATCAGATGGTAATTGTGGATTTCGAGTCATTGCTTCATTGCATAGATATGGCGAAGATGGTTGGCCAATGGTTCGTCGAGACTTGGGGGTTGGAAATAATACATAATTAAAGATCAAGTTTGTATGTCAATTTATTTACTGATCAGTTAGCAGTAGTGAGAGAATCTTTGATGATAGAGGAAGTTGGTCCTCAGCCACCACATAAATGGTTAACTCTACCAGATATGGGTTACGTGATAGCGAATCGTTATAATGTTGTACTTGTCTGTTTAGGAATTGAATGCTGGACTTTCTTCCCTATGACATCTTCATTTTCACCGAATGTAGCAATTTACTGCATTGGTTTTGTAAACAGAAATCATTGGGTTCAGGTACTTAGTTGTTTTTGGATAATGCGATTAAACCTAATTCTTTTTCGTTATTTTTACTTAATATTGTGAGTTATTTTTTTATTTAGGTAAACATGAAAGAAGGGTTTCCATTGCCACCAGTGACAGTAGATTGGAAGAAGTTTCGTACTCCAGCAGCAACATCTTGGATGATAGGATTTGCAGGACGTCTACAACATTGGCAACAACTTACGCCTATTACCAACGCATTTTGAATTATAAATTATGTTACTCATTTTTAATTTTAAAACAAAAATCGTGAATTATGTTACTCGTTTTTAATTGCAAAATATGAATCGTGAATTATGTTACTCATTTTTAATTACAAAACATGAATCGTGATTTATGTTACTCGTTTTTAATTGCAAAACATGAATCGTGGATTATGTTACTCGTTTTTAAATGCAAAACATGAATCGTGAATTATATTAACACATAAACATAAACTAAATAGGTCAAATTAGTCTAAAAGTTAACACATGAACATAAACCAATTAGGTCAAATCTGTCTAAAGGTTAACATATAATCATAAATATAAATAAAAGTCATTGTGATAGACCAAGATGTAAAGCTTCGAACAAATCAGCAAAATGTGGGTCATCCTCTTCAGCACCAATCTGCTGAAGATAACGATGTATCAATGAAGACATACGAGCCACTATAGGATCAGATGGTCCTGCTTCATATACAGGAACTGGCATCTCTGTTGTCGCATCAACACTGAGCGGTACCATATGAGGATGCGAAACACGGTAATACCACTCAAGATACCCATCATCTGTCTCATATGGGGTGGTGGTCGGCGCTGTCGGACGAATCACATTCTGAACGCTCTGATGGTAACTAATCCAGTCAACATAAATATCACCCGCCGTTCGAGAATCAAGAGGTGGATGTGGAACATACTGCCTGTATCGAAACTGACGCAAACATCTGTCAGGCATGTATGGAACAATAGTGTCACCCCACCTCAGACACCCCCTATAGAGGCATAACTCATCAAACTGACGCCATACTTTATGATTCTCGAAGGGGCGCCATATGACATCAGCAGGTGTCACCTCGTCCAGAATAGGCCGCAAGTCATCCACCTTCAAGGTACCTTGTCTATAGGACCATCTCATCGCTCGTGGGAGACCCACATTATTAGCTGGTATCCAGTTCTCTCCTCTTTTTCCAAGTGTGGGAAAATACTCATGAATCCAGCACTGTTACAAAATGTAAAATAATTAATTATAACATAATAAACTAGATAAATAAAATTAATATACTAGATAAAATTAATTAAAACAAAATATACTAAATTAAAATAAACACCTGTAGGAGAGTCGGATAACCACCAAGCTGCTTACAGCTGAACATGGAAGCATCTCCGAGATATCGGTAAAGAGTAACCAGCGCAGCTGCTGCCCAACTGTATCCTGATAAGCCATCCAAGTCTATAAACAGTGACAGGTATCGTGCCTCGACAAGCATAAACGTCCTGTCCGCAAAAATAGTGGAACCCACTAACATCAGCAAATAAGCTCTAGTGGCATAATCCCATCGAGATGCAGCTCTGTGCTCTACGAACCGATCATATAACCACTCCAGCTTATAGTAGGAACCCCTGCACTCACGGACTTGTTGTTGTGCTATTCTATGTGACACTCCCAAATAATCAACAACCCACTCAACAGCAAGCGCTTCACTGATATCTGGAGGGTTCCAGAAAACTCCCCTGATGGGCAAGTGAAGCAGGCAAGATACGTCATCTAGAGTAATCGTCATCTCACCAAACGCATGTGAAATGAAGATGTCTCTAGATGCCACCTCTCTGTAAAAGCAGAAACTAGGTTTGTGTCTATCTTTGTTAAACTGGTTCTCTGAAGTGAAGCTAGATCAGACCTAGATATCCAGCTCTCCATCTCTCTGGGTAACTGTAGTGGAACCCTCTGAGTCAACTTTATCCCATGTCCCGCCACCTTTAACTCTTTCTTCGACCCTCTCTCCTGAAAAAAATTAAAAGTAAAAATATTATAAAATTCAATATTAAAAATTCGAATTCTATTCAATATTAAATAATTTTCGTTTACTTACCTCACCAAACCATATACGGTATGCAACACGCTGTTCGTATTTAACTAACAAAGACGTATCATACGGTCCTTCGGGATATCCAACCGGCTCGGATGCTGATGCTGATGCATCAAAATGCTCATCTTCAGCCATCCTCGATGACTCGCCCCGTCCTAGTCCACGAGAGATCCTACCATCTTTGCCTCTTGTGCGCACCACTGGAAAAAAAATCAATATAATTAAAAAATAAAAAATAAATAAATAAATATAATTAGAAAACAAAAATAACAAAAATAAATAAATAAAAAAGCAATGAACCGGAAGTTTTTCTTTGAAGACTTCCGGAGTTGAAACGCAACATTAAGTGTACCAAATGTCTTTAGGAAAGACTTCCGGTGTGTAAACTAAATTCTTTTCTGAACCGGAAGTCTTCAAAAAAGAGTTCCGGTGAGCAACCTAAAAATTTTGTGAACCGGAAGTCTTAATGAAAGAGTTCCGGTGAAGAAGCAAAAACAAAATACAAACCGGAAGACTTACTCTTAGTGTTCCGGTATGTATTTTAATTGAAATGTGTTCCGGAAGTGTTTGGGTAAGAGTTCCGGTATGTAGCAAAATTTGGAGAGTTCCAGAAGTCTCAAAATGGAAATTGAGAAATGGAAGTGAAAAATGAAAAAATGTAAGATTATAAATTTACTAAGGGTATTTTGGTCCAAAATTTTTAAGTGTAGGGGTGTGGGTATAAGGGTAGGGGTATAAGGTAAAACTTCCCCAAAATTGATCATAATAATATTTTATAAGTTTACAATTATAATTTGAACCTACTAAAAACTAAAAATAGATCTCATAAAATTTTATATTATATTATATATATATATATATATATATATATATATATATATATATATATATATATATATATATATATATATATATATATATATATATATATATATATATATATATATATATATATATATATATATATATATATATATATATATATATATATATATATATATATATATATATATATATATATATATATATATATATATATATATATATATATATATATAAAATACTGTTACAGTGAGAATCAGATGTCAAACTATTAATTAACTTAAATCACAAATCATGAAGTTCACCACCGAGCTTTGATTTATCCAAAGGAAAGGGTAAAGATCGAAGAAAACCCTAAGTGCGTTATGTAACAACAAAGCTAGAAATCTAAGGTTTGAGGGTTGGTTATATATAGGGAAAGTGTTAGCATCCTAAGTATATGTAGTACTATACATGAATCTCTTGTTAGCATTTGTGTTATGCTAATGTTTGCTTGCTAAGGAAAAGGTGTTAAGGTAAAGACCTAGGGTATATATAAAGTATTCTCACTAAGACATCGCATCTCGTGCCTACGTATCCTAACTATGATGGAATTAGAGCAACTGTAGTTCACCTAACTAGGGATAAGGAACTCTTGATCGTGGTCAATGTTCCAAGGGGAAGTTAGTATTCATAACCATAATACTTACACAGAGTTAACCAACTCTCTAAGTCTGAGTTGAAAACTAACTAAAATTAACTTTAACCAAAGTCAAAGGGGAAAATGAGTACTCATAACCATGATACTCACATAGAGTTTACCAACTCTAACTTAAATATACATTGCAAGACCAGATGGTTATAATCAGACCAAAAAGAGGGAGTTACGTGTTAGTTGTTAGTGGTTAAAGGACTCGACGAGATATTTCATATTGTGCCTACGTATCCTGACTAAGAAAGGAGAATCAGAGCCTCCGTAGTTCGGCCTGACTAAGGTTGAGGGACTCTTGATTGTGGTCAAGGTTCCAAAGGGAACAAGTATTCATAACCATGATACTTGCATAGAGTTAACCAACTCTGTAAGTCTAAATTGAAAATACCAACTAGGGGTGACTTTAACTAAAGTCAAAGGGGAAAGTGAGTACTCGTAACCATGATACTCACATAGAGTTTATCAACTCTAACTTAAATCTAAGTTGCAAAGACAAATTGGCTCTAATAAGGCTAATGAAAAGATCCTAACAAGGTCATGAAGTAAAGTAGGAAGACCAGGTTACCTTAAAAGAGGAGTGACATAGTAGTCAACAAATATTCCCTTCCTTTGAAAACGAAGAGTAGGCAATTAACACTAGAAAATAGGATCAACTCACGAATATACCGAATACGAAATAGAATCAGGCAAAAATAAATAACATGAATGATGATAAACACACCATGATGAACAATGGCATAGTCAGCGCAAATATTAAGATTAGGCTCAACAGAGAAAAATCTAAATCATAAATTAGTAAAATAACGGTCGAGAAATATTTGACGAAAGTAAATATCAACTGATCCTAAGTATGTACCTTCTGAGCATGATTTTAAAAATATTAATTTTAAAGAGACTAATTTTGAAATAAACAAAATATTTTTGTAGTTTTTTGTATTTAAATTGAAAATATCTAAACTTCACAAAATAACACTTATCAATTCTATCCAATGTAAGAAATTAATTAAAAATATGAAAAATAAATCAAAATTAACTAATTAATAAAATTCTAAACAAAACTTTAAAACTAATTAGCAAAATATATTAAACAAAAAATTATATATAAGAAAAAAAAAGATTGGGGAGTGCAAAAATAAATCACATGGTATGGTAGTATAGTAAATGATTCATTTGGGCTTTACAACAAACCCATCACCACCCAAAAACACTACCCGACTACTCCACAAAGCAAGGGTGTTATGGGATCAAGAAAGAGCAACCACGGGCCAATGACACCACATGGTAAGGCTTAACGTTCTAAAAGAAAACAAAAGCCATCAAATAATAGAAAAAGTATCAATTTAATTTGAAACGTTATCAGCAAAGTCAAAAGAGGCTTGTCTCATTTTAATCAGAATTAAAAAACAAAACATAGAGGCAAGAAAGAGGACCGTGAGACGCGAAGGACCATCAAGCCATAATCTAAACTTTTCCTGTGTACGATCCCGCCTTCCAGTCACTTGTTTCGCTTCGGGTTTGTATTAACCTTTTCTTCTCCGTCTCTCTCTGGTTTGGATTTCCAATCATCTTATTCAATCTTTCTCTCGCGTGATGCTTCACGATGCTCTCATCTCGTCTATCTATTTCTGTTTTTTTGTTGCGGCGGCTCAACTTTGGTTGTATCGAGGATATTGTCTCTTGGTGGTGGTGATTGGTGATGGCTCTGTTCGTATTGGAAGGAGTTTGGGTGAAGTTGGTGTTATTTGATGTTTAACAGGCGGAAAAGTAAGGTTATCGTGACTTCAAGTGGTGGGGATTGATTGTAGTACGGTGTGTTTCAAGAGGTAATGAAGATGAAAATGGAGGTTTGTATGTTGTTGATTCATTTTGTGAAAGAGATGATGGAATGATGATATTGAAAGAGATGCAGAAACAAAATTTTGGAAAGAAGAGTTTTTGGATGTGTTTTTGTGTTTTTTTCTACAAAGGAGGCGAGTTGTTTGGTGAGTATCTTAGAACCCCTTCGGATCCCCCTTCCCTGTTCTGATCCCTGTATTCCTCTTTTCTCTCTCCTTTTAAAATCCAATTCAAAAAAACCTCCATTCAGTGTCAAAGTACATCCAACTTATCTTGTAATATTGTCATGCCGCTCTCGTATGCAGGTTTGTGCAGGTTGTTGGTCAAGGTTGTTGACTGAAGTGCATAGTTTTGTTTTGTTCCTCTCGTGTTGTAGTTTTTCATGGCAGGCTATTATTTGATGATGCAACATTGAAGCGCATTGTTTACAACAAGACTGGGTTTTGTTTGGTTGTGAAAATGGTACAGGTCATACATAGAGTTTTGGCTCATTTTGGTTAGTACGAATGGTGTGATAGTTGGTTGAGCAGTGGGTCACAGGTTTAGGCTTATGAAGTGCAGAAGATTTAGAGGGTAGTCCATTGCCTTGGTCAAAGTTGTTTTGGGATTTTGAATTTATTATTTATATTTTTTGGTAATTTTGGAATGAACTTTTAATAAATGTTGTTTTTTTAAAACATGGCTTTTACAAAAGTGTGAATTGGGCCTATGTAATGGTGAGCTTTTTATTGATTATGAATAAATTTATGGAGAGAATATGGATAAAAGCAAAATAAAATGGATAAATAGATAAATGATATTTGGATAATAAAAAACAGATACAACTATATAATGGATACTTAAATATGGATTAAAAATAAATATGAATGAAGATGAAAGGAAATTGGAATTTGAAGAAATTGAATAAAAGCTTAAAGATGAAATCTTGAGATTGAAACTTTGAAATGAACTTGAATGGATTTAGACAAGGATTGTGATCAGGATGAAACTGACACTCAAATTGGTTTTGGGAATTGCACATGGAATTAGAAATGGATCTAGAAATGAATATGGGCTGAATAACTAGCTCGAACACTTGGAATCAGTGACAAGAAATTGAACTATACAACCAGTACTTGCACACAACTCAACTATTTGACATTTGATAGTTATGTACCTCGACTTCAACAATCAATTTGAATTGACATGAAACTCTGTCCTGATGATCTTCAAATATAAAGTATTAATCCATGACAAATCTATCTTTAGAATGAAACAAACTCATATTTCTTAACCAAGATCAAATCACATCCAACTGAAACAATATTGCATGCGCATACTCAACCTTATGGTCTCAAGAGACTCAACTGAACGACATTTGTCTGATCTTGAACACAAAGGGTGAGAAAACCCTAATTTTCGCCTTGAGTGTACACTAATGAAACCAAACTTGACGAGAACTAACACCTTGATCTAGATTCCTTCCAGTCAAAACCATTGATGAAACCCTAACAAACGAGTCCTTGTGGAAATTCATAGAAACTGATATCATGCCTTGATAAATCTTTGATAGGCACTACTCATGACGATTGAGAATCCAACACCTCTATCTCAACCTTGAGTACCAATAACCGAAGGAGACCAACTCTGAACAAAGGGAATCCAATACAACAGAAAACCTCTAACCCCATATCTTATGAGCTTAAATAGTGGATGAACTATCCAAAACCCTAATTCACTAACCCTTGAAGTCTCTGAAGCAAACCCTAATTTATAAGTGAAACAAAATGAACAAAAACTGATGAACTGGTTAGTTATACAATATGATGATTTAGTTAAATGATATGCAAAAGATCAAAGAATATGAGGATAAAATTTGGGGTGTGACAGTTACCCCTATTTAAATATCCTCACCGGATGACATGAGTGATGAAAATCCTCACGAAATCATGGTGGAAGGTATTTAAATACAGATAACCAGAAATTTTGCCCTTAGATGCAATGGCATGCTATGCTAATGGACAAAAGAAAATAATACATCGTTGGCATGCAATGAATTCTAACATGGTGAAAATGATGGAATGATAAATGCGAAATGCATACAAAAATGAAAGCAAACAAGAAAGGCACACACAATGAGTAACCACTCATTGGGGATGATAGCAACACTGGGGAAGCTGAAACGAAATGGGGAAATCCAAAGTGATGGAGCAATTGGTCTGAGCAGAACCATGTTATACTTTAGAATGAAGGGACCCTCACTGGAGATAGAACTAAGAGGTGGTATCCATTGGGGAATATCTTGAGCAATTAGTCAACAAGGTCAGACATGACCATACGACACGCTAGAATAAAGACGAATAAACAAACTCTTTACTGGAGATAAAAACCAGAAAGAAGTATGATCTCCGCTGGGGATCAATTTAAACAGAGGTTTGATCTTCTAACAAGAGAATTGAAGAAAACAGTCTTCTAACGAAAGACCAAGGGAATTGAGAAACAATCTTCTGACAAGAGATCAGGCAAACATTTGAAAGCAACCAAACTTTTTGAAAATTTCTTAAAATGAAAAGTTCAAATGGTGTCTTCAAGAAACACCAGAAAAGACAGGGAAATAACAAACTCCCAATATTAATAGCAAGGTGGGACAAGAGTGCCAAAAACAATTGGACTTTAGGTACCAATAACCATTGGATTTTAAACAATGTCAGTCACCATTAGACTTTGAAAAGAATGCCAATTACCATTGGACTATAACCATTGGATTTTAAACAATGTCAGTCACCACTGGACTTTCAAAGGAAATGCTAATTAGCATTGGGCTTTAAACTAACGACAATCACCACAGGGCTTTTTAAAAAAATGCCAATTATCACTGGACTTTAAACAAATACCAGTCACCACTAGACTTTTAAAAGAAATGCCAATTACCATTAGACTTTAAACAATGTCAGTCACCACTGGACTTTCAAAAGAATGCCAATAACCATTGGACTTTAAACAATGTCAGTCACTACTGGACTTTCAAAAGAATGCCAATAACCATTGGACTTTAAACAATGTCAGTCACTACTGGACTTTAAAAAGAAATGCCAATTACCATTGGACTTTAAACAATTACCACTCATCACTAGACTTTCAAAAGAATGCCAATTACCATTGGACTTTAAACAAATTCTAGTCACCACCGGACTTTTAAAAAGAAATGCTAATTACCATTGAAATTTAAATAAATGTCAGTCACCACTGAACTTTCAAAAGAATGCCAATTACCAGTGGACTTTTTTTTCCGTCTACGACTTCGACTTCAGCTTGTTCGTCATCAGATTCGTAAAAAACTTGAGAAGGATCAACAGCTTGAGACATTTGTTGTTATTGTTATATAATATAAAACTCAATATCATTGAAACCAGAATACTCATGACTGAGAAACATATTATGAACATCTTCGTCATCCTGAACCTTTAACTGGAAAAATTTGCATTGGTTGTCGGAAAAAAAACATTGAATTCTTGTAGATGATCTAGCCCATTTGACCACACTGTAATTTCTTTTTTAATCTCACCTCCAAATGTAAAAAAATTGATCTTCTGCTAATTGAAAACCTAGTAACATCGGTGTTTCGAAAATTGAAACCGGTTATGAGACAGTCAAATATCTCACCATTGAGATGTGCATTGATCATGTACTGTGGTGTTTGAGCCATAACAAATATTTTACTGAACATGTGTCCGGTAGAACTGTGGTGTAATATTTCAGTGTGCTAGTGTATGATAAAATGGTAGTGTAATAAAATGTAAGTTTCAAGTGTATTAATAGACGCCTAGTTTCAAGTAGCCACAATTTTAATATATTATTGTCTTGACTCAACTATTTTTGTGTGTATTAATCTTACATATAAAACAAAAATATTTACATGCAATTGTCTTGTCTCGTTTATATCTTCTTATCACCTTCCATGCATTAGTCTTATCTTCTTTTATATCTTCTTATCTCTTTCCATGCATTAGTCTTTTCTCTTTTATGACTACCAAGACCCTATTATTATATTCTTATAACATACATTACGCTTGTCTCCTCTATGCTTTATACTATTCTCTTACTATTTTTTTACACTATTCTCTTACATATTTTCTTACACTGTTTTTTCTCTGACTATTACTCTTTTTCTTTTCTCACATGCCTACTATAACAGTCTTACAAGATAACATGTTACTTTATAAAATGTCTAGCATGCATTAATAGACTCACACTTCTTACAAGACAAGTCTTACAAGATCACATGGCTATAATAATGTATTAATGGACAAACCTTGCATGCATTACACAAAATAGTCTCACACTTCTTACAAGACAAGTCTTTCATGCCTATGTTACAAGACAAGCCTTGCATGCTTATGTTACAAGACAAGTCTTGCATGCTTTAAAAGCTTCACATGTGATGCCTTACACGAGATTCTTGTAAGAGATTCCTTACATCATGTAAGAGATACCTTACGCAATTGATTCCTCACATGAGAATAGTAGACGATGCCATTTCATTTGGCCTACCTTCTATAACTTTAACAGCCATGCGCCATATGGTATGACATGTATGTTTAATTTCATAACTAATGCGCCATATGATATGTCGTGTATGTATATTATCCATGCGAACCCTATGATTCTGAAGTAACACATGAACATAAGAATGCCACTATAAATATGTCTCTACTTTCATTTATTCTAAGCCACATTCATTCCAAGCAAAATAAAGTATCAACTTTCATCAAGTAAACATTTCTCCTCACAACCTACATTCATTCCTAGACACGAAGATGTCTCTACTTACTACGGGTGACGAACACAGAGGAACAATTGAGAATATTGCAGCATTTGTAAGTTTTTTGGTTTATTTGTTTTGTCTCCCCTTACTTAGTTGTTTTGTCTTTATAACTAAGGTTTTTTATATTCTTTGTCAGGATGTAACGAGATTTCGTTGTCATGTACATGACTGTACACCACGCGACCCAATCATAGAACCATACCTTGTATCACGCGGTTTCGGTCATTTGATAAACATCACTTCGTACTCAATTGACCTAAAATTTATTTAGCTTTGCTAGAACGATGGAGACCAGAGACCCACACATTTCACCTTCCTTTCGGTGAATGTACCGTCACATTGAAAGATGTCTATATGTTGATGGGCCTACGCATCGATGGTAAGACCGTTAACGGCAAAGTTGGTGCGAATAACCAAATTTGTGAAGATTTGTTGGGTGCCCCTCTTTGTGTCGAGACACCTCAGCCATAACGTGCAGGTCAACCAAGGGGTCAAAGTATAAATTTAAAATACCTTAGAGAACATTATAAAATTATCACATTAGACGACGAATCCACTGAGTATGAAAAGATAATTAAAACCCAATGTTATATTATGATCTTATTTGGACATTTTTTATTTCCATAAAGTATTATAAATACTATAAATATTATGTATTTGTCGTTGTTATGCAACATTCATAAAGTATGTACTTATAGTTAGGGTTCAGCTGTTTGGCCCCATCTATATAGTTCATTGTGTAAAGATTAAAAACAACTTGTACGTTTTATGGTTGCGCCTTTCTACTTCAAGCATGAGGTTGGTCTAGAATGCCGACACTTGCTCCGGTCAACCTGAATCCATACACATTTCCCTACACAAACAAATAAGTTTATTTTAAAATATCAAACATGTATACTTTGACGAAACATTTATTGCTAACTAATTTATTTATCTCACTTTTTTTGCGTGGTCAGTTCTGGAAATGACTTACCAACAGTGTCCCAGAAACTCAATAATCGTGTACCGCAATCTTTTAGACCACATTGGGCTGAACAATGTAAATTATTCTTACACCACTATAAATTTGGCTATTAAATTAACACACTACAATTTTTCTAATTAAATATTTTGATTATGTAGTTTGTCTGCAGGCCGTATGTGGGTCTCGACCATCAGCCTAACCTTGATGATCTTGCAGTATGGACATAAAAAACACTAATCATTCGGTTTACTACAGTGGAGATGCACCAAAGTATTCTAGTGAAATTGCAGTTCGGTATGCTACAAGATATTCCAGTCGCTCTGATATCTTTGGGAGTCTGGCATCAATTGAGAGTGGATGCACAATGAGGTGTAGATGGTTTGAGAGACTTTGCTAAAGAGATGTATTGATATTGGAAGAATCGACGTCGCCGCATCTTAAACATTCCTGTCGTGGAAGGGGCTAGACCAAGTCAACAATATATGATTTGGTTTAGGTCGATTACAACACAACAATTTGTGTCTGAGTCGACATATTTGATAGATCCATGCCAACGTGCTTCTTCCTCCTACACACAATAACAAGCACCTGCCCAACAATCAATCCCGCACCATACCCAACAACAATATTATCCCACCCAATCAAACTTCCAAATCTGCAATCCATTTATGCCACCCACCCAATCATAACAACAAGAGTCTGACCCTTACCACCAATATCCACACACCGACACCACATCTGCTTATAGCTCTGATGACTCTTTCGACTCCAATCCAACCTACCATAGCCCTCAACAAATGAACACATAATCGTCCTACCACCAAAACACCCAACCACTATTTGATTACATTATCCCACTATAGCCATTGAACCGTGTCCAAAATGATTCAATGTACCAATTCAGCCAACCATACAGTCTGCACCTAACCCAATCACTACGTCCCAACTTTGAAAACATGGGCATGAAACTGAATTACGAAAGTGCCGTTGACACCAACCCCCCGGCTATTGGGGACAAATGATTGAAAAATTTCCAACTACGCTAGGACCCTCTCATTAAATACATTTTCCGCAAGACAATATGCAAAGACCACAAACACCTCAATATGCAAAGACCACAAACACCTCAACAAAATCGTGGTAGATCTTGGAAGCACGCTAATGGATCAGGATGTGGAACCGAGAGACATTTTGATCGGGCTAGTAATTGATTTTTTTTATTTGTTGTAAACTTTAATGTATTTTTATAATATTATAATTATTTCTTTTTTTCTCAAATATTTACTTATTTACATAACATTTTTCTATTAAAACAAATAAATAAAAAATTAAGGGAGAATGCGCCATATGAGATGAGACATGCACTCAAAATTAAGGAAAAAGTTTTGATTAAGGTATAGGCGCCATTTGATTTGGCTACACCTGCATGTATGTTCCAAATAAAATGGTGCATGAACTTTAACTTCATTTGAAAGTACATCACTTTAGTAATTAATTTGAAAAACATGTTATTTGCATGCTTTCATCTAACTATACATATAAAATTTACTATATTTTATAGTTTTGTTAAAATTTGATTTAAAAAATATTTGAAAATTTTAAAAGTTAAAATTTTATGTAAGGATATTCATTAATTATATAATATTTTGTTTAAATTAAATAATTATGAAATACATATCAATAATTTTATTTTATAATTTTTTTTTATTTTTAATTTATATAAATTAGATTAGTAGTCATGTAGTAGTTTTAAAACACAATCATAAAACACAAGACACTCATTATCATTGTTTTTTATTTATTTACAATATTTTTTAGATAAACTGGTTGGTTGAATATGGATATCTTTCATGTAAATAAATAAATTTAAAATTATAATTTATTTTAAAATAAAATAATATTAAAACTATTTTACACTGTTCAATTAAAATAAGCTATTTTGACACGTAATTATAAAATTAAAAATAAATTGTTAAAATAATTTATTTTAATTAAATAAGAATGTAAAATAAAATATACACTAACAATGTGTATTCTAATTAACCTCATTAAAATATAACTAATCTCATTAAAATATAACGTAATGTTAAATATTATTTCATTAAAAATATCACATGCATTCTAATTAATCTCATTAAAATATAACATAATGTTGAATATGATTATTTCATTAAAAATATCATTACATGTTAGTTTTTTAATTAGATGAACACTCCAATATCTTTCAATTTAATTAGATCCCTATAATCAATCAAATATTATAATTCATTATTACATAATTTTCATTTTATTTTATTTTAAATAAATTAAAATTTTATCACAATTTAAATGTACCAATTTAAATTAATGATACCTAATAATTTACCTTTTAATTATTATTTTGCAACAAAGAAGGAATAAGAGGTTCCTTGCTTGAACGATGCATTTTGCAGCAAGAATGAAGTGATTTATAAACTCAGCTAAACCCTAAAAAGAAAAAAAAAAAGAATCCTTTTTTATCAGAGAGCGTGTGAAGAAAATGGCCGGAACCAGAAATTTGATCGTTCGATCATTGGCACTTCGTCATGCAATCAAGAACAGTGTTCGTCCTCTCTTAACCAACACAAACCTTCATTCCCGAATTTCCAAATCGTCTCTCTTCGCCGCCACACTCGCCTCTTCCTCCTACTCCTCTCACCTCTCCCTCCACCATTCCCGTTCCCTTTCCTCCGCCTCAGGTCTTTTCAATTTTTATATTTTCTAACCACACGCTGCATTGCATAATGCTAATGTAGTGAATCGATTTTCAATCATTTTCAGCTTCCCCTGGCGTTATCCTTGTTAATTCCGCGGAAGAGTTCAATAAAATCCTTAGCAAAGTTCAAGGTATGTTTTCTAGCTGTCTACTCTTTAATTTTGCCCCATTCATTTGTTTTTGTTTTTATAATTTTTCTTATGAATTTCTGTTGAATAGATGACTCGTTGCACGCGATCTTCTACTTCACTGCTGTTTGGTGTGGACCTTGTAAGTTCCTTTCCCATTTGTTTCTTGAAGTTTGTTTACTGATCAAATTTCAAATCTAGGGTTTGTGTAGTTAACAAGCTACTAACAATGGCGAAAGATTGCATTGCAAGTATAGTTTGTTAGACCTTTTTTTTTTATATGCATATGCATACTATTAGATTACTAACACTGACCTATGACTATGATTTAGTATGATTTTTGCAAGTGGTTATGTAATTATAAAAGCATAACACACTTTTTTATGATGTATGTACATAGCATTTTAATTCTTACAGCAATGATGATCAATTATTGAGGAGGCTAAAATGTTGTGCTGGTTAATGCGATTTCAAATCATTGGATATGTAGGATAAAAATCTGAGTTTTGATTTTAGTCAAATATCCGAGTTTCATTTCCCGGAAGGAACTCTAAAACAAAGTAAAAAATAGGAGAAATGAAAGGAAAGCATGAATATGGTTGATTCATTTCTTTCTTGGAATTCATATTTCAGTCACTTCGAACATGGGAGGTTTCACTTCTATTTTTCAAATATTGGTCAGATGCCACTTCTGTGGATATATATATGTTTCTTTTCACACCGGATCTCTGTCCGCGTTTGCTAATCTAAAATGGTGTTTTTAATGTATTCATACAAAAAGGGTCACATAGATGTTCTGGGTCTTTTTCTTCTTCATGCATTCCATTTCCATCCCTTAAATTCTTCTGTGAAGTAGTTGGATGAGTCAACAGTTTTACATTTGGTTTTGAATTAGAGACGTTCAAACAAAATTATGAGTCAGTGTCAACTAAGTAGCATGTTTTGTGATCTAGTAGGAGCTGATTCAATTAATTATAATTTCTAATCTATAGCTGAATTAGGATATTAGGTTTATTTATTGATGATAGGTCCACTAAATGCCCTCATGGGTATTGAAAATAACAATGAAGTCTCTTATTAAAAATACAAAAAAAATTACAAAATAGATTTCTGTGTACTATTCTGGTTGAAAGGTTAGTCAGTTGTTAAAACTGCCAAGTACTTGTGTAAATGTTAAGCGGTGACCCGTCAATGCCCAAAGATAGTATGCTTAGAGGCAGTGTTCATGTTTAATTCTTCATTTGTTTTTCTTGGTACCTAGATATTCTAAAAAGAAAATTTCACAGTTTTGCTATTGTGTATTCCTGTTTAGGCAGGTTCATTTCTCCTGTAGTTGGGGAGCTCAGTAAGAAGTATCCTAATGTGGCAACTTATAAGATTGACATTGATCAGGTGTGGAATATATTTAATAGTGTATTGTATGGTTTTGAATTTTGGACCAGATTATGATTTACAGCCATTTTTCAACTTTATATTGGATTATCAATAAGATTTACAATTAACAATTCAAATTTGTGATCTATGTAATTCTAATTATATAATCAATTGTTTACAAAGTTAGCATGATTTCTACCTCTCTTCACTTTACATTTTGATTGGTTTTTGCTTTTCAAATTTTGCTACTTCAGTGGAAACTATCTGGCCATTTCCTTATTGGGATCTTGTGATTTCTCTCTTGTTTTCTGATTTTCATTACTTTCTTCCATTTTAGAAGCATGACTTTGTGATGGCTTGAAAGTATTGTTTCTTTATTTACTATGCATCACAGTGGCAGAGTGGCCAAAATATTGACATTTCCCTCCTAATATTTCCCAGGAAGCAATTCAAGACACATTGAGTATGTTGCAAATTACATCCGTGGTAATTTATTTAATCTTCTCAAAAATTTGTTTGCGGAGATAAAAACTTTCATATATGCTGTACTATAAATATAATCTGCCCTCTTTTACTCATCAATCACGATAGCCATCAGCCATACATAAGAAGAAATAGTTGTGCAATTTGAAATTTTGCTCCAGTTAGACTGTCATCCTTTTTATTAATCCATATCTCTTGTTTGATTCACTCTTTCAAAAATTGCTTCAATGTTTTCATTTATGAGACTTAAGTCATAGGTACATAGTTATCAGTAGCTCATCGCAATTGAGTATCCTTAGGCTGCTGCAGGTCTTTTGTGACGGGAACAAAAACCCTTTTCTACTCCATTTTGTGTTATAGAACCATCATGTTTTGGTTACGTATGTGATTTGCCTTCATTAGGTCGTGTTTTTCTGTGGCAGGGACATAATCCCTTTTCTTACCCCCTCTTGAATTATAGAACCATCATGTTTTGGTTATGTTTGTGATTTTCCTTCATTTTACATCAGAAACATACAAATTTCTGTTTCGATGCAATACTGTACAGACTCAATTAGGTAGTGTTTAATTGTTTACTGATTTTGGTATGTTTGTTAGTTTTCACACGCCCAATGAGAATCTTGGCCAACGTAGAAAATGTACATGTGCTGGTCTTTTCATAGAGTGAATTCATAACTTGAACTCAAGATTTTATCTCTGTTATGCATTCTAGAATTAAAATAGTGAATGACTGATGATTATGAATTATGACTTGTTTTTTTTTCTATGATTAGTGAAATGCTCTGGTTGAACTAGATTGGCTCAATTGTTTATATCCAAGTAAATTGATAAATTTCTCATTTTTTAGTCCATGGATGTACTACACTTTGCTTAAATTTGTTCCTGCAATCCTTATAACAATGACTTACCTTACTGCAGCCAACACTTCACTTCTTTCAAAATGGGAAAAAGACTGATGAACTTATAGGCGCAGATGTTGCACGATTGAATCATATTACGGAGAAACTCTTCAAGTAATGCTTCATATTTAACTCCATTTTATGTTTTGTTTTGTCAGTTCCCTTCTTCTATTAGGTTTTTCATTTGTCATTTCTATTGAGTTTTTCATTGGTGTCACTTCTATTAGGTTTTTCATTGGTGTCACTTCTATTAGGTTTTTCATTGGTGCCATTCTAGGTTGTAATATTCTACTCTTCTGGATGTGGTTTTTGATCCGTTGTATATTGCTTCCTAGATATACTTTCCAATTTCATATTTTGATATGGACTGGTCATGCGGACATATCTAAACATGTATATTTACATTTATCACATGTATATTTACATTTATCACTTTGCTTTTGTGCCGGGTGATCTTGGACTTCTACAATATACACCCACCAACTTGACCAATTTAGATATACCCAGCTAGGTTTACCCCCCCTCCTCCTCCCAAAAAAGAAAAGCTGACAAGAGATGCCTATGTTATGTTTATTCTATGAATTTTTTAGCAGCAAAAGCATTCTGTTACTGATGAAGTTTTGGCTAACAAAGAGTTCTATATTTCAGGAAGGACTAACTCTGACGCCAGGGTGGGAATTGCTGTTGGCTGATTGAGTACTAAATGAGAAAATTGCAACTGCTTTATCGTACTTTAGGTGTCACTCCGGTTTAGTAGTTTGGTCTCGAATGTCACCACCAAACATTGAAATGTGTTATTTACGGCAACCATTGATGTTATTTTAAATCTCAACAAAACCGGAGAAAGAATTGCATACTTGTGTAGGTCACGGAATATTTGTTATAATCATACTAAGTGATTTCTTATATCATATAAAAGAATACCGTGAAGTTGAAAAATCTTGATACATACATCATTTATTGATAGTTTTTGTGAAATATATCAGATATGCCTGAGAGAAAAGGAAATAAAAGTGGTGAAAACCAGGGAATAAATTGATAAACGAAATGATTTGATATATATAGTTGTTGTATAGTACAGTATGTGTTGATGAAACTGATATCATTGCGATATTCATACTCTTCAAGTTTGTTAAGGAACTAAGCTAATTTTTCACTCAATTGTTGTTTTATATCTTGTAGCTGATGTGAAATATTCTTGGGACAAGATGAATTTCAAAAGTAAAAAACTACTCGGTACAAAAAATTTACCAACCTAAAATCAATAATAACGTTATAATTTTTAAGGGACAAAACAAGCTCGCAAATTTCAAGATAAGAAAGAGAGAAATAGACGGGTTTGAATACTTGTCCCGAAATAGACATTCAAGCTCAGAACAATTGCACCATGAGCATCATGGCTGCACAGTGGGTGCACCAACCTTATCTACCTCGGGCTTCCACAAACAATCTAGGCACGCATCATCATAGTTCTCAGAACCATATTACGCCTATTCTTTTTGTGTCGCAAACTCCAAAGCTTTCAAATGACCCACGTGGAAGAAGATTAACCAAACCCCTTGCATTTGCAGCCACAGAAACACAATGTGAACAACCCAGCATTCGACCACTCATTGATCTCTTAAAGTCCTGCGAGCAAAATGGGTCTCTGAGACAAGCCAATTGCATTCATGGGCATGTTTTAAAATCCAGTTTTAGTGATCGGGACAATTTGGTGTGTCTGAATCACATAGCTCATGTCTACTCAAAATGCATGGATTATGATTCTGCTCGTAAGGTGTTCGATGGTATGTCTAAGAGAAATGTGTTTTCTTGGACTGTCATGATTGTTGCATCGAACGAACATGGCTACTACAGTTACGCGTTGAAACTTTTTTGCATGATGTTGGAACATGGTTTGTTGCTTGATGGGTTTGCTTTCTCTGCTGTTTTGCAGTCTTGTGTTGGATTGGATTCCTTTAAGTTGGGTGAGATGGTTCATGCTCAAATTGTTGTTAGGGGTTTTGCGACGCATGCCTTTGTTGGAACATCTCTTCTCAACTTGTATGCAAAGTTAGGAAAGTGTGAGCATTCTGTTAAGGTGTTCAACAACATGACAGAGATTAATGATGTTTCTTGGAATGCAATGATTTCTGGTTTTACCTCTAATGGTTTATACCTGCAAGCATTTAATTGTTTCCTCAACATGATTGAAGTTGGTGTTTCGCCTAATAAAACCACGCTTTTATGTGTTTCGAAGGCAGTTGGGCTGTTAGGTGACATTACCAAGTGCAGTGAAGTTCATAGACATGCTTCTAACTGGGGATTGGATTGCAATGCTTCCGTTGGAACATCTCTTATCAATATGTACTCTAAGTGTGGGTTTCTGTCTAATGCACGGTTATTTTTTGACTCGAAGTTCATGAGTTGTCTGGTTAGCGCGCCTTGGAATGCAATGATAACAGGCTATTCACATGCTGGTTGTCACCTAGAAGCTTTGAAAATGTTCACAATAATGCGTGAAAATGGCGTCAAACCAGATATTTACACATTCTGCTGTGTGTTCAACTCAATTGCTGCTTTAAAGTGCCTGAAACCCTTAAAGGAGACACATGCGATGGCTCTAAAATGTGGATTCAATGTGAGGGAAATTAGTGTATCGAATGCTCTTGCTGATGCTTATGTCAAATGCGAGTCATTTGAGGCTGGGGAGAAGGTATTCTATAGAATGGAAAAGAAAGATATAGTATCTTGGACAACCATGGTGACTGCATATTGTCAATACTCGGAATGGGGGAAAGCCTTGGCTACCTTCTCCCAGATGCGGAGCGAAGGCTCTGCACCCAATCGTTTTACCTTCTCAAGTGTGATTACAGCATGTGGTGCTCTTTGTTTACTGGAATATGGCCAGCAGATTCATGGTCTAATATGCAAGGCCAGCTTGGATACTGACTCATGCATTGAAAGTGCCCTAATTGACATGTACTCTAAATGTGGCAATCTGATAGAGGCAAATAATATATTTGAAAGGATATCTAACCCGGATACTGTTACCTGGACTGCAATTATATCCACTTATGCTCAACATGGTCATGTTGAAGATGCCCTTCAACTCTTCAGAAAAATGGAACAATCAGCTGTGAAAGTCAATGCTGTTACATTGTTATGCATACTTTTCGCATGTAGCCATGGAGGAATGGTGGAGGATGGCCTGAGAATTTTCAATCAAATGGAGGGTACCTATGGCGTTGTACCAGAAATGGAACATTATGCTTGTGTTGTTGATCTCTTAGGCCGCATTGGCCGTCTAGATGAAGCAGTGGAATTTATCAACAGAATGCCAATCGAGCCAGATGAGATGATTTGGCAGACTTTGTTAGGAGCGTGTAGGATTCATGGAAATGCTGAACTAGGGGAGACTGCTGCTCAAAAGATTCTATCAACTCAACCGGAACATTCTTCTACCTATGTTCTTTTGTCCAAGACTTACATGGAATCAGGGCTACTTGATAATGGAGTTAATTTGCGAGATGTCATGAAAGAACGAGGCATTAGAAAGGAACCAGGGCATAGTTGGATTTCTGTGAGAGGTGAGGTTCATAAGTTATATGCTAGAGATCAATGGCATCCCCAGAAAGATAAAATCTACACTATGTTAGAAGAGTTGACTAGGAATATTAAGTACATGCATTATGAACCAGAATTAAGTATAATATTCTAACACATGAACTCAACTTGTTGATTACAATAGTGCTTAAAAATTAAGGAAAATAGGGGAGAGGATAGAGGGGTCATCCAGGCTTGTGGCAAAAGTAGTAGCATGATTGATGTTATGACCAAAAGTGAGGTAACAATTGATAGCATGTGGCCAACTATTAGTACAAATATAAAAATCAACTTGAGGGAGGTCTGGATATTGCCATTGGTGTTTTCCAAATTGGAAAGCAACATGTCTATAATGTTGAGTAGATTCAAAGTATTGTTGGTTTATAGATGACAAATATTTGTTGGAGAATTCCACCAATCACTTTTTGCTAGAATTTCCTCTCCCAACCATGTTCTTCGAACTTAAGACTTTTGTTTTAAAAATCCGAACTAAGGTTCACTTTATAGCTACTATATATTTCTACCAACAGTATTTAAGTTAACTCACTCCAATGCTTTAAATTAAATAATGAAGATATTTTCAATTTTAATTGAGTTAATATATAAGTTAGTCCTGAATGCTTTAACTTACTCAAATTATTTATCTTTCCTCCAGTAATGACACATGCAGGAGTATCATCTGATGAAGCCTTCAAAGGGTCAACCTTCCTTGTAGCAGTTACCCCTAGCAATCCATGTCTATTCAACACATATTACATGTGTAGTGTGTGCAAATAGAAAATTAACACATGTTAAATGACTCTCGTGTTTATTCAATTAATTAAAACTGATTTAAAAACAAATGATCAAAGGTATATGTACTTTATCTCTCCATAACCAACCTAACTATTAACAAAAAAAAAAAAAACTAATTAATATCTAATAGACATTTTAATATCCTCCACAAACTGGAGAATATAGAGTATGAACACCAACTAATTAACATCTAATAGATATTTTAATATCCTCCACAAACTGGAGAATATAGAGTATGAACACCAAGTAATTAACATCTAATAGATACTTTAATATCCTCCACAAACTGGAGAATACAGAGTATGAACACCAACGAATTTACATCTAATAAATACTTTAATACCCTCCATAAACTGGAGAATACAGAGTATGAACACCAAGCTTAGGAAGAATAATGTTGAAAGGTTGTAAATTCAACGGTGTTGTGAAGATATCAGTGAAGAAGAAACAGACAACAAATGAAAAAGCAAGGGTTGTAAATTCAATGGTGTTGTGAAAATATCGGCCAACTCGTTGTGAAGAAGAAATAGACAACAAAAGAAAAAGGCATTACTGGAGCTTTTTACGAACCAAATAGCAATTCAAATCAATGTGCTTGGTGCACTTATAATAGGAGGAATTGCTGTCGATGTGTCTGTCAGAAACATTATCACAACACAGTACAACCAATTAAATAAGAAAAATGTAGAGATTATGTTAGAAAATTAATTTAAATCGAATGAACTAAGACTAGAATCATGAACGAATCACTTTCTTTACAGTATTTCAAGCACTATCAAATTGTCTTATACTTTCTATGTTGGAATACTTAGGATAATTCAGTCTATACTTGAGTTTGCATAAAATCGACGAAAACTCGAATGTAGGAAATATAAAATTCTGAATTATGTGTGAAGAGGATAGACTTTTCTCATGTATTTTTCTGAATCCAGAATGCTAAATTTATAGGTCAAACTAATGTTGTTTCATAAGGTTGCAACCCTTGATGAAACACACACTTTCAGCATCACTTTTTCTAAATGTTGCATTGTTTCGCCTACAATAACACTTTTTAAATGTTGCACTGCTTCACCTACAACAAAACTTTTACCAAATGTTACAGTGTTTCGCCTACAACAACACTTTTATCAAATGTTGCACCGTTTCTCCAACCTCAATTTACAAAAGTTGCAACACTTTACGAAGTGTTGCATATTTCCAAGTTCAAACCTACTGCAACACTTCACAAGTGTTGCCTATTTCTGAATTCAAACTTACTGCAACACTTCACAAGTGTTGTCTATTTCTGAATTCAAAAATTAATCTTCACTTAAATGTTTTCTTGTCATTTTAGAACACACTCAAGATTATTAATTGTTAATAATTTACAATAATCCCCCACTTGTTCTAATAATGACAAGACCAATTCCAGAAAAAGATAGGAAAAAATATTAATACAATTAAGTATCTTTCGATTTGAACTTAACCTTAGTAAGGATAATGCAAAGTCTAATCAGAATGTTAGGTAGCAATGCTTTGAACAGTTACCCCTTGTGATTAAACCAGCGTTACCTTACACACACTATTTAGTGGTTATTCACCTACATTTCCCGCCTAACACTATTTAAGGCCATGTGTTTTTTCCTATTTTCGCGAACTTTTCATGAGAGAAAATTCAACTCTCAATTTGAGACAACACCATCTCGAAATTCATATATGTGAAGTTTATTTTGTATCTATTTCTTGAGATACATATCCCCGATATAAAACTTCATTAAAAGTTTGAAAAAACTCAACCCTCAATATGTAATAATCAACATTGTCACATAATGTTGCATAAATATCCAAATCAACGACTTATTGTTACCTATTGAATCTTAGGTTAATGTTTGTTAACTTCAGATTGGGTTGCTACCGTTGTCGGAACCCTTATTAAAAGAGTTGCAATCCCATACCTCTCGAGGCAGTCCATAATAAATCTTTGGACAGTGGTTGAGTAAATGGATCAAGCAAATTATAGCTTGATTGTAACACCCAGGGCTGGAAATGAGTCGAGTCGAGTCAAACTCACCTCAGCTCGGCTCGATTCGTTAAGAATTGTTCGAATTCGAGTTCAAGTTCGAGTTCAACACGAACTTTTTTTAAGCTCAAACTCGACTCGTTATAAGTTCACGAACAGTTCGGTTCGACTCGTTAGGTTCATCTCACTAGGTTCAGCTCACATGGTTCACGAACTTAAAAACTATTTTTTTAAATATATATATTTTTTAGTATATTTGACATTTTAAATAAATATATATTTTAAATAAAATATTAAAATAAAATAAAAGTTATCATATTGAAATTTAACTTTATCTTCGAAATCTACTAATTCAAAACCTACACAACTTTCAAGAGATACATTTGAGAGTCTAATTCAAAAACTACTAAATTGAAGATTAAATTTGTCTAAGATTTGAAGTAAATATTTAAACCTAATCTTAAAGACAATATAATTCTTTTCATATGTAATCGAGTTGACTCATGAACCTAACGAGTCGAACTATGTATAGTTCAAGTTCAGCTCATTTAGTTAACGAACTTAATTTTTCGCTCATACTCAACTCATTTGGTTCATGAGCCTAGTTCAACGATTTAATTGTCGAGTCGAATTCCGAATCATCTTCGAGTTGATTTGGTTTATTGCCAGCCCTAGTAACACCCCATTTAATTATTTAGTCGTTTTATGATTTATTTTGTGTGACTATTCTTGACATTGTCTTGGTTGATGGTATGTGTGTAAGGATGGGTGTGAGAGCTTACTCGAATGACTTAATCAGAATTAAAGGATAAGATAATGTTGTAATGATAATATATAAATGTTATTACTATTATTGTTATTATTATTATTATTATTATATGAAAATATTTATTCCTAATAATAAGGGTAATGATATTATTATATTATTACTATTATAATTAAAAGGAAATAAAACAATATTAAAATTATTATTTGGATTGTTATTATTATTAAGATAATTAAGGAAATAAACCACAAATTAGAAGAGAGTAGTAGAAAAGTTACAAAAAATCAGTTCACGTAAAAGAAAAAGAAAGAAAGAAATAAGGAGAGTTAGGGTAAGAGACTTTTTCACCATTGTTGAAGAGAGAAAGATTGAAATTTAGGGAAGGGGGGAGAATGGACTCTCTAATGGTGATAATAACATGAGAGGGTAGTGAGAGCTCCTTTCCCTCTTAGAATTATGTATATTTTTTTCTTCTTGATCTGTTACATGATTGTGTGATCATTATTGTAAATTCGTATTTGAGTAATGTCTGATGTGAATTCATGTCTTATGCTGATGTTGTTGTAGAATTCGTGTAAAAATGTATGTTGTTACTGTGGTGACTATGAGATCAGATATGGAGATTCTAGGGATTTTAGGGTTAATGAAATTGGTATCGAATTGTAGAAAGTTAGAACAAAATGGTAGAAAGCGTTGATAAAATGATGAATTAACGAACTAGAATTAGGACTCTAAGATTGTACTGAGATAAATGCTGTTTGGGTTCGAATTAGAAGCATGGAAGTGCTTCAATGGGGGAAAAATTCGCATTGATGCGAAATTGGATTTTTCTCTGTGCAGGTTGGCCATACGCGTATGACAGGGGCCATACGCGTATGAGGGATTCTCCCAGGGGGAAATACACGTATGATACACATCCGTCCCCAGAGCCAGCACGACCCTCTTCCAGTACGCGTAAGGTACGCATAAGGTGGAGTGGCCATACGTGTATGGCAAAGCCATTGTGCGTATGAGAAGTTTTGAGAGGGAAATCCTCTCTGGTCATACGCGTACGGGCTAAGGAAATACGCGTATGAGGCCTGGGAATTTGAGTCCCACGCGTATCATGCACAAGCCAGGGGCGAGGGAAGATGACCATACGTGTATGGGGCAAGGTCATACGCGTGTGGCCAAAGCTGTAGCGAAAATTTCCCGATTTTGCGATTTCTGTCCCGATTTCGCGTGTAATGCAATTCTTTTGATCCGTAAGACTAAGATGGTATAATTGGACATAAGATAAACTAATAATGACATTAAATAGGATAAAACATGGGATTTCATGTGATTGTCTGTTTGAGACATGTTGATTGTTTGTGAGCCAAGATTGTCGTATGTGGACAATCTTGGGTTGTGGTGGTAATTCCGGAGGGAATTACACTGAGTGTGTGACTCACATGTGATCATTGAGGATCGTGAATATGCATGAACGATTATTATATTATCGTGCATGATTTTTTGTCATGCATTTATATCATGTTATGTGAAGATGAGCTAGGTGGGAATCTATGATGGGTGCCTAGTCTCGTCTGGACTCCATGTGGGAGTCGAGTGGAGATAAGTTGTAGTTCAGAGGAACATATACGACTTATCCGGATTCTGACGGGAATCAGGTTCTAGGGTGAACCGTATGTGACTGTGATGGTACTGCATGCATTATTTCGTGTCAGTTGAGTCGTATTGTATATGTATATGATTGTATGTGGGTTGATTATGCCAGATATTAATGTGGCAATTGTATGTGCGTTGTAATTGTATGATTGGTGTGATTTGAGTGTTAACTACTCCTTAGCATATGATTTCACTGTGTATTATTGAATGTAGTTCTCACCCCTTTCTGTTTCTTGTGTCTGTGCTCCTTGGTGAGTACAGATGATCAGCTACCTGAGTAGTGCTTGGAGCATGTGTTACTATTTGATCGAGTCTTAGGAGTTGCTATGATGCATAACACAGAAAGGATGGTGATTTCCTTATGTTCTCCATTCATTATTTATCCGTTGTCATTTGTTACGTATCATGCTTTGTTTTAATTGTTGTTGAGCCACGTATTATGTGGAAATTTGATGTAATGAGGGCTTTAAAGCTAAACTAGTGATTTGATTATGCAGTTTAATCAAAGTATTTGTTTTATTAATGAATAAAAAATGAAGTGATTTAATACTTCATGATGACGTTTTATGGATGGGACATCCTACGTGTGAAACTCTGATTTATTTCCGCAAATATTCTCGTATTTTTAATTTTTATTCGAATGGGTAGTGTAGGGAGATACAATTGGTATCAGAGTAGGTCAGCCCGTCCGACAAGTGTAGTAGTAGAGTCTAATTATAGAGTGTATATAGTCGTGTATTTCTTCTAACTTGTGTTTTCTTTGGTGTTGAGCAGTATGGCTGGTATGAATGATGCTGCGATTGCTGCCGCGCTACAAGCTGTTGCACAAGCGGTGCAGAATACCACTCAGAATGCTGGGGATGTATAGTTCTGCAATTTGGAAAAGTTGCAGAACAACAAGTCACCTAAGCTCGAGAGAAGGCACAAACCGGATGTGGTGCAGAAGTGGCTGAAAGACATTGAGAAGATCTTCAGAGTCATGGGATGCACCGAGGCTCACAAGGTGTAGTTTAGCACTCATATGTTGAATGAGGAAGTTGAAGATTGGTGGGATAATACCCGTTAGAGGTTGGAAGCTTCAGGTAGTCCTATCACTTGGACGATGTTCAGGGAGAATTTCTGGAGCAGTATTTTACAGAAGATGTTTGTGGAAAGAAAGAGATGAAATTCCTGGAATTGAAGCAGGGAAGCTCGACAGTTGGAAAATATGCGACCAAGTTCGAGGAACTGGTGAAGTATTATCCTCATTACAATATTAATGCTGCTATGGGTTTGAAATGTATCAAATTTGATAACGGGATGCGTCTCGAGATCAAACAAGGTATCGATTATCAGAAGATCAGATACTTCTCTGAGTTGGTGAACAGGTGTCAGATTTATGATGAAGACAACAGGGTTCGGGTTGCTCACTACAAGGCCCTGAGTGACAAAATGGGTAAGCAGAGACATGGGAGTACACCTTACAGTGCTCTGACCGATAAAGGGAAGCAGAAAGCTGTAGTTGGCAAGAAGCCAAATGGGGGAGGAAATTCTTGCAACCCTATCAAGTGTTTCAGATGTGGCGACGCGGGTCATCATGCTAATGAATGTCGAAATAAAGTGAAGAAATGTTTCAAATGCGGAAAACCAAGTTATTTTGTGGCAGATTGTATGACCAATATACCTACCTGTTACAATTGTGTTGAATAGGGTCACATCAGCACCCATTATCAGAAACCGAAGAAGTCGCAGACCGGTGGGAATATATTTTCATTGGTGGGGGATCATCCTACCAGTGAGGATCGTTAGGCCATAGGTACTTGTTACATTTATAATACTCCTTTGATTGCTATCTGTCATACCCCAAATTTTACCCTTAGATTTTTAGGTTCATTTCGCATTTCATCTCATTCTGCATTGCATTGTAACTAACTGCTAACTAGTTTGCCCAGTCTGTTGGTTTTTGCAGGAAAGTCCCGCTGTATGCGATTTAATTTGTGAAGGGCAAAAGGGTCACTAATTTGCAGCCTGCTGACAATTTATGAAGCAAAGTCGTCATCAGGAATTCATCAAATTATTAGGGTTTCAATATCCAGATCATGTGATTTTATTTGAGAATGGGTTGAATTTTACGACGGTTTTTGACGTCAGGTTTCTCGTGACACAACACATTTTATTCAAGAGCCGAGATTTAGTCACCAGTTAGATGTCAGAAATGTTGTTTGCTTCCTAAACCATATGGAGCTGAGTGCGTTGCAATGTGAATGGATTCAGGTTAAATCAGTGCTAGAATTTGCTTTGAGGAATTTATTCCGACATACACACGTTTTCCTTCTATCTGCTACCTACCAGTCGATTTTTAAAGAAAACAGTGGAATTTCGGTTTGTGTTGAGTTTATAATGAAAATATTTTGGTTTGGTCATGATTATTAGCCGAGCTGGTTCAGGTTACCGAGTTAAATCATTCGAGATACAATTTGAATTTTCAATACGGAGGACAGTTCGTTTCGCCGTTTAACCAGATTTCTCTGCTTACCCGTTCAAGGCCATATTCACTGGTATTATTATCGGGTATGAATTAATTTGCAAAAGGATTTGTTTGAACTCAACAGTTACGTCAGATTTAAATCGTGCAAGATGATTAATATTCGAATTCAGAGTTTGGAACGTCAAAGCTTAATCAGATAATTTTAATTGAATGAATTTACTCGGGCGAATTTATTTGGATGGGTTTAATCAGACAGTTAATCAGATGAATTTTAAGCGAATGAATTTAATCGGATGGATTTAGTCGGATAAACTTAATTAAATGAGTTTATTCGATTGAGTTTAATCAGATGAATTATCAGGAGAAACTTGATCGGAGAAATAATTTCAGTTTATTAAGGAAGAATCATATTTATTTATTTAAATTCTATTTTATATTACAAAGGAAATTACAATTACAAATTTAATTCCTAAGTCCTAAATGCCTAATTTTTCTAAAATGGTCTTCGCGCCGATTCTTCAACCTTCAATTTTTCTGAACCTGCAAAAGAATAGACAACAGAGAAAATAATTTAAATGGTTAGAATCAATAAAAATGGTTTTTGATCGGTTACGATACCCTCAGTTAATTATCATCATCGGATACATCGGGAGGGCAACGAAATATTCCACCGCCGACTCCTGACTCCATTTCCCGACCTCGGCATGGACCCGCCAATATCTGTTCAAGTTGTTTTCGAGAGAGAGAAAAGTGATTTTAGAAAAAGTGATTATTCGGAAAAAGTGATTATTTTAAAAAGTGGTTTTTCTGGTTCTAGCCAAACAAGACTTTAAAGAATCCATAATCCAAAAAAAAGCCATGGATATCCAAAATGAAAAATCCATGTCCAGTCAACCAAGAACAACAACTTTCGCAAGATTTCCGAACCCAAACCAAGATCAAAACAAACTTTCGCAAGTTCTGCTCAAAAACAGGTCAAACAGCCAACAATCATCCATGAAAAACGTAGAAGTTCCAACAACAACCCAAGCATAACAATTGAAGCTACAAATCTTGGAAAACAACACAAATAAATCATCAAAAATCGTAACAAAACAACACGCCCAAACCCAGCAAAATCAGAGGAAAATCATCAATATAAAAACGGTTCATCATCAGTTCAGAAGGGGGGGGGGGGTGGATTTGAAGAAACCCTAGAACATCAAGAACAAAACCATGGCGGCGAAATCCATCAGTAAATCCTCAAAAGAGGACGAAGTTTAGAATAACCCTTCATCAATCGAAAAATCACGGCAGCAGAACTAAAAAAAACCCACATCACGAAGAACCCACAACCGCCGTGAGCAGAGAAGCTCAGAGAGACGGAAAGTTCCATCTTGTCATCATAGCCACCGCGTAACCGCTGTAGCCACCGCAAAATCATACGGAGCCGCTTCAAACCCGTGAAGGGTGAGCAACTCGTTTTTCATGTTTGTTGTTTTGATATTTCAGGTATCATATGAAGAAGAGGGTGACGAAATGGACAAGAAAGTGAAGAAGAAAAAAAATTTCACAGCAAGCTCAAAGAAGCAACAATGACTGCCGCCACAACAAGGATAGGAGAATGGGTTTCAACCCTAATGGCTGCAAAAGCCATTTATACGACCTTTCCTCTTTTTGTATTTATTATTTTATTTCTTTACATTTTTAATCGTATTTGTCTTATTACTTTAGTATTAATTATTTAATTTCCAAAATTCTGTTTTAAAACTACCACTTATATAGTTTCTAAGCCTTCCAAGTTAAACCAACTTAATTTTAATTAGTTAAAATTTAAAACTTTTTAATAATTCATTATTATAAAATAGTTTCATTCAAACATAAGTGTTTAATTTTTCACCCTTTTTACTTTAAAACTAATACTTTTGTACAATTTAATCTAACATTGTTTATTAAAATTAATTTTGTTGATAAAAATCTCTTTTTCTTAAACGAGCCACCCTTTTTCTAAAAAAGAAAAAAAAAACCTTTTTAAATCTAATGTTTTTTGGAAAAATCAAATATGCAATTAGTAAGATTAACTTCAAAAAATAAAAAAATCTAACTCTTTTCTTCAAAGTTAACAAAATTAACTTTTTTTTTTTAAATCTACTTATTTTTATAAATAAATTAATCCTAAAAGTTTTAAAATAATTACTAACATTTTTAAAACATTAAAATTAAAACTAATTTTCAATCAATTACAAACATTTTCTTAAAAAAAAATTTTAACCTAAATTTCCAATTTTTCACTTTTAATTTCTAGTTGAACCCTAAACTGAAAATTCGAAAATAAAAATTCCTAACCTTTCCTGTTTAATTTGTTTCATCTAACTTTCATTGCTTCTCATTTTGTCCTATGTTATTAATCCTTCATTTTCGTATTTCATTTTTCATGGTTGTAATTTACGCGAGGACATCGTCGCTTTTCAATTTCGTTATCATTCTTGCATACTTTTCCATATTTCAATACTGCCGCTTAATAATTATTTTTCATTACATTATTCACTGTAATTTCCCCTCCGAAGGAATAGGTCTAACCGTTTGACCGCCGCGTCAATAGTCCTTACTTTTGACCCTTTCACTTTCTAAACCCTAATTGCATAGGCGTCTCGCCGTGGACCAAATTAACCTTTACCCTAGCTTTAGGATAAGGAGTCGTCACACTCCATATTAGGTTTCCCGCCGTGGAATACCTATTTTACCCTCTTCAATTCAATTCAATTACAACGTAGAAATAGGAGTCGCCACACTCCACGTAAGCACTTCCTTAAGAACGCTTATTCCCCATTGAAACCTTGACCACAATCAAGAAGTTTCTTTTCCTCCCTTTTGAGGGAAACTACGATTACTCTGATTCCATCCCCTACCTCGGATACGTAGACACAAGATGCAAGTCTTGGCGAGTAAACTTAGGAATAACCCTTAGGTCTTTCTTTTCATATTTTAACCCTTAGCATATACCCTTAAGCAGATAATTATAGCAAAATAGCAACATTAAAACAAGAGGTTTCTGTAGAGTAAGCTTAACCAACCCCCGAACCTAGATCTCTCCCCGCATTGTGTTTATGATGCAAAATTATGTTTTTCCTTTCTTTGACCTTTCCTTTGAATAAATTAAAGACCGGTTGTGAATCAAAGATTTGTGATTCAAATTAATTAATAATTTGATATCCTATTTTCACCGCAACACTATCATTGATACAAGTGCGACCCCCTCGTGTATTTCTATTGATTGTGTGAAAAACTAGAACTCGTGTCATCTACTTTTAGTAAAGGGATGGTGATCGATACTCCATCTATTGGGTCAATAACTATATATTTAGTATGCTTGAATTGCCCTGTGTCAATCTTTGGCAAAGATTTCAGAGTGGATTTGATTTGCTTACCACTCAGTGATCTGGATGTTATTTTAGAGATGAATTGACTAGAGAGCAACTATGTCTATATTGACTGTTATAGAAAGAGGTTGTTATTCCTTACTCTATAGGAGGAAAATTTGGCTAATTTTATATCTATCAAAGAATTGAGAATCTTGTTGGAAGATGAAGCTAAAATGTTCGCGGTGTTTTCCTCATTGTCTGTTGAAGGCAAAATGTCGATTAATGAATTACCTGTAGTGAAAGAGTTTCCAGAAGTGTTTCCGGATGATATTTCAGAGTTGCCTTCGAAGCAAGAGGTGGAATTTGCAATTGATCTTGTTCCTGGTACCAGACCTATATCTATGACACCATACAAAATGCTAGCGTCAGAATTAGCAGAGTTGAAATCTCAACTAGGAAAATTGCTTGATAAAAAGTTTATTAGACCCAGTGTGTTGCCGTGGGGAGCTTCAGCGTCGTTGGTCAAGAAAAAGGACAGTAGTATGAGATTATGCATTGATTATCGCCAACTGAATAAGGTTACCATCAAGAACAAATATCCATTTCCAAGAATTGATGATCTAATGGATCAACTCGTGGGAGCTCGTGTTCTTAGTAAAATTAATTTGAGGTCAGATTACCATCAGATTCGAGTGAAAGAGGATGATATTCAGAAAACGACTTTTAGGACTCGATATGGACATTACAAATAGGTTATGATGTCGTTTGGAGTGTCCAATGTGCCAGGCATATTCATGGAGTACATGAATCGTACCTGCCATGCTTATTTGGATCAGTTTATGGTAGGTTTTATCAATGACATTTTGATTTACTCCAAGTCGGAAAGAGATCATGCATAGCATCTGAGGATTGCATTGCAAGTGTTGAAAGATAACAAGTTATTTGCGAAACTTTCAAAATGCGAGTTTTGGCTGCATGAAGTGAGTTTTCTGGGACATGTCATTTTGGGTGATGACATAGCAGTGGATCCATCCAAAGTGAGTGTTGTACTTCAGTGGGAACCTCCAAAGTTAGTGACGGAGATTATGAGTTTCTTGGGTTTGGCAGGTTATTACAACAGGTTTATTGAAGGGTTTTCTAATTTGGCTTTACCTTTGGCTCAGTTGACTAGAAAATGACAGGCCTTTGTGTGGGGTATCTTGTGTGAAGAAAGTTTACGGGAACTTAAGAAGAGATTGACTACAGCGCCAATATTGGTTCTACCAAAGTCATACGAACTTTTCGTGGTGTATTGTGATGCGTATAAAAAGGGTTTAGGCGGATTATTGATGCAGGATGGTAAGGCCATGACTTATGCCTCACGATAATTGAGAGTACATGAACGAAATTATACTACTCATGATCTTGAGTTTGATGCAATGGTTTTTGTGTTGAAAATTTGGAGAGCAAGATGTGAGAGTCGCATCTGGAATTGGTCTCAGCAGTTACATTTTTGAGGATGAAAATATTTTAAGTGGGGGAGAGTTGTAACACCCTATTTAATTATTTAGTCGTTTTATGATTTATTTTGTATGATTATTCTTGACATTGTTTTGGTTGAGGGTATGTGTATAAGAGTGGGTGTGAGAGTTTAGTAAAATGACTTAATCAGAATTACAGGCTAAGATAATGTTGTAATGATAATAATATAAATGTTATTATTATTATTATATGGAAATATTTATTTCTAATAATAAGGGTAATGATATTATTATATTATTACTATTATTATTACAAGGAAATAAAACATTATTAGAATTATTATTTGGATTTTTATTATTATTAAGATAATTAAGGAAATAAACCACAAATTAGGAGAGAGTGGTAGAGAAGTTACAGAAAATGAATTCATGTAAAAGAGAAAGAAAGGAAGAAAGAAAGAGAGTTAGGGCAAGAGACTTTTCTACCATTGTTGAAGAGAGAAAGCTTGAAATTCAGGTAAGGGGGGAGAATGGGTTCTCTAATGGTGATAATAACATGAGAGGGTAGTGAGGGCTCATTTCCCTCTTAGGATTCTGTACATTTTTCTTCTTCTTGATCTGTTGCATAATTGTGTGATGAGTATTGAAAATTTGTATTTGTGTAATGTCTGATGTGAATTCATGTTGTATGCTGATGTTGCTATAGAATTCGTGTAAAAATGTATGTTTTTACTGTGGTGACTATGGGATCAGATCTGGAGATTCTGTGGTTAATGAAATTTGTTTCGAATTATAGAAAGAACAAAATGGTAGAAAACATTGATAAAATGATGAATTAACAAACTAGAATTAGGACTCTAAGATTGTATTGAGATAAATGTTGTTTTAGGTATGAATTAGAAGCTTGGAAGTGCTCTAAAGGGGGAAAAGTCGCACTGATGCGAAACTGGATCTTTCTCTGTGCAGGCTGGCCATACGCGTATGACAAGGGCCATGCGCGTATGAGGGACACTCCTAGGGGGAAATACATGTATGATACACACCCGTCCCTAGAGCCAGCATGACCCTCTACCAGCACGCGTAAGCTACTCGTAAGATGGAGTGGCCATACGCGCATGGAGAGACCATTACACATATGAGGAGTTTTGGGGAAGTTTTTGAGAGGGAAATCCTCTCTGGTCATATGCATACGGCCCAAGGAAATATGTGTATGAGGCAGGGTCATACGCGTATGGGTAGAGCTGTAACAAAATTTTCCCGTTTTTGCGATTTTTGTCCCAATTTCGTGTGTAATGCAACTTCTCTTGATTCGTAAGACTAAGATGGTATAATTGGACATAAGGAAAACTAATAATGACATTAAATAGGATAAAACATGGGATTTTGTGTGGTTGTTTGTTTGAGACGTGCTGATTGCTTGTGAGCCAAGATTGTCTTATGTGGATGATCTTGGGCTGTAGTGGTAATTCCAGAGGGAATTACAGTGAGTACGTGAGTCACGTGTGATCAATGAGGATCATGAATATGCTTGAATGATTATTATATTATTGTGCATAATTTTGTGTCATGCATTCATATCATGTTAGGTGGAGATGAGCTAGGTGGGAATCCATGATGGGTACCTAGTCTCGTCCGGACTCCATGTGGGAGTCGAGTGGAGATAAGTTGTAGTTCAGAGGAACGTATACTACTTATACAAATTTCGACGGGAATCGGGTTCTAGGGTGAACCCTATGTGATTGTGATGGAACCACATGCATTATGTCGTGTCAGTTGAGTTGCATTACACATGTATACGATTATATGTGGGCTGATTATGCTAGATATTAATGTGGCACTTGTATGTGCATTGTAATTGTATGATTGGTGGGATTTGGGTGTTAACTACTCCTTAGCATGTGATTTCACCGTGTATTATTGAATGTAGTTCTCATCCATTTCTATTTGTTGTGTTTGTGCTCCTTGGTGAGTACAGATGATCAGGTATTTGAGTAGTGCTTGGAGCATGTGTTGCTATTTGATCGAGTCTTAGGAGTCGCTCTGATACGTAACACGGGAAGGATGGAGATTTCGTTATATTCTTCATTTATTATTTGTTCGTTATCCTTTGTTATGTATCATGCTTTGTTTTAATTGTTGTTGAGCCACATATTATATGGAGATTTGATGTAATGGGAGCTTTAATGCTAAACCATTGATTTGATTCCGCCGTTTAATCAAAGTATTTGTTTTATTAATGAATAAGGAATGAAGTGATTTAATAATTCATGATGACGTTTTGTGGATGTGAGATCCTACGTGTGAAACTCAAATTTATTTATGCAAATATTCTCGTATTTTTAATTTTTATACGAATGGATAGAGTAGGGTGTTACATTGATCGTATATATGTGAATGAAATGATTACACCGTTAATCAATTTTCTCATGAAAGAATGTCTAGGTCCTTTCCTAGACTTTTGTTGCACCCTAAAATTTGCTCAACCTAATTCACTTGGTTTATGTTTCAATTGCATTAGCATTTGCATATAGAGTCATGTACATAGTCTAATCATCTGCATAGCATAGCATAGCAAGTCATTCAACAAGGGACCAAGCATTATTCTCATCTCTAGGAGCCTATCAAGAGGTTATTATTCTAATTCAATCTCATCCAAGTCATCAGAAGAGAAATTGAAAGTTAAGAAGCCAGTGGATCAAGCAGTGCATCTCTCTCCTATCCTGAGGGTATCTGAAGATCATCAAAGAAGTTGTGAGCTGTGAGTTGAGCATGGAGTGTATATAGACATCATGGAAGACTTATAAAGTCATTTGGAGAAGGAGGCAAGTCATTGATGTGGTCACAAGAGTTGCAGTTGAAGACAGTCAACTAGGGTTTCATCTGGGTCAATCCTGGGTCAACCCTAGGTCAATTGATTGATTGAAAGGCATCAAGGTCCATTGGAGAGATGTGGGGTTCATAATTTGACATGTAGATAAGGATGTGGTGTTGTGCCAAGAAGAAATCAAGAGAAATCAAGGAGAAGAGGAGTTTCTAAATTAGGGTTTCTGTGTAAAATCCCCTGATTTAGGTCAAACTTCCAAGCAAGATAAGTCAAAATTCAAGCTTCAAATGGATCCTTAGCCAACATTAAACTTGTAGAGGATCTCAATACCTTTAATTTGAGTGGTGGAAGACATTAAGTAGATTTATGGAACTCAAGTTATGGTCCTTGCAAGTTACAGGTCATCTGAGGTATCTGAAATTTTGTCTGTGAAAGTTACTTGTCTTCCAAGCAACTTTTACCCCTCAAGGATATTTCAAATGAATTTGTGGTCAACATAAGAGTTGTTCCTCATTGTCTTAGCTTTCTAGAATGGTATAGTATGCCTTCATATGATTTGTGGAACTCTACTTATGGTCTTGTCAAGCAAAGGGTATTTTGGTCATCTGAGAATTACAGGTCATTTCAAGCCTATGCCCAAAACTCATACAAGGAAGCTTCAAATGAAAAACTTCACAACATCAAACTTGCTCCAAATGACATTTTGAGTCTCGAAAAGTGACCATGAAAGATTGGAAAGGCTCATAACTCAAGGTTTCAAAATTGGTGAATTTAATGAATGAAAAATGACCTAAAATTGAGATTTTTCATGATTTGGCCAAATGGGATGAAATTATAGGTCATTTTGATTGGAAAAAATGTTTTAAGAACATTGGCAAAAGTGGATTTTTGAGTTTGGTTCAAGATTTAGAAGTTATGCTTGGTTACTTACAAAGGAAGTTACATAATCCAAATCCAAGGGAAAGTGTGCATGAGAAGATTCTACAAAGTTCTAGAGGTTTCTATTCTTATCTATATATTGCATTGAGAGACTTCATGCCATGGTTGGTGATTCATTGTGCTCATAATACCAAGTTTTACATCATTCTTCCAATTTGCAAAAGCATCTCAAACTCCACAAAATCTCTATCAATTTCCATTTTTCTTGATTTGATCATCATCAACATCATTCATAGATCACAATTCACACAAGAATTTGGCTGAATTGAAGAGAAATCGTGCCATACAACTTCATCATCCAAGGTGCAAGAATTTTGGAATTGCTAAATTCAAGAGGATTGAACAAGAATCTTTGCGTACAGAATTAAGATTTGAGTGTGTGGATCAAGTTCAGAGCATTGAAAGCATCAGATCCAAGGATTTCCATAGCTGTTTTCATCATTTACACCAGGTAAGTTTCCTCTTCGAATTGACTGAATTAGTTAGAATCATAGTGAATCATTAGGTTAGAATGGTTAGGCATAGTTAGGTGATTGATTTTGGTAAGTTTGAGGAAGTTTCATGAAGGTTGATCATGGTGCACCAAATCTGTTAGGATTGATAACTCATGGAATATGGCACGATAATCCTCATTAATTAGTTTAGAATAATCAGCATAAGGTGTAGATCATGCTAGGGTAAAGATTGGAAGAAATTGGAATGGTTGATGACAGGTGATAATGGTGGAGTCAACATGTTACACCTATCGGGTTCACTTATTGGTTGAGTTTTAGAAAGAACTATGGCCATGGCTGTGTAGAGGGGAAGGAATGGACCAACTTTGCTTTTCATATCGTGTGATTTCATGGAAGAACAAGGGAGAACAGAGAACTGGAAAACTCGTGCATGGTGATGAGATTCTCTGAAACCCTAGGGTTTCAAGGTTGAAGATGAACTTTGGGCCACACGATTCATGGTTTGACCTTGACTCTGAGACTAATCCAATGGCTGTGGTTTAAACTGAAAACGGAGGGAGATTCAAAGGGTGCTACGCACCGTTTCACTTAAACTCAATCTGATGGGCTCATGATATTGTTACTAATAACACCCTCCCAATCAGGCCCAAAGCTATAATGAACTGAAAATCTTACTTAATGCACCGTCCTCAGTTTTTTTCTTTTTTGTTTGTTTTTCAGAGCATGCATTGGGCCCAGACGCGCTTGCTATGCGCGCCCCCCAGTCTGGGCCCGTCTTGTTTTTTAACTGATTTTAATTGATTTCTGCACCCCTATCCAATTAATCTCATTTTAATTTCCTTCAAAATTTTTAATTCTTTGAAAATTCATAACAAATAGAAAATTGCATATTTTTCATTGGTTGTTTTTGCATCCTTTTCATATTTTTGTCAAGAAAATTATCACAAAAAAATTCCAATTTCATTTTATTTTTATATTTTTTGTATATTTTTCTTTTAAATAGGATTAAATAATGTTTAGTTTAGTGCATGAATTTGTTAATTTTGGTTTGATTAAATGCTTTAACATTTTTAATCCATTCTTTTTAGGTTGATTAGCTTAGACCTTTATCTTGTATATAAAATTTAATTCATGATTCTAGGATTAATTTTTAGGTGATTTGTTTAGGTGTGAATAACATGATCAAAACTAGGGTTTAGGAGATAACATAGGTGAATCAAATCATTTCCCTTAGGAGTTGTAGATTGAATCTTTGGGGTATGGGACTATAGGGATTATGGGTAGATAATAGACCCCTTAGAAATTGCTAGGTTTCCCCTATTCAGCTATTGCTATCAGTATACTGTTTGTGCTTGATTGACTGTGTGGTGTGCCCTCTCTAGGGTTATTTCATTTGCTTGTGTGGGGTATTGGGTTTGCTTGGGGATTGGGAGAGTTGAAGAATTTGATGATGAAGGCCATTGGAGATCAAGAGAATGAAGACCAACTTCCAGAGTTGATGAGGGGAATCCTTTGCTGGCAGCTGTTGAAGGCTATAGGGTTTAGGAGCTAGGCAGAGCTCTAGAGTAGAAAGCTTGATTCACAAACATGGAAGGCCTTGTTTGCCTCCATTATTTCTCTATGATTCAAAGTCTATTTCAAATATCCACCTCCTTCCTTTGGAAGGATTAGTGAATGTATTTGAAAGATAGAACTTTTGAGGGAAACTTGGCTGTATAATGTTAACAGTTAATGAGCCACCCTTGGTAGGCAGTTACTGTTTAACATTCATTCCATCTTGTTGACTGATATTCCTCTTGGAGATTGAGACTTGAAGAAAAGCCATTGCAGATGGAAGACTGATGACAGATCTTGCTTGAAGGTTTGGAGATGAAGATTGAGGCTTGCTTGAAGCTGGTAGCTGTGGGAAGATGACTTGAAGACAGATGCTGATGCAGAGCTGCTGTGGCTGTTTAGTTTTTAGCTGTTTATTTTCTTGATGTATTGATTGGTTTTCCCTGACTGTATTGTTTGCTGTTTAACCTGTTAGGTTGAAAGTGAATTCTGTTCACTTTTGCCTATTGTTTTCTAGGTTCGAGGTTGAGTGGGACTCCCTTGCCTCGCTTGTATTGCTGCATCCATGCATTTTACTGCTTTATTGTATATCTGATATTGTTTCTGTTTCCGTCTATTCCCTTAGGATCTCTGTTTCTCTCTGTGCAAGAGAGGAGCATGATAGACATTAGGTCTTAACCCATGCATGATAACATTAGGCTAGTTTGATTCCCTTTGCAACCATAGGTTAGAGTTCTGTCTCTTCTTTCTCAAAAACAAACAGAAAAACACAATAAATATTTCAAACACAATAAAAGACACTTCTTCCGTAAAAGAATGTGAACTCATCAAAACGTCATTTTTGTCCGCTTGGACCAGTAATCAGAAAAACCCTTTTTCAGAAGGAATAAAAACAATCAACACAGACTTGTGTCGTATGTAGCCCGAACTACGTTTGCTCTGATCTTTCATGCCGTATGAAAGTACGTAGGCATAGGATACGATATCCTAGCGAGCAACCTTCCCCTCCTTTCCCGTAGGTAGGCAAACTACGTTGACTCTGATTTCTCGTTCCAGACGGGAATACGTAGGCATAAAGTGCGATACTTTGCCGAGTCATTTTATTTTCCTTTAACCCTTAACCCTTAGTTTAGATAGAATAACAATCCATACCCGAAAACAAGCGTGGATCCCGTCGAGTACGACGAACGTGAGGGGTGCTAATACCTTCCCCTTGCGTAACCGACTCCCGAATCCAGGATTTGGTTGCGATGACCATTCCTTTCCCGTTTTTGCGGTAGGTTTACCTCGAGCGTTTCCTTTCCCTCCGTTGGGATAAATAACGCACGGTGGCGACTCTTCTGTTCAGCCGGCGCCGATTTTCGCAGTAGCGACAACTTTCTGTTATACACTTTTTATGTGCTCTAGGTAAAGTGACTTGACTACCATAATGTATCAACACCTTTAAAACACTGCCTTTAGCCAATGGAACTTCCAATAGAAGGTCCCTCAATCATTTAACTTCTTCACTAGCGGAAGCAAGAGTCTCGAACTCTGATTCTATAGTTGAGAGAGTGATCCACATTTGTTTCTTGATTTTCCAAGAAATTGCACCCCAGGATAGTGTAAATATCCACCCAAATGAAGATTAATGATATTAACCACTCAATATCCAACTCCAATCGATATATCCTTCTAATAAGGTAGGAATTATACCATAATGGAGACCAAGATTTTTGATTTTCATAAGATAGTCAAAAATCCAAAAAATGGCCTTCCAGTGCTCACCATTTGGATTGCTAGTAAAATCTACTCATTTTACCAATTGCAAATGTTATGTCAGTTCTAGTACACTACATACAGTTGCATATTCCAATTGATCCACAACTTTTCCATCATTCTTTTGAAGCTTGACATTAAAATCAAATAGAATGGTCACTTCCTTAAAGCGTAAGTGTTTGAACTTATCAAACACTTTCTCAACAGAGTGTGTTTGACTAAGTTCATAACCCTTTCTAGTTTGTTTTACTTAATCCCCAAAAATGTGTCAACTAGTCCAAGATCATTCATATTGAATATGGAAGTTATAAACCTATTTGTTTTTAAAATTCCATTTATCTCGTTGCTAATGATCAATCATATAATCAACATGCATACAGATGAATATCACAATATTCTCACACAACTTTGTGTATAAACACTTGTAACAAGAATTAGATGAAAAAGATTTTTAGGTAATCATGCATGATGATGCAAGAAGGTTTTAAGATGAAGTGAGAGATGAAATTATGAAAAATTTAAAGTAATATAGTATGAATTATAATGAGTATCTTATTTATGTTCACTTCTCTCAAATATTCACTTGAATTTATATGTTCAACCTTCTTGATCAATTTTATTATTGATGTGCATGACACTTTTGAACCTTTTCTTCTTTGACAGTCTTTGTCTTTATCAAAATTGAACTAAATATAATATATATTCTTCTAAATCCTCCTCTTTGATGATGACAAACTTTATGACTTTGTATTTTGATAATGATGAAATTATTTCCCTAAATTGTTTGTCTTCCCCTTAACTTGTGAATCTTTTGTTCATTACCAGGAAACACATAATCTTCTGGTTGTCCCACTCAAATCTCCTCATCAATATCTCTATTTAGGAATTTCATTTTTACATCCATTTTATGAACTATAAGGTCATGCAAAAAACTAATGCAAACAATACTCTAATTGTTGTCGTCCTTTGTACTAGCGCACATGTGTCGAAATAATCAACACCTTCCTTTTTTCTAAAACTATTGGTTACTAATATATACATGTAAGTTTTTAGTGTACCAACATTATGATACTTTCTTCTAAACACCACTTGTATCCAGTGGGTCTTGATCTTTTAGTTAAATCGACAAGTTCACATGTGTGGTTTAACATTATTGAATCCAATTCATCTTGGATAACGTCTTTCTAAAACGAGGAGTCCCTTGAAGCCACTATTTCTTTGAATACATAGACAACTATAGTAGAGTTTGAATCAAACCAATTTAAAGGACCTTTCTCCAACAAATAGAAAATATACCACTTTCTATTTGCAAATACTTTTAGAAAGTAGACACACTTTCTTTACAAATTAAGCATCGCACACTTGGTGATCAATTATAATACTTGAACAAATTTGAATATATGAAGTTATTTTTGAATCAATTTCAATATATGATTGATCTTATCTTTCAATTTAAAATTCAATAATATATGAACCATAAGTTCTCAAAAAATATTATGACTTTTATGAATGATTTTAAAGTTATGCACAAAGTTTCAACATTTTTGAAAAAGAACGAACACTTAGAAAATTATTTGAATTGATGTGAAAAATTAATAATGAAAGAGGTAATTTGAAAAATAATATATTTTGCATTAAATACATCCTAAGAAACTTATAGGGATTGATGCAAAAGTTTCATACATTTTCATAAAGATTTGCAATGGTTTAGAATGACAATGGTTCATGAAAATACATAATTTTGAATTATGTTCATGACTTGAAAAGTCGTTTAAACTGAAACCTGACTTAAAAAGTGCATGATGAATTTTGAATTTCAAATTATTTTTTAAATTTCAAACAACAACAAATTTTGTTACGTCGGTTAACTAAATCCGACATAAAAAGTGCAACGACTTAAAAAGTGCTGACAACTTTTTAAAAATAAACTTTTTATGCCTTTTGTTCTTCTTGATCTTAAATTTATTCTTCTTTTGAAGTGTAGGACATTCATTTTTAACATGTCCTATTTCTCCGCATTCAAAGCAAGTAACATCCTTTCTCGGCGCTTCTTTTTTACTCATTTCTTTTGTTCATTTATTTCTCAAGATTTTTTAATTTCTTGATTAGAGTATCATCTATAAAAACACGATTTGCAAAAGCCATAGTTGTCATTATTTAAAATACTATAAGATTGTTAGAAAATTAATTTAAATCGAATGGACCGAGGCTAGAATTATGAATGAATCACTTTTCTAGTAATTCAAGCACTCTCAAATTGTCTTAGAGTTTCTACGCAGAAATGTCCAGGATAATTCAACCTATACTCGAGTCTACACAAGACCGATAAAAACTCGAATGTAGGAAAGATGAAATCTAAAATTTTGTGTGAAGAGGATAGGCTTTTCTCGTGTATTTTTCTGAATCTGGAATGTTCAGTTTATAGGCCAAATCAGTGTTGTTTCATATGATTGCGATCCTTGATGAAACACATTTTCAACAATACTTTTGCTAAATGTTGCATTGTTTTACCTACAACAACATTTTTCAAATGCTACACTGTTTCTCCTACAACATTTCTTTTACCAAATATTGCATGATTTTGCCTATACAACACTTTTATCAAATGTTGCACTATTTCGCCTACAATAGTACTTTTACCAAATGTTGCACTGTTTCGCCTACAACAACACTTTTATCAAATGTTGCACTATTTCTCCTACAACAATAGTCTTCAAAGGTTGCATTATTTTGCATTCTACAACACTTCACAAAGTATTGACTATTCTAAATTCAAACCTACTGCAACACTTCACAAGTGTAGTCTATTTTTGAATTCAAACCTACTGCAACACTTTATAAGTGTTACCTATTTTTGAATTGAAAAATTAATCTTCACTTGAATATTTTCTTGTCATTTTGGAACACACTCAAGACTATTAGCTGTTAATAATTTATAACAGATTTTTGATGATGCGTCTAAACTGTTGGAGCTCAAAGAATATGGAGGCCTAGAACTCAAATGTGAGCTACATAGTGTATATTAGTAGACTTGCTCACGTGTTGGCTCAATTGTTGAACAACATGGGAGCTGTGTGTCTGAGTCTTTAATAAATATATAAGTTGACCAACTATTCTTTTATAAGATGTAGGAACTTAAAAAGTCTTCCATCATCCATAATAAGCTTGGTATTTTGAAACATGGGTGTTGTGGTAGGCTTACATACAAGTACTCGTGTTGGAGAGAATGTCAAAGACCAACACTACTACAAAAACTATATATAAAAACACCAAAGTTACCACATTCATTTGAAGGTCCGTGATGACATCTCTAAACTCAGGCACACTTTTTTTATCTGTTAATTAAAATTGTTAACATACCACCACGGTTGATTAGACCAACCGTGGTTATATCTTTAACCTTTCATGGATTCGAATCTCAGCGCTAGCAAATTTATGATTTCTTCAATATTTTAGTTACCCCGTTCGTTTTGATTGATTTTTAAATAAAAAAGTGATATGACTATAGTTGTTTAACCCAACCGTTGTGATATATTTTTCATTTTTAAATTTTTTTTTAAATGCTTAACAACCGTTGTGATTGTTAGATGAAGACACATATCTATAATGGGGATTTAATAGATTACTTATTAAAAACAGAGTCGGCGCTTACCAATATTTGGTTTTTAAAAAGTTTTAGGCTGAAGTGACCGAGGAACTATATTCGTCTAAACGAACCTTTACCGAAAAGATCGGATATACACAAAGCCTATGGAATCTGATAAAGACGAGATTTAGAATCACTAATTTGAACACACATGAGCTAGATTTTATTCTCTATAAGGTTGAATAGTTTCCAATGCGTGTAAAATATAACCCAATTGAAAAGACAACACAAGTGTTTGTGCTCCTGCAATTAGTTGAACACTTGGTGTGCAAGGCACCACAAGTGAATTTCAATATGTGAGTGAAGTGATATAGTATTCAATTACAATCAAGGATTGTAATAAGGTTTCTAAAAATGGTTCAACACTACACACATCAGAATTTTAATCAACTAAATTGTTTTCACACAAACTAAAAAATCAAGCAATGGAAAAATAAAGAGAGAACACCAATTTGTTGAGGCAGTTCCCCCATCGTCCTCACTCGGGGTACGTCTGCCCTCAATTCTAAAAATAGAATTGAGACCTGTATATATATAACCTGTTTACAAATGTTTACAAGAGAAGCAATGGAATTCAAACAATCAAACCCAATTGTTGATGCATGCATATTCCTTCTCTTCCCTTGATTCAAGCTTAATTAACTCCTTCAAACGTAATGAGTAAACCTCCGGTTATGATACTCCCAAATCTTCCTATCACAATCCTCCGGTTACCACTACTAAACCGGCAGAACCTCTCGTTCTTCGATTACCTTCACTCGGCTGAATCTGTGATGGACTGATTTGTGCAAAAACCCCTAAAATCCAAGATTCTTGGAGGAAAAAACCCTAACAATTTTATTCAAGAAAAAAACCACTGATTTCTCAACCCAAACCTGATTACACCAATCATATATTTGGATGTTATCACCTCAATAATGCAGAATACACAACAAAAATGATTATGTGTAGTTGTTAAGAAAATGCAAGAAAGAGGATGAAGATGATGAGAACAAAACCAGTGTATATTTTCACTTTTCTTGTTGTTGGTTGAAGAATAAGCCAACTCAATACATATGCAAGTGTAAAAACAATTAACCAACTTAACAAACACTTTGACAGTTTCACGTAACAGAATTTTGGTGAAAAACGCGCGAACGGTCGACCTACAGAAAGGGGAGGGTCGACCTGAGCTCTCCCGATTTTCATACTATGCAGAAAACAACACTTTGTGTCGATCAGAACAGATCATGCATCGACGCAAAGGATACAAATTTAGATAGACAGAAATAAACATAGTATGAGTCGACCGGAGGGTCGACGCGAGCACTCTTGAGAGTAATCCATGAAAAATGACTTCTATATGAGTCGACCCAAAGAATCAGAATATGCAAAAATGCATTTTTCCATGTATTTAACTAGTTTTAAGATACTCCAACATATCATACACTATACCAACATGATAAAACCTATATGGAACACATATTGTACTTTTTCTATATGTACCTAAACATGTTTTTGACCAATGTTTGACACAAGAGAAATAAGGTATGCATATGCGACATGATGATACCGTCCAAGGTACATTTTTCTACCTATGTAAGTTTTGACATCATTACAACAAGTATAGCTAAGTATGAGGAACTTTTCCCTCACATTTAAAACAGTAGAAACTTGGTGTACAATGCATTGTATCATCCTCCCTCTTACTCCATGCATTTGTCTGTACACGATCTGCATGTTCGATAAGTCTTATAAAAGTGATGTTTCTTCTTGATATTCTTCTCCCCTTTTGACAACATCAAAAAGAAAGAAGATAGAGGTTAATGCATTCCATATTACATAAAGAGATAAGCAAATTCAAGCAATTTGCAACAAGTTAGGCATCAACAAACATTCACATATAATGCAGTCAATGAAGGCGTATAAGTGGATAAATAGAAAGACACTCAAAAGAACAGAATATTCGTTATTACATAACAACTATTAATCATGTCTTCATAAAGCAAGCAAGTACAATAAGAAATCTACAATAGAAGTTAATGAACACAAGATGAAATGAGATGCACAATGAGATTTTCAAGACAGCCTCAAGGTCTCCTCCCCCTAAAGTGATGGCCTTGTTCGTGAAAGGGATATTCTGGAGGTGGAGGTAGTTGCGCATCAGCTCATTCTGTATACTCCAAAATAGCTCGATTGAGAGTGTTGAAGCTGTTAGTGATAACACGATATTGTCCCTCTGCAGTTTCAAGGATGCCATCAATCCTACCCATCATAAATGATGTAAAAGAGTTGAAATTTTCTATGTGAGCTTGAAATTGGTTCTACAATTGCAAGAACCTCTTATCTTGGGTAGACATGAAGGTTCGCTGTTCAAGCTGCATGCTCCTCATCAAATCAAGGAGTTCATCGTTGTTTTGTTGGGGACACAGAGGAGATGGAGGCGCATAAATTCAATCTAGGGTCTCTTGATGATCCCAATTCGATGCTTGTGGCATGTAATTGTCACCCAATAATTTCCAACCAGTGTGTTTCCAGGTGTTGCACCCCAAAATTTGCTCAATCTTTTCTTGCCTGATTTATGTTTCATTGCATTTCATTTGCATAGTTACATCATGTACATAGTTCAATCATTGGCATATCATAGCATAGCATGCATCCAACAAGGGATCAAGGTGTCTATCAAGAGAAGAGCCTAGCAAGGTGTGTTATCCAAGATGAGAAGTCATCCAGGCCATCAAGAAATGATTTGAAGTTTTGAGAAGTTTGAGTGCCTACATGTGAGTTTTGCTCCTATCCTGAGAAATATTGAGAATCCTCAGTGGGATGAGAAGCATGGAATGTGATTTTGAGGTGTGTATGGATCTCATGGGGTGCCTAGAGGGCCATATTGAAGCTGAGGCAAGTCATTGATTCAAGTATGAGAGCCACAGTTGAGGTGCAGTCAACTAGGGTTTCATCTGGGTCAACCCTAATTCAATTGAGTAATTGGAGAGCATTAAAGCCTAACTTGAGGTCATGGGATTCATGGATTGATATGTTGATACATGTGTGGTGTTGTGCCAAGGTTAAGCAAAGAAAGATCAAGAATGTGGGAAGTTACTAAATTAGGGTTGTAGTGTAAAATCCCCTGTTTAGTGCCCAACTTCAAAGCCACATAAGTAAAAATAAAAGTTTCAAATGGATATTTGGCCAACATGAAACTTGTAGATATTATCAATACCTTTAATTTGAGTACTAGAAGTCCTCAAGGGGATTTATAGAACTCAAGTTATGGTTCTTGCAAATTACAGGTCATTAGAGGACTATGAAATTTATCTGTGAAAGTCACTTGACTTCCAAGCAACGTTTGCCCTTCAAGGAGTTTTCAAATGGATTATTGGCCAACATTAGAGTTGTATATCTTGATCTTATATTTCCATAGAGTACTATAAGTCCTTGATAGGATTTGTAGAACTCTAGTTATGATCTTGGCAAGCCAGGGGTATTTTGGGTATTGGTGATTATAGGTCATTTTCAAGCATGGGCCAATATCTCCAACTTGCAAGCATCAAATGGAAAATTGTTCAACTAGAAAGTTGCTCAAAATAGGGTTTTAACCTTGACCATGCATCAAGGAGGCTTTGAATTGGCTCATAGGAGAAGTTGGTTTGAAATGGTTTTTAAGTGAAGAAATTAAAGTCATTTAAAAGGCAAAAATGTGATTTCTTGATTTCATGGCCAAACCAAGCAATGTTGTATACCAATTTGATCAGAAAACATGTTTTGGAAAGGATGGCAATACCACTTTTTGGATTTGAGGTCATTTGCATGTGGTTCCTCTTTGTTACTTATGGTTGAAGCAACATATCAATCCATTGCCTTTGGATCAAAAACAAGGGATATACCATTTCAATTCATTTCTAAATGTCCTAAGGTGAGAATTTCAGGTAAAATTGGAAGCTGAAACAGAGCAAGGCATGACTTTGGCATGTGAAATTTTCAAAGGAGATGAGAAATTGAATTTCTCATTCAGTTAGTTACATAAGGTTCTGGAAGTTTCTAATCACTTCTATATATGGTATGCAACTGATCCAGATCAATTTTTGGGTTTGCATTGGAGAGAATCGAGAGAGAGCATTTGAAAATTTCACCATTGCATCAAGAATCGGTTTTGAGGATTGAGGAGAATTCAGTGCAAATTGACCATTGGAGTAGCTTGGGAAGTGATTCTTGAGTGATTCTGCAAAAGATTGGAGGTTGATTCAAGCAAAATCTCCATCTGTTCATCATTTCAAACCAGGTCTGCAACTTCTTTCTTTTAGCTTAATTCATAGGGAGATGCATAGAAATTGATGTGTGGTTAGGTTAGGGATGAGGTTAGGGTGGATTTCAGTCCAAGAATTGGGCAATTAGAGACCAAATTAGTGTGATGCCATTTTTTGTTGAAGCTCATATCTCCTTGTTCTTGAAGTTTTAATGGTGGATGAATGGTGAGAATTGATCAGGGAAGCTTGTAGTTCATGCTAGGATCTTTAATTTTAAGAATTGAGTTGATCAAGATTGGGTGATTTTTCTGCAACTTCTATCGGGTTTTGAGTTAGGGCTAGAATCAATGGAAATGGAGGTCATATTCATGATCAGGATGAAATTTCAGGTGGAATAGGGTATCTAGTTGCAAGGATTGATGAGGTTTTGGGATGTCTTCATCGGAGAAGACGGCGGCGCCAAGCTCAGGCCACCGTCTGAGCATTTCCCCCCTCAGTTTCAAATATTTGGGGACGATGAACCAAAACCCTAGGATCTTCGTTTGACCCTTGACTGAAGCCTGATCCAATGGCCACGAGTGAATGGAATTTCTGAAGAGAATTGAGAGGGCGACCAAAACGCTCTGTTTCATTTAAAACTTGTTGGTTGGGCTGAGTTGATTAATTGCTATGTACACCCTACCTTAAGCCCAAGTTGGATTTTGAACTGAAAACCATTGCTATTCAGCACACACTTTTTTCCATTTCCATTTGATTTTCTGATTTTCTTTTAATTTTGCTTGGGCCTAATGAGAACTTGATAAGTGCACCCCCTGTTGGGCCCAATCTGGATAAACAACATGATTCAATTGCTATTTGCAACGCGCTTTTATTATTTTCCATCACATTTTCTTTTATTTTACATTTTTCACATAGTTTAGAAATAAATCCATAATAAATAGGAAAATTAATCTTTTTAATCCAAGTTTTTTTTCCTAGACTCCTTAGAATGTGTAAAATTTAATAGGATTAAAACTTCTTTAATTCATGTATTTTATATTTCATTTGTATTTTTTCATTTTTAATGGCTTTTTATTTTGATATGTTTGGTATGCCATTTTGCTGATTTTATTGTGGATGATTGGTAATGAATTTTGAGTTGATTCTTTTTGGTCTAGATAGCTTAGATATGCATGTACGCATAGTAATTTTCTCATAGTTTTGTGAGAGAAATTTAGCCTAGTTTGAACATTGAACATTAGGTGGTTTAGAATTAGGGTTTTAGGATAGTACCCTTAGGTTTAGGGCATAGTTTTAAGTCCAAATGAATGGTTAACCCCCTGGTTTTTGTATGGAGTGATTCTTAAGAGGTTTAGGAACCCTTAGTAATTTTTGTAGGATTTTATAATCCCTTTTGGTATTTTAAGTAGAATTAGTTTTAAGACTAACTTCTAGGTGTTTCTGATGAACTAATTTGGCTAGTTTGCTTCAATAGTTCCCCTTAGATTAGGGTGGTGTTGCTTTTGAGCTTGGATGATCATGAAGACCAATTGAAGGTGATTTGGAGAGATTAGAGGAGCTTGGAGTTGAAGATTTCTCATCTGTTGGAGTGCTTGTCAGGAGTTTAGGGAAACTAGGGTTTTAGGAAGAGCATCAGAGTAGTTTTGTTTGTTTCTTCAAACATGGAGCATATTGTTCATCTCCATTCAATCCAATGACATAAAGTCCTCCTTGGGAAGCTCCATATCTCCTTAGGAGGGATGAGTGGTATGCCCAAGTGAGTAGAACTTTGAGGATACCTTTCATTTGCAATGTTAAGTTCTTAGTGATTTCCTTTGGTTGTCATTAAGTTTCTTAACATTATAACCTGATCTTGTTGAATGGTTCTCCCTTGGAGGTGATTATTGAATCTTGGTAAAGAGAAAGTTTGTTTCTTGTTGAAGCTTATTGAAGTTGAAGTTTGAGCTTGTTGAAGCTGGTTGCTTGTTGAAGCCAGGGTTTTGCTGCTTGTTGAAGTTGAAGTCAAGAGCTTGTTGAAGCTGGTTACTGATTGGGGTTTGAGCTTGCTTAAGCTGGGAGCTTGTTGAAGCCTGGTGCTTGTTGAAGATTGAAAGTTTATTGAAGCTTGAAGATGGGAGTTATTCATGAAGATGAAGGTTGTTGCTGTCAACTTTTTGCTGGTTAATCATCTGTTGCTATCAGAGCTGCTGTTTGTTGTAGGAGATTGGTGCTGGTGCTTGGGTTGCCTTCTCTACTGTGGCTTTTGTTTTCTGTATTGTTTGTTGGCTTGTGTAGCTTGTCCCCTAGGTTTGAGGTGAATGTTGATTCACTTTGCCTGTTGTTTTCCCAGGTTCGAGGTTGAGTGAGACTCCCTTGCCTCGCTTGTATTGTTGCATTGCATGCATTTTACTGTATTTGCTTTCTTTCTTTTCTGTTTATCCCCTAGGATCTCTGATTTCCTCTGTGCAGGAGGGAATTATGACAGACATTAGGATTCTTATCCAGGCATAACAACATTAGGTTAGTTTTATTCCTTTTCAACCACTAGGTTTTTTAGAGCATCTTTCTCTTCTTATCTCAAAACAATTCAAAAATACAGTAATAAGGTTAATCACCGTCGTACGCTACGAGCCTTAAGCTATTTGAGAAAAGATTGTTGGAGGGTCACTCTTCAGTAATTTGACTGCTTAGTATGGTACCCTTAGGGTGACATGCGACGTAGTCACTCTCAAATCATAGTCTCTTGTGCGTCAGAGATTGCAAACAGACTAAAAAACACTTCTTTCGTAAAAGATTCAAAACAAACATCAAAGTGTCATTTTTGTCCGCTTGGACTCTTAATCAAGAAAAACCCTTTCATAAGGTAATAAAAACCAGTCAGACAAGCTTGTGTCTTCCGTAGCCCGAACTACGTTTTCCCTGATCTTTCATGCTGTATGAAAGTACGTAGGCATAGGATGCCGTATCCTAGCGAGCAACCTTCCCCTCCTTTCCAGTAGGTAGGCGAACTACGTTGACTCTGATTTCTCGTTTCAGACGGGAATACGTAGGCATAAAGTGCGATACTTTGCAGAGTCATGTTCTTTTCTTTTTAACCCAGACCTGTAGAGTAGATAGAATAACACACCCTTAGATAGAAAACAAGCGTGGATCCCGTCAAGTACGACGGACGTGAGGGGTGCTAATACCTTCCCCTTGCGTAACCGACTCCCGAATCCAGGATTTGGTTGCGATGACCATTCCTTTCCCTCTTTGCGTTAGGTTTACTCTGAGCGTTTCCTTTCCCTCTTGTGGGATAAATAACGCACGATGGCGACTCTTTTGTCATAGCCGGCGCCGATTTTCGCAGTAGCGACACCAAGCACCCTATCCTTGGTTATCATCATGTACCAAGTGAGGTGATTGGTCGAGCCAACCACTGTCATTGTAGTCATCAGTTTCCATGTGTTGTCTACCCTCTTCTTCTTCTTCTTCTTCTATGTATTCATCACTCTCATCAGATTCTTCTAACCTAGAACTAGTGGCCTTGACAACGAATTTGTAACGACTATCTTTTGGATCCCAAATATACTCTATCATGGTCAGAGTATTTTGATAGAACTCTTAGTTAGTTGTCAGAGATGTATAGGGAATACTCGGAACAATGACGTTTGAATTATTGAGAACCAATTGGATAAATGAGCCACATGATAAAGCGGCTCCTCTACCAGAATCCTTCAGTGAGTAGATTCGAATAGAAATGTAATGAGGCCAGCTAATCTTGATCTTTTTCTTAAGAATGTAGACCAAGTGAACTTCAACTTGACCCACCTAAGAGTAGCCACCTTTCTTGGGACGTAGGATGTGCAAAACAATCCACTGCAAGATTCTATCAACATGTTTCAATTTCCCAGTCGTGATCGATTTCAGAAAGAGGTCACTAGTGACGATGTCGGCATCATAGAGTTTCTTCAACATGGAATTCAGGGCCTCCTTAAAGTCATAACCAACCACAGTACAAACATTTGTTGCCTTAATGATTGGCTCAACAAACAAAGGTGACATATTGAACAGATTTTTCTATACCGAGTTATTAACATAAACCTTGTTATTTCCAAGCTTAGTATTAAACTCAAAACCCTGAAATTTACCTTGAAGTCCAGTGTAGAAGAGTCTTACTAAATCTTCATTGTATTTAACATCACATTCTAAGAAATTATTGAAATTTTGCTCATCCAAAAGGTCAATCACTTCTTGTATATGCATTCTCTCATCATATCTTCTATAGCAAACATGTTGCTTGACTATGGATCTTTTGATAAAAAATTTCTCATAAATCTCAGAGTATTCAAGAGGTAAGAGAGAGATAGTTGTTATCGGTAAGGTAGCTCTAGACAGATCAGCTTGAGCGGATGGAGCTCAAGAAGTTCTTTTTCTGGTAGCTCTTATTGTAGCCATTTGATTAACTTTGTGGAGATGAAGAATTGTAGAAGCAGAGTTTTTCTTTTGAGACAGATAGGAGAAACTAACTTTACCCTTTTGATGGAGAAATCAGGTTTTGAAGAGGACTTTGGGAAGAGGAGAGGTAGAGAAATAGCCTTGAGTAGGTGCAATAAACAATGCAAATGCTAACGATGATGTAGTTTGAATAATAACATGAGAATAAATGCATTAAATGAATTAAGGAATGTGAATAGTTCATCAAACAAATTTCCAACATCATCGTGCGATGCATCAACCTATGCAGGTTGTACGTCGACGCATACTGTAATAACAAACTCAATGAGAAACTCTTAGGGTTTGAGTCGACCATAAGGTCGACCTGAGCAGACCCGCTTTATAAACCTGAAAAATTGCAGTTTTGTGAGTCGACCGGGATCTTGTGTAGATCGACTCATACAGTTGAAAATAACACAATTCATTAAATTGGTTCAAACAAGTATCCAAAAAGACATAAATAGACAACATACTCATTTTTCAAACATGAAAAGGGATGAAACATGCTTAATCATGAAATAAACATCAACAACAACACATAGCTTGATACATTAATCTACACGAATGAGGTGAATGCGAGAGTTTGCGAATAAGGAAAGATAGTACCTCAACTCTAATTAATAGCTAATTCCCTCACATTTGGCTCTTTACTTCTTCATTTATTAGATAAAGAGATGAATAAAGCGCGCGCACACACACACACAGTATGTCTGTGTGTGCGTATATATATATTTGTATATATATATATATATATATATATATATATATATATATATATATATATATATATATATATATATATATATATATATATATATATATATATAAAGCATGTGATAATGACCTCCTAAACATGATCCGAGATGTCGAGAACACAGAGTTCCCTACGGATGTGAAAGAAAGGCTCTGTAGCGAGTGGTTTTATAAAGACATCCACAAGTTGATTCTTAGTATCAACGTGCTCAAATACCACATCACCCTTCTCCACATGATTTCTAAGGAAGCGATGGCGTATTTCGATATGCTTGGTGGGTGAATGTAAAACGGGGTTCTTGGTTAGGTTAATGGCATAAGTGTTATCACAAAAGATTGGAACATATTCAAGTTTTAGATTAAAGTCGAGCAATTATTGCTTAAGCCATAAGACTTGAGCGCAACAACTACCGACCGCAACGTATTCCGCTTCGGATGTTGACAAAGCAACGACAACTTGCTTTTTGCTATGCCAACTCACCAAAGAATTTGAAAACAGATGACACGTGCCACTTGTGTTTCTCCTATCTAATTTGCAACCAACAAAGTCAGAATCAGAAAAGCCAACCAAGGAGCAATCATTACCCTTAGAATACCAAAGCTCATACTTTGGAGTACCAGAGAGGTATCTAAGTATGCACTTTACAAATTTCAAGTGATATTCTTTGGGACATGATTGATACCTCGCACACATGCAAACACTAAACATTATGTCGGGTCGAGATGCAGTAAGATAGAGTAGAGAGCCAATCATAGCTCTATACTTTTTCACCTCTACATCCTTACCATTTTTGTCTTGGTTAAGATTTGCACATGTAGGCATCGGAGTGTCAATAGCCTTGGATTTTTCCATGTCAAAACGCTGAGAAGCTCAAGGAAATATTTTGTCTGGCTCACAAATGTACCCTCTTTCAGTTGTTTAATTTGCAATCCAAGGAAATAGTTGAGCTCCCCCATTATTCTCATCTCAAACTCTCCCTGCATTAATCTAGAAAACTCTCTTACCAGATTCATGTTAGTTGATCCAAAAACAATATCATCAACATATACTTGTACTAAGATTAAGTGTTTTCCTTGATGTTTAATGAAAAGGTTTGTGTCAACCTTTCCTCTTGAGTACCCTTGATCAAGAAGAAATTTGCTAAGATGGTCATACCAAGCCCTAGGGGATTTTTTTGAGTCCATACAAAGCTCATTTTAACTTGTAGATATGATCAGGATACTCATGGGATTCAAACCTGAGAGGTTGGGCTACATAAACCTCTTCATTTATATATCCATTGAGGAAAGCACTTTTTACATCCATCTGAAATAATTTGAAATCTTTCGCACAAGAGAAAGCAAGTAGAAGGAGTATATCCTCGAGTCGGGCAACCAACACATATGTTTCCTCATAGTCGATTCCTTCCTTTTGGTTATACCCCTGCGTGACCAATCACGCATTATTGTGAGTTATAACTCCGTTTTCATCTAGTTTATTCCTAAACATCCATCGGGTGCCAATTGCTCGATGGTCTCGCGGAGGTGGGACAAGGTCCCAAACCTTATTTCTTTTAAACTGATTAAGTTCCTCTTGCATTGATAGGAACCGATGTTCCTCGAGTAATGCCTCTTTTAGGTTTTTAGGCTCATCTTGAGAGACGAAAGAAAAGTGATAACCGAAATTACTTAACTTAGATCGAGTTGTCACTCCCTTTGAGATATCACCGAGAATGTTGTCGATGTGATGGTCTTTAAAAGACTTCCATGCTGGAGGTAGACCATCGGTGTTGGTCAAATAAACTTCCTCAATCCCCTCATGATGGTGATATTTTTCCTCTTCAACTTTCACTGGGTCAGATTGATCAATTCCTTTCTAAGTGTCTTTGAGTATGTCTTCAGAAGATACACCTGCACCATGAAATGAAATACCTTTTCTGACACTTTTCGGATAAGACTCATCAAATTTGACACGAACAGACTCCTCAACTATAAGCAACCTCTTATTGTATATTTTATAAGCTTTACTTGACTGAGAGTATCTGAGAAAGATACCTTCATCTGTCTTGGAGTCAAATTTACCTAGACTCTCCTTTCCATTATTTAACACGAAACACTTACAACCAAAAACATGAAGGTGAGACACATTTGTCTTCCTTCCTTTTAAAAGCTCATACAAAGTCTTGTTAAGAATAAGACGAATGAATACCCTATTCAGAACATAACAAGCTGTACTAATGGCATCGGCCCAAAAATATTTAAGAAGCCCACTTTCATTGATCATAGTTCTTCCTAACTCTTCTAAAATTCGATTTTTACGTTCCACGACCCCATTTTGTCAAGGGATACACGGAGCGGAAAAATTATGATCAATTCTATGTCTACCACAATATTCTTCAAGAAGATGATTTTCAAACTCACCTCCATGATCACTTCTAATTAACACGATGATACGTTCAAATTATATTTTTCTATCTATGTAAGTTTTGACATCATTAAAACAAGTATAGCTAAGTATGAGGAACTTTGCGCTCATAGTGATATCACTGACACTTTTTTAAAACATTTCATTAAGTAAACCATATATCACCACAATTGGTTTAGATGACTGTGGTGGAATGATTTATTCACTAAAAAGAAACATAACTAGCTAGCTTGTTTCATAAGTTGTATTTTTTCATTTCCATTAGCGAAACCATTTTCTATCCTGATAAATGATCGCGACTTTCCGAGTCTAATCGAATTAACTGCAAGTGTACAACCTATCGCGTAGTAGTAAAGATATCGAACCCACAAGGACTCGTAATCAATCTAGTATATTCGGACGTTACTGTGTTTAGCTAGGTTGTTAATGATTCAAGGGGAAATATGCAAAAGTAAAGGCTAAACTAGAGAAAGGCTAAAAGGTTTCTTAGAATAATAATGCGGGTAATCAGTATGCAATGACATAGTGCTCCGAGGATTCGACAAGTTACTGACGCGGTTTAATAATTTCAAAATGGTTTTCAGAAGAAAATAACAGTTTAAAGACTTTTGTCTCACGATGGTTGTTGACGCTAGTCGCAACTCTAAGGCGGAACATATGCTTTCGCTATCCCGTTCGGGGTTAAAATTGATTTTTGAAAACCATTGAGTTCTAATCTCTTTTAAAATGCTTTCTCTATGTTTAAAATAGATGCTCAGTTTTTACTATCTTGTCCCAGCCTCAGCTTTCGCATGTTGGTTCCTACCTTAGTGAATCTCCCACTTTCGTGGCGAGATTGCTTTAAATAAATTCTCGCTGTCGCGACGAAGTTTAGTTTAACAAGTTTGATTTAAAAACTAGAGCCTGAAACAAGTTTGAAAAAGGAATTTTATGCCGGTTATTATTGAACCTCGTTCTACTAGTTTATTACATACCGATCGATGGGGTTTTAGCTATACATAAAGCTTAAAGCATGCATAATTGAATTTAAAGAGCAGAACACGTAAACATGCATATTAGAGCAAAAATAACTAATTGATAATAATAACGGAACCTGTAAATAGTTCTGGTTCGACACTTGGATAATCCTCCAAAAATATCGACAGGATTACTCTTGTGACGATTAATTGTACGAAAAAGTAGAGAACAAAAATTACAACGAAATTCTGGAAAGGAAACAAAGGAAAAGGAAGCAAAGCAGAAAAGAAACAAAAACAAGAAAATATCTCTGGTAGTAAATCCGGCAGCACTTCATGGTCTTCAATGCGGCTCCCCTCTTTCAGTCCCAAGGCTCCCCTTTTATAGTGAATGAATTGTACGTGAACTGTTTTTGGAAGTGCCTTTGGGGGTCAGAAAATCCAGGGAGTCGTGCATTTGATTTGGGCTTCTGTTTGCACATCTTTGAAAGTGGACGTTATGTAGAAATTGTGGATGTGACGATCGTCAGGGAGCCATGACGCTCGTGACGGTCGTCACGCTTGTGACGGTCGTAAGGGAGCCATGACGCTCGTCATGTCAGCAAAGTTTGTTTTTGCTGCCTTTCTCGTTCTTTTTCTTCTGTTATATGTCTTTTAGAGTTTGTTTTCCTTATCTTGCTTCATTTGAGTATTGACTTCATAAACCTGCAAAACATTAACAAACAATGCGAATGTGGTACGAAATCGGGGTGAAATCGACCGTTAATAGCATGAAATTATGGCATTTTAATATATAAGTTTTCGCGTTATCAATAAAACAACACCATTCTCAATCCTAATAAAACAAAACCATTTTCAATCAATTGCATCTTCATTGTTCATTAACGAAACCAAACCCTTTTCAACCAACGTCATCTTCATCTTCATCTTTCAACCAACTGCACCTTCATCTTTATCGTTCAACCAAATGCATCTTCATCATTCATTAACAAAACCAAACCATTTTCAACCAACTTCATCTTCATCGTTCTTGTCTTACGTACCGTCAAGGAGGAAGACGTCACCAAATTCATCATTCTTGGCTTAACAACCATCAAAAAGGAAAACAAAGACATTTATTTAGATTTTTTACTTATCACGTTCCCAGTACTAAAATGTTTATCCTCATACATCTATAGTAAACTTCAATTGCCATTGTGTTAATGTTTATGTTTATGTTATTGATGCCGTTGAATGTTGACGTTGTTGAATGATCATAGTTATATATGGAAATAATAGGGTAAGATTAAAGAGTTATTTGTTATGTTGTTGCTGGTATTGTTGTTTATGTAGTTGTTGGTGTCTTCACACATTTTCTTGCATTTCCTTCTCCCATTCCACTAGTTTTGCATTAATAAGGAAATCCAAATGAGCTACATCTCTTTCATTTGTTACTTCATTGTCATAAAGTCATCATAAACATAAAGCCTTACTATTAGAAAATTTTCCTTGTTTGGACTTCTCAATTGATGCTCTTGAGTATTAACTTTATTTGCATTAAGTGAGTTTTTTTTCTTTATTAAGGAAAATGTATGGATCATTGCACTACTTTTTGATCCAAAATATTTATCTCAGACTACTATTTAGGCATGGCAATAGGGCAGGGTGGGGGCGGGTTTAGCTAACCGCACCCGCCTCCCTGTTAGAGACCCGCCCCCGCCCTCAAACCCAGTCGGGGATGAAAATTTACCACTCAGACCCGCCCCTGACGGAAACGGGTTTGCCCGCACCCGTAAAAAAATAATTTCTTTTAAATAGTAACAAAAATTAATAATTTTATTAAAAATATGACCATTTTAATAATAAACTTGTTTCTAAAGATGAAGGTTTGAGTGAATGGTGAGAAATGACTAATGAGGATTTTTAATTACTTCTCCAAAAGTGAATAAATGTGTAATAAAATAATTTAAATATAGGTATTAAAGTAAATACCATAAGACAGGGTGGGGCAGGGGTGGGTGCGGGGCAGGTAGTAGCATCCCCCGCACCCTCACTCGCAATTACAAACCAGGTTTCCCCGGCAACCAATCAAATTGGGTTTCCCCCGTTAGTTTCAGGTTGGGTACGGGCAGGCCCCGACGAGCCTGAGTTTTCTTGCCATGCCTACTACTATTTCATCAATAACAATATCTCTACTAATAATCACCTTTCTTTTGACGGGATCATGGTTTTTGTAGGCTCTAGTTGAATCATATCCTATGAACAACAAAGTCTCACTCTTGTTATCTAGTTTTCTTCTTCTTTCATATGTCTTGATGTTGAATGTTTTATGTCATGATATATGAACTCTTCTTCATATAGTAGCGACATAACTCATACAAATGCTTCTCAAACTACATATGGAAAAAAGAAAAAAAAAAGAAAGATGTGTCACAAAAATGGCTAAATTGACAAAATTCCACACATCGGGTAATAAATTTCTGATCAAGTTTAATGTCGTATATTCGGTAGTGTCATACCCCCATTTTTTCCTACATGTATGTTGCTTTTACTCGTTGTTCAAGTTTATGCAAGATTGAATTCAAGGTATCCAGTTAGGTGTTTGATCAGTATTGACCGAGGTTCATCTGATGGGTCCTAGTTTTGATCATACAAGGGTGTATTCAAGGCCAAGGTTTAAGACTTATCTGGTAGGTGCGTATGAGGATCCAATTAGGGTTTGTCATAATCCTTTGATTTCAAGGCATGTTCATGCTCATTTGGTCCACATTGAAGGTTTTGGTTTATCATGATTCAAGTGGTGAAGTTCAAAGATTGATTCATTGGTGGTTTCACTATTTTAAGGCTTTAATTTATCCCAAAATTAAGATTGACGATCAATGGTACTTCTCAAGATTTATTCAAGTCTCATTCATTTCAAGTGAGAATTCAAAAGGATGAAATTTGGTTTATGAGTTTTTTGGACCAATTTTGAAAATTCGAGTTTCAATTGTTCGAGTTTCTTTCTAATCATGTTTTACAAGTCATGGTTATAAGCAAGCATTATGAAATTAAAAGTTTTGTTCATAAGATCTTTGGGGGTCGTCTACGAAGTCATGTTTTCCCATCTCACTCCCATTGCTTCTTGCAGCACCTCCCCCTTTCTTCTACTTTTTTTTTACTTTATTTTTTTTTCATTTAACTTTTTGACGTTTTTTTCATTATTTAATTTGTTCAAGCTTCTTGACGTGGTTTTTATCTTGTATTGATTTGATTTACTCCTCATTTCTTTTTTATGTCTCTCCAGTTTTATTTTCATTTCTGATTTTTGGTCGATGAATATTTAATAGTTGTGGATTGCCGATTTATTGATGAAAATCCATAATTAAGATGAGACCACCTTCTTTTCTAAACTTTCTCATTCCATTTTGAATTATCTTTGTCTTTTCATTTTCTATATTGGTCCATGAAGTCTTTTTATTCACGAATGTTGATTGATTGAGGTTGCTATTTCAAATCTGTAGTGAATAATCATCGAGATCATTCTCTATACTTTGGAATCACGATAGGTTATCTTCGATTAATTAACACAAGTTTGTGATTAAGATGAGACAGTTACCTTTTCTTTTCGTGTGGCACAATTACTTTGGAAAATGATCCTCAATATCATCTCTCCATCGTGTTTTTAGTATGAATATCAACTTGCGCGACCTCTTATAGTTTTATCTTCGTCATAGATCGAGCTACGATGGTTTAATGCTACATTTTGAACCGATTCATTCATCATCTACTAACAACTAACATTAATTTTCGTCAATATACTCTTGTTTTAATTTCAGTTAATATATCTTGATTATATTATCATTGTTCATATACTTATTAATATTATCTTGATTATACTATTGTGAATATTATTTTGATTATATTGTTATATATCTTGTCATATTATTCACATTGTTCATATCATCTTATCATATTCATATTTATCATATCTGATTCATATCTTACTCACATTATTCGAAAACACAATAACAACTATCGAAACCTAAAAGCCTAAATTGATGAACTATGGTTACTTTTCCGAGCAATGGAACTTGGACTGTGTACAGAAACCCTAACTTGGAGCTTTTGTCTGACTCTTGCTCAAGGCTTAGTTTAGGACACCTCGCGCACACACAGCTTCCTCTTGGTCTACCTTATAATGAACCCTTTTATTTCGTGTAATTCCATGTAACTTACATGTACCCCGCTCCCATTCCGATGTATGCATTCATATTTGCTTTGACTGTGGTTTGTCTTCTAGGAGCACCCCTAGGGACTAGCGTAGACTAAACCATTTTCAAACTAATTCTCGATTCGTCATCGAGCCATTTTCAAACACCCATTGTAAGTCGATTGCTCGCACACATTCGCCATCAACCTATCGCACACACTCACACATTTCATTATGGTTTCGTTATTAGGAGCACCCTTAGGGACTAGTATCAATTCTCACCTCTTTTCAACCAAACCCTCGACTCATTGTCGATCCATCTTCAAATCAACTTCCTTCCACCAATCTCTTCGCATGCAAATATAATTGAACCCTTGATCCAGCGTCAAGAGGATTTTCTCAATCAAACTATCAAAACAATTAACAATTATCTAACTCTTTTTAAGTTGAAAAAGAGAGGGATTGAGCCTTTGATCTCTCTTTAGTTGTTTGTATGCGAGTTCTCTTACTAGTGTGTGAGCGATTGACGCCTCTAAAACATCTCAATTTGACAACCTTCAACTATCTTCCAGCCACTTGTCATTAAACACTCTTCAAACACCAACACTTTTCAAGATGAAAAAGAGAGAGAGTCACACCTTTGACCTATTCTCCCGATTACTTAGACCCGAGAAGCCTTTCTTAAGCTTCGAGTAATCGTCATACAACCAAACTTCAACACATTAACCCTCCTCTTTTCGTGGTCGTCTCCACGAACTACGGAAGCTCAGATTCTTCATTCATTTTTGAATGTAAGATACGTAGGAACACGATTATGATGATCTTGGCGAGCTACCTTTTATCTATCTTCTGTTTCCCCTATCCTTTCTCGTAGTCAAACTACGAGAGTTTTGATTCCTCATTCTCGTCCGAATGAGCATACTTAGGCACAAGGGCCCCAATCCTTGGCGAGCACCATATCCTTAAAACCACCCTTTACCCCTAGCATCTATTTCCTTTTATCTTACCATTTCGTATTTATCATTGAGAATAAAATAAATAAGCTTAGCTAACATTCATCACAATTCAAATTAAGAGGTTCCCGTTGAGTACAAAGGACGTGAAGGGTGCTAATACCTTCCCCTTGCGTAACCGACTCCCGAACCCAGAACGTGGTTGCGACGACCATGTTCTTATCTCTTTTTTAAAGGTTTTCTCGATATTTTCCTTTCCCTCTTTTGGGATAAATAAAGTTTGATGGTGACTCTGTCAAACCGCATTTTCGCGCCTATCACGCGAGGGTCGCGTTTCTTGATTGTATTTTTCGAGGTGCGACAGATAGTTGATGGTCCTCATTATTTGCTTTTTAAGAGTTATATTGCATTCCTTGGATGTAGAAAAGTCAGTATATTTATAAATGATTAGAAAGATGCACCAAAAGATGTGAAAGAGAGCATATGGACAAACGTTAAGGCATTAATTTTATTTTTCATCGATTCGGTATTACTTTTTATAATTAAAAATACATTCTTATTGATGTAACTATAGTTAACATTTGAGTTTTCCGATGATCATAAGTTGAAAAAAAATGGGTCACTTATGCTAGTATGTGTTGGAGGGGCTTTAAGTCACGAGTCACGCATGACTATATTAGGGAGCCTAAGCCTGATCATGAGCATCAGTGGGTGAAATATAATCTTCTTGACAAGAAGGTTTGGAAAAAGTCTATGATGTCTCGTAGTTTTTATAAGTTCATGGTTAGTACTAATTTTATTTTCTGATAGCTTTATATTATGCTTTATAGATAAAACAATTCAAATTAATATTTTTTCTATGTTTATAACAGGTTAAAAGTGAAGCAAGAAAACTGAACTAGGAAAAAAATAAATACCCCCAAAGATTGTCTTGTGGGAGATACTTGAAACTTGAGAAAACAATGATTAATGAAAAAAGACAACAACTGTGAGATGAGGACTCCATGAGTTGTGACCTCAACCTATATTCACTATCATGACATGAGAAGTGGAAGAGGACTCGACATATATCAAATGGAGAGTACACTTCCGATGCCTCAAGAGCAGTCACTTAGAATATTATTAGTAGGATATATTGTGCGTATGTTATGTGTTATTTAAAACGCCTTGGTAACTAATAATATATATCTTATCATGTTGTGTATAATTTGTTGGTTGTGTCAGCCTGTGAAGGTTCTTTTATTCAAGAACCACGACATGATATATTAGTATAATAAATTGGAATAAAGGAGCATGGTAGGCGTGTCTGTGGTGTTATAGATGGCATCAACCTTATCTTTTTTAAATTTTCGGCATAGTATCATGTGTATTAGGTTTTTTCATCATTAAATGTCATCTAGAAATAGGTCTTGCTTATAATGTTTGATCATATAAGTGTAGGTTTGTGATGCATTTAATTCATTGAACATTTACTCCTTGAATTAGAATTGTATTAATTCCAAGTCATTGGATTTAAATTGATTATGAAAGCAACTTCAAGTTCCTTATAGTTGTGAATCCATTTTCCTTTTTTATTTTGCTCATTGCATATTGCTTCCGCACTTTAACTATAATTTTGTATAACTAATTATTTTTGTGATTATCTCTTAAGGGTATAGGTCTATTTAACCCATCTTTCTAGTGTGTCTCATCTCCATATTCTCGCCAAACAATCCTTACTCTAATACCTACAATTCTTGGTGGAGAGATCATCCCAATTTTTCTTATAAAAATAATTCTTCCAATTTTTAGTGAATCTTATTCCTCATAGTTTCTAAGGACATACAGGTGGAAACTCTCCCGTGAAGTCCAATATGAAAGTAATGATGAAAATTTTCATCATATGTTAGACCAAACAAAATATTAAATTCAAAAACCAGAATATGCATATGAATAAAGTTCAAAATAAGCTAGAGGAAGGAGACTAAAATCTCCTAATCTGCACAACAGAAAGCATCAATAGTCATCCTGCTCGAAACTTTTCTGAGGTAGCCTGAACCTAATCTTAAAGGATAAATGAATCTTGTAACAACTAGAAGTGGTAAGAAAATGGAGGATTTTAGTGGAAAATAAAGAGGTAAAAGAGAGTGAAATAATACCACATACAAATGTGGTTGTTGAAGAGGAAGAGAATAAGGAACCTTATGTAGCCCCTCCTCCCTATAAACCACCCATTTTGTTTCCTCAGAGACTTGATAAAACCAAGATAGAAGCCCAATTTAAGAAGTTTATGGAGTTAGAGGAACATGAGACTGTAGCGCTGACTAGAAACTATACCACTATAATTCAGAATATATAACCGACAAAGTTTAAGCATCCTAGGAGTTTTTCAATTACTTGTGTTATCAAGACAATGAGTTTCAAGAAGGTGTTGTGTTAATTAAGGGACAACATTAGCCTGATACCCTTATCTATTTGGCAAAAAATTGACGTTGGTGAGATGAAGTTCATCAATATTTTCTGTAGCTAGCATATTAGTTAATTAAGTATCTAGTTGGAATATTGGAGGATGTGCCCATAAGAATTGGAAAGCTATTTATACCCACTTATTTTGTGATCATGGAGATGGAGGTATATTCTCAAATCTCTATTATTTTAGGTAGAACTTTCCTAGCCACGACTGGTGCTATAATAAATGTAAAACAAGGAAAGCTCACCTTTGAAGTAGGGGATGCGAAGATTGAAGAATCTTGTTACAATCTTAACATAACTGATCAAAATGTCAAAGAGGACAAATTCACAAAGAAAGAAGGTGAAAATGGAGAAGCTAAGGCCTATGGAAGACTTCCAGATAGAAAACCTACCCTTAAATCTAAAGTGTTAGCACTTGGGGCAACCCCAAAATTGAAAAAGAAACATCTACCACCAGACCTCATATATGAACCCCCTCACAAAAGAAATAAATAAAAAGGTAAATATTCAGGTAAATGGATGAATATGTTCAAATGGATCCTAAAGATGTTGAGTAAAATGTTAAGAACTCAAGTTTGAAGGAAGCACCCTCTTGATTATAAGAGAAAAACAACCAAGCTAATGACCTTAAATAAGCGATGCGTGGGAGATAAACCACATAATTATGTGTTTTATTTTTCTTGTGTGTTTATTTTTCTAGGAATAAAAAGAAAGCTACACAAATAGCACCACCACCTCCTACCAGACGATATGCGTCAACAAATGCTAACTAGGTTTTGAAAAAACAAATGCTAACCAGGAGTAGGGTAAAACATAGAAGTGAAGCAACATAATAAAGTCATTTGCATTGCCTCCTCCGTAAAACATTGTGAACTTTCTCTGTCTTGTTTATTTTTAGTATATTGGAGCTTATATGCTTTCTAGTATATTGGTTTGTTTGTTTGTCTTATTTCGTTATTTTTTGTTGTGTTTGTATGTCTGTTGAGCCATTTTGAGAATCCTTCTATATCTTCAAAATTTTGAATTTTTTTTAGTTTTGATTATATGTATGGAGAGAAAGTATGTTGCATACATGTGAAGGGATAATTAAGGTTAAGACCCTAGGAAAATTTTGTAAGGTGGTTTTTGTTGATTCTTAGAATCTTCCTATTCGGCACTGATTAAAATTGATTTGACTCATAATCTCTGTGATTTGTGCTTATCTTATAAGTAGATAGTATTAAATGGTCGAGCGAAGGAGAAATACAATTTTGTTTCCATACTATACGTTTCGTGTATGCCAAATGCCTTGGGATCCACTGCTATACGCTAGACAAAGGCCCAATAACACGAGGCCCACTAATTCCACCTGATCCATCAAGCCTAAGGTATAAATACATTCTAAAAGGATTTTTAGGTATAACATTTCTAATCTCCGCTCTCATTCGAGTTATCTCAAACCCTAAATTTATTTGGGTGGTTGAGTGTTAACCATGCAAGTACCCCCTGAACCGTCGACACTAATCGACAACGTTGATTTAATATCAACTCTTCTAGTTCAAAAAGAATCGTGATCACATCCTTTCATCCATGATCCACATTAAGGAAATCACAAGTGAAGCTTCTCTCCACCGTAGCTTCCGTAATTCCCTCAATTTTTTGTTACGTGTTAGATGCCAAATTTCACTTATTTGATCTATCAAATGTTAGCATTTTTCACTTATTTTCGTCAATTAAGTATTGAAAACCACTCTTGTTTTGGTTGGTTTGCAACATTATGAGAAAATCTCTTGGTACCTTTGATTTGTGTGTTATTGTGCAGGAATTAGGCACAAAACAAGTGAAAAGTAAGACACAAGAAATGGGTAAGGAAACCAAGACAACATGCAAACCACCAAAATGTTGTCATGCTCGCTAGGCGAGCTGATAGCGAGCAAGGTAGCTAATGCTCTCTAGCTGTTCGCTAGGCGAGCAGGGCAGCGAATGCGCCCAGAATGAGACATAGCCAAAAGTGCCAAACTTCACTGGAGCGAATAAAGAAGTGAACGCTCGCTAGCTGTTCGCTAGGCGAGCAGGTAGCAAACGCTCCCAGACTGAGTGGGGTATTTAAGTGTTTTTAGTGTTTTTTAGGTCAGAACTTCCATAACTTGTATTTTTTCCATTTTAGACATCAGAGCTGATTTTTCTTCATTTCTTCTAGAGAGAGAAACACAAAACCCCAAGGGGGAGGAGGTAAAATCTTCGATCTCTTGTTGGGGTTTGGATTGTAATCTTTTGATACCTTATGTATTTCATCTAATATATGTTTGTGAACTTATTTTGGATTCTCTATTGATTGAATATCTTTGATTATGTATTTGTGGATCTTGACAAAACCTTTTCACATCTTTGATCTCAGATCTTCTTCTATCAATGAACAAACTTTTGACATGGTTTTGAAGTTGATATTCATTGTATCTTCTATGGTGTTGTGTTGATTAAGTAGCATGGGTAGCATGGGTAGGATCAACATGAGATTGTGTGGGTATATGATAATAGTGATGAAGAATGATGTTCATAACCATTTGGCGGATTAGATGAATACATGTAAAAAGGGTTAAGCTTGTGTACGTATTCTGATCATTGTATTTTATGCAAAATAATTGTTTATCTGATATGGGTTTCATTCTTGTTTACCTGTTAATCTTTGATTTGAATCGTGATAGAGATATACTTTTCGGATCTGGATCTAGGATGATTGCCAGTTAGGTCCTAAACGCTAGAGATAGATTTAGGCTTAGCATTTGCGTGAGTATCAGATCTTAATGCTCTGTGTTATGTTTTTGTTGGGTGAGAGATCACCAATGAGACAACACGGTTGTTCTCTCGACGCCGCGTTAGAAATAAGCTTTGTCGTGAGTGATACGTGATGATATTAGACGAATGATTGCGTTGTGTTTAATTTGTTCAGAAGAATGCATGTGTTATCAATTGATGAAATCCAATCCCAACAAGGCTCCGTTTATATTTCAGTCTTTATTTTATATTTTCTGTTTTTATCTATGGTTCTTTGAACCTTTTAAACCAAACTTTTTGAAATTAAGCTTAGGAATGTAGAAATCATTGAACGGCGTTCATATCGCACTAATCCCTGTGGAGACGACAAAACTGAGTTCTTAATATTTTTTGCGTGCTGCTATACCGCATCAACAAAATGGCGCCGTTGCCGGGGATCGGTGTTGAGATTTTGAAGTGCATTGCAACGGTTCTATTTTTTTAAGCTTTGTATATATTGTGTATATTTATTTCTTTTTATGTTTTTTCTAGTTTGTTCAGGAATTACGAAAACTCCTTCTAGAGTGGTTGCTATCGGTATAAAAGCATTCAATGAAGCTTCGACCGAGTTTGGATGGCGATGATAGTATGAAACAAGTGAATGTTATCAAGGTACATGGTCTCTTTTGTTTAGAATGCTTAAGAATTTAAGTCTTTGTGCAAATGAAATTTGTTCTTTTGGCAACTTGTTTGAATGATTGTTTCACTTAGGACCAAAAACCATAATTTGTGAGAAAGCTTCCATTGTTTACTAAATGCTGGATTTCTGATAAACTTTGTTGATTCGTATGATTCATGCTTTATCTTGTTATCATTGTGAATTTTTGGAAGCATTAGAAATGATCAAGGCACTTGTTTGTATTGAGCACAACCAGTTCCAAATGCAATTTACCCGTGAGTAGAGAGAATTCGTTAACCCCTTTGAGCCTAAACAATGTGAATCTCATTCTTAATTTTGAGAGATTCTAAAATTTTTCTTGAACCCTTGAATTTGTTTTAATTGTCCTATTTGCCATAAAAAGCTAAGAGCATTCACTTGAGGGTTGAGTAAAAGTTAAGTTGGGGCGAATGAAAAAGAAAGATAGTAGGTTGTTACAACTTTTGAAAAATTCAAGCAAGCACCAAAAAAATTGTGTGAATATGAAAAAAGAAAAGAAAAAAAAAGAGAAGAAAAGAAAAAGAATGCTTGCTTGGAAAATAAAAATAGTGAAAGAATAAGTTGTGAAATAAGGTTTGCGAAGGTTTGCAACTAAGAAACAAATGGAATGAAGTTGAGGTGTATAAATAACGTGTTCGGTGAATGTCTCTTTTGCATCGACAATTTCGTTTCAATGGCCTTAGAAATGTCCCTTGTTTGTAAACCCGACCAACTACAACCTAAAAGACCTTAGTGATCTTCTTGCGTCTATATTTTCGCTTTTGATTGTTAGATTTTGTATGAATTGAATTGATATTGGCATTGTTTGTTAGTGGAGTGAAATTGTCCCCGCGGTTGCAAACGCGTAATTTCTTCAATCCTTATTCGAAGAGGAGAGATAGGGTGATTCATTCATGAAAAACATAGTTGTTGATTGATACATGTCTTTATATTTGCTTTAAGAAGTTAGTTCTTTTACATTGTTTGATTCTAAACATTTGAAACCATGGCTTGTTGCATCATTTGTGTTTGAGCCAATTTTGTCCATTCTTAGGTAAATCTTATTTTTGAGCAAATCCTCTTATTGCAAAATGAGAGGCAACCTTTGCTTGAGGACAAGCAAAAAGCTAGTTGGGGCAAGTTGTTAGATGCCAAATTTCACTTATTTGATCTATCAAATGTTGGCATTTTCCATTCATTTTCGTCAATTAAGTGTTGAAAACCACTCTTGTTTTGGTTGGTTTGCAACATTATGAGAAAATCTCTTGGTACCTTTGATTTGTGTGTTATTGTGCAGGAATTAGGCACAAAACAAGTGAAAAGTAAGACACAAGAAATGGGCAAGGAAACCAAGACAACATGCAAACCACCAAAATGTTGTCATGCTCGCTGTCGCTACTGCGAAAATCGGCGCCGGCTGAACAGAAGAGTCGCCACCGTGCGTTATTTATCCCAAGGAAGGAAAGGAAACGCTCGAAGTAAACCTAACGCAAAGACGGGAAAAGGTATGGTCATCGCAACCAAAACCTGGATTCGGGAGTCGGTTACGCAAGGGGAAGGTATTAGCACCCCTCACGTCCATCGTACTCGATGGGATCCACGCTTGTTTTCTGGTACGGATTGTTATTTCTATCTAAGCTGAGGGTTAAGGGTTAAAAAGAAAAGAAAATGACTCGGCAAAGTATCGCACTTTATGCCTACGTCTTCCCGTCCGGAACGAGAAATCAGAGTCAACGTAGTTCGCCTAACTACGGGTGAAGGTGGGGAAGGTTGCTCGCTAGGATATCGCATCCTATGCCTATGTACTTCCACACTGCATGGAAGATCAGAGCAAACGTAGTTCGGGCTACGCACGACACAAGCTGTTCAAGTGTCTTTTATGAAAAATCTCACCTTAAACAAGGGTTTTCTTATTGCAAAAGGGTTGATGTTTGTTCAAATCTTTTGACGGAAGAAATGAATTGATTTTGTTATAACCTTTATTAATGTTTTTCTGTTGTTTTGAAGAAAGAAGAGATGACACTCTAAAATCCTAGGGTTAAAAAGGGAATAAAATCTACCCTAATGTTATCATACATGGGTTAGCTCCTAATGTCTATCACATCCTCCCTTGAACAAGGAAGAATGGAAGTCCTACGGGAAAGGAAAACGAAAGGAAGAAACGGAAATACAAGTAATAACCGCATACAAGTGAACATGAATATAGCAATGGTAAATGCAATGCAAAGGAGGGAGGAAGGTTCATCTCAACCTCAAGCCCATTCATGGATGGAATAAGAAAATATCAAGTGATCATATGCAAAGAATCGAGTGAAAACTCCGAATGAAACGCGTAATCCACTATTTGGAATCGCAACGTGCTATCATGCAAACAAGTCGATAATTGGGCAAGCTACACATACAAATAACAGCCACCTAAGGGGTCTTCAAATACCTCTAGCCTATCTATAATAAGAAATATAAACCACGGCGTTCACCACGCAAACACAAATCGGCCGTTGGAGCCTTAACAAAAATAAAGTCCGTTCGGAAGTCCAAATTACAAGTTCGGATACAAAACATAAGAAAAATAGCAAAAGGTGTTAAAAAAAATCAAATAAAAATCTCCCATTACCTACATCAATCCACAAACCAGGGGTGAGAGATACCATAAAAATATCCACAAGGAAATGGTCAAACAAGGTGAAAACAATGCAAGATATCCCATGTATACCAAAGGAAAGATTAAAGTGGAGCATGTTAAAGAAAAGCATCCAAAACCAATTAAAATGGTACAATAAAATTCCCACAAAAATATATCACAATACCTCAACATGTTTATGAGATCCCTGCAAAAGGATTGACATTTAAATTGTGTTTTGATAGGTCAAAGAAATTCAACAAAATGATAGCACCAGCATTGGCCTTTTTATGACGACCCAAATGTAAAAACTCCAAAGAAAATGTCAAAAAATGGTAAAATTATAATTCCAATTTTATTAAATCCTAGACATCTTATATATTCAGCACAAAAAAACGGGGATCAAAAAGACTAATTTTCCTATTTTTTATGGTATTTAGAAGTCAGCATATAAAACAGAAAAAATAAAAGAAACATGGCAATAGGAAAATAAAAGAAAATAACATGAATAAATAAAAGTGGCATGAGGCTTATATGACCGATTGCGTGGCGCAATGAGAGGCCTTGGATGAATGGAAGAAACCTTGACTTGGAAATGCATCCGACGGTGTTAACACCTTCTTCTCCAAATCAAATTTTTCAACTTTGTGAATAGTAACCCGCAGCTCCATGAACATGAGTTTTTTGCTACTTTGAAGCACCATAACTCCATCAATAATTATCCGTTTCGCACAAAATTTTGGTCAAACTTGAAGGAAAAAAATCAAGGAATCCAAATATGGTCTTAGATTTTCTTGAAACTCTCTCTAACTCCCAAAACGTGGCACCCCAAGAAAAACTCAAAAAACCAAAACTTGTCATAAAACCCATCTTTTTCGTACTAGAATCCATGTAGGAGATGAGAGCAATGTAATGCAACAACAATAATGCAAGAAAGACTCATAAATCATGAGTTATGTCGAATTCTTTATACCTCCGAAAAATGGCCTATGGAGCTTCACTCGATCACCAATTCTTTGAGAAAATGATGTGGACACGTCCTATAATTGATGAGGAAGGTGTTTGGATGGAAAGAAAGGAGTGAATTGATGGAAAACAAAAAATCAATTTTCACTTGGAGCTCACTTTAATGGAGTTGTGTAGCTTGGTTCATGCATCAATTATGGCCAAAAAAGTGTTGAATCAATTGTAAGAACGATAAGGAATGTATTTGCAATGGTGGAATGAACCAAAAGTGGGAGAAAAATGGAATTGAAAATTTGAGTTTTCAAGTGTAGAAAAATGTGGGAAAAATGGAAAAATGGTGAAGAGAAAAATGAAGATTCAATATGATTTGCAAATGGAGAAAATGGATTCAACATCAACTATCACCAACCTTTACTCTTAATGATCTCGATCCAATATATAGGAGAGCATGGAAAGATCTAGAGTCTTCTAGATCAATCTAGGATGATTCTAGAAACTTCATGAATTTCTCATGATATGGTATTTTGATGTCTCATGATATCTCACTTTAACCCACTAACAACCCCTTAACCACCTTTTAAAATCTCTTTTCATGACAAATTGGAGTGATATGGATGAAAAACAAGGGATTCCTTTGCCTTATGTTTAGTTTCTCACATGTACCTTATTATGCAAGTGATGGAATTACAAAGCAAGTCCATTTTTAAAGCCCTATCTCAAAATTGTGGCTGAACCAAAGTCTTTAAAATGTTGTTTAGACTCAATTTGATATATTACATGACCCATTTTGGATTTATAGATTGCCCAAACCAATTTTCAACTTGAACTTTTTCAACTTATGTCAATTTTTTAAGTCATTTTCACCAACTTTTGTCAGTTCTTTCTACAAGCTTTTCCAACATGCCATGACCTCTTTTTTAGACTTAAAATTCCATTTTGAGCAACTTTGATGTTGTGAAGTTTTTCATTTGAAGCTTCCTTGTATGAGTTTTAGGCATAGGCTAAGAATGATCTATAATTCCACTTTCCCAAAATACCCCTGACTTGCACAAACTATAACTTGAACTTCACATATCAGATGAAGGCATACCATACCTTTTTGGAAAGGGGAGATCATTAGGAACAACTCTTATGTTTGCCAAGAATTCATTTGAAAACTCCTTGAAGGTCAAAAGTTGCTTGGAAGACAGACAACTTTCACAGACAAATTTCAGTGTCCTCAGATGACCTATAGCTTGCAAGAGCTATAACTTGAGTTCTATAAATCACCTTGATGACTTCCACCACTCAAATTAAAGCTATGAAGATGCTCTACAAGGCTCATGTGGACCAGAAAATCATATGAAGCTTGAATTTTGAATTACACTGCTTGGAAATTTGACCTAAATCAGGGGATTTTACACTAAAACCCTAATTTGGTAACTCCTCTTCTCCTTGACTCCTGTTGATTTTTCTTTGGCATAACACCACATCCATATCAATGTAGCAAATAATGAGTCCCACATTCTTCAAATGAGCCTTGATGCCTTTCAAAACAAGTCTTTGACCTAGGGTTGACCTAGTGCTGACCCAGATAAAACCCTAGTTGACTGACTTCAACTGAGGCTCTTGTAATCATTCCAATGACTTGGATCTTCTTCAAAATGATCATATAGACTTTCCATAACATCCATAAACACTCCATGATCTTGGCTCATAGCTCATACACCCTCTGATGATCCCCAAACAACCTCAAGATAGGAGAGAACCCCATGATTGATCTGTCAACTCTTTAAAGCTCAAATTCTTCTATGATGACCTGAGTAGTCTTGAATATGAATGAAACCCCTTAAATATGCCTCTTGAGACAAGAATGGTACTTGATCCCCTGATTAATATTAGCTTGCATATGCTATGCAATGCAGATGAATGCACTATGTACATGATGACAATGCAAATGATTATGCAATTGAAACATAAGCCTAGGCTAAAAAAAAGGTTGGGCAAATTTTGGGGTGCAACAGCTGCCCCTATTCAAGCGGCTTGGACCCAACTGGGTGAAGAGCGAACGACCTTCAAACAGTCGAGGTACGAGACAGTTGAATACTAAGAACCCGGAAATTTTCCAACCGCAAAAATGAACTGCACGACTATTTGGGGAACATTATCTACAAATCTGATTTTGTCATTATCTTGTCAATACTTGAATAACCTGGACGACTTCACTGGGGAAGTACTTCTGTCAACACAACATGACCCTGCCAACGATACAGGAAAATCACTCTATCACCATTACAGAAAAGTAACACCGTCATCACTCCGCCACCACTGCGGGAAGATAATCTGGAAAAATAACAACACCGCCATCGC